>PVKB01000147.1:0-600000 GCA_004027205.1 Ctenodactylus gundi
CGGTCGCCATGTTGTTTCAGTGGTATTTGTCCTGCTGTACGCGGTCGCCATGTTGTTTCAGTGGTATTTGTCCTGCTGTACGCGGTCGCCATGTTGTTTCAGTGGTATTTGTCCTGCTGTACGCGGTCGCCATGTTGTTTCAGTGGTATTTGTCCTGCTGTACGCGGTCGCCATGTTGTTTCAGTGGTATTTGTCCTGCACTGCCAGCTCACGCCCTGCTTGTCGTTGTCTCCTTTTTCCTGAATTCTTTTGTGCTGTTTATCTCCTTATCCCCGTGTAGGATTTCTTTAATTACTTTCTGTGACATTGGCCTAGTGGCCTTACATTTTTTAGGTTTTCTTTGTCATGGAAAAAATTTACTTTTCTCTCTATTTGAGAGACGATTGGGCTGGAGGAATAGCTCAGGGGTTAAAGCTTTTGCCAGTAAGAACTAAGTGCCTGAGTTTAATAAACTGGGTGTGGTGGCGCGTGCCTGTAATCCTAGCACTTGGGAGGCTGAGGCAGAAGGACTGAATTCAAGGCCAACCTGAGGTATGTAGTCAGTTCAGGACCAGCCTGGACTACAGAGTGAGACCCAGAGAGAGAGAGAGAGAGAGAGAGAGAGAGAGAGAGAGAGAGAGAGAGAGAGAGAGAGAGAGACAGTTATGAGTGAGTTATGATTTTGCTGGGTATAACATCTGTGGTGGGGCTTGCTTTCTTTCACAGCCTGAACACTTTTGTTCAATGACTTCCTGGCCTTTAAATTTGTTTTGAAAAATTGCCAGTTATTCTGATGGGCTTGTCTTTGTAAGTCATTTCCTTTTTTTTTTTCACAAGGTAGTTTTAGAATTTTCTTTGTGTTGAATGTCCAGGATTTTTATTATTATGTATCATGGAGAAGCTCTTTTCTGGTCAAGATTGTTTGTTACTTTGTTATATGCCTGTGGTACCTCAATGTTAATTTCTTTTCCTAGATTTGCGAAATTTTCTGTTATAATTGCATTGAATATATTACATTTCCCTCCCCTAATTTTTCGGTTGTTTCCCTTTGAGTTTTCCATTAGCTGCTGCATCTATAACAGTCTTAGATCTTTGCAGGTGGCGTATTACCCCGTTTTTCTTTAACTCCATAGCTGTGTGCTGTGGGTGACAAAGCGCTCATGGTCTCCATCTCTACTGCGGAAATGTCTCCCACTGGATTACGTCTCTAATGAGACTTTCCTCGAGCTCATTTTGATTTTAATACTCATGTCTCTTTCTACCTTATTCGGTTACTAATTTGGGGAGGGGGTGTCTTCTCAATGACTAACCTAACGGCTTCCTCTTCCCATACACTTAAAAATCTATGTGTCTGTTTTTATGCCTATGTTGGTTTAAGGCAAAGTTGAGTTCATGTACTCCTCTGCTGCTTGTGCTTTGTCATCACTATCACGTCGTGCTTCCAATTCACCTACTGTTATTCCCCTTCGTCCCTCCAATATCTGCCTTTCTTTCCTTCACATGCATGAGGATCACCGCATTTGTAATATGGGTTTTAAATATATGTATATCCCTGTAATTTTATTGTGGGAAAGTATTTCTAAATTATGAATAAGGCAGTCTGCTATTAAGTTTGGCTATTTCCTGCTTAACACATATGAAATTCTTCTACCCCACAATATTTATATAACCTACCACCCTTTCATACTTTTACTTCTTTCTGTCCTTCTTTTCTTCATTCTTTCCTTCCTCCTTATAAATAGCTTTTCCATTGTCTCCATGGTCCATTTTTAGTACATCTTTGGTCCATAACAACCTAGGTTGTTTTCAGCTTCCCAACATCACCAAATATGCTTTTTTCCATTCTGATTGTTATGAGATGTTATCTTAATTTTTAAAATTTGATTAAGATCAAATTTTCCTGTTAGCTATAAAGGGCAGGGTCATCATTTTGTCCATTTTTCTGTTGCGATTCCTCTCCTTTTATTGATTTACAAATCTCTTTCTTGGTATGCCCTATGTTGATTCTGTCCTTGTTGTTCTTTAGGTAATGCGCAAGGAGTTAAGGAGTATATAAGCTCAATTCCTCACTTCAGATTAACTTAAATATAAAAGCAACCGCAACCACACACACACACACACACACACACACACACACACACACACACACACACACACCCCACAGATCCTTGCAGTATAACATTTTAAAAAGCAAATAAAAACATGAGACAAAGTAGAAAATGTTAAAGAAGTCAGAGAAATAAACCTAATTTGGAGATATTCAAATATCTTTGTATGTGAATAAAAGAGAGCAAGCAACTTTTAAAATCGCATATAATTTGTCCGAATGAGATGATTCTTGAGTATCATTTTCTGATCTGTTCCTTTTTCTGTGTCCACGTACTTTTTGTCTTTCCTAATGAAACTTCTTTTTAAATACTTTTAAATTTCTATTGCTGGGTCTAAAGTTTCAGTTGTTCCCTTTCTCTTTCTTCTTTCCAAGTACTTCTTTGGAAGAATTTCATAACCTACTTTCTAATGATGTGCTCTATTTCATTATTTGGCAGTATCTTTTTAGTTATTTATCCAAAGTGTTAATAATTGATTTAAACCGACACCTTTTTCATACCAACTGTGCTTATTTGCTTATTTTTAAATGTTTAGCTTTGCCTCTTATTCTAAATATTCTATCCAGTTTTTTGAGGATTTTTATTAGCTTTATTCATCAGGAGCTGTGCTTGTGCTGAATCACCTAGTTTGCAGTTCAGTTTGTGCCTCTGTATTGCATCAGTAATGTTCTTCAGATATTCAGGTACTCTGGCCTTTGAACCCTGTTGTACTCTTGTTATTTCTGTAAATAGAAGGCCTGGGCTAGCTTATACTGCTCCTCCGGGTTGAGGGAGGACAGCGGCCCTTCACAGAGCGTCCACCAGGCCCCATTTATCATCCCTTCCCACTCTCCTCTCACCAGATGTCTCTTACACCTTGGTTGTATTAGTAGCTGGGTAAGGTTGGGGATAGATTTTGGTATAATCACCAGGACCTTTGATTGTTTCAGAACTTCTACCATAGGCCAGAAGAAAGAGGAAGTACTTAAGCAATAGTAGCTAAAGAAAGAAGAAACAAGGACGGCTATGAATGGGATTTATGCTCAAGCTCCCATCCAGCCTCGGTTTTGTCTGCTGCCCCAATGACTCTGGGTGGGCAGTGCTCTTCTTCCGTCTCCCCAGTCATCATACAGCCACAGATAGTTTAAAGAACACAGCTTAAAACCTCAGGCTATCTTGACCCTCCACAATAACATCTTGCTCCAGCGATGTCTGCTCCAACTTCAAGCACTTCTCTCAGCTTTTACCTATTTTCCCCCTCACGTTCCTTTATTTTGTCTCTAGGACATCATGTAGCCTGACATCATGGAGAATGTTAACATCTGGGATAATTTTCAATTTCATTAAGTTTAATTCCTATTTTTTTCGAGAGATAGCAAATAGTGCCAACTTTAATCAATACTATCTCAAGGCTGGGCCTGTGCTAAGTGTTTTTACATGCATTTTATCATCTAATCCTCACAAAACTTTTAGGAAGTAGGTGTTTTATCATCTTCATTTTACAGGTGAGAGAAACAAAGTCTAGATAAGGTACTTCACATCTCTAGTAACCGAGACAAGGTGAAAATTTAAGCTGTCAGATCATACTCTACTCTGTCCAGACTGTATCACAACTCTGTGGTTTAGTTTAAATTTAGTTCTTTTTGGAGATCTATGGATAGACCTTCATTTAAGAACTTCCTAAAACTATGTGAAAAACTTTGCTTATCTATACAAGATTTTTTTTTATCTTTTCACTAGAGATTTAACCCATTGCTTTCATTTGATTTTTGAGGTTTTCATAGTGTGTACAGCCACTGTAGCTGCAGTCAAACTCACACAAGGGCTTTGACACTCAGCTGACTAGTAATAGAAAAAAAAATGTATGCTGTGATTTGGCACAGAAGAATTCTTAGGTGACTCTCATATTGCCTAGATTAGGCCATCAGGAGCTAAGACATAAGAATTAATTGTTTTTAAACTTCTTGTTCTTACTTTTAGGTTCTAGCATTTCTTTTCCTGGAGAGAGTAAAAAAACATGTTTTGGAAATATAATTAGGATGAGAAACACGAAAGATTATTTTTTAATAAACTTATTCAATTATGTTCATTTATTTTAATGTCCTATGTTAGAATTTAACTGAATGTTATGAGGAAGAAAAACATTTTTAAGATTCAACTTTCACATGGTGCATAAAACAGATACAGAGCAATCTACATAACAGCTGGCTAGTGTGGTTTGGATCTGGAACATCCCCCAAAAGTCTCATGTATTTGTATATCTAGGATTATCTATGGAACCATGTGCTGTTAGGAGATTGGAACCTGGTGTGGAGAGGTGGATTATGGGTGTGTGGTGGAAGACAGGTATGTGGATGGGATTACAGGTATGTGGATTGAATTACAAGCATGTATTTGGGGCTTAAACCTGGAAAGTATCAAACACTGAGGCTATACCCAGAAAGGGCAGATCGCTGGGATAGGACCTGGAAGAATAAATGCAACTTCCACCTTTCCTCTAAGACTTGACTTGGCTTCCTGTTCGCAGTGCTTTCAGGAACTGCCCCACCTTCGCCTCTGCCATGTCCTTCCACTGATGCTAGCCACCCATGAACAAACTGCAGGCTGCAGAGAAACCTCAGACAATTTTCTCCTGTCAGTAGAATATCTCAAGATAAGGCTTAAAAATCTTGCCTGGGTGACAGAGACTCAATGTGGCTCTGTTTCAGAGCTGAGCTGAGCTCAAAGGGCCACTGTGTACCACAAGTCTCCTCATTTCAATTTTCCCAGTGCCCTTGTCACAGTGGCTAGATGATACAGGCCCAAGGGAAACCTGCCTGTGAACTGGCTTCAGGAAATAGATAATTATTCAAGGCAATTAGAGTGACCTTTATTCTTTTAAAATAAGCTTTAAAGCACAGTCATATTTTATAGAAAAATACCAAGATGATAGACACGAAGACTCTTGAAAACAGTCAAAGGAAGGCAGCATGCAAGGTTTCACTAATAGAATAATGAAAGGTGAGTTAGTAGTTTAGATATCTGTTTCAGAAATTGAGAGTACAGAAAATATCAAAACTTACATGCCACATTTGGGATTCAAGCAACCATTGAAAACATTCATGATGTATAATACTGAAAGAATAAAAAAAAAAGACTCTGCTAACTTCAGCCTTAAGATATTTTGTGTTCTCTAGAAAGTGTCAATTTATTGGTTTTGGTTTCTGGTCCCATGCGGACCTTAAATAAAACTCCTCTGTGAGGTGTTAGCCAGCAGCTTGTAGAAAATGTTTTCCTGCCAAAGGCGCAGAACGTGGATCTTGAGTTGTCCCACAAGGAAAAAGCGACTCTGAAAGTGTCAGGAGTGAAATGACTCCATCTCATAATCTCTCCCAGAGGCAAAGAACTTCTCACTTTCAAGAATAAATTGATGGTGAGTTCCATTTTTGAGTTGGCAGGACGATGATCAGAAAAATTTTCACTCCAGCTGACGAGGAAAATTCTCCTATCCCAAATGGTAGGTGTATGTGATTTAAGAAATGAAAGGCTGTATAGCCTGGCATGAGCAAAAGATCCGCTGAAACTTTTTGAGTGTTACAATCATAACTGTTTGTAAACTGCACACACAGAGGGACACTGTTTCTCTTCCTGCTCCACATGCGTAGGTTTGAGTCTCCCTGCTTGCCATTTTCCAACATGCTACTCTGTGTATTTGATAGCTCCTAAGCATCTAATTTTCACTCAAAACCCAATCTGATATTCTCATGTGTCAACCATACAGCTTTAAAAGTGCAAAGGCTGTCAAATTTGTTTTCTATACCCATTTATCTCTGAATCAATATCACCATCTTATTTTACAGCTGAGGACACAGAGACACAGAGACACAAGACACAAGATGAGAGTTAATACTGCACTTAACTAACATGCACCAGGCTCTCTTCGAGCATTTCACAACTATCAACAGAATTTTCCTCACAATTAACTGTGATAAGGAGTATGATTATTCTATTTCTAAGAAAAGAGGGTGGAGCTACAAAGAGATTTTGCCAATCACTTAACATCTAACCTTCAGTAAAAGCAATGGGCTTCTAGCAAGCCAGCCTATGCACTTCACCACTCAGGTGGTTCCTAAGATTATCTTCCCTACTCCAGAGAATTTTTTAAAATAAGAATGTCTGAGGTGGAGCCCCTGGCAACCATGCTTACAATATGTACTGCCTCTCAACTATGGGTAGCCCCATTGCCAGAGTTCTTAGACCATGCTTTGAAAAGCATTAGTTTGGGGGTTGAAAGATATTTCTTTTAATTTGAAATGCCCAGAAGAGGACATTATAAACTAGTAATTTAGTTTATGAGCTGTAGAACAAAACATGGAAGAATGTGTGTACAGACAGCACTTGCTAGTTAGGAAAGGTAAGAAGTCAACAGAATCAAAAGGCAAGATTGATGGCAGTGAAAGCCACAGGAGAAAAACAGAGATAACTTACAATTTTCCTTGTCGTTGCCTTGCACAAGATTATTTTAATACCGAGTTTTGGAATTAGAGTATAAAATTTCTTAATGTGACTTTGAATAAAGCCAGTGGAAATAGCTGTTGAGAGCTTGAGACAGAGCTATTTGTTAAATGTTAACAACTCAAGTTCCCTGACTTGTAGGATTTTTGGTTGCACTGTCCAAAATGATAATAATTAACCATTAAAATTAGTGAATTAAAATTAAATAAGTGAAATGTAAAATTCAGTTTCTCAGCTACCCTTGTCACATCTCAAATATTCTATAAGCACCTTTGGATAATGACTATTATGTTAGAGTACACACATCTAGAATCCCCTATCCTTATAGAAGTTCCTACTAAGTACTGACAATCTGTAAACATTTCCCCAACTAGTTTTATACTTTTCTTACAATTAGTAATATCTTTCCTGTTAAAGACTTAAACGGTAGACATCCTAGTATTCATGTTTTCCCTACCTCAAGGACACCCAAACGTCTAGCTTGTCACTTTCAGTATTGACCAGTTGGCATCATATCTCAATAGGGATTTGATATTCAACACTATTTGCATGTAGGATTATGTGTAGTGTTATGATTTGGATCTGAAAAGTCCTCCAAAACCTGCATGCATGTGGATGTTGTGGAACACTTCCAGAACCATGTCCTATTAAGAGGTGGGGCCTGAGCAGAAGAGATGGAACACTGGGGCTTGATCCAGAAGTGGAAGATCACTTGGCTTCCTGTCTGCCATACCATGAACAACTTTCTTACTGCTGGTCCTTTGCCAGGTGCTGCCGTCATTGCCAGCTACCCATGAATAAACTGAGACCTGAAACTCTGAGGTAAATAAATATTTCCTCTCTTATATTATGCATGTTGGGTATTCTGTCCCAGCAATGAGAAAGTAACTAAGAAATGAGTACCAGAGAAGTGGAGTTGTTGCTATGACATTACCCAACAATGGTAACCAATATTTACATGACAATGTGGTATAGAAGACTTTGAAACTATTTGTGGGGGGAAGGAGTTCAGAAAGATTTGAAGATACTGGCTAGAGAAGCCTTAGAATGTTGTGAGCTGAGCTTATGGGAGATTCTGGCCAGAGTTCAAAAGACTAGAATACTAAAGGAGTGTGGATTGTAAAAGCAGAAACGACAGGTTTCAAGAGAGACAGAGGACTCTATTGGCAACTGGTCCAGAAACCGTGCATGTTATGCTCTGGCAAAAAGTGAAAATTGTTTTGGCATTTTGCCCATTTCTTAAGACTTTGCCAAAAATTGAGATTAATGGCAATAAACTACTTCATCTGGTAAGAAAATGTCAAGGCAGCGCAATGTTCAGGCTGTCCCATAGTTACTGCTTGTGATTTTTGGCCAGTTTGACAGTGAAAAGCAGGGAAAAAAAGGCAGAAGAAAAAATGTAAAAAGTTTTCAGTTTTGCTAGAATAGGTACAACTCCAAAGTAGGGGCAGAAGAGTACATGGCTTTTAGAAAAAGAAACCAAGTTCATGGAACGGAGACTATAAAAATGATGATTTGAGGGTGTCTCAGAAGTCAATAAGACCCCACCCTTTACCAATTAAAAGGTGGAAAGCCAAAGGACTTTGCTTTGAAAAGAGATTCCACAAGGCATCCTATCAGACAAGCTAGAAAAGTGAATCTCCAAGGAGTTCAATCATATAAAGACTAAGAAGTCTCCTCAGCAGTGATTGTCCAAGGTGGCCAGACTACTGCTCAAGCCAGCACAGACCTTGGCATCACCCAGGTGGTGCTTGTTTCACAGACATCCAGAATGCAGGAGTTGTAGGGTCATGAAGGCTTCCAACCAGATTCCAGAAGAAAGCCATGGAGGACAGGCAGTGTGCACCTGGTCAGCAATGCATAAAGGTGTGCAGCCAAAAATGCAGAAGAGACCCCAGGAATTTGGAGATGCCGGGAACATGGTTCAACCACAGGCTATGAGTGGGACCGGCCCCAAAAAGAAGCCATGGAGACTGGAGATTGTAGCCAAAGGCAACTAAAACGGAAGGGCCATCTAAGACCTTTGAAGCTTACGTCTTGCCACAGTATGGCCCAGATGCTGGTCACACAGCAACAAGATTTAATGACTCTGCAGGATTTGGTGTTTACCCTGCTGGTTTTGACTTTTGCTTTGGTTCAATTACTCTCTATCTTCCTATTCTTTTGTCATGGAGTGGGAATTTTTACCTTGTTTTCTTGTATGTTGGAAGTGATTAACTGTTCTTTGACTTTCACAGGTGCTCAAAACTAAGGCTTTGCCTTGAGTCTGAGAGGAGACTTTGGTTTTCAACTACTTAGAAGTTCTGGACCTGTTTTGACTTTAGGAACTCACAGAGAAGGACTAATTGCATTTTTGCATAAGGACATAAATTTTTTGGTGGCTGGAGGTAGAATCTTATGGTTCAGATCTGGAAAGCGCACCATCATGCATTTGTCTATTGTGGATTGTCTCTGGAACAATATACTATTCAAGGTGAAGCTTAGCCAGAAGGAGTGAAACACTGGAGCTTGACTTGGAAGGAGTGAATCACTGGGGCATGGCATGAAAGGCACGGATCACTGGGGCTTGAAATGGAAGGTGAAGATCATTTGGCTTCCTGTCTCCCAAGTCGTGAACAGCTTTCCCCCTGCTGATACCCTGCCATGTGCATTCACCATTGTCATCTGGCCATGCATGAATGGACTGAGGCCTTCTCAAAATGTGAACTAAAGAAATCTTTCTTCCCTTATGTTAAGGATGTTAGGTGTTCTGTCCCAGCAAAAAGAAAGTAACTAAGACATGGGGTTAGGGAGTTGGCAGCATAAGAATTATAAGCGTGGCAGTTTTTCTTCAGATGTGAATGAGGTATCTTTCATACAAGCATCAGAGGCAAAACAAGGTTCAGATGGACAGGTGTCCTAGGATGCATGTATCATGAGGGAGAGGAACCACATCAACATCACGAACACCTTCTCACGTTGCACAGTTCGGAAATAACTTCACCTTCTAGCATCACTGATAGCAATAGATGGCAGGTTTCTAAGATGTCCAGTCTTGACATAAATCAGGAAGGCTTTCATTTCTTTCAAATACACAGCTCATTACCAAACAAACTAAAACATCTGCTGAATATGCCAATGTATGTAGTGGCTTACTGGGTCTTCAAAGACTTTTAGGCAGCAAGCTATTTTAGTTTACGCCTCCTTCCTCTGACAGGATAATGAGTTATTAGCCAAGATTGAGTCTCCTACAGCTGGACTACTGTGAGTTTTCATGGAAACTTGGGCCATGGAATTGTTACAGCAAGTGACGCTACCATTTCTAAGTCAACTTCCTAGGGTCATTTTAGACGCTTTCTTAGAATTGTGTTTCATTACACGGATATTCACTCCCTAGAGTGAGCTTTATAAGGGATCCAATTAGTCCTAATGCAGGAGACTCTGTGTCCAGCGATATAAGCACCAGATAATTGGCACGGACTCTGGTAAAGAACAGCTCTTATCTGTTAGCTAAGGAAGTTTAAAATGCTTTTTTCAGGTTGAAATATGAATTATTGTATTATACATGCAATTATTAGCTGTCATGCTAACCCTCCTTTTCTCATACCAAATGAAACCCTGAACAAAATCTCACAATCATTGCAACTTAGGACTGAAAAAATGTTGAAATTAGCTGCCAGAGCCTCCTTTTGAACCCAGGAAAGACCCTATCTTAGAAAGACTAAGAAATATACCCATGATCCCCAAGCTAATTTAGAAAAAGAATTAGAATTACCAACACATTTCTCTTCACTTCTTGTTCAGTACTATTTCTACTGTGACATCCTGCCTATAGGAGCAAAGGCTTGTGCTAACACACAGCATGTGTGAAAATCTCGCACTCCTACTGAGAGAAAGGTGCTTCAAAGACGTCGGTTTGAGAAAGTCCAATTTGGCAACAGATAGTACATATGTGGTGCTAAGTATATGCAAGGGATTGTTCTAAGCACCATGGACACTGGTCTCATGTAATTCTCTTGACAGTTCTATGGGATCTTATTAGTATTCCCATTTTATAAAGGAGTGAACTTAATCACAGTTAGGTAAGTACACACAGTTAACATTAGGCAAAATATATCCACTCAAATTCAGGAACCACAGCTCCACCCTCCAATTCTCAACCAGGTTGTTTTGTTGGGCTGGTGCCCGGTGACCCTGACTGGGCTGAGTAGACAGATACTCATCAGAGGGAGAAACAACTTCTTTGTGCCTAAAGTGCTCAACTTTTTTTTTTTTTTTTTTTTTTTTTGAGGTAGGGTCTTGCTCTGTATTACATGCTGGTTCTGAATTCACTGTGTAGCCCAGCCTGCCTTAAACTCACAGCAATCCTCCTGCTCCCACCATCCAAGTACTGGAATTGTAGGCATGTGTCACCACGCCCAGCTCATGTGGTGCTGGAGAATAGAACTCAGGGCCTTCAGCATGCTACACAAGTGCTTTAGCCACTGAGTTAAACCCCTCAGCCCTGTAGTGCTCAATTTTAAAGCAAAATTTTAATTGCATTTTCTAGTTAAAAACTGAAGCTATTATTTTCACTAAAGCATTTATTATTGAAGGCTCTTTTTAAATCAAATCTAAATATTTTGGTGATAGGAGTTCAGCAAAAAATAGGCTAAGCAATAAAACCCGCTACTGCGGTGGTAATACTTAGCAGTCCTTTCTAGCTGGGAAGAGCAGCACCAGCACATGAACACCCATCTCTCCTCTCTGGGTACAGCTCTTCAGGACACAGTGACATCATCGGGAGGACTTTCTTTGGAAATGCTCTGGCATTGTTATCTTAGGAAATACTATTTCTGTTTTCTGTGGATGAATTTTGGTAACACAATAAAAAGAAAGAAGTGTATTCACTTTTTAAATATAAACATGCTATTTTATATATAGGGTAAGTCCCTTGAGCTGTTAAAAAGTAAAGGTTTTTTGAACTAGATGTTAAGAAAAAGCAATTTCCAGAAGAAGCTCTCACCTGGTGTGGGACAGGTCATGTTTATTAGGATGACATACTTAATCAAATAAACATAAAATATGGGAGGACTGGAGATTGTAGGCTCCTCAGTGCCAGATTGTACATTACAGTTTTTTGCTTTCAGCTTAGTGCCCAATACAGCCCTGGACTTAGGTAGATGAAAACCGTGGCAGGCTGAAATAAGATGACAGTCTGAGACTGAGTTGCTGTGAGGATGAATTGTCGTAAGAATTGTCCTTCCTTAGTCATTTCCAGTGGTGCAGACAGGTGTTTGTTTGTTTGTTTGTTTGTTTGTTTTTGACACAGGGTCTCACTCCGTAGCCCAGGCTGGTCCTGAACTCACCATGGAGCCCAGGATGGTCTTGGACTCATGGCAATCCTCCTGCCTCAACAACTGAGCCATTCCTCCAAACCCCAGACAGAAGCTTTGAGTCACAGTCCTGGCACTGGCTCACTCTCAGATCTTTTAACCAAATATGAACTTCCCTGAATATCAATGCTATATTTAAGACACCTATCCTGAGGCTGGAGGAATGGTACAGCAGTTAAAATGCTTGTCTTGTAAGCTCAAGGTCCTGAGTTTTATTCCCCAGTACCACATAAAGGTGGGTGTGGTGGCACATGCCCGTAATCCCAACACTCAGGAGGCTGAGGCAGGAGGCTCTGCATGAGTTCAAGGCCAGCCGGGGCTATGCAGTGAGTTCAAGAGCAACTTGGGCTATAGAGCAAGAGCCTGTCTTCAAAGTAAACACACAAACAAACAAATAAAATACCTATCCCTTTTGGATGATAATAGATAAACCTGGATACTTATGAGAAATTCCTTGTAAAATCTAAAGCTACATATAGGAGTAAGTTAGTAATATATTCACCTATAAGCAGATAGTTAATGTTGAACTAAATTAACTTGATCAAGAAAAGCATATCTATTCCTAAGGTCCATCATAATTTTTACATGCCTGAGTAACTTTGATCTGCATCATCCTTGAGTGTAATTATAACCAAAGTTTCTTCCTCCTCGCACCTGTCCTTGCCTTCTCTGTCTCATCCACCTCCAAATAAGCCATTTTTAGCCACTCATAGGACCCTAAATGTGTATATTCAAATGATTTCCTAAAATAATTCCTTTGTAAAGTACCCTGGAATGATTCAGTATTAGAAACAAGCATTCCCCATCAGACCTCGGTCCCTTCTAAATAGTGTATGATTAGCATTTAGTGCTAATCAGAATATCCAACCAAAGCTGCTAAAGAACCTCAACAATAGGGATAAAAAAAAATTTCTGGGTGGTGATTTTTCACCTCCACAGGAAACATGTGATTCCTGTAAATCACCTGGGATTTTATACAAAGATGGACACTGGAAGTAAATCTGGGGCAGAACCTTCACCTCTCTGCCGGCCAGGTGATGTCAAGACTGCTGGTCTTTGTGTAACTTACACTTTGAGGGACCCAAGGTCCAGACTTTGACTCCTGAGATTTCCAAGTCTGAAGAAGACTGTCAACATTTAATTATTGGCACTATAAACTTTAAAAATTACACAGAAGAACAAAACTTTAATGCTACCACCCAAAGATATGAATCATAATTGGACCTTAGGGATCTCTCTACCCCCACTGTCTTACTGTTGCCTTAGCATAAATTTACTCTAGAAATACATAATAATGTTAGAGAATTCAAATAATAAAATGCAAAGAGAAAACTACCTATAATCTCTACAATTTGGACACAGAATAGAAACCATCTCACCCATATGGATCTATTCTCTTCCCATCTCCACATCCCTCCCTGAATCCCATGGCCACCTCATGTGTACCAACATGATGGCGATGAGACTGGCGAAGTGACACGGGCTCGGCAGGTAAAGCTGCCAAAATAAAAAGACGCAAGCTAGCTTTGTGAGATTGTGAGGTGGCAGAGTTGGAGGGTGAGAAGGACTGGTGAGTGGAGGGTTGAACCCAGGGCCTTCACTCTGAGCTGTACCTCCAGCCCATTTTTTAAAGTTTTATTGTGACACAACACCTCATTAAATTGCTAAATTGCCCAAGCTAGGTTTGAACTTGCAATTCTCCTGTCTCAGCCTCCCAGAGAACTAGGATTCCAGGCTTGTGCAACCAGGTTTGCTGATAAGGACTTTCTAAGATATTCAAAGTTCCCCAAAGACATAGAGCCATGGCGGATGTCAGTCAAAGAGTGAAAACTTCCACTAAGGCATCATAAGTCCCTATTGTTGCTTTATAAAATTGTTCTGCATTGGGACTATACGCTTTGTAGCCTGTCTTTTAAAAACCCATTGTTTTAATAACATCATTTTTCTCTAAAAATATTCTTTTATAATTTTATTTTCAAATAATTTCTGTCATTTATTCTATACTCTCTACTTCCATCGAAACTTAACTCTTTTCCTACTTCTCAACATTTATACTATTTCCAATATTCTAACTTTATAAGCAATTCTGCAATAAACATCCTTATATTTACATTTTGCAAAGTATAACCTGGAGACTCTTTTAAGTGATGTTTATTGCATGTGTAACATCCTTCATTGATTTTAAAAGTTGTTTGAAAAAATACCCTCCTTGGGAAACCACTGTTAAAATGCAGCTGTTATTAATATTTCATATGTAACTTTGGAAATGTTTGTTTAGATATGCATACATAATTTATGGGAAGGAAGGATTTTTAGCAAGAAGAGTCATACTTTCTCATATCTCCATTTATCATTTTATTTTCCTGATTCACTTTAATGAATTCATAGCAGCAAAGGATTCCGTGAGTTTCACTATTTTCCCACAGCCCACTGAAAAACATTTGGGTTGTTCCCACGCTTCTACTACTGAAATTTCTGGTGCAGAGGGTGCGCGCATGTTCCTTATGACAGCTAACACTCTGACAAAAGGTTATGTTGATTTATCTTTCCTACAACATTTAAGAATTTCCATAGCCCCATCTCTTTGTTTATACTGATAGTATTTTTGTGTTACACAATTTAAAATGTCAAGCAATTGAATTTTCTGGAACTCTTGACCTCTCATCTTTTCAACACTAGCTTAAGTCTCAGAGGCTGATGTTTTGTTATTTTCTAGCTAGGACTTCTTTCCTTTCTCTTTGAGCTAACAATAATGTTTAAGTATGTTTCTAGTTTTTTATCTGTCAACTAATATTCTGAAAGATTTTTATATAGCCCAAAATTGGGCAGGAGTTTGTGATAATTCTTGGAACTCTGTCTCCTAGTCTGAATAAATTCTCCAAATTTTTTGGACTTACTTGCCCCAGACTCTAAATAGCATGAATGGAAATTTCTATTTTATGGTATTTCTACCTTATTTTGTCTGTATTTTCTTAAATTAAAAAAAAATACATGAAGGTCTACTATCTAACAAATATAAGTGCTACAATTTACCTATTAGTTTATAGTGCTGTGAGTTGTACCCTTTACGACTGTATTATAATATCCTCTTTTTGTGTTTTTTAACTTATTTAAGATTTTTGCTGTGAATTCAATCTGCCCTAATGCTGATACGAGTCCTCCCTGTTGTGTTTGCTTTGGTTTTTATTAGTTTTTGACAAGCATATCTTTGCCTGCACTTTACTTTCAAATGTCACATTTTGCTCATAACAATTAGTCAAATATTAATTTTTATCTAGTTTGAAAATAACCTGCTTCATTAGAACACATTTTCCTTAATAATCTAGGATTCAGCTGGGGCTAGAGGCAGTTGCAGAGGGTGGATTCAGCTATTTCTTCTTATGGAATTTTCCTAAAATTTACCAGACTAGTTTACAATATGCAGCGGGAAGGGTGCATGCCCCGCCTTCAGGCCATCTCTCTTCAATTCAGGGCGAGTTGGGAGGTGCATGCCCTTATGAATCCTTCTGTGTGGCTTTCTGGCTTCAGATCTTATATGCAGTCCTTAACAGTATAGTTGCAGATTAATGCCAAAGTAATGAATCAGATCCTAATTTTATGGAAATATAAATGGAAAAATTTAATGAAAGGGATATAATACAAGCTTTGTGGTTGATTGCTAGCCTTTTGGCCTGCCATAGGTCAATATGAGTTTCTCCTTTATCCCTTCCCAGAAGTTTATGGTCATTGTGAAAAGCAGCAATAGGTATGGCATTAAGATGTTCCCTTACTAATTCTAATTATTCTAAATGGAGATGAAATGGCCACATCACTGCAGTTTTCCAATTCAATCAATGTCAATCAGGAAGTTGGAGGCTGAGAGGGCAAAATTTCTTGAGTGCTAATAGCTTAATAACCCTTGATTTCCTCTATGAAATGATTAACTTTTATACCCGTTACTGCCACGTCTCTGAGTTTGAAATAGGATGTGCTGATGGATGGAAGAACAGATGTAGAAAGCCAATTCTTACACGAACAAGAGATAGACATGCCCACATCCACTCTTCGTTCCACATTCAATCTTGCACAATGGCCAGAGAGGACTTCTCTATGCCTTCACAAATCTGCACACCTCATTTAGGTTCATACAAGCACCACAGAAATACACTGACGTACAACAAAAAGATCTTTGCACTAGCATTCTGATAACTCAAGATCTTGTTTCCTTTTTCTTCTTTTTCTTTCACTTAAAGTGTTATCATGAGAAATACCAAGTGAATTCCATCAGAAAAACAAAGAATGATGCCTTAGCCATGTTCATCAGGTTGTTAAGATCATATAATGAAACATGAGCAATTCTTCAATGAAAGGAGACTCTTAGTCATTATGCTCCTAAGTCTCAAGAGCTGAAGACACAGAGTTCTGTAGGGCTCCAGTCTCACGTGAAGTGAGCCAGGTCCAAGCAATTGTGATTGTTACCAGCGTTCAGTTCCTTGCGGTCTGCCAGATTGAGTGCCCCAGTTTCTCGCTGGCTGTCACTCAGAGGCAGATGTAGCAAAGTGTGAAGGTCCTGAGCTTAAACCCAGTACCACATAGAATCATCATCATTGCCATCTTGGGAGGTAACTGATCCTTCTCATCTTATGAATAATATTTGAAAAAATATGAGCTGTTCAATCCCAGAATGCTAGCGACCGAGCCAGGTTTTGATTCTGATTTGATTTCCCCTTCATTTCCAGGCTGCCTCTGGTCATGGATTTTCTGGATTTCAGTTGCTTCACCCACATGCCGGGGAGTGCTCCCTGATAAAGACCTGTGCTTTTCCTTATTCCCAGCTCCTTTTCTCCCCTCACACAGAACAGACTGTTACAGGACCTGAAATGAAAACATTTAGAGGGCTCAGTACTCCCTCCTCCCTCAGCCCTTTATGTCTTGTCAGGGGAAGAACATCTCTTTGTCAGCAAGACAAAGTAGGTTCTCTAAGAGGATGTTTTCAACAAGGCTGCTCTGTAGTGGATATTGGCCATGACCTACTAGAAAATGAATTGAGCCATTCAAACATGTTAGTAGCCTAGCACTGAAAATTTATTTTCTCATTCTAATGAAAGATGACAGCTTCTTCAATCACAAACTTGGTCTGGTTTTATTTAAATATGGAGCGTGTCATCACCCTAGGCTCTCTTGTGCTGGGCTCCTTAAAAGAAAAGCATGTAGTCACTCTCTGAGCTTCACTGAGCCTGGTCCAGCACGACATCAAGGGGAATTTATTCCTACTTTAAGTCCAAGTGAGGGAAAACAATCCCCAAGACAACAGAGGTTTCAATAGCCTAGGGAGGTTTTACGTGGGTTACAAGGATGTCTCTTGGAAGGAAAATTTACTTTGAGATGGTCCATTCTCCTATTTGAGTCAGAAAGTTTTTTTTCTTGGAAAATGTAGCGTTAATGATTAATATCAGAATTCAGCTCCTACCTTTGAGTTAATCATAGCTACAGCAAGGCTCACTCATCTTTTACGGTTCTGAGGCACAAAGGAGCAAGAAGGGAGAGGGCACAAGCTCTGGGCCACGCCAGCTGCGTGGGGCTTGCACCTCCTCCTCTCAGCTATGTGACCTTGGCCTCTCCATGCCTGCCGTTCTCACCTTGGAAGTATGGATGACTATGGATAATGCCTACTCTCAGAGCTGGTGTGAGAATTAAATATGTTACAACATATGAGTGTTTGCTGCTAATAAATCAACAAACACCAGTTAACATATCATTGCCATCACATATTTATTTTTAACAGGTAATATTCAATTGAGAGTCCAAGGTTCACTATCATTCAGGAGGCTGGATATAATATATACATCTACTTTTAATCTTATTAAGGTAACTTAAAACTGGCACCAGATTTTTCTTTACATCATCTGTTGATTTACTTTTGTGTCTCAGAAGGAATATGAATCTCAGAGTCAGACAATACAGGTGTTCAACCCAATTTCTGTTGTTTTGTCATCTCATTCACTCAATCACTGGCATGTTGTACATCCCTAGCCACAGAGTGGGATAGCAATTCTTACCTGTGACTAATGTGCATTGAACATTACAAGTATTAGGCACTGGCTTATGCATAGGAGATATAAGAACTCATTTAATCTTCTGGACTCTGTGAATACATAAGTATCTCATCCCAGGTCTTACAATTCAATAAATAGCATAGCTGGGATCAAAATCTAGGCAGTTTGACTCCAGAGTTCAAACTTTAATCTGCATAGATAATGCATTTGTTCATCTCACCAATACTTATTTCATACTTTCTGGGTATGCAGGTGGTGTGGATATAACAAAGTGTCAAAGAGAAAGAAAAAAATACACAGACAAATGTCTCTGACAAACTGAAGTTTCTAAAGTGATATGGGAATTAAAACACAGAACAGGATTATCTGTTAGAAGTACAGTATGTGCCACAAATCTAAACCACCTATATAAGCTTTAAATTTTCTACTATCCAAATTACAAAACCTAAAGAGTTGAGTTTTGTATTCAAATTACAAAAACCTGAAAGTTTCAAAATATATGAAATTATATATTCTATTCTATTTAACCCCAAATCTTATCATTTTGACAGAACCATGGGAAAATTATTTTTTTTACTATACATATGTTAAACTTTCAAAATTCAATGTGTGCACAGTGTAGTTTAATTTACACTAGAGACACACTAAGGGCTCAGATAGGCAGGTGGCTTGTGGTCATAATACAACCCAGGGCGGACAGAGCAAAGGGTCTGAATACAGAAGGGGCTTTGCTCTCCAAAGCGAAGCAAAGGAGAAGTGGAGAGAGGCTAAGATGAGGTCTCACAAGGAGGCAGGGTCCAGGTCATGTAGGAAATTAGGTCATGATTTAGGTGAGTCTCCTTGGAAAAGGTGGGATTCTTTGTCCAGTTACTTTAAAACACAGCTCTCTTTATCTTTCAAAGTGTGAATCTTGAATCCAGTGACTGTATAATGAGTAACTAAGTGACTCTGAAATCTTGTTAGCAAATGTTGTTTGGGTTAGTGAACTTTTCATCATGCCTTGTTTATCCGAGCAAACTAATACCTCATGTTATCTGGGATATGTGGTTATAATACTAACTAGCAACATAGTGCTTAGTGTACGAGCCAATCAAATTCCATTTTCACAGATTGTATCCATGCATAATCAGTTCTGAAATTTGATGTGAAAGGAAGCATTTTATTCAGAGTTGGTTTAGTTCATTAAAGTTGGCTTTAAGTTCTGAGTAATTATTCCAGCTTTCCAAACAGTTAAAATGGAGAGAAACCATCAAAACCCAAACCTTCCGTTACCCACAACCCAGTAACTGTAGAATTCAGTGCTTGTGTGGCACAGGGTCTGACAAAGAGTGTTGGTCAGTACAAGAGTGGTGTATTTCTTGTGTGATCTTTCTTTAAACTTTATACAGCACATTCAATTTCAACAATGACTGCAATTTCATAAATCCTAGAAATATTTGAGTCCACAGAACTCTTTTGACTCAAACAATTCGTAACTAATTGCTAGGTACCTTGTGAAGGTAGCCAAGAAGCATTCATTATAACCTGTAAAAATTTAAAATGATCCTTACCTCTGCTTTTATATCTTGTTAAAACTTTATGTCCTTTGCAGCCTATTACCAATGTATCTTAGACTATTTAGGAAAAAGTTAACATGAAAATACTATTTTTATCTTGATAGATAAACTGACTCACACTGGATTATACTTCATGACACTTCAAATCAAATCACCTAAACTGAAAACACTCATTCTTGCATTTTCCTTCTTAAGGTGAGTCTTCCAACCTGTTCCCTTTCTTTCTTTCTTTCTTTCTTTCTTTCTTTCTTTCTTTTTTTCTTTCCTTCTTTCTTTTTTGCATTTTCTTTGAGGATGTCTGCACTCCAGATTCATGTATATGTTAATTACACAAAATTTTGTGTATCTGCGCCCGTTTGTATCACTTTTTAATCTTTTTTCTATCCTTTTTCTTTCTCACCCCTTTCCCCCTTCTCCTACCCACAGCATCTCTCTCCTTTTCCAGGTAGTCTATCCCTCTATATCCTACCCTCTCTCTTACACTACGGTCTTTTTATCCATGTATTTTTGGCAATCTCATATGAGAGGTTCCATGCAATACTTAATCTTTTGTGTTTGGTCCATTTCATTGAGCATTACTGACTAATCACCCTCATTTGGACAAATGCTTCATATCTGTCTTTATAGCAGCATAGTATTTCATCATGTATGTGTATCACTCTGTCTTCATCCATTCTTCTGATGGTAGGCATGTAGGCTATTTCCAAGATTTAGTGATTTTGAGTTGTGCTACTATAAACATGGCATGCACATGTGTCCATGATATAATGACATTAGCTTTCTTGGGAAGACACCCAGGATAGCCATAGCTGGGTCAAATGAGATTTCTATATTCAGCTTCCTAAGGAATCTCAAAATTACTTTCCATAGTGGTTACACTGGTTTACAATCCCACCAACATTTTAGGGGCATTCATTATCCCCACAACCTTGCCAACATTTGCTGTTTTTGGCATTCTTTACTAAAGCGATTCTCACTGAAGTGAGATGGAATCTGTGATGTTTTGATTTGTGTTTCTCAGATGACCAAATATATTGAACATTTTTTTCTTTACACTTATTGGCCTTTTGTACTTTATCTCTTGAAACTTGTCTTTTCATTATAGTTGCCCATTTTTAATGGGGTCATTCATTTTGGTGATTTTTTTCTTCTTCTTGTTCTTAATAGATTCTAGTTATGGATCCTCTATCCAAGGAGTAGCTTCCAGTTTTGTTCCCGTTCAGTTGGCTGTCTCTTAATCCTTTTGCTTATTTTCTTTGCTGTGCAAACGTTTTAGTTTGATATAATCCTATTTGTTGATTCTTGATGCTATTTCTTGTGAAATTACTGCCCTGTTCATGAAGTCCTTTCCTGTCCCTATGTCTAACACTGATTTATCTATTTTTGTCTTCCCATAGGTTTAGAATTTCTGTTTTGATAACTAGCTTTCTGATCCATTTTGACTAGATTTTAGTGCAAGGTGAAAGATACAGATCTAGCTTCCTTCTTCTGAATATAGAGCCAGTTTTCCCAACACCATTTGTTAAAGATACTATCTTTTCTCGTGGGGATGGTTTTAATCCCTTTGTTGAAAATCAAATGGTGACATGTGCTTGGGTTTGTCTCTGGATCCTCAGTGGTGTTCTGTTAGTCTTCCTGGTTTTGTTCCAGTACCACATGGATTTAATCACCATTACTTTGTAGTATACTTTGAAGTCTGGAATTGTGATACCTCCTGCTTTACTCTTGTAACTCAGGTTTATTTTAACAATTTTGTGTCTTTTCTGGTTCCATATAAATTGTAGCATTGTTTTATAAAAATGTGGTTGTCCTACAGTTTTTGCTGTACAGATCTTTCTCTTCTTTGGAAGGTTTATTCTTGACTACTTAATTGTTTGTGGTTATTGTATCAAAGTACATGTGAAAGCAATCAAGAAATTAACCCATTCCATTTCTATCATACAGTGTCACTGTCTCTGTATGTGATTTTGAGAAAATGGAGAACTCAGGTCTCCCATAAACAAGTGACACTATTTGGAAATACAGTTTTGGCATCTGGGAAAGTTTGTGCTCCTTATCGTCACCCTTGCACACTCTCCATGGATTATTCACTTACTTTGTTCTTCATTCACTTGATGTGTATCAAGTGAGATTTTACTTTGAGATAGATGTTGTGGAGGGAAACAAAAGTGTAAGTGGCTCCTAATTAAGAATGTCACACACATGATTATAATACAAGTTAGAGTATGATGAATGTTCCCTCAAAAGATATATAGAAAATGATATGGAAATTCAGAGAAAGGAATTTCAAGAGGGATTCAGAGATTCAGAGATGTGGCTGTTGAGGTTAATTCTCAAAAGTGTGGAGAATTCCCACAGGAAGATCCTTGAGCAGGCAGGAACTGGAGAGGGAAACCTATTCAAGAATGATAACTTTTTTTTGTTTTTAAATAAAAGCCTCAAAAAGGGAAAGTGGTTGGTAAGTGGGCAAGAAGGATAATCAAGAAGGCAGGTGAGCTAGGACTGGATTCAAGAAAGCCTTAAAGTGCTATGTAAATACAAACCTTGATCTGTGGAAATCAGACTGAATTTTTTTTTAGCAGAGAAAATATTACTCTTCAGCTTCTCTTTTTTCTTTTCTTTTGCAACTCATTGTAGGATGAGTTATAAGGAGAGTAGACAGGAAACAAGAGAAACCAATTGTAAAGCAATTGTAAGTGCCATTTGTAAAGTAACAGGAGTTGAAGTCACCATTCCTTTTGACTCCTGGGTATGTCAGTGTGAAGGCCCAACTCTGCGACAGAAGGAAATGGGACATGTTGAGGATGACACAAGATTCTAATCTGGCCAGAATGAGAAATTAGAAGGCGAGCAAGGGAGGGAGGATGATGTGTTTTGAACAAACCCTGCCTGGCAGTCCGTTCATTATTTTTCCAAGTGTGCTGAATTGAAAGACAAGTTTAAGTGGAAAGAGGGGCCAGGAGGAGGGGCAGAGAGAAGATGCTTGGGATAAGAGACAAAGACCCATGACACTCAAGATCTTCCTCTCCAGGGAAACCCGTTCTTTGACAAAATCCCATCTAGGCCAATGTCATATTGCAGCTATTGGTTGTCTTCCTTCCACTAATTAAAAATGAAATCATAGTTTCACTGCTTCATAAAAATTAAATGTGCAAGCTGCTATTTGTAGGCGATAAAAACATCCAAGTGCCTGACCTCAATTTTCTTCTTTACAAAAAGAGAGTTTCTTTTGGAGACTAGTCTTTTCTGTTAGAAAGACGTTCTGTGTGTTTGTCCAGAGAACTGATGGTGAGCTCACTGTAGAAGAGGGAAAGATTAAAAGAAAAAAATAAAATAAATGTTTGAAGAAATTTTAAGATGGCTCTACTGTTCATCTACCCACGTCAAAAATGACTTCTGGCTGCCTTTCCTCTGCATCTACGAAGCCCATTCACTCTTACATGTTACACTTAACATTTTGTTCAAGTGGTTCATCTTTTAAACGTTCTTAGCAGTAGATTTACACCAGTATCGATGCTCATTCACTGATGTGCAAGTCTCTCTGCTAAATTCTAGTCTCTTTGAAAACATAAGCTGTCATTCATTTTTCCAACCTGAAAGTTCCTTCCACAAACTGAGAGACTTATAAATGATTAGAAAATGAATATATGTGATAACCTAGTTTATTGAGGGCACCCTATATGTTAGGAGTGTTCTAAGCACTTTACCCATGCTACATCATTTAATGTTATGAAGTGGGGATTTTTGCCTATATGTTAGGAGTGTTCTAAGCACTTTACCCATGCTACATCATTTAATGTTATGAAGTGGGTCAAGTGAATGTAACCACTCACTTGCTGGGTATATATGTATCAGAACTAGGACAGGAATCCAGCCGGCGTGACTCCTCAGCCTGTGATTCTAGTCTCTGCATATGCTTGGTATGTCATCGTATGTTAGTGAGTTTTTGCACAGCAGATATACAATTTGAGATTCCAGGCTTATCAACGGGTCTAGGTTCGTGTTACACTTTGTGTTCACCTCTTCAGATATAGAAACATGAGAATTGTATTGTTTAATATGCTTAGAGAGGCATAATCAACAGAAATTATAAATAAAGGGAATATATTTGGAGAGCTTACAGGTCTGAGGAGAGAGAGAGAGAGTGCAAAATGGCAGCCTGCCCATGGGAGGCAGGAGGGGCTGGGGCTGCTCAAATGTGAGGTAGAACACAGGATCGAGTTACAGGAAAATACTGTTAGTATATGTCTTGATAAGCTTACTGTCTACAGTGGAGAAGAAGAAAAGGCAAATTAAAGTTTGAATCATTAACTTTGTAATTATATAACTATGCATATATAACTTCAAATAGGCCATAAATAAATTTGTCAGGTTCTCATTAAAATATATGAAAAGTATTTATTTTGTGAAATATTTTGGGTAAGCTAACAAAACAATACCTATAAGGTGCACATATATAATTAAAAGGATTCTTCCTGATGATGGTGAGGGTGCCCCTAAGGGCTTAACTAGCATCTCTAGTCTTGAAATTGCAATGCTACATTCCACACGGGATTGCTACCTTGATATTACCTCTCTGTACTTGTTCACACATCTTTTTTTCCCCTAAGAACAATGATTTTTAGCCAGTAAAAAACTATCTGATAACCTCTATGAACATGCAGAAATGAGTACTCATGAAGATTAGTAGAAGTATGTAAAAGGCCAAAACACTTTTTAATAACCTTACATTTTTTTTTGAGACAGAGTCTTACTCAGTAATCCAGACTGGTCTTGAATTCACTATGTAGCCCAAGCTGGCCTCAAACTCATGGTAATCCTCCTGTGTCAGCCTCCCAAAAGCTGGGGTTATAGGCATGATCCACCATAGGTGACTAATTTTGATGTTGTGCTGGGGAATGAAATTCAGGGCATTGGGTATGCTAGGCAAGCACTGTAACCACAGAGCTGTAAGGCTTTATAATGTTGTAACCAAAAATAAGTCCCTCTTGAGTGTTAAACAGCAAAAAGCCCATAATCCCCAATTTCCTCTGCACATTGGTATTCTAGGGCATTTCCCTTTTTCATTCTTTCTATTATGCTTTATGTTGTCTCCAGCACTCGAAATGCCCAGTTTAACAAACACATGGTTAAGAAAGAAAAGTGCTTTTTTGAAAAAGAGATTTGTGTGTTTGCTTAAAAATTCTCTTTATGGTTCTTTGGAACTTTCCTGACAAAACAGTATTCAACTTCAAAATTACAGTCAGAAACAAAAGATGAAAACTCCACTTAAGAAGAAATATGAGTAGTTGAAGAAGAAATATAGCTTTAACTCTCTTTTATTTCTCAGGTAAAATAACACATCTGATGTCAGTGCAGAGCCTATGGCAAGAGAAAATAATCATTTTATTGCTGTGGCTCTTTGTGTGCAGAATTAAGGGCAGAATGGACACCACTGGGATCGAGGGATTTACCATACTCACGTACCTGCTTACTATAAGAACCAATGTCATCGGATGTTAGTGAGTTTTTGCACAGCAGATAAACAATTTGAGATTCCAGGCTTATCAGTATGTCTAGGTTCATAGTAAACTGTGTTCACCTCTTCAGATATAGGAACATGAGAACTGTATTGTTTAAGAGGCTCAGAGAGGCATAATAAGCAGAAATTATAAATAAAGGGAATGTATTTGGAGAGCTTACAGGTCTGAGGAGAGAGAGAGTCCAAAATGGCAGCCTGCCCAAGGGAGGCGGGAGGGGCTGGCACTGCTCAGATGTGAGGTAGAACACAGGATCGAGACTGCAGGCCAACTAGTCCAAGTCTGCTGTGGATCATCAATGCTCAAAAAAGCAACAGCCAACCATCACACTTAGTGAAGTGAGTCAGACTTGCAAGGCTAAATATTGCTAATAGGAGAAGCCCGCAGTACAAATAAATAATACAGTCAAATGGACAGGATGTTGGGAGTCATGGGGGATGAAGGAAGGGGAGAGAGGGAGAAAAGGGAGTGGGAAAGAAAATGTGAAATTGAGATGACATATATGTGCATGAAATTCTCAAGATCAATGCAACCATTGTATATCACGTCTATATACTAATGAAAACGGACAAAATAACAACACAGTGGTGAGATCGGAGATGGAAGCAAATCTGTGATGAAGATCAGTGACTCACAGATAGAAATAAGTTGATGGTAGGGAAAATCACAAAGGCCAGAACCACTGTAACACTGCTGCTTCTCCCTTCCTTTTTATTTAGTTCACACCGCCATTTAAGCCACCTACATCTCGGGTAGGTGTTCTTTCCTTATTTGCTGGCTCACAAGTCAATCACACACACCTGTGAACTCTACCCTGGGCTGTTCCTAACCTCTTCAGGATGACATAATCCTTGTGAAGGTCACAGAAAACATCTTAAAAATTATTTGGTGCACCAGGCCCAGTCACACAGGTCTGTAATCCTAGACCTAGGAAGCTAAAGCAGGAAGATCACAAGTTCAAGCCCCACCTGCACAACTCAGCAACTTAGCAAGACTTGGTCTCAAAATCAAAAATAAAAATGTGGACTGAGGATATAGCAAAGGTCCTGAGTTCCATCCCAGTACCACAGGGTGTGAGAGGGGATGGAGGGAAAGACTGGTGGGTCTAATACTTTCAGCACAAGCATTTGCAATATATATCTTGAATCTAAATGTGTATGTAAGACAGCTACAAGCAAATGGTTCATAGGGTAATAGTTTCTTTACACAAAAATCTGCCAGGATCTGGTATTTAAATATTTTATAGCATAAGTAAAAACTTCCAAAATATTAATGGAAACTCAATAGGAAGTGATGTAGCATGTAAAAGGCCTAGTTTATTGCTTTGCATTGTGCTCTTAATAAATCTCACCATGCTAAAATGATGACTCTTGTATTTTGCCTGCATTAAAATCATTTTAGAAGGTAATTGGTTTAGCTTATTGTAATACCACCTGATAATATTTCTTTTGCTTTTCAAGCAAATAATAAGGTATCATTAAACTATTGTTGCATGGGAAGTCATGTATTACCAATGTTAGTGAGTATAGAATAAAAAGTGGACTGGAGAAAAACAAACACATAGCAGGCAGGAGACCCACTGCAGGTTTCATTGGGCTACTCAGCTCATTCAAATATGTTTCCGCTCGTTGGACCAGAATTGCTTGGAAAACTATTCTATTTCTTTTAATTCTATTAAACTTTACTAATTGGAAAGTAAACAAAAAAGCATAAAATAAATGGTGTGTCTAGTTTGAAAAAATCAAGTGACTTAAGTTTAGTATTAAAATGAAATGTGTTGTTTTGAATATTTACAAAGTATACAAAAGTTTAATTTTTCTTATCAAATTTGAAAGTAGAGCGAGGGAACAATCACATTCTCTTAGATTAAATGTAATTTTCTAATGTTCAAATTATCATAACTAAAGAAAAATTAATTATTTTATAAGTTTATGGACTCACAAAATATAGATAAGCATATAATATGTGTATGAATATATATATATACACACACATGCGTATATATGTAGCTTTTGTCTTTTCCCCTGATTATTTGTAATAACTGAATATTGTTTTGCTAAATTAGTATATTCTAGAGAATGGATTCCACCAGTCAGCTAAAAAAAAGCAGTATGTTGTGGAAATAAGTTCGGGGGAGATGCTAACATCTGCATTGGCAGACTGTCCAAAGCAACAATTGCACAAAGGTCCATTTGGTTAGCCAATGATTTTTTCTTCCACACAGATTAACAGACTGGCAATATATATACATATAAATAACCAGTTGTTTTCCTTCCAGGATGAGGCGCACTGGCTGGCGGACGAGTCTGAGGGATGTGACTCATGAGGTCACAGCACAGAACTCTAAAATTTCCGTGGCATCAGATTTATGTTGTGGATAGGGAGGTACACGATCTTTCAACACACCTAGCACATGCTTCTCCCTGGGTTTGACATTTCACAACATCCAACTGTAGGTGAGGCGTCAGGAGCTTGGGGATGACGAGCAGAGCCCCAGTGGGCTGAGAGTACAAGGGGTATGAACATGCCACACTAGGTAAGGAAGGTCAGGGCAGATGCTTCCTCATCCAGGCAACCGGGACTGGCTGCTCAGCCTGACCAGCTGGACAGGAAGGCAGAACAAACTGGATGAAGGCCCGCCCGCCGTGTGAAGAAGACAGGGAAAATCGAGGTGAAGAAAGGATCTGGGAGGAGAATGAGCCCAGAGGTAATTAACATCCCAACCATCCCAGAGGCAGTCTGATCTGTGGGATCCCAGGCCTAAATGCAGAAAGTACACCAGCTGAAAGTGCTCCAGAAGGCACAGGAACGAAGCCCCGATTACGTGCTTTGCTTTATCTTCCATTCCTTACCTTGTGACCTGAACACAGCTGTTCAGGCTGAGCACAGACAGACTGTCCCCCAGCTGCCCTACGAGACAAGCTTTTCATATGCCAGTGCCACATTTTAGCCAGTCAGTTGTAGAAATTACAGGCTGTATTTATGACATTCGTGGACTTCAATGGTGAAGAAAGTGAACATCTTCGTATGTGGAGATTTCAGATCTAATTTGTGACAGTATCACAGAAAGCACCTCAAACAATTGGGAAAAAATGTCCAGAGAGCTGAAACATAAGTATGTGAAACGTGTTCACAGTACACTGTGGTACATCTTAAAGGAGTAACCATTTCAGTTGATAAAACAGAAAAGATTATAGAAACGAAATCAGCTTAAGGCAAAAAGTTCAAGTACCAATTAAGATAGAGCTAATAGAACCCATCTGTCAGCTAGTAAGTGATTCTGCAGACACAAAGTCTATTTGCCTCAGAAATTTGGTTTTAACTATACTTAAGTAAAAAATTTTTAAATACTTTCAGATTTCAGCTGAACAGAAGTATAAGAGGTTGGGGGAAAAATCACAGTCATGTCATTCATATGTGTATTTAATGGGTTACGTAGGAATTTGCTTTTTCATTTCCATGTTTTTGGTTTTCTTTCCATCTTAAGATTCAGTTCTTTTGTATTTAGAAATTATATGTGTAAGTCACCAATACAAATCTTCCTAATAATTTATTCTAAACAAATGGGAGCAGTAGTATTAATAAAATAATCCCATAATATTTAACTTCGGCATATATTGTATGTATTGCATTTTTAAATATTGAGATAGGGTCTCATTCTGTATTTGAGGGTGGCCCTGGACTCACTGCATAGCCCAGGCTGGCATCAAACACATGGCAACCCTTTTACTTCAGCTCCCTTATCCTTAGAAAGTTTGCCTTATTATTTCTGTATCAGTGTACTGTGCATCTATATAAAAATAAGTTTGTTTATGGTATTTTGTCTCTCTTTGTATGTGTGTGATTAGCTGATCACAAAACTGTTCAAAGTTAACAAACAAAAAGTTGACCCTCAAAGTAAAAAGCTGAGCTAGAAACAGATATCCTGATTTACTGAAATGCCTGGCCTCGCTAAACACACACTGGTCGAAACTTTGATTTCTCAGAGGATCGTTTTCCTCACCCACAGAGATGAAGTTAAGAATCTTCCTCTTTCTGGTCTTGTATGAAGAACAAATAAAAAAGGGTGTGCTACTCTACTTTGAAAAAAAAAGTATAAAATAAAAGTCAAAAGATCAAAGACACACTGGTCTTTGTCTTATATAAAAGCCCAGAATAGATATTTTTAAGTAGAATTTTTCTAAGAGGAAATCAAGATGTATCTAACCCTATTTCCATGTTTATAATATTTTTTATTGCCTGGTCAGGAAACACAAAGGAACATTGTTTCTCAGACTTAAGGTATCTGAGGATCGCCTTTGATAACCTTATGAGCTTGTTTTATAAATATAGAAGGAAGAGGGAAAGAAAGAGAAAGAGAGAGAGAGAGAGAGAGAGAGAGAGAGAGAGAGAGAGAGAGAGAGAGAGAACTGAAATATGCTGAGTTTCCCTGAGCCAGCCCAGTGTTCCTCACACTAGCCACCATCCTGTGAGAGGTAGACAGTAGGGAGGTTCAAGCCCATGCTCGAGAGCAGAAATGCCTGTTTTAAATCCAGCTTTCTCAATTCCAAGCTTTCACATCCAACAATTTCCTTAACACCAATCCATCTCAATTTTCTCACCTGGGGCGCACTGAGGTTATGAACAAAGTAGTTTATAGCTTCAGAGGGTTATCATGAAGATCAAATAAGTAAACACCCATTAAAAACCCTTAGAATACTGGCTGGCACATACTTACCAGTTAATAAATGATATAATTGCTAACAGTTTTTTTAAGAACAGTTATTAAACGCTAACTCAAAAATTGCAGCTTATTAAGCTATTTGCCTGAGGTCCCAGAGAAATTGAAACATGGAACAATGGTTCAGGTTTTCCTAAACAAGACCCACCTCCAGTTGTGGCTCCAACAACTAATTCTTTAAACAACTCTATACGAAATGTAGGGACTGTTGGATTCTGCTGAAGGTGTGGAGTGACAGGTAGGGTGTATGTCAAACTAAACATTGTGAATAACTAAGCATACAAAGTTAAGTTAATTACTTCAGTATATAAACTATTCCAATCACACAACTACTGGGATCTGCCATCAATTCTCTCTCCCTGTACCTCTCTCTCTCCTTTCCCTCCTTCTTCTTCTCCCTCTCTTGCCTTCTCCCTTTCTTTCTCCCCCTTTCTCACACTCTTCCATTAGTCATTTCATCTTTGTATTCTGGTCATTTCTTTTGCAAGGCAGTTTTGCATGTATTTTGCTTATTTGTGGCTTTTCAGGTCATACCCTCAGGATAACATCTTTCCCTTTCAACCCACTTTTGCAAATATTCACTTATGCACAAACAGAACTAAAGATAATTTCTTACATAAAATAGATCTTGGTGGCAACTATAAAGAAATCTTTCCAGCTCCTTACTTGACTCGTGACCTCTTGCTTGAAGATCCTGGAGGATGTTCTTATTACCTCTTGGATAAAATCTTAACTCTTTCATGTGGCACTAAAGACACATCCTAATCTGCACCATAGCTACTTTTAAAGTGTGACCCTTCTTACATTATAACACATAGTGATAATGGTGAGAAAAAAATTAAATTTTAATAATGTTCACCGCCTAGAGATAAGTCATGTTATTCTTTTTATATCTTACAATTTTCTACACATATGTGTGTTAATAAAAAATAATATTTAATTTATAAAATTTCCTGCAATCATTTAAAAGAAATAGTAAATTCTTCTCTAATATTAATATTAATCTATAATATCATTATTATTGGTTGAATAGAATGCTGATATACACAACCAACATTTATTTTATCAATTGTGTAGCTAAATATTATGTTTTCCCAATTTTTGACACATAAGCAAGGATATTAAAAACTTAGTTGAAATGAAATCATTACACACCTCTTTTGTAGTCTTCAGTGTACATTTACAAATGGTTGGTCAGCACATAACCATGGAACTCTTGCCTCACTGAAATCTTGGGTAGGTCTACATGCTGTATCATAAATATTTGTCGGGTTTTTGATGAACATTGTATTTCACTCGTTGTTGTATAACTCTTTCCTAGTATCTGGTACCTCATGGTTTTTAGTCATATACATTCCAATATTTTAGTACCAGTTAATGAATACATGACTTTTAAAATATAACACATTGACTAGGGCTTCAAGACAGGCAGAGTTACTAGAATTTATAGGAAAAAAAAACCGAAAATTATTTGTGGGGCTTACAAGTTTGAGGAGAGGGGTCATTTGGAATAACCATGTGCATGTGAGGAAGTTGGAGGGGTCTGGTTATTGCTCAGACTGTCACAGAAGGACATGGGTTAGAGATTGCAGGACAGTTGGTGTAAGTCTACTGTGGACTGTTGTCCGGGAAGCAGAGCAAAGACCAGAAGGCATCTGCAGTGGAGGCCAGAGATGGGAGATGGGCAGTGTGAAAAGAGGATCAAGGGGATGTCTGGAGTCTCAAGCCACAGAAAGAGCTTTCCCAGGAAAACTTGTAACAATGTTTCTGCTTCCTTCCTTTACTTAGCTCAAGCTGCCAGTTGGGCTGCCCACATCCAAGGTGAGTGCCACCTCCTCACCTCCTGGCCAGTGGGTCAGTAGCTTAATACACTTGAAAGCGCTGCCCTGGGTGTTTTCCACAAGTTGACACAATCCTTTCAACAGTCACAACACTTAGAAGTCCTATAATTGCAGCCATGAGAGAATAACTTAAAGTTGACAACAGCTATATATAGATATCAAAAAGAAAAACCAATTTGTTAAAAAATGTATTTTAGTGACAATTTCAGAAACAATTAAAATTCTTATGCACACTTATGTGTGGTAAGTTAAAAATAAAGGAGTTTGGCTAATGGTATATTTTGCCTTTGTGTTGAGATTAATTTTAGAAAGAAAACCTAAAGAATATCAGGAAACACATAAAAATTTCATTGACAAATGGCTTTTGGGCATTATAATCCCTTACAAATGTCAATCACATGATAATTAGGTGCTTGCATATTTCTTGGTTATATAATTCAGAAATAATATTCTATTGGTCGTTATAGGGCCAGTGTTTCATAAGATAGAGGTGTATAATCTACCTAGATAAAAGATAGTACTGTAGACCTGCAAGTGATCTTCTCATGACCTCTCTAGGATGCTGGCCATACTGACACTGGCCATTGGAGTGTGTGTGCACTGTCCTCTATGGTCATCTTTCCAAACAGGGTGGAAGCTATGAAATGAGGTGCTTCTGTCAAAGTGCTGGCATGTGGACAGCTGTGGTTATGTCCAGCCTGTAAGGAGGCCCAGATCAGTCATGCCCATTCTGTCACTGGGAATATAACTGCTACCCAAGGGAGAATGCTAGAGATGGGACTGTCAGCCTCTTTCCTGCTTCCAGTGTGTCAAGCAGCTGGAAGCAGGGCAAGGCTCTACTTACAGCTCAGCTTTAGCCATGAAAAAGTTTCTCTCAATATTTTAATTAAGCCGTTTATACAGCACATACATATTGTATTTTAATAGACTTGAGACTCTTTTTTAGAGCTTCTGGGGACTTACATAATTAAAGCGGGTTTTCTAGAAGAAGCTGGGAAAAGGATAAGAGCAATTTATTTGGAGACAAAGGACTAGGGAACTGAGTCACAGTAGTCAGCCAATGAGCATGCCTCATTAAGCCAGTTACCATGGAAAGTAGTGAAAAGTAGATCCCTGAGGAAAAATCTGGAAGCCATAGTACAACATATGCCACACAATTGGGTCTCCAGTGGCAAGGGAGTTGTATTTATATGACATCATCTTGCCAGTCATTGGTTGAAGACCATTCTGAGGGAGAAGCATTAACTTCTCGACACCTGCAGTCTATAGCAGAACTAGGCAAGTGGCTTCAGTACTCTTTTCCTGAGAAAGCATTTAGGAAAAAAAATAGTGGTGGTGACAGTGGGAAGTTGGACCCAGAGGTACCAAAAGGCTGTGAGCAGACTCTCACAGCGCCTGCCGTGGGGCCTTCTCATTTCCCGCACTTGACTCCTTCTCGTGCCACATCTTCCCGGAACTCTTACATGCTTGGGGTTTCTTTCATTATCCAGGATGTTACGGATGCACGCTACATCTGTGTACTGTGCCAGGTACTGTGCATGTAGTGTCAAGAAAGAGAAACAGTCCCTCTGTTCTGTGATCATGGACACAGAGCACAGTGCACTTCTTTTCTTTTTCAATTTCTCCTCCTTTGCCCAAGTTTATCCAGAATACTAGGACAAAATATCATAAACTGGATGGCTTAAAAACAAAACATATTTATTCCCAACCATTCTAAATCCTTGGAAATTTAAGATCAGGGAATAAGCAAACCTGGTGAGAATCCCCTTCCTGGACAACCATCTTTTCCACTTGATGCAGCAGAATATGCATATTCCCTTTTCTCAGGGTCTCTTTTGACACACAATATGATAACCATTTTTCTATTATTATTGCATATATATGTTATACTCAACTCATAAAGGAAAGAATTTGTCTGGCTTGCAGATTTGGAGATTCCAAACCATAATCAGATGAATCTGTTCTGTTGTCAGTTTACTTATCATGAAGGAGCCCATCAGAAAAGCCCATCATTCACGGTTGCAAAGTTTAAGAGAAGAATTAGAAACATGAGTTTTACAAACTCTCTGGGGTCAAAAGTTCTTAAAGTTTCTATCACCTCTCCAAAGCACTAATTTGGGGAACAAGCCTTGCCTTTATTTCTCCCCTAAATAAAATTCTGGCGAAGACAGAAACCATTCCTGCTTGGGGCACTCATGAATTCTGCGCCAGCAAGGAGTTTGGCATAGACTATACATTTACTGCATTTTAATTAACTGCACTATACACAGTTACTTATAAAAGTGAAGGTTGGCTTGGCTGGAGTGGGAGCTTCTTGAAGACTGCAATATTCTCTTCAGCTTTTTATCTGTGGTAACTAGCATGTCTGGCATGTTGTCTCTGTCTATATTTTAATATAGTTAAATTAGGTTTAGTTAAACTAAATTTTTGTTTAGAATATATTGACTCAGATACCAGTAACTTCAAATCATTCTCATAGAATTGTGGAAAGGATTAGCAATATTTCCTATGGAGAGGACATAGTATTTGTCTTCAAATATCACTGTCATCATTATTAACACTGATAAAACATAATCTAGCACTGAACTAGAGGGAATGATGGATTCAATGTTATTACCAGAGAGCAATGAGTTGTCCACCTCTGAAATGCCTAAAAAACGTCTAGGGATGTGGTCAGGAAAACTTAACAGTAAGGTATGTAGTTCATGCTAGTACTTGAAAACTAAAATTCTGATTAGCTTACATAAATGTAAAATTATATATTTCTTCAGACTTTTGGAGAACCAAAAAATTACACAAACTTTTCTGAAAGAAAATTATCTCTATCTTCATCACAATTAATAGCTGTCAATTAATAGTTGGATTGCTTTCACGCTACAAATAGTCTTCACACATAACCATTGCATGCACTCTTTGACAAATCACTTTACACTAAAAAGGCAAGTGTTTATAGAGGTTAACTCATGTAGTCATGAATAGAATTTGAGCCCAGGTTCTTGTATTTTCTTATCCCAAACTATCTAATCTAAAACTCCATGCCCCTTCTTTTATGAGAGAAGGTGATAAAAGGAAAACACAACCCCTTTATAAATAGGAAGGCAGGCTCTTTTTTGAAAAAGGGTTCTGACAAACTCTTAATAATTTATAGGTGAGAATCGACTTTAAGTAGCATTACCAAAAGCACAGGGACAATGAGAAACAATACAAGGTTTGGAACACAGGGCTCTGGTACCCCACGTGGCCATTTTCCCCACAGAATTTAACTGCTGTTTCTACAAAGAATTACAATGGTGCTTTTATATTCTTGCCCAGGAAATGTTTATAAATCATAATGTACCATTTGCAAGTGATGGTACCTTATGAATATTAAAAGATTAGGAAATGACACTGGTTTTTGTTGAAAACCTTGACTGACCCTGTAAGCAGACACAATAAATGATTGCTTTTATGGCAGTGCCCTCTAAATATTATTAGAACTCTTTATAGTAGGCAATAAATAACGGCAAACGAATGCTTGATTTATAGCAATTACAGTACAGATGAGCTGGATTCATGTGCAGCACTGTAATGAAGATAATAGCTTGAAACACACGAGAAACAATCGCTCAGTGAAATACAAGCCGATTTGCATGATCCATGTCCCCTGAGCAACCTGTAATTGGCTATTATGAAATGGACTAAGAATGATTTGGAATAAAAAGAAATACCAAATTACCACCGAATTACCATAATAGAATCTTTGTGGCTATTTCTATTTTCAACACCAAAATATTTTTCTGCCATACGGACTCCTGCTCCCATCTCTAGCACGCGAGGCTGTTCCACTACAAAGGACATTTCTTATCTCGCCCCTTGGAAATGTTTTAGTTGAAAATTGGCACCACTTCAACTTGATTCACAGGAAACATTATACAAAATTGCGGTCTTTTAGTTTCAAGATGTACGTCATTATTTTTTTTAAAAAAAAAAACTTTCAAGAAAAGATTTTGAGGGTAAGGCTGAAACAAAGCCACAGCACTTCCAAAGGGATTCAAAGTACATGCATGACTTTACTCAGCAAAACAAATTTGTGACATTCACATTAAGGCTTGAGATTTCAGAAAATTTCCGGTAACTTGGTACTCACATTTTCCCCCCACATTTACTCAGGTCTCCATTTGCTTCTTCTCAGTAGAAATATTGTACTCAGATAATAACAATCCCTATGAAACTTTTTTGGGGGTATAATTAGCTGCCACTTTTTTTTTTTTTAAAGCAGCCAAGGGAACTGTGCCAAAACAGTATTTCCTGAGTTCCAGTCTGTCACAATTCTGAAATCTCATTATCACGCAAATAACCCAAGGGACAGAGCTAGTCCCACTGGCAAGGCAGATCATCAATGTTTATCCTAAGCTTCTGCTCCAGCAGCCATAACGGGAAAAGGTATACCATAATTAAGAGCTATAGCCAACTAATTCAGTCAAATTACATCTAATTATCAAACCAATAATCTATGCCCAAACTAGTTGTTGATAGCTAAGGGAAAAATAATACAGTTTTAATTAACCTCTACTATAGAACGTTGTTCTTTTTGAAATTCAAAATACTTTTTAGAAGACCAATCTTAAACCCCTCTTCTAACTAATATATTGGTTTAAGATAAAGAAATAAAAAGAATTAAACATTTCAGCAAAATTTTTCATCTTTAAAGAGTCACATATGAATTGTGTTAATTAATGAATGTCTCCAGAAAATATAAAAGGAAGTATAAGAAAATACTGATGCTGAATAATCATTTAATGTATGTAATAAAATATACTTAAAATAAATTTTAAAATATTTAGAAACTGGAAATGTTTAACAGTGAACTTATTAAATTATCAGATGTAAACTAAGATGCACATAAGAGAAAATCTGAAGCTACCTTTTCTCCTAATACGTTAACTAGCGACAACTTAATAACTGTCTTTAAATAATTCAACAGTATAAGGGAAGTGCTGACAAGTGGTATCGAATATTTACCCTGGAACTGGCAATGTGCACATTAGAAATGTTAGTTTTAATACAAGGAATTAACCAATCACAATGATGGTTAGTGTTTCATAATCTCCTGCAGCAGCCAATGAGACTACCATCTCTGAATGTCTTAGAAAGGTTTTTAGGGGGGAAAAAAATCATCAATCCAGACAATGTGAAGACTATAAACATGAATAATAGCTGTAAATGTCTCTTTCCCTTCTAGAATTGATTGCTACTTTAAAGAAAATAAAAATCAAACTTTGGCTTACGGTGCATTTATTTGAAGGTAAATCCATTTTGAGGTACCACAGCACGAGCCTGTCTTCTTCTAGGTAAGTGATGCGATAAGGAGTATGTAACGAGATCACAGAGATTCAAAAGTGTGAAATTTCTTAAAAGCTTGTGCTTCACTGCTCCTAGGATAATGTGACAAGGTATCGTCCTGGGACCTGGGATTTTGCTAATGGTTTGTTACAGAGACTAATGTCTGGGCATGACGATGCATTCATGCACTTATTAAATAAGCATGAGTTGGCCATCCACTCCACGGCAACCATTGTGTTAGACAGATGTTGTGTAGAAAATAAGGTATTAGAAAAATAGCTCTTGACCTCCACAAAGGTATAGAAAGAGGGATAGGATCTAAACACATTTTACTAGCATAAAAAGAACAAAAGACTATCACAACAGAGATATTGTTATGACTTCAAGAAGAAAACAACCATTTTTTAGGCATTATACACCAAGAGATTTTTAAAAATTGTGCTATTCATGGTCACAAGCAGTGGATAGAATTTGATTATGAAAAGAAGGCTGTAACATGATGTAAATCCAGGGGGACAATGCATTTAAAGGGGTTCACAATGAATTTTTTTATCCTTTTGTTGTTTAATTCACTCACATACACTTGTATTTTTGCTATGTATCAGTGTCTACAGCAGGGGCCAAAAGTTTTAAGGCAATGTAATTTTTACACAGAACTAACCTCTTCTTTAAATAAGTTTTTACTGGTGAGCTGTCTCCTTGAAGACATTAGGCACTAACTCTATCATTAAAGGCAACCAAATCAATGCCTGTAGCTTCTATTAGCAATCACATTGTCTGCAAACTTGAATCTCCTCAGAGTTACAGATCATTTATCAGTTGCCTATTTCATACTTCATGCACTAAGTATAATTATCTAAAATGAACTTGTAATAATCCTCCCAAAGTCAGTCTTCCCTTGTGCTTCCTCTCTCAAAAAATGGCAACAATATTTGCCTAGTTATACAAATCTGAAGCCTAGAAATCAGCTGGGCTGATTAGCTTTCACCATAGTCAATTCAACTATCAATTGCAATTACCTGTCTTCTTTTTTTAATCAATTAAGCATAACCAATTGTCCTCCAATGAGCTGACAACACACTGACCCTCATTACCATTTTCGTTCCCATGGTCCCTTACAGGCATCATTTCTTGCACCAATTTTTGCCTCCTTTTAGTTCACCCCCAATCTGTAGGTGAAATCATTGTAAACCTGAGTTGTATCATGTATAATTTTATTTACCACATAAATTCTTTGCTTAAAACCTTCCAATGGCATTTGGAATTAAGACCACTCACTTTAACAGGTGTTTGAAATCTGTTAAAACCCGACCCCTATCTAGTCTTTTTTTCCTATAATGATTGTTTTTGTGTGTGCACGTTCACAGTACATAATCATCGCATTAGCACGTGGAGCTAGTGCATCCACACTCTGCGTCTCAACCATTTTTACTTCCCTTGTTCCTTTCCCCTCTTCCTTCTCCCCTCGTCTCCACGGACCCTTCCTATCAGCACAAAGCTTACTTCATTGGATCTCTCATATCTGTTGCATCTTGTTCTTTTAATTATTTATTTCTCCTTGTCTACATCTTCAATTTGATTGTAAAGTGGACTCCTTCGTATGGTCTTGTGTGTTTTGGTGATAATCTTAAATGGGCCACTCTCCCTCCTGGATGGTGGATTCTCTGGTCAAGGATACTTTCTATTACCTCCACTGTCTTACTTTCAATTGACTTACAGCTAGTCATTTTTTTCAGATTTCATTTAAATATTGCTTCGTTAAGAAAAATTATCCATTACCATGAATATATTTGCATGGTGACTTTCCTTTTATTTAACAGTAAGATTATTTAGGTAAGCTCCATTTAGAATTAAACTATACGCCTTATGAAGATTAAGGATGACCTCACACACAGTATTCAGATTACACTGCACAACTCCAGCACCAGTAAATGCAGTAAACGATGACCAAATGTATGCACAAACAATGGATTAATGCACAACTCAATGGTGAACAATGAAGTAAAATAATATAACACGGTGAAAAGAATCTATATTTATCTCTTCAGTCCCAATTCTGCCACTCAAAATGTAAATTAAAGAGTTAAATACATGAGTTGGGGCTAAACATGCAGAACTATGATCACCTAGAAGATTTTTGAGGGAATAAACTAATCTGTATTTATAGAAAACCAGAGGAGTCAGAGGCACCAAGCAGAATGGAAACACAGTGAGGTGAAGGGATAGAAATGCTGAGATTATCTGACAATGTGTATTAAAAAGCTGCCGTGGAAGCCGATGTCACTTTCTGACTCTGTGCATATTAACTACCCCATGAGCAAGTCTCTGTACCTTCAGATGAAAATCAGAGAGGTCTGTCTAGAAAAGTTGAACCAGAAGTCTCTGGACTGTGAAACACCAGACATAGCAAGGATCAGGGAGGAAGCATTGCACTAATTAGAGGAAGAAGAAGTGGGAATGTTCTTGTGGTATTTTAAGAACATCTGCCTCTTCACCACACTCAGGTAGCAGAGTGCAGGCAGACATGGATGTAACAGAAAACCCACAGGGCAAACATGGAATATTTTCTTCTGGAGAAAGCAATCAGCTCCAGATAAAAAGCCTGACATTAGTGTGCTCCTGAATAAAGCAGTATTTCATTTCACACGGTCATGTTACTAGGTGTTCATGAGTCAAAAAGTTATAGCCACGTACACATAGCTACTAATTAGCTTTTTGGTGACTTGCTCTTAAATTCAACGGTAACTAAGAGTAACAAAATAATTAAAGAATGTTTACAATATGAAAGAAAAAGAACAAACAAAAGCACTCATGAAAAAGCAAAAACAAGGCAGGCAACAGAACAAAATATTTTAGAAAACTAAGTAATTACCTCAAGGTAGCTTATAATGTTGCATCTACAAAAAGAAAACAAGAATTCAAGGAACAAGGCAGGAACTATGCATCTAGTAATGAAAAACATAATATCCTAACTGAAAAAAATCAACAGAAGGCTTGGAAAGCAAATTCAAGGAAATACCTTATACTGTAGAATAGATTTTAAAATCCTGCAGACAATAAGTAAGAAAAGAATTAGTTAAGGAATTAATGGAGCAAGGCTAACCTATGGCTAAGAGGAGACCCACAAATAGATGACAGAGAAACTCAGAGGGCAGACTACAAGGCTGTCGTCTGGCCTGAAATGCTCCAATGCTTACTGCTAGTTACAGGTTAACCTTTTTTTTTCTTTAATTTTAAATCTAGCCTTTAATAATAATGGATTTGTTGATAACATTACTATAGATCTTAAAACATTATTTTGAGTAAGATTTTCTTTTCAAGATAAAGAAATTTTGCAGGTCCTGGTGGACAGGCCTATTATTTTACACGATTATATCCAGCACACCGGGAGGCTGCAGAAGGTGGGTCACAAGTTTGAGCCAAGCATGGCAAAAAGTGACTTAGTGAAAATCTGTTTCAAAACCAAAAGTTAAAAAAAAGTCTTTGTAATTTCAGAATGCTAGGGATAACTGACATTTATTGAAGCCAAATCATATTATTGATCCAGCTTCAAAAATTGGTACATGATGACTCCAGATTTAAGGTTGTTCTTATTTTCATTCTCAAACCAACAGACAAGCAGTACAATGACATAAAAGTAAGTAAATGGCTCCTCCTGACACCCCTGGCTTTTTCACAGAGGCACTGAAAGTGCCCTGGCACAGCCAGCTACGTAGAATGAGGAGAAACCAGACAGAAGAGGTCAGAGGCATAGCCCCTTGGCAGGGTGACACTGGGCTAAAAGAAGCCACCATCAGTCCTCGCGGTTGGTAATTAGTTAACAGCAAGTAAGAGAAGCCTTCCATGCCAGAGAAGTGTAGCTCAGAGCTCTGTTTCTTGTCCCTCAGCAGGATACCATGTGTTCTGAACATGCCCTTCCAAATCAGCCAAGGCAAGGAACCAGAATGGTACCAGACACAGCAAAACATAATATTAAAGAGAAAAAAGAAGAAATACTTCCACATTCTAAGGAAGATTGACATCTGATCTAGAATTCTATCACCAGTTTGACAGGCCACAAAGCATGGGAGTAATATGAAGACATTTTCAGATATGAAGCTCTCAAAATTTTTACTTCAAATGAGCTCTTTTTGATGAAGCTAGAGGATTCATTCTATCAAAAAAGAGGAAGTGTTAGGATCTAAGAGCTGCAGTTACTACCCAGCCGGCAGCCAAAGCGATCTTCTGGGAAATGATAAGGGAAAAATCAACATAATATCTGTACAGAGATTTGTGTATCAGGACCAAATAATCAAGGAATAAAACACTACCAATTGGCTGCCCAACTAATTTGGCCTTGCAGAAACAATCAAACTTAAACTATAAAAAGGACAAAGTAAGTTAAAACACAATAGAGGATACAGAGTTGCATTATGTTCTTTTTCTAAGCAGCCAATGTTATTGGTATTGTCATAATATTTAAAACATTAATGGGATGATATATGAAATCTTAGAGTATATAGGAGGACAAAATTCCTGTCATCTAGAGTATGTATTACTCCTTTGGTCTTGTTTTCTAACAATCCATTACCAAATATATGTTACCAATTTTTAAATGACTCATGTCTGAGGATATTTGTTCTGATTTTATTTATAGTTGTAGTGGCACAATCTATATCTATCTATGTGTGTGTGTGTGTGTGTGTGTGTGTGTTTGTGTTTATGTGTGTGTGCACATGTGGGTGTGATTAAATTGCTTAATAACAGAAAACTGACTAAATGAATCATGGTACAATTTCACAATGAAATATTATATGGTTACAGAAAGAGAATAGGGAACATTTTTGTATATCAATTGATCACCAAGCATATTTTTAAATGTCAACACAAAGTACAGAAGCCTTTTTGCAGAACAAATGAGATTAATAAACACAGATAATAAATATACAATATTTATAAATATAATGAAATTGTTAAATCAGTGTTTTAATTACTAAAAATTCAAACTAAAATTATTATTGTATAAAGTCATTATAAGGAAGCTTAATACTGAATTTTACAGTAAGGAGTTGAGGTTTTAATCTCCAAAGTCAAGGTGAAGCATGGCATTTACTAAGATTCAGAGGGCCAGACACGCTGCAGTCCTTATGTGCCTCTGGAATTCTGGAGAGAAAATTTAAGCTACCATCTTAAACTCAATTTTTAAGTTTATTTTTAATTACAGAACCAGTACAGCCTACCCCATACCTATGCACTAATATTACAGAGTTCTGTCAGTGTTTTAATCATATACCACTGAGAAAACTTAAGAAAAATACCCCTTATCTCTTCTATGCTTGAGTGCATTTTCTGCCTCTAGAGGTGAGTTTTTCACCATGAACTCTTCACTGAGTGGGGAAGAGTGGTGGCAATGAGACAGACCCACACAGAGAGCTCAGCCAGGGAGGCACCATGTTTTTTAAGATGTAAAATAATAATCCTAATAATAATCAAAATTAAAGGAAAAATATGATACTAGAAATGTATTTTTATGCTTGGTTTAATTTTAAGACAAAGAAGGTATAATTAAGATGGTTAGCGAGTGGGTAAAGGTTAGCAGTGGAGAGGGAACAGAAGGTAGCAGAAGAAGGGTATTGGTAGCGCGATGCTGAAGAGAGAAGCGACAAAGGCAAACTCAGAGAAGCTGCTGAAGACTCGGCAGCTCCAGGAACTGAATACAGCATGCAGATAATTAGACAAATTGTCACCAAATAAAAACAGCTGGGATTTGCTTCTCTAGCCAGCTCTGAAGTTGTAACCGATCTCTAGAGAACTGATGTGTTTTTCCGATGATCTCGGTCTGCTGCAATTTCACTTAATCTGTATAAAAGTAAGAGCAGCTAGCTTCTATTTAGTGCTCACTATGCAAGTGGTAGTGTTTATAAGTACCAGTAATGAGTTACTTCAAGCGATGTCTAGAGTAATGTTGGGCAATAATTGCATCTTTATTCTATAGGTGAGAGAACTGAAATACGTAGAGGTTATAAAGACAGACATCTAACAAGTTATAGAACCTGAATTCAAACCTTGACATCCTACTTCCAGAACCTACAGGCCTAATCAACAAGCAATCAGGGTCAGTCACATGCGGTTACCATTGCAAAGCTCCCTAAGAATACAGCTCTCGAACTTTTAACACTCTAAAATAAAAGCAATCTGAAGTAACTTAATGAATAGAATGCAAATCATTTTATAAAGATGAAAACAAGAGACAGATGTACTCTTAGTATACCATAGACCATTTTTTTCTAAGAGAAAAATGATATTACTACTTATGTGCATTGATTTACCTGCATACACATAACTGATTAATATCAAAGTTATGCAATATAAACTGGCTAAGGTCCTAAACAATTTATAGAAAAATAGAAAAAGAGTTTCACATATAAACTGAGGTGTGTTCATAATAGTCATTATTCACAGTCAACAATGCAAGTAAAATAAAATGCTAAGCTTCATTGTAAACCTTAAATTTTGCACTTATACATATCAATAAAATGGGGGAAAAATAAAAGTATGTGAGACAGGAAAATAAAACTGATTTCCACTCAGAATGAGCAAAACTGATGTCTTCTGTTACTCAACACAGATTAGGGTGAATATTTAATCTCAAAACAATTTAGCCAAAACATGCCTAGTGTTTAGTCTGAATTAACATTAATGTGAAATGATAAAACAGCTGATATTTATACTTCTGGATATAGTAAATACCTTCCTAAATGCTTTAAGGTACATAGTTACGGGACATTACTAAAGAAAAATTGTTTCATTGCATTCTAAACTTTTTTCTATTTGCATAAAAATCTTTTATTTTTACTTCTTTTTCTTTTTCAATATATGTATTAAAATTCTAATTAGAAAAAAACAGGAACTTTTGATTTCCTTTCAAATTGAGTGAAATGTTCATGTGCCCCTAATGGTGCTAACAACTAAATCTCTCAGGAATAACATATTTGAACTGACATTAAACTTGGCAATTCAGTAAATTATCTTAGTTTCATATTCTATTTACATTGGGAACTTGATGTTTTTAGGTTAACTGAGTTAATGTTTTAAAGGATGAAAAATTTCCAGAGCCAAATAGAATCATTCATGAAAGAGTTTTGTTTCAACTGGAATTGACAAGCTAGCACAACTAACAATAGCTAAAATGTGAACAATGCCAAATATCCATCAACAGACCAATGGATCCAAAATTTGTGGTATATGTACACAATGGAGTACTACTCTTCCACAAAGACAGGCAGATTTGAGGCTTTTTTAGGTAAATGGATGCGACTTGACATCATCATGCTCAGTGAAATGAGTTGGACAGAAGGATAAATATCAAATGGTTTCTCATATGAGAAACCCAGAATATAGTCATTTTACAGAACCAAAGGAAGGTGGTAATGGGAGTTACTGGTGACGGGAAAAACACAGGAGGGATGAAAGGGAGAGAGGAAGGGATTGTAATTTGGGTGCTATATATAAGTACACAAATACTCAAATAAATTGTAAACACTATGTATTGAATATATTTATAATTGATAGTCTTTGGGAAGATAGCAGCACCTCTACCAAAATCTCCAGATATCCAGACTTCACATCTATATTGAGGCATCACAGGACCACCAAGGTAACTATAACTTAAAAACTACAATCCTAAAAAAAGAGAATCACAGAAAGACGAACAAAGAGTTTGGGGTCATTTCCCCTCTATTTGTATACCTTGGCTCTGATTTAGAGACTGTGAATCCAGACATAAGGCCACACTGAAGAAGAGAAGGTGCTAGCAGAGGACAACCTCATGAGACTAAAGAGACCAATGTCAGGAGGTCAGGGGCCCTTGAGTGCAGGGGCTGAGTTCCAAGTGATATGGGGGTCACAGAACAAGGCCAACTCAGTGATTTCCCTGGTGGATGGCTGTCTGGTTCCCCAGTTCTTTGGTTTGTTTGTTTGTCTGTTCATTTTGAAATAGTGTCTCACCCTGTATTCCAAACTGATCCTGAACTCACTGTGTAGTCTAGGCTAGCCTCAAACTCACAGCATGCACCACCAATCCCTGATTATGTGGTGCTGGGGAACTCAGATCTGGACCTCCCACTTGCTAGGCAATTGTTCCCTCAGCTGTCCTATTCCTTCAGCCTTGCTACATTCTTCAACCTGTCAGAGAAGGTAACAAAGAAGCTGAACAAAGGCTGGGATGTAGCTAAGTGGCAGAGTACCCATGTAGTAGTTCAAGGCCCTGGATTCAATCTGTATCACAGGAAGACAAAAATGTTAAATAGAACGAAGTTAGAATTCATAGGACTAGCAAGATCCTTGGATACATAGGTTAAATTTTCTTCCTCTGTTTTACTCTGAATTCTGCCTCCTGAATTCCTATGTTGAAGTCCTAATTCACTTCAGAACACAACTGTAGCTGGAGACAGGATCTTTAAAGAGATGATTACATTAAAATGAGGTCATAAATATGGGTCCTAATTTGATATGACTCCTGTCCTAATAAGAAAAAGAAAACACATCAGTATTTCCTCCATGATACAGTAGGAGCAAATTAGGAAGACAAGATATTGGAAGAATACTAGGGCCATGTAAAAACGTATGAAGTAGCAAATTAAGGCATTTCAGACAGAGGGAATAAATTGTAGAACACTAAGTGTTTGAGATTATTTCTCAGGAAAATTACAAAAATTAATTTTTTAAATTAATAGCAAAGCAAAATTCTATAATGTGGAAGTAGGTGTGTAGACATTCTGTTTTCTATGCTGTCACTGACGGCACAGAGTAGGATCAGGGCGTTTGTTTACTTAGAACATTTCTTTGGTTGGTAGATCACATAGGCCCTCACCCGAGGAGGAGCAGTTTGCTGATAAAACCTCAGGTCACTGAATTATTACTTCTAGGTAAGATTTCCTTTTCCTTAAGTACTGGCCATTACCTTTCCTCTTAAACCTTCAGCTCATGTCCTGTTTCTATAAATGTGGTCTTAAATGCCATGTCACTTTCCATGCACTTGGACTCGACATGCCCGTCAGAGCAGGCTAGTTTTCCAATCACACCAATTACTAGAGCACTTACATAAAACAACCACATAAACACAAAAGGCTCCATTAGATAAACCAGAGGAATGGAAGTTACAGACGCTTTACCTTGTCTCAAACTGAGTGACTCCTCCCCCCAGCATGTAGAGCTTCGGATTTGTCCTCCCTTCTCTCTTGATACTACATTTTCTAGAGTTAAATGTCATGCTTGATCCCTAATCACAAGCAGTAAACAATAGACTAACAACTATCTAATGCATCTACAAATCAAGTTAAATTAAGGTTGTTCCTTAGTTCTTAATTAAATTATCTAAAATATCTCCCAAGTTATGCATTTTACAATCCATAGTGTTTATAAATCTACAATTGCCAAAGCAGAAATTATTAAATCATCATTAAAATCTAATAATGATTTAAGTTATGAGTGAAGTAAAGTCCTAAACTAATTTTGTTAATATTTGTAAATCACTTTTTGTGTTACTCTGGCCCATTGACTAAGTGACTCTGAAAGCTGCTAGTTCTGCTTGGTGCTCAGAGCAAGAAAAGCCTCTGCAATGGGCTGGGACTGCTCGGCTGCTTGGGCCTCGTGATGCAGCAGATCCACCAGCACCTACAGTGTCTGTGGCAGATAGTGATGCTACTGGAGCTCCGGTATGCCATACAGGTGAATCACTACAGAAGGCCTCAGAATATTGGAGCAAGAAAACTACTGCAGAAAACTATTCTCCCTTTGAGAACAGCTCCAGCCTGCTACTTGGCCTTAGTGGAGACTGAAGAGTTGACTAAGTTATTAACATGTGACCTGAGCTTCCCATTGTGATCTGGATGCTATCAACCCACTAAGCCATGAAGTCAGACAACAATTCATCATCAACTGGAAGTGGTATATACATGCTCAATCCTGATCAGGTCTTGAAGACTCAAGTAAGTTACATGAAGAAGTGGCCCAAACACCCACGTCCTTTTCCTGTTATACTGTCTGTTCCCCAGTATGCACTGATGGCCTCATGGGGCATGTCTTATGAACAGTTGACATGGGAAGACAAGAGCAGAGGTTGAGAGGACAAAGGGAGGACAGCTTCAGCACTACAGCCCCTTTGTGGAGATCCCTGAAGGACAGAAATGAAGGGAAATCGTCACAGTGGGCAGAATTTGGGGCTTAGTACATTTTGTTTGGAAAAAAGTGATCAGGTTTGCAAGTATCTACAGATCCCTGAGTTGTAGCCAATGGTCTGGATTGGTGGTCAGTCACTTTGAAGCAACATGATTGGAAAATTGGTGATAAAGACATTTGGGCAAGAGGTATATGACTAGACCTCCCCATGCAGGTGAAGGATAGGAAGATAGCTGTGTCCCATATAAATGTTCAACAGAAAGTGACCTCAGCAGAAGAGTAAGCACATCCAAAGAAAAACTTTGTTTCCGATTCTGGAGAGTGAATTAGCACATTTTGTGTCGTAGGCAAGAGAGTTGCATTATGTTAGGCAGAACTGTTTGCCTGTTATTGTGTTCATTTAAACATTAAGTAAGGTTTAAGGAGATGAGGCCAGATGGGAGATAAGGGGTGGGTTGTGCTGGTTAATCTTATCAATGTGATTGGACTAAGACTCTGGAAAATGGACTGGATCATGGGGTTGCTATCCATGATGTGTGTAGCGGAATGTGCCCTTAGGAGCTAAGGCCCAATGAGTGAGTGAGTCACAAGTGGCATGCTCCTGGAGGATGGAGGATATATCCCTCCTTGGTACTCCGGCCCTGTGGGCTACGTCTTAGTCAGTAGCTTTGCCACACTACACCTGCCTAACATGGTGTTTCCGCCTTACAGACAGCTGACCAGAGCCTGAAGCCTTTGAAACACTAAGCCAAAAATAAACTTGTCCTCCTTTAGGTTGTGGGCATTGGCTACTTTGCCCCAGCAATGGGAAAGCTGACCACTATGCTGTTAGTCCATTTGTTACTGGAAAATAAATCCCTTAAAAGGTACATTTCCTTTAAGAATTATAAATAGTTTGAACATAATTTCTCTTTTCTAAAGCCACAACCAATTTCTTAACATTACATTTGTAAGGAATCCAACTGGCTACCTTCAAAATGTAAAAGATCAAATATATGAAATGAAATTATCATAATATGGTTATGTTTACAAAAATTTAAGTTTTATGAACAATACATTGTTATAGATGCTCAAGCATGTTTCTTATACAAAGAATGCAAAGTACAAATAACAATAAACATCTATTAACATTTACATTTTCTTGCCTTTATTTTGTAATGGATATGAACATTAGTAAATTAAGCTGCTGAAAAGAAAAAGGTGGACCATCAGTTTAACTATTTATCACCTATCAAAAAATGAGTAATGGATAACAATCTTAAAACACTCTAACTTACAAGATACTGTCTTTAGTTTCTCTTTGTTTGGTGTTTACTGGGATTTTATGTCTACCAGAGCTATAAATTTTCTTACATGTCTAGGTTTGGATTTAGTAATAACTTAATCTATAAGAAGCTGGTTTTCTAAATCAAGTCAACTCCAAGATATTGGAGAAGATACATTTAAAACATGGTCTTAACTGACAAGAATAAAAGAACATGTCGTTGCTTCAGATTCATACACGTTGTTTGCAAGAATGAATATAAACTTACCTGAACATATGCTCAAATAAAAACATAATGTACTTAATATCACAAGGGTGATAAACATTCAAATAAATGCTTCAATATAAATAAATTTTATGTATCAAAATTCATTTTCAAACTGAATGAGCTGCTATTTTTGCTCAGAGAAATAGATAGTAAGTATCTTGGGAAATATAAGCAAACATAGCTACTCTTTTTGTGTCCAGAATAAACAGCAGAGCTGGTGTTTTCTAATTCAGTTTGTCTTGGTAGCTGTGAATGAGACTGTTTTAGAATGCCCTCATCCTTACTCTTACAAAGCAGGACAGATACATTTTCTATAAATTATGGATGATTATTTTTGATTGCCTGTCATTAATCAACTTTTTCCCTTTTAATAGTAACTAAATGGATTATATGTTGCTCACAAATCCAATTTTTCTCATTACCTCTCTATTTTAGCAAATAAACTCACTGCTTATTTTACTGAAAATAACTGCACCCATGTGTCACAAGAATGACTTTTCCTGGAGAGACGTGAATACTAATTTCTATTCACCCCACACAGGGAACAGTGAATGGGCCACTCTTTGACCACGTAACACGCAGTCCGCCCATACTATCACTCATTATATTTCCTCTTCTCCTGTTACACCAGTGGCCATGGCCATTTCCTCTCCTCTCCTTGAGGCCAATGCCTTCTTCCGTGCTTAGAGCTTGCTCCATCTCTACTGCACTTTCAAGAATCTGCCTGACAGGTTCCCACCTCTCCACTCCCACTCTTATCTTTCTTTTCCATGTTTTTGGACTTCTCACTACTAATAGACTTTTTGGTAAATGCCTATTTCTTTGGAACATGCCCAGTAGAGCAGTAGCTGGATCAAATGGAATTTCTGTTTTCAGCTTTCTAAGGAATCTCCAGACTGCTTTCCACAGTGGTTGTACCAGATTGCATTCCCCCTAACAGTGGAGTAGAGGTCCTTTTTTTCGCACCCTCGCCAACAATTGTTGTTTTTTTGAGTTCTTGCTGTAAGCCATTCTCACTGGGGTGAGGTGAAACCTCACTTGTGTTTTTGTTTGCATTTCTCTGATGGCCAGTGATAAAGATCACTTTTTCATGTGTTTCTTTCTTGGCCATTTGTACTTCTTCATTTTTGCTGAGATATCTTGTACAGTTGGTGATCTATTCTGGAAATCCTTTCCTGTTCCTATGTCTTCTAGGGTTTTACCTATTTTTGTCTTTCAGTAAGTTCAGCATTTCTGTTTTGATGTCTAATTCTTTGATCCATTTTGATCTGATTTTAGCGTGTGGTGACAGATTTGAATCTAATTTAATTCTGCATGTGGCAATCCAGTTTTTCCAGCACGATTTGTTGAAGACATTGTCTTTTCTCCAGTTGATTGTTTTGGTCCCTGATTCAAAGATTAAGTTTATAGAAACACAATTCACAATAGCCAAATCCTGAAAACAACATACCTGCCCATCAATAGAGGGACGGCTAAAGAATATGTGGTATCTATTCAAAATGGAATATTATGCAGCCATCAAAGAAAGACAGATATGAAGTGTTTGAATGAAAGTGGGGCCACCTTAAGTCAATAATGCTCAGTAAAATGGACTAAGCACAAAGACTGACTATAGATGGGTGTCCCTCTTATGAAATGCACAAAAATAATGGCACAAAAAGGCCCTAATATAAAGGACAGGGTAGAAAGAGGGCAATGCTCAGCTAGGAAAGGGGGGAACTTCTGAAAAAGGGGTTGATGTAGATGCTCACTAATTCTGCAAATCCCAAATCTCTAATGTGTTACGGATTTTAGAATTTATGTATTTACAAAAAAAAGAGAAAATTAAGACTAAGAAATACAGACCCTTGCCTTGATCCCATTTTTCCCTTTCTACATCACAGTCAATCTTTCTACAAGAGTTCTCTATTTTTCTCCTCTCTTCTCCCCAGAAGTATGGCATAATAAATTTCTTTTTGTTAAACCACTCAATCTATGGTACCTTTTTTGCCTAATGTAACTATTTGTTGATTACAAAAATATTGATCAGATAAAATCCTAGGAGCTAAAACTGCAAAATTTTGTATATCGACATACATACGTGTTGGAAGTCTAAAGGTCTTATTGACTTCTACTCTATCTACATCTTAACAACTACTCAGAAAAGCTCCAGGCAAAACCACACCCACAGATGAATAATCTAAAACGTAATGAATACTCAGAGGGAACAATTTCATAGCTACTTTGACAAAGAACTTGACCACCATGCATTTAGGCTTGCCCTACATTTTACAGATCAAGACAAAATTGTGAGACCCAGGCCCAGATGCCAGAAGTCTTACAGTTTACTAAATCAAACTTTTAATTAGAACATTTTCACCCACATACTTTGATAAATAACTTTCTTTGAAACAATACTGGGAATGACACATAAAGATTTTTGATTTTATATGACTAAAAAAAGGCAAAAAAATGCAAATGAATTCATTATGTCATGTCATATATTCCTTTTTACTGGCCAGCAGTGCTCAGATACTAATAAAACAATAGTAAGTGTAATCCAAATTTTATATAACTATTCTACAAATATTTATTTTATCTCCGTGTCATCAAATTCACAGCATTCAAAATGTTCATATAATCTTTATTTTATTAACAATTGTTATTTTAATTAACATCTTTATTAAATATAGAATAAACTAAAATTTAAGTATGAAAATTTTAAATTACTGTTCTTCCGAACTTTTCACACAGTATTTTTCTTCTAAACATTCAGTGACCATTAAAGTTAAAAGCCAAATACTATTATAAATTGTATTATTAATTATGTATCAAATATTTGAAAACACACTTAAAGTATTTTCCTTTGAAATTAAAATGTCTTAATGAGAGATATAACTAAAGATTGCTTAATATTCAATATCCAACTGTAACATTGAAAGCTACATGTCATACTTCCCATAAAATCTAAGTCTACAAAATAAAAATAGAAACTTTTATAATACAAAATTTTTTATCAGCTTGCAGTTTGTAATGTTTGCAAATACAGAGCTAATTCATGAGTACCTTCAAATCATAAATTGGAACACTAAGAGAAACCACAAAGCTGTATTCTAGACCCAACTAGGAAATGACAGCTCATTATACAGGACTCCACTGTGTTCACAGACTGTGAGAGGAAGAATTTGACAAGTTGATTCATTTGACTTTTTTCCTCACCACGTACTTTCTGGCTCAAATTCTCCCCCTCGTGTCTTCCTAGGCTTTCCTAGTTCCAGTGCAAGAGGCAGAACCACCACAGGTTCACAACATGAACGAGACATTTCATTATGGGATCACAGGCTGAAATATTGAGGAGTATTTCCCGGCTGGATGGGTGCTAGTTAACCGGGCCTGGCATTTAGGATGGCAGTGATGCTACACTATCTAAGAGATTAAGAGGCTTGATCACTTGCAAAGCATGTGTATATATTTGCTACAAGGCCTTTCCAGACATGAGGCCAGGGCAAGAGCATTTTCTGTTTGTGTCAGAGAAATAAAGCCAGGGAATGTGTGTGAACTCTTCCCTTAGAAAGGTATAATGAGGTGCAGGAGGAATGACAAAACGGTTGAAGGACTTGGCTAGCAAGGCCAAGGCCATGAGTTCAATTCCGCAGCACCACATAAAGCTGGACATGGTGGTGCATGCCTGTAATTTCAGCACTCAGGAGGCTGAGGCAGGAGGATTTCTATGAGTCCAAGACTAACTAAGGCTACATAGTAAGTTCAGGACCAGCCTGGGCTACAGAGTGAGACTTTGACCCCCCCCCCCAAAAAAAAATGAGAGAGAGAAAGGAAGAAAGAAGGAAGGAAAGAAGAAAGAACGAAACAGTTCAGTGAATAATACCCAGAGTTAATTATGCAAAGAGGTAGGGGAGAACCAATTCATACAGAGGAAGCAACTTAGGTTCTGGCAGAAAAACTCATGGCTCAGTCCAATCCAGGAACTCTAAGGAAGTCAGACTTGTAGCACTGAGATGCAGGAGCAAATGGAGAAGTGTCTGGACAAACTAAAGGGTCCACACGTCCCTCAGAACACAGAAGTGACAGCAGGCACGTCATACTTTCTAGTTCTCACCCTGCCTGACCCTTATAAAGCAGAACTGAGAATATCTTTGTGTTCTCGGGATGAAGAGGTGAAAAAAGAAATTTTCAACATAGAGATACACTAGATCTCTTCCTACTAAAGTGGTAGGTCTTAGAGTGACTAATTTGAAAAATTTAAAGATACATGGCTGAAACTGTGTCCCGAGCTGTTGACAAGGCTCATGGTAAGTCCAGAGAGTTACTCTAAAGAGATTTCTGATAAATCTAAGAGGATATCATATGTAGACATTCCACATAGTGTGTTTATAATGCTAACCAAACTTGGAATAACCTAAATATCAACTAATAGTACCTTGATTATTGAACAATTTTACAATGTAATTTCATGTGACTATTAAAATGGATTATTAATATTAACCAAAATGTAAAGATCTGTATGTCATGTTCATCAGTGAGAAAATAAAGATATGATCAACAGGGCTCATTATATTAAATTATGTGTTTTGTTTATGCCCATATGCATAGGCATAGAGAGATAACTGTCTGGGAATATCTTTCTTCCTATTGTGAATATGATCTCTGTTCTATTATGTGATCTAACTAGTGGTTTCTGGTATAGGGCAACAGTGCTGATTTTCATATCTTGATGTACCATGAAGTGTTTTGAGATCACTTGTACTGACTGGCTTGATCGATACCTCGTAGTATAATAAAAGCAAAGATAGGCAATACAGTTGTGTCATTTTAGTGGGAATGGTTCTAAAGAATACTAGCTCAAGGTTTTGATGAATAAATGTCTCAGGTGTAGGAACTCTTTCTATTATTAATTTCCCATTTCTAAACTCAACAAATGCTGAATTTTATCAAATGCTTTTTGTCTAAATCAATTGAAAAATTAAATAGAAGATTCCTCCTCAATTTGTGAATGGATATGTTACACAAAATGACTTGCAAATGGCTGAGCTCCTAGAATTCCCTAGATGAGTCTTACTAAATTCTGACATACATTTTTAAAACACTGAATTTAATTTGGAAGTGAGATTTGACTAAAATTGTCTTTACTTAAACTGCCCTGGTCTGGGGTTGCTATTAAAATTTTTTAGAAAAGGGTTGAAAAATGAAACTAAAGTTTACTCACTGAAAAACTTTTTGTAAGACAGAAATTTTTAATGTCTCAAGTATTTGGTAAAATCTGCACATAACACTTATCCCTAGGTCTGACTTTTTCTTCGTAAGGGTAGGAAGTCTTTTGACTTCTTATATATTTTTATTCATCATTTTAAAGTCTTATTTTAATAAATCAATTTTAGAAATATTTATGCTTAGATAAGACTATTGTTTTTAATCTAAATTTTCAACTGTACGGGATTACAATAAATCAAAATGTTCACTTTTCATCTTTACTGTACCTATTTTTACACCCCCTTTTATTGTTCCTAAATTTGTTTTATTTGTGTCTTTTTTATTGGCCCATGTTCCAAAATTTTATTATAAAAAATGTTTTCAGAACATAGAGAAGATATTGCAAGGACTCTCGTAGACCCACCAATCGTCTTCAACAATCAACAATCCATTTCAGACTCTGCACCACATAATACCTCTTGTCCCAAACCAAGATTAACATTATCTCATCTGTTGAAATAAGTACTCCTATTCGCGTGCTTAAAAGCTCAGAAATCATATTGAAATATCACACCCAATAATTCTTTAATACTATCAAAGATGCAGGCAAAGTTCAAATTTTCTTGATCCTTCATGAGACCCTTTTTATAGTTTTTAGTTAGAATCAGGATCCAGTCCATAGAAAAATAGGCAAAGAATGTAAATAGATACTTAACAAAGAAGACGCCTGGAACCCAGCAATAAACAGTGGGTGTTTAACATTAGTAGTTATCAGGACAATTCGGCTACAAGGCCCAATACCATACATCACTTCTTCTAAATCTAACAAAATCCTAAAAACACGACACTGATAAGAAGCAGAAGGAACTCTCCTAAGTTCTGGGAGTTGTGGAGTGGGTATCACCCCAACCGAGGTAAGAACACTGGGCACTGAGTAGGAAAGCAAGCATCTAAGAAATCTGATGATACTGTCCTTCCTCTAAGGATATCCAAACCCTGAAAAAATTTAGCATTGTGCAAGAATATTCATTTTTGCATTCGTTTTCAAAAAATGGAAAATATTGTGATATACTGATATAAAATATTATAGTCAGTAAACTCCCGGAAGCAGAATATTTATACCAGATATCCAGAACTGTATTGCCATATATAACAAGAAAGAATGAAAGTTCTATCACATAATGAGGCTTTCTGGGGAGAACAGGGAAGGCTCTCAAGCTGGTTTGAAATGTATGGAAAGGAGACTGGGCTATCTATGGTAGCTAATGTCTAACCCAGAGGAGGAGTGAGGTTCCCATGCACAAACTCAGGTTGCAGTGTGAGTCCCCAAAACAGTGAGTACCAGGTTTTCTTATCAGCTTGTCCAGATGTGGGACAGAAGAGAGAGAGAGTAGTAGGTGTTGAAAGCTATTAGTTATGAAACAGCAAAAGTAAGGCTCTATATTCTAAATTTCAGAAGTTACAAATTGTAAGAAGCAGCCGAAATTAACAGAGGAAAACAAGGATGAACAAAGAAAACCACAAAAATTGGTTTGAAGTATGATAATTGCAAAGATAAATGAGTGGTTTCCAGGAAAATGCATAGATATTCAAGACATTAAAAATCTATCCTATCTCAGACCCTACCTCAGAAAAAATCCACAAAAGTGCCTTATATTTTATTATTAATACTGCAATATTATATTTTAACTAATTCGATTAATATGCTAATAATTCATTTAGTATACTAGACATACTATATTTTTATTAATGAGATTAAGATTCATAACAAAGGAGGACTGAAATACATCAATAATGATTTATTTCAAGAATAATGTTACCAAATGGTGCAAATATTGTAGATGCAAGCTTGATAGAGCTGGTTAGTGTGCTCTGACCTATTCATAATATTATTTTTCTATAGTTAAGAAAGCATTACTTTGGAGGCCTTTGCCAACTCCACTACTGCTCCGTTCCTTGCACTGCTTCTGAATGTGCACATTCGCTTGCACTTCACTCCTATGAGCTTGCCTTCTCCTGGCTCCCGTGAGCTTCTGGAGTGCTGTATGGGGCAACTGAGTGGAGTCCATCTCAGGACTCTCTCAGCCTTCTTTGGAAATGACCTAGGACAAATTTCTTTTTTTTTCCTGGTTTTAGTAAGATTTAATTGACATATTAAAACTTACATGTATTTAAGGTGTACATAATAGGCAAATTACAAATTGTACATACTTACATACTTAATATATACAAAATAATGTTTTAGTGAGTTGATATGTATGTGCGTATTTAGTGTAATGATTAAGTCTAGCTAATTAACATATCTATCACCTTCCATACGTCTGTGTGTGTTAGAATATTTAAGATTGACTCATTGGCAATGTTCAAGTACACATTCTGAGGTTAACTACAGCCTGTGCAAGAGATCTCCACAGCCTATTCTTCCTAACTGAAATGTATTTAATCTTTTTGATCAACATTTCTATATCCTCTTCTACTTTTTAAATCCTTAAAACATCATGATGCAATGATAGCTTTTATCAGCTTCTCCTACAGGAAGTGACCTTATTAATATTGGGAGACATTCCACCAGTTCTCGATAAAGGGGTATTTTCAATGAGTGTAACATGTTTTGCTTTCTTATGTAAAGCCTCCAAAAATTTTTGAGAGAAAGATATAATAGCTACTTGCATTTAATCTAAAGTATTTCTCTTACTGGAGAGAAGAAAATAATGCATACTTATCTATTCACAGGGCATTATAAAAGTATTTTGGTTGTCAAAAAAATAAAATTCTCTATTTTTAATAAAATACATTTCATTTAATCTGTTTTTCATTAGTCTCTCACAAACTCTTACCAAATGTAAATATGTTTATGAAATCTGATACTACTTTGTTCTAAATCTTTCTCAATTCCTATACACCTGGCAAAATTGCAAGTTCTACCTGGCTCAGCCAGCAGTGGCAATGTGCTTAATCCTGAGAGTTTACAGTACCGAGATCTACTCAAGAAGCAGAGAATATAGTAATAAGATCATGTATCCCAAACTGAGACTGAGAAAAAGAAAAATCTAGGATAAAATTCTAAGTAGACGAAGGGAACAGGGAGCAAAGGCCAGAAGCGGGTGCTGTAGAGATAAGCACAAAGAGGACTCTGGGAGCTCCCAAGGCCCCACCTGGGTTTTAAATCTTTAGCCTATCCAGAGCAACAAATGGCTGGCCTCACTTATAATGGTAGGCTGAATCTGTTAAGTTGTAATTGTGATTGTTTGCTGGAAAACAAAACAAGAAACATCACCTGTCTAAAATCTGAAGATCAAAACAGGCTAAGCCCCAAAGTTCACCTTTCTAGCTACTCCCAGTATTCAACTAGGGGAAGACAACTGGGATATTCAGAAAGCCTGCCCAAGGGCATCTCTAGGTAACCAGGGCAAACACGTGATTCACAGCAGGTCCTTTTTTGTTTGCCTTTGGTGATCCTTCCTACTAGCAGATTAGTGTCCTTGCTATCAAATGCTGAGCAGCAAGTTGTTGCAGGGTCCTCTGAATAAAAGATTTATACTTTAAAAGTCTCATGTGAGCAGCTGTTTTGTGGGAGGCCAGATGCTGACAGAGGAATATGCATAGGAAGAAAAGAAAAAAGATTTTAAAAATAAAATTTTTTTTCCAAGAATTTTTTTCTTTTATGTGATATTGAAGGGACAACCCTAGGCCTTTGCACTCAGCTACATCCTCAGCCACATTTTTTAGTTTAGTTTTGATTTTTTTTTTTTTTTTGAGACAAGGTCTCACTTTATACCCCAGGCTGGTCCTGAACTCACTATATTGTCCAGGGTGACCTCAAATTCTAGGCATTCCTCCTGCCTCAGCCTCTTGAGTGCTAGCATTATAGGAGTGCACCACCACACACAGATAGTTATGTGGGGCTGAGGAATCAAACCCAGGACCTTGCGCTTGCTATGCAAGCGCTCAACCACTGCTACATCCGTAGCCTTCCTTTTTTTTTTTTTTTTTTTTTTTTAAAAAAAACAGAATCACATTTTGTTGTTCAAGTTTCCCATGCTACACTCAAACTTGTGCTAAAACTTGCAGTCCTCCTGCCTCAGTCTTACTGGCCTTAGCCACCAGACTATGATTTTCTTTCTAGTTTACAGAAATCACTATCCAGTCCAGTTACTTATCGCCTCTTCTTAAGTTACCAGATGGCCTGCATTGCCTTTGAAGCATGGATCCTTTTCTGCAGTGTTTCTATTCAGAGTGATGATCTTTCTCATTCAGTTATGACATTATCACTATCTTTCTGACTTTTAAAGAAAGCCTCTTTCTCCTCCTGCATAACCACAGCCTGCCTGAGTCTCTTGTGCTATATCGGTATATCCTTGACTCCGCTGCTGGGGGAGACCTCTGCTTTCAGGTGCTAATGTGCACAGTGCCCTCAGCCTCCAGCTCTTGCCCCAGGCGTGGCACCCCCTCTGGCCTCTGGCCTGATCACTCTGCACAGGAGAACTGTGAAAACCTTCCTTGCCGTTACTTTCTGGTCCGTCCTCTTTTTCCTTCCCCTTTCCTCATATCAGACTTGGAAACCTAAACAACCCTTCTCACTTCGTCAGTCCAGCACACACATTCCTTGTGTCCATGTCAGAGTTGCAGCAATGTGTTGGAATATGCAGGTTGGCCCCTTGCTTTACCAGATCGGCTCTTGGCAAATGACAGCTCCTCCCTTCACTGACTCACAGCACTGAGCATAAGGCTGGATGCTGCAGTGTGGGCCAGTCCAGATGACTCCATTCGTCAAAAACAAAGCAGACGAAAACCATAACATGTCATTGCATTTTCTAGGCTATTTCTTTTCTCATGTTTTGGAAACATGTGTAATCTAATGGGCAGGCTGTATGATGTTTGTGCAGGTACAAAGGCGAAGGATGAGTGACATCAGCCACAGTTACGCAAACTACCTACCCAAAGAGCCTGGGCACAGCACAGCAACAAAGGGAGAAGGGAGGAACACAAGGTGACGGTGGTGCTTTACCTCTCCTTCAGTCTCTTAGAGGCATTTTTTTTTATTTTTTATTTAAGGCTTTCCTTATCCTAACTGCTACTATAAACACTGCATAAGAGTAATGCACTGAATATTTGCTACTTGTGTTTGTTTCCACACACCTCCAATGTCCCATGTCTCTTTCCTTCCCTTAAGCCACTGGCTGACCCTGATCCAGGTGCCCACAGGTAGGGATGTGGCTAGTAGGAGTGAGTTGCCAGGAAGTTCCCTAGGATATGAAGAAGTCTTAAAGTGAAGGAAGAGTATCTTGCTCAGAAGAAGGAGCAAAGGAAAAAGCAGAATGTCCTTTCTTACAGGGGAAAAAAAAAAGTAAATCCATCCTCAAGAAAGAAGGGGGAATTGAGTGGCAAATTTCTTCAAGTTTGTCCGGTTGGTGAAATCTGAAGGTAGCAACAAACTCCTACAGGTTGATCACAAATAAATAATGTGCAGTGTAACTAAATCAGCCAGTAGGCAAGTATTTTTAGGGATAATCATTAATTGGGGAAATGCTGCCTTTTTAAATGACTCTTACACTCCTTCAATTTTATTGTTTGTTTCAGGTTGAGAGATCTCCAGAGAACCCTTCAAGAAGCCAGCCAAAATTCCTTAGTCACTCTGACTTGCTCTTTTTAGATAACCTAGAGCAATCTTTGCTCATTATAATAATAAATTCTCCACCCAAGGGTGGTCCCCTCTGCTGGTTTTTTTTTTTTTTGAGTGTTCATGACCTTGAACTGGGCATGCCTGTGCATGAGTTTGCTTCACATGTAATGAAAAATCTTCTATGAACATGTACAAATTTCTCCAATAAAAACCTTTGCTTTGTTTGTTCAAGATACTGCTTTGAGAATTATCCCCAAAGCTCTCCTTACTTGCTGGAAATAATAAGCCTTTCTTTCCTCTTTTATCTCTTGGTTGTGCTTACTGGTTTTGTAATCACCACCCAGCCAAACCATCGCATCTGGTTACAACAGTAAGTCAGCCCCAGGTAACAGTAGGGCATTGGTTCCAGGAGCCCCATGGATATTAAAATCTTTGGATGCTCAGTTACTTATCTATAATAGTCTAGTGTTTGCATTTAATGGACATACATTCTCCAACATACTTTAAGTCATCTCCAGATTATATATAATAAAATGTAAATGTTGTTGAAATAGTTGGTGTAATGTAATCCTTATGGGAAAATGAGACCAAAAATGTCTAAATGTTCAGTATAGGTGTGATTTTTTCCCAAATATTTTCAGTCCACAGTTGATTAAATCCATAGATACAGACTGCTGACATGGAGGTTAACTATGTTCTTTTTTCTCATAATACCCCATTTTCCCATGGCTTCCTAAAGTTCCAACGTGCACCTGTCCAAGGTCTGTATGCATTTAGCTCAGCTTGATAGTCCCAAGAAACAAACTCCAAAGCCTGTGAAGGAGCTCAAGGTCAGGAGAGAGAGAAGGCTATTCAGATGCTTGAGTGTGCTCTCTCACATGCCGTTGTCCCCTTCACTCATTTCACGTAATTCTCTTATACTCAAGAAAGCTCATCACTGTCTTTAGGAAATACATGATAGTTTGAGCTTCTTTGAGGTTAGTATAGTGTTTTTTTCCCCAGCTGGCTGAGCTTACATACTCCTCCTACACATGTCCATTCAAGCCCAACTTCCCTGCCTGTAACTACAAGGCAATTTGCTTATCCACCTTGGCAGTATTCATTTTTACTCACAGGTAATTAACTCCCAAGTGTTCGTGATACTTGGTTGTGCCCCATGCCACAAGAATATCCTTGTCCAAGATCCTCTCAAAGGCAACCTGGCCAACCCAACCCAAAAACGCATGAGCTCTGTAACTAGCGATCTGCAGATCTGGCTTCTTTTCGTGCACGTGTCAGTTTATCATGCTTGAAATTCTCTGGGCCTCTTTCCTTCCCAGTGGAACAGGGATAATGCCTTGCTAATGCTAAGCAAATCTTTCTTTTCCCTAGTATATCATGCTTCCGCATCACCTTCCACCCACAGGGCTGAGACAGGAAGTGCAGTTCTCCAGGGGAAGTGCCAACAAGTACCCGTAAAGCAGAATTGTCATCAAATCCAGTGAGGCCACAGTATGAAAAACAGTCATACTTTTTGGAATTACACAACAGATTTCTAAATTTCCAAACTCTCATTCTATATTAAAAAATGTGGACCCAAAGGACCTGATTATTGAATTTTATCCAAGTAGAGGTCCAGGAAGACAAAAAGGAAGTAGAAAGGCTTTTTCTGTTTCTCCAATGGAAAAAAAAACAAAACAAAACAAACAAACAAACAAACAAACAAAAAACAGCGAGAAGGGCAACAGAAGCACATGTGTTTGCTTTCCCCAACTTTATATGGAATCATCTCTATGTATTTTTTGGGAATCCAGAAAAAAAATAAATCCACTGCCTGATTTTCCCTCCCCACCCACCTAGGAGAAAAGACTTTGGCCAGTGGCACAATTCCCAGTGTAACTGGAAAAACACTGCAAGTGACCACTTAAGGCACAATGCAGAGAAATAATAAAGCTGTAACATCAGGGCTAAGCTGAGCAGACCGTGACCCAGACACAGCACTTTTGGCTCTGCATGATACCTGTGGCACACAAGGAACTCCAAACTGCTATAAAATAGAGCCAAGTGGGTACTGAGAATGTCAGAGGGTGGCACTGTGTCTGTGCACTGGAGAGTATTCCCTGGGACCACATACTGCTCCCTTAATCTTTGAGCTTACATTGTGATAATCCATTTTTAGCTCACGCTCTCAGCATCCACATCTAAGAATCACTCGTTTTTCCTCAGGAGGTTATTCACCTCACCTTGCATTTAAGCAATTCCCTAGATTCCTGCTCCAGAAGGAGCCATGGTAGAACAGTGGCCTGCAATCCAATGGAAAGGCAGATTGTGGAGTCCATCACAATCTGTGGAGGTATAGTGGGTTTTAGGATCTCTGGAGGTTTTGAGGAACAGACAGTGGTCTAAGAAATCCATTTTTAAAACTTTTTAACCTAGCTTAGCCTACACAAGAATGCTGATTAGATAGTCTTATAACTCATGAAATCTGCAGCACCAAGCTGTAAAATGGGAATACCAAAAGGTAGGTGTTATAAGTAACCAGTGCTGGCTTGGTTCCCTGGTTGGAAGCTTTTACTTCAGGCTTCTTCTGGAAAATTCATTTCTTCCCTATACACTAACTATACCATAACTGATATTCTGTGCTTTTTCACACACACACACACACACACACACACACACACACACACACACACACACACAAAACCATCATCAGTGACTTTGCACATGGAAACAGAAAAACAGAATTTAAGACAAAAATAAATCTAAGGTTCATCTGGAATCCAAAGTCTGGGTTCTTCTCAAGAATTTTTCATTCCTTCAAGAAACAAAATGATTGCTTAGGACATGCTTACCTCTTTCTGGCTGCTTGCATATGACTTCTTCAAGACTCAAGAAGAATGCCTTCTTTAGGAATTCCTGCCCAGCATCTTAGAACCACAGTGAGTGAGACACCTCCCTGTCTTCACTCTTTGCGTATTTGTATAAGAACCCTTAGCCACACAGTGTCTTAATTGTCTGTATCTTTGTCTGCCTTCTGTATTTGGAGGGAATAAGTGTTTTAGCTCTGAATCCCTAGCTCTTAGTAGGTCTAGATATGAGAAAGAAAGCCTTAACACATGCACTCACATAATGGAGTGAAAGAACGAACAACTCAACTCACATCAGTTACTACAGCTGATCCAAGTACCAGAGATTCAAAGGCAAGCCACTTTGGAAGTTTGGGGTTAAAGTGCCAAAGGATGTGATAATGCCAAAGATCCTGCTATGCACATTACTTTGCTTGAAGAGAGTTTAAAGTAAAATTGGATATTAAAAAAGAAATAAAGTAACCTCAAGTGGGTCTCGGATCCATATTATTAATACAGAATGTGTGGCATTAAGACTGTTCGGAAATTATTGGAACAAATTAGGAGAGGTACTTCAATGGTCCGATGATTTGTGCGTAATCTTCCCCTGGTGGTCTCATTTCATTATCTTTACCTGTTCATTCTTTAGTCAGTTATCATAGAGCTCCAGGGTTCTGTGCAGTGAACATAAAGCTATCATCTCATACTGGAGTCTGATTATATTCAAGAAGACCCTTTCCTAACATTGCAATTAAGAATCAAAGCAACAAGGCTTTGAAAGCAGGGATTTGGAGATGAGAAGGGAAAGCAAGTTACTTCTTCAGTGATTATATTTTTTAAAAATCACTTTGTAAATTCAGTGAGTTATCTTTTATTATAATGACGTGCTGTCTTAGATTATTTCTTGAATGTATATAAGAGCATGGTGTTTGAAAGAACATCCAGTAGAGATTCTGTTATTCTGAGATATGTGATCAAGAGTCAACAGTTAGTATTTTAAATTGTCCTCAAAACTTTAATTTTAATATACTGTAATTTAAAATCTTAAGCCAATCCTTTAAAAATATCAACATAGCTACATCTGTCATCCCTCCTCGGACAGGCTACCATTTGCATCTATTTATTTTCTTCTCTGCTCACTAGAAGGTCAGCTCTGTGCTATTTTGTTCACGTAGCACAGAACCAAAGAAGAAGACTTCCTGAATAAACAGTTGTTGACTGATTGGTGTTTTTTTCACACATATTTCTTGACATCTTACCTTTCTCCTTACTTCTCTTTCTTCCTTCTATCTATCTACATTCCTTACATTTTTTAAACTTGTGATCAATTTTCAATTATCTCTTACCTTTATATTTTTCACTCATGCCAACCAGAAACATGTAACATGTTTCTATTTATAAGACACTTTACCTAACACCACAATCTACACATGTGGCATGAAAAACTTGTGTATTCAATGTCAAACAGTTGATTTAATGGAAAGCACACTGGACACACATTGTGAGGTAGAATATATCTAGCGTTAAGTGTGTACATGCACAATTCATGCCCGCTTCCAGCTATCAGATTTTTTAACAGACCGTGTTTATATCATGAAAATACTGATATATTTTATCAACACTGAAATCGTTTCCTATTTAAAGATATACTTGGGGTTCCATTCCTCAGCCAATATTCAAGTCTTCCTTCAATAACTTCAACACTAGTGCTTTATATGAGAAATGAATGAAGAATTGCTGGTTTCTTGGACCTGTACTACCACCTGACTTTAAACAATGGTAGATATTAGCCTCTGAAGACATACCAGGTCCCTAGGCACCAAATAGGTGATAGAGCATTTAAGCTGTTAGAACAAAATGGCACGAGAACTGCTTTGCTTGCAGGGTATCCAGAAGAGGGGTGAAGTCTGCTGAATTGAAAATCAGAAACCTAGAGAACCAGGAATCCTATTTTAGTTCCGGTTCTCACTTTGAGAAGCTGCACAGCCCGAGGCTGCTTGGCGCATCTCTTCTCTGATAACACAAATGATGTCAACTGTTCTCTGGTGAGTGGTGAGAAACATCTGAGACATAGAAATTATTGCATTTTCTCTTAGAAAACACTTTTTCATTTATTTGTCAATCTATTTTGAAATATTTAAATTTAAAACAATTCTCCTTTTTCCACATTTCTCTCTCTTGAGTTGTTTTTGCATATTTCTGATTCAATTAGAAGCTATTTTTCATTTTATTTATAACAAATTTTATGGACCTGTTAACTGTGGTGTTTGTTTATCTGAGACAGGGTCTCACTAACTTGCTAAATTGCCCAGGCTGGGATTGAATTTGCAATCCTCCTGCCTCAGCCTCTCAGAAAGCTAGGATTATAGGCCAGTGCCAATAGGCCTGGCTAAGAAAATTCTAAATTTGAAATTTGAACTTTGAAAGGAGGTAGCCAGCCCATTGTAATCTGGGTCACGAATGTTACTTTCTGACTTTTCCAGAAGACACTGGTATATTCACAAATGATTGTGAGGTGAGATTGAGCACTTATTCGGTGACTAAGCATTTTCCTTTCATAACAAAGAGACCTTGGGCGTAGGGGCTACTTTCCACCCGGTCCTCACTCACTGAAAGCGCCTTGCAGAGACTAGAGCTGTGCTTGCTTCTTTTTTGACACCAGCCATCTTAATTTTCTTTTTGTTGCTGGGACCAAATATCCAGCTTTCATGATTTTTTTTTTTCAACTCACAGTTTCAGAAGGTCACAGTCTGTTTATAGGTAGGTGGTTGGAAATGGTGAAACCATATGGTAGGGCTAGGGCCAGGCAGGTCTGGGAGCTGGAGCTGGATCCAGAGACAGAGATCCTAATAGCATGGTAGAACAGAGACAAGTCTGAGAGGAAGAGCAGAGCCAGCACACACCCCTCCAGGTCAAGATCCAATCATCCAACCCTTCCAGTCAGGCCCTACCTCCCAGCATTACACAGAGTATCCACAGGTACATGAAGCTTTGGGAGACACTCCAGATCCAAATCAGAATGCCATCTGAAGCCTAACACAGAGGGCTGCTTTGGAAGATTCTTCTGTGTCTGAATTTACTTGAAGTAAATAAGTGCACACAATTGCTTTCCTTTTCTTTCACTTTCCACTAAATATTCAAATACACTTTTAAGACTTTTGAAAATCCTTCATCTCATAATCATAAGGTTGTTTCTATTTATAAATAATGTAGAGGTTTGCCCAAAAACAGGAACCAATTCATAGCTCTGTCTGCCTTTTAATCAGCTACAATGCCCCTTGGAAATTCTGAATTCTGTCCTTGGGGTATTGATTAGAAGTAAGACTGTTTTTGAGTTCCATGATCTCAGAGAAGCAAGCAGGTCTCCTCACATGGATTTAGTAAAATGACAGTTGTCTAGAAAGATGTAGTGCTCATTTAGAAATTCAAAGAGGAAATCTGGAATTAGAGTTAGCCAAAAAGTTACATTCAGTATACAAAGTTGAATTTAAGTTAAATTCAGTCCAGAAAATTACTACTGAAGTTTCTTATGAACATTTTAATCTTATTCAAAATCAAACCACTTACCCATGATGAGAAAACTACCTAAGACTATAGCCACATCTGGTCAATATAAAGTACTCAAGAATTATAATGTATGATTTGTTTGACCAAAATGTGAATTCGCCTAAACTAGTTGATTATACTTTTCTAGACTTAAAAGAAAATTGTAAAATAGTATTTTTAGAATCTACATGAAAATATTTGGTATACCTGCCTTGAGGGCTTAATGTAATCAACTTTTTAAAATGCTAGTCAGCAGTATTAGTTTAACTGTCCTAAATCTTTCAAAGAATCTCAAATTTGACCAACTTCCCCAGACTCTAATTTGGACAACTCTGTCCTATATGAACTTGGCTAGAATGTACAGCTGGAATCTGATTACTCAGTACTTTAAAAAACTTGAGTCTCACAGATATTCTCATCACCATTACTATCTTCTAAGCACATACACCATCATTATTCCTTATTTTGTCTTTACCCGTAAGGTCACAAACTCAGCAATAGCAAACAGCTTTCATGCCCACGGACATGCTAGCTTGTTTTCCAGCTATGAATATTCACAAGGCTTTCTCATTTATTTAGAATGTTATCTATATTCTCTTCTCACTTAAATCTCTTTAGTCTTTCAAGGATATTAGACATAGCCTCCTTGGAAAATCCTTCCTGACCCATGCAGTTTGGATAAGGTGCCTATCAACACTTAGTACACTGTATCCAAGTGATTTATTTTCTTGTCTGCTTGAGAGCAGAAGCTGCGTCATTTATCTTGCCTTTTACGGCATATGGTGATTAATCAGTAAATGTTTACTAAGTGTCTACCTGAATGAATGGATACCTTTTCCTTTTAAGGCTGCCCTTGACATTCATTTTACTCGGAATTGATATTATCAACATGAAGGGGATGAACAGTGATAGCTACTCTCACCTTTTCAGAGCTCGGACAGTCACCGAGGATGTAGACAAATGGTTTTAAGCTCCTGTCCCTTGTCCATTCAATATTACCCACTTTATGTGGCCATGGCAATGCTTATTTCCCAAACAGGTACTGAGTCCCGCTATTAGCCTGGCAAAAAGAAACAGTGATGTTTTTGTCATCAATGAATTTAGAAGAGTTAAAAGAAATATTAAATCAAATAATCAATGTTCTAATGTAACAATGTTTAATGAGGATATATAATGAAAGAATACAAGAGAGGGAACATTTATTCTCTACCTTAGGGAGGTCATAAAAAACTTTATTATTTAAGCAGAGGGAGAGAAGCAGAACTCTGTGACCTCAATATAGAATTTCCAAAACGGTGTTATATTATCCATCCCAGAGAGCATTTGGGCAATTAAATATCGCCATGACAAAACCATGACAAAACATTCTCCTGGTTTCCTGGGTCTCTGCTTCCTTTATGGTCATGTCAGGCAGCGATAACAGGATTGGCACAGGCATGAAAGAATGAAATTGCTATAACTCATATGGCTTCACTGAGATTTGATCTTTATTTCCAGCTCAGGTAAGTACCTTATAAAGTTGAAATAACAATTTCCTTTTTACAACTGTGCTTTCCCATGTGGCTGTAATTTATTATAAGGGCAGGCTGAATTTGGCAAAGATGTAATGTTTTAATACCGTAGCTTGGAAATCTATCTCTACTGTATTCAAAGGTAGTGTGTGTGTAGCAACTATTCTAACCACGTATTAAAGCCTCTTGTTTGCCGCTGACGAAGGAGCTAGTGCTCTGTCCAATCTATGAATCTGGTATAGTTTTGGTATGAATCACAGGAAAACATGACATCAATCCCTACCCATCGCTCTTTAGTTATGCCAATAAGCTGTAAATGAGGGAGCTGGCACTGTAGGTAGCAGCTACTAGGTCCTGTGTCTCCACCCACCTCTATAACCATCCCCCAAGATTCCATGCAAAACTTGAAGTGGGACCAAGTCTCTGGAGAGAAACTTGGCATGTCTTGACTGTGCCAGCATTGAAATAGAGATTTTAAACAAAATTTAGTGCTCAAAAATTTCAAGAGGCAGAAAACAAAACAAGGTGCCTGACAAAGTTAGACATGAATATTTCATTTACCCAATGTCCTCAACAAATAATACTCCAAAATGTGTTATATCATCAGTCCAGAGAGCCTTTAGAATATTAGGGTATGACCCAAATTTTTATTGAATAAATGCATTAATTTGTGTTGGAATAGAGGAATCAGGAAGGGAAAATTAGCTCAAGATAAAGTTTTTGATTAGTAAAAAGTAAGTCAGTTGTAGCTCAAACCAGATGGAATACAGAAAGAAGCAGTACCAAAATGATACAACATTATCATAACGACCACTCTGAGATTCTCCCTGTAGTGAAGAGAGTTCATCAGGAATTGATGAGCTCCTTTGAGTAAAGGGAGGACACAAAAATGTTCTCCACTGGGGAAAAGCATGACCAAGAGCACATAATAGAGGCACTCCAGCATGTCACATGCATATTCTTACAAGTTATCTGAGACACCACAACACATTTAATGGATAAAACATGACTCCACAATTGCCTCCAGTTATGTGATCATCCCAAACTTCACCATGACAAAATATGTTTTTAAAGTTTTTTTTTTCTCCCTGTGTCTCTGCTTCCCTTCCTGTCTTGTAAGAATTGTGCTGGTCAAAAATAATCAGTGCTGAGCAAATCAAATAAGGCAGAGTCATTAACATGTTGTCTTTGATTTGAAAAATGAAGAGATTTTGCTTTTAATTTACAAATTTTGTGGATCATAATTAGAGACATGGATATCACAGATTTAATGATGTTAGATTGTGATTTTTTTACCATTGCCTTTCTAGCCATAGACATATCAATTAGTGTGGTGGCAGGTTGCACATGTGAAAGGTGGCCAGTGATGGTCTACCTGCTCTTAATGGAAAAAGAACAAGCAGAAATAAGGAGGAGACGCTAGGTGCTGAGAGCAAAGTGTTCCTTAGTGATCTGCTGTTTCCCAATTCTTTCACTTATTTCTTCAGGTAGAATAACACAGGGTTTAACATTTGAACCTCAGGAAAGAATGAAATGGTTTTAAATTTTTCAAACAGGATTCGTCCACATCCCTGAGAAGTGGCTCATTCATTTAGGCATTTTGGCTTTGGCTCCTGTTGTTTCCTCTGGGAGCGTTTTCTTGGTCTTGCTCCTTTACTATTTATTAAAATTCCCTTCAATTACTCAAATACTATTGATTTTTCATTGTCAAATATAAATCCATGCATCTCACTCTAATTATTTCAGGTTTCTCTGATTATTTCTTCTTTCTGAGAAACTACTCTCAATTATAGTATAGAGTATTTAATTTGTAGTATATTCTTAATTAATCTGTGTATTCTGTGGTTAGCTTTATAAATTGAGAAATGCTGAATTATATGGGTTTCATATAGCTTTCTAATGTCCAATGGTCATATGAATTTCAAGGCATTTACCCTAGAAGATGCATCTTAGACACTGAAAAGAACAGTATCTCACACTGTAAAATTCTTTTTACACTTCTGAACACTTTCACAAATGTAGTTTTGTTTTATTTTTAAAGTAATGCTACGATGCATGCAGATCAGATCATTTTATTTGAGTGCAAAAAGTAGACATGGAGGAGCTAGTAGTGACTGAATGAATCGACAAATGTTCCAAAATTCATATATGATAGAGATGAGGTTAACTGCTAGGCCTTCTGACACATAATATTTAGTGAGAAATACATCTAGCCCCAATTTGTAGAGTGGCTTATTGAACTCATGTTAAAACGTTACCATTAAACATGACTTTGAGACATTTAAAAAGGCATTTCTTGGCAATGAAAAATGCATGAGAGGGTCTTAGGTAGCCCAAAGAAGAAATGTTTATAAGAGTCTCTGCTCAATTCCCTCAACTGAGAAAAAGTAAAAAAGCTAATTCAAACATCACTCAATTTTTCTCATTATTATTGGTTTCTAAGAAAATAAGGAAGACAGAATATATAATTGCTAGGTCAAAATATTATTATATGTGCATGATCTAAATGGTAAATTGCAACAAGAACTTTCTAACTATGTACTTAAGAAAATATGTCTTATTTAAAGTCCACATTAGCCAAGATAGATTAACATACAGAGCACAAAGAAAAGCCTTTTAAAGGAGACAATTTTTTTAAGTTCATGTAAGATTAGCTGGAAAATGACACTTAAAATAGACATTCTTATTTTCTGAAATCTATTTTAATATTTGGAGCTTATTTGAATTCTAAGTACTTTATATTGAGAAGTTTTTCTATATTATTTTAATTATTATCTGTACTAATCACCAAAATAAATGGATTGATTTTCCATCCTGAACTTTTTCTTTATTAGATTGAGTCCTATTCTCCTACAGAGGATGCCACTATTGGATTTTGCCATGATCTAAGGCTGAGGCACACAAGGATTTAATCTCCCTCCTGGTAAGAGCTACCAATAGGCAGAAGAATTACCTAATGCAGATTTCATGGTTGGCATTTCCCATAATATTGTTCAAATGGAAGGAGCAATTAGCAATTAGATTAGCAATAAAGAGACAAGAAATAATATTTTGGTCCTGGAGAAATAACAAACAAAATCTCTAAATAACTTAGAATTATTTAATCATATGAAATTTGGCTAAAAAATAAGTCACTGAGAGTTAGTCAGGTCAAGCTTCTCATTTCCAAATGTGAGAGAAGCTAAGAATCATCTTCATGAAACACACACACACACACACACACACACACACACACACAACTTTGAACATCATTTGAGCCTCAACCATAAACTAAAACTCATTTCTAATCTAATAATTCCCCTCCCCACAAAAAAGATGTTCCCTTGAAAAATGGCAATCGATTTCTGTGTGCAAGTACCATACACATTATTATCTTTAGATAGTCACAGTCCTCATTAGAGTTTCATTAAACTCTCATGCCCCTTATGATTCCTCTTCCTAGTGTTACTCCTATTTGCAGGTTTACTTTCATTTGCGTGAGTTCTGGGTTGATGTTGGTCTTCCTTCAGGGGGCTGAAAGCTACATGAGATTGTCCCTGGTTTTCTCCCCATTGAACTTATAGCATTTGATGTACTGACACCTTGACACATACTGAAATATAAAGCTGTAGATCCAGTACATAACAAAGAATCTGGACATTGTTAATGAATAAAAATTATTTAATTTTATTCAACTCAAAATTTCTTAAAGCTATCTAACCAGAACCTTCATTTAAAAAAAAAAACTTTCAACATCAATCATTATGTTGCTTTTATTATGAATGAATGCACTACTCAAGTTACAAGGAAAACATGGGAAACATAAATGTATAAGGTATTTTAAATGTTGTTTTTCCTCTTTCCCTACTATATGTGTGCTCTTGTTACACAAAAGTAAATATACTTTAAATATAAGGTAGAATCTTGTCTAAGAACGGCCATGAGGAATTGAGGAACAGCATAGGTTAGAGCACTTCTCCAGCAAGCACATGACTGAGTTCAATTCCCTAGCACTAAAATGCTCAGGTGGTGATACATGCCTGTAATGCCAGCACTTGGGAGATTGAGGCAGTAGAACCGCCATGAACTTGAGCCCAACCTGGGCTATATAGTGAGTTCAGAGCTAGCCTGGATTACAAAGGAAGACTGCTTCAAAAAGGTGAATAAAGAAAATAAAAGAATGAATGAAAGAAAAAAGAGAAAGAAAGAAAGGAAGGAAGGAAGGAAGGAAGACTATGGAGAACTCTCATTAACACTCAAATTCTTGGTTAATTTGTAATTGAGTTATTTTTATGTAGATTACATGTAGTCAAACAGTTGATAACTACTAAACCTCATATGGCAAAATACTGTCTTCTGTCATTTTGAGATTCAAAAAGAACATAAAGTTTCTCTACCAAACAAACAAATAAATAAATAAATGGAAAGATACGTCCTGTTCCTGGATAGGCAGAATTAACATAGCCAAAATGGCTATACTGCCAAAACTGATATACAGGTTCAATGCAATTCTTTTCAAAGTACCAACAACTTTCTTGCATCGAAGTTGAAAAACAATCCTTAATTCATATGGAATAAAAAGAGACCTAGAATAGCCAAACTAACCCTGAGTAACAAGAAAAAAGCAGTTGACCTTAAGATTCCAGACATCAAGTTACATTACAAAGCAACAGTTATAAAAACTATATGATTCTGGCACAAAAACAGACAAGTTAACCCGGGGAACAGAACCCAGGATGCAGAGACAACTCAAGCACCCTCAGCTATCTGATCTCATAAAAAGAGGCTGAAAGCATGCACCAGAGAAAGGGTGGCTTCTTCAATAAATGATGCTGTGAAGACTGATTATCCACAGGGAGGAGAATGAATCTAGACATATGCCTGTCACTGTACATCAAAATCAAATCAAAATAGACCAGAGATCCAGATATTAAAATGAAAACACTGAACCTACTGGAGCACAAAAGAGGCAAAAGTCTAGAAGACATGGGCATGGGCAAAGACTTTCTTAATCGGACATATGATGCACAAGAAGTAGCCCTCAGAATCAAGAAATGGTGTTATATCAAATTAAAAAGTTTCTGCACTGCAGAGGAAACTATCCACAGAGTGAAGAGAGAACCAACAGAATAGTAAAAGAGTTGTACCACCTACACTTCTGACAAGCGGCTAATAATTAGAGCATATGAGGAACCGAAGAGAAACAGACCCCTCAAATTCAAAGACCTGATTAAAAAATGAGCAATGAAAGTGAACAGGAATGTCTCAGATGAAGAACTTTAAATGGTCAATACAAATACATGAAAAGACATCCTTAGCCATTAGAGAAATGCAAATCAAAATGTCACTGTGGTATCATCTAACCCCAGAGAGAACTGCGTATATCAAGAATATGAACAATAATCAATGCTGGTGAGGCTGTGGGGGAAAAGGAGCCCTTTATATCGTTGGTGGGATTATAAACTGGTACAACCACAATGGAAGGCAGTATGCAAATTCCACAAAGGTTGACTACAGATATTTCATTTGATCCAGTGATACCTCTTCTGAGAATCTTTTCAAAAGAGTTAAAACAACATGTATCATAGATACATGTTTAGCCATGTTTATAGCATCATAATTAACTATAGACAAAATGTGGAAGACACCAAAACTCCCACGAACAGACCAATGGACACGACATGACAACTGTGGTATATATACACAATGGAGTACTACACTTCCATAAATACAGATAGATTTGAGGTTTTTGCAGATAAACGGACACAACTTGAGACTATCATGTTTAGTGAAGTGAATCAAATGCAGAAGGTTCAATATCACATGGTTTCTCTAACATGAGAAACCCAGAATACAGGCATTTTATAGAACCAAATGGGTATGATATTGTGAGATGGGGGACAGTGTGGGAAAGTCATAAAGGGTGAAGAGGAGGGATTATAATTTTGACAATTAAAATATAATATGTATATATATATATATATATATATATATGTGTGTGTGTGTGTGTGTGTGTGTGTGTGTGTGTGTGTGCACAACATACTCAAGCTCAATGTAACCATTGTGTGTGGCACATACGCATTAAGAAAGATGTAAAAAAGTTTTTAAACCACTTCATACTCAGCCTAGATTACAGAGCAGGATTAGTGCTATTACTTTACTAGGGAGTGGGAATTCAGAAAAAACAGGTTTGATACAGGCGAGTGAAGCAGAAACAAGTAAGAACAGAAAGATGTCTGAACAAGGTGACCAGATCATCTGGGCCAGGAACCTGGCCCACACACAGCCATACAAACCGTATCTCATGACTTTCCTGTGGCATGGGGGGGGGGGGGGGGAAATGAACAATTGCTCACAAGCTCCCATTTTCTCCTGGTGAGAGGCTATTCCCACTTTTGAATTGTGGGTGCTAAAGCACCAAGATTGTTTTCTGGGTCTCTCCCATCTATGACAATAGCGCATCCCTGCAGGTAGTGAAGAGGGAGAGAAGACTTAGGGGATGTCCTGAGAAGCTGCTAGCAGATCGCACTTGCGTGAGGTTGGCAGAGCCTACTCTGAGCTGAAACCTGCGGGCATGTCCAGAATAAGACACATTTGTGGCTGACAAAATTGATAAGAGGGCTTGGATACATCTACTAGCAATGGTACCATCAGATGATGAAATGTACAATTCCTCTTCTATCACTCCTAGGGTTTCCACGGCTCATCTTCATTACAACCCTGCATTGTTTGATGCAGATTCTATTAGTAGGGACCCCTAAAATATCCTATCAAAATAGAAAACATTTGGTAAAATTAGCCAAATGATGTAAGCAGTAGATTCGCTGGACCCTTCTCTAGTCTCATCTGCCTTTGAGTCAGGGAGAGGCTGAGAGACACAGAGAAGAGGAAGGACAAAGATGGTTGAGAAAAATGAGAAAAGATGGAGGGAAGCTCATAGAGAGAAAAGGAAACTGTGATATTCAGGGAGAGAGTGTAAGAATATGGGGTGGGACACAAGTCAGGTACACTATGCAGCCATCATTCCCTTCCTCGTTTAAGTATTTTGGAAACAGTCAAAATATCTCTGGTGTCAAAACATGATTTTCTTTAACAGGTGGAGATACTGAGTCCAAGTAGCTGTGTATCATCTTGGATAAGTCTTTTCACCTTAATTGGTCATCTCTATCTGAAAACATGGATTTACATTGCACTAGAGGATTTCTAAGCTCCTGATCAACCATAAACTAATTAGATACAGCTATCATTGATTGACAGTTCCTATTTAAGTCGAAAATTCACCTATGATTTAAACTCATGATTTAGTGGTGCTTAGTAGAGCTGACAATGTGCCACAAGCACAGCTCTCGTTGGTCTCTCTGACTGTTCTCTGAACCAGGGCCAGATGTGCTATGCATCACCAGCAGAGGCAGAACCTGACTCAGTCTCCCTCTCCAAGGCTTGCTCCAGGAACAGTGACAGCTTACTGGTGGACTTTGCTTCAATTTTTGTTTTGCTCTAGAAGCCCATGGGAAAAGTCCCCTCCTCCTGCCCTCAGAGCTTCCCGTGTATAGCTCCTCTTGGAACAATGATATTTTGCTTTTTTAAAAAACCCTCTTTTCTATTATTTGAAAGATGAAAAGTCAAAACATAAAATGAGAACTAAGAGAAAGCATAGTCAGGTAGATCCTTCCTTAGCTTTATGCTTTTATTCTTCTCTCTGGAGAATTTGACATATACGTGACGAAAAATATTCACTGTGTGTTTCTTTAATATTCACTTATATCCATTTCTTACAGTGTGAAAGGATGTGTAAGCATCCGGAAGTCATTTTAGTCAGAACAAACTTTCCAGGTTATAATTAGTGCCTACTTTTCTATAACCTACATCATGTTACAAAAACTGGAGTAAAACCAAAATGAAGTTAGAGTGATGGCATATCATGTGCCAAGTTAGCAACTATCAAAATGTGAGTGAGAGCTGGGCGTGGTAGCACACCATATAATCACAGCATTCTAGTATGCTAATGTCGGAAGAGGGTCCCAAGTTCAAGTCCAGCTGGAGTAATTTGGATACTTAGACCCAGTCTATAAATAAATAAAGTAAATAAATAAATAAATAAATAAATAAATAAATGGCTAGGTATATAGATTAATGTGAAGGGTTTGGACTCTAACTTTAAAAAAAAATACAAACAGACAAGCAAATGAACAAAGTGCAAGTAGAGAATTTACCAATAAAATGGAAGTAACAAAAATGTAGGCATTAATCCCAATTTTATTTTATATAGTTTTGTCTATTTAGCATTTGTGAAATTGGGTTGGATTTCTCGAATGTGCTGCATTTTTTTGGAACTGTTATGTATAAAGCAATGATGCTCTTTTGGTGGTACACTTCAAAAATCCACTTACCTGAAAGATATTATAGAGATGAAGCCCAGATTCACATACAGGTATGAAAGTTTTGATTTCCTAACAACTCCTCAATTCTTCTAGGAAGTTTTCCTTATAAATGACACATTTACAGAGTAGCTGGCGAGAGTCCAGAGCCTATGACTAGACAGCACGTAGTTTTTCTCTCATGAGAGAAGCAGATCTGCAACCCTGGCCACATTCACATTTTCCTCTAAAAAGGAACTTGTACAGCTCAGTAGAAAATTCCTTGGAGGATGTCCTTGTTCTTTATTACTCAAGAAAGAAAATGGGTCCCTTCAGAAGTTTCCCTCCACTCCTAAATCAAGAGACTTCTTGGTTGATTCCTAAGACCCTGTGGCAAATGTCAAAAGGATGTCTTTCCAGTCAACATTTGTGGTATGTACGTGGCACTGTGCTGTGCGAGTTGTATCGTAAGTCTTTCCCAGTGTAGAAAACGTACACAATACAATTGTTTAGACCACTGCCTTGAAGACAGATGAGACTCCAATACTACTACACTAATTCCTCCTAAGGGGAAAAAATAAAAGTTATCTTCTTTTGGATTTCCCCGGAAGCTTGTTCTATGGTGCCTAATTTCATTCACAGCATTACTTCGTGGACATTGCAGATGGTCACAAACATGTATTCTTAAACCTCTTTCAAGTAAACAAAATAGGTAAGTAAGCAGTCCTCTCAAAGCGATGGCACTCTTCGATGTCATTATTTTGACGTGGACGGTGTATGTAAAGGAATGTGCCATATTAACTTGTAGGAATTAGCATTACAAAACTATCTGTCCATATGTTTTTGCTCTGAGAGGCTCTAAAATATTCACCTAAGAAAGCTCAGAAATGAATACAATGCGCAGGCAAAAAAACTGATTTATCTCCCTGCTCTTACATAGGGCAAGTGATTCTCTAAACTCTTATAGAAGCAATAACAATTTCTTAGAGCTTTTAATAAAAAGTTGATTCCTGGGATCTACACCTAACACCATCTGAACCAGAACCTGAGCAAGTGACCGCCAAGGAACAGCTGTGCCAAGAGAAGCCATGCTTTCCTTCCCCCATCCCAGTAACTGAAGGATGGAAATACGGCTGTAGCACGATGCAAATCTTGTGACATGTTGCAAGGCATGATGATGAACCGAGAGTGTTGTCACTGGGTAGAATTTGGCCGCTCAACTACTGTCTTATGACTCCTATCACATAGGCACAATGAGTCAGCAGGCCAAGTCTTAACTGGTAACATTACGCATCCCTTCTGTCCTTGATGCCAACTTTTCTCTCTCGACCATTGAAGGTAAGATGGGAATAGATGTCAAAATTAAGATCTAAAGCTATCAAAACTTAGTCTCAGGGGCCACATATTGGAAGGAATCATTAGTGTTTAGATCAAACTTGAACACGGATCAGAATTATCCAAGATCTTATTAAAATGACTGCTAGACTGCACTCCCAAAGATTCTGATTCAGTAGGACTGGGATGGGCCCAACAATTTTTATTTCTAACAGACTTCCAGGTGATGCTGCAAGACCACAGACTGTACAATGAAAATCACTGGTTTATAGTATGCCACCAACTGCCAGCACAGCTGAAAGTAGTATTACAGAAAAAAAAAACAGAAGTCCACATTTCCCACTAGCCAGGTGAAATTCACTACAAGACAAGCATGACTGTATCGTGCAGACTTTTGTTATTATTGCTGTTCTTTTTCTTTTTGAAATTCTAGTGTTCAACATTGGAAGTTACTCCCTTATTGGCTGCTTTGAATTCTCTCATTCTTTACTGTGCTCTGGGCTACTTTACCATTTTTAGTCAGAGGCAGCCATTCCAGATTTTCCTCAGGGGATGCCAGTATATTTTCTTCATCCAATCTGAATCACTCCAACCATATGCTCCTAATTTAATCATTACATAAATCACAGTCTTCAGAATTTTGTGTGCAGCAGAGTTGAAGTGAAACCAAAACAAAAGATCAAACATACACATTCACACACAACCACCGCATGTACAAGGTCCTTCTGCCACTTTCTTTCCTCATCAGGGCCTCAGAGACCATTAGCTAAATCTTCTACTGTAGTTGTGGATTTCAGAAATGTGCAATGTGGCAGAGTTAAGTACTGAACAAATAAAGAGGGATGGAGACCTTGTTATACTGAGTTTAAAAAATAAAATTGCATAGAAATAGAGTGAGAATTTAGTGGAATTGCCTTGTACCCAACAATTTCCTAAGAAATTAAAAGATCCATGTCTGGAACATTTTGGATCCCAGAACCAGGTTTGCTTGGAAGCAGAGTCTATCTCTGTGAAGGCAGAAAGCCTTCTGAATTTGTCACAGGAACTGACAGCTATTGTTGAGGCTTTGAAAGAAACATCTCAGAAATTCAGTAAGGAATGAAATCAATTTAAAATCCAGCTTTTGATAGTGTAGTCAGAGTAAAACCTCTGAGCACAATTAAGAAAAGGAAGTAAAAAGAGTATGTAGCATTTTTATCCTTTCACAAGGTAGAAAAAAAGCAACCATACAGGCAAACCAAATTTAATAAAGAAAAGTAACCATCTAACCTCTTCTTTCACAGAATGATAATCCAGAATGAGGTTCTTCTGGGCGCAAGTGGCTAAGTGGCTCTAACCCATCTCATCCCAGGTGCAGGGCTGAGCTTCAGTGACCCTCCTTCAGCTCCTCGTGGATGCACAGACCCACTCTTTTTACATCAAAATGGTGAGAGTTAAGACTGGATTCTGGAATGAGAATATGTTAAGTGTCCTTTTTAGGTTTTTCTTATTTGCAGTGAGCACGTGTTGTGTGAAATTTTTGGAGAGATGTAAGTCTGCCCTAGAACTGAGACGGAGCCAGCAGTCCAAAGAACAACTCAGACAAGTCTAGCTTAGTGAGTAAATGAGTTTATTAGAGCTTACTTACAGAGCAGCAGGTGACTTGCTGGCTGAGGTATTACCAAATTTGGCAGTTACTCCAGAATGAGGCTTTATGCAGCATTAATTAAACAACAAAAGTAGGACCAAAAGCAAGAATGTTAAGTAACATTCCAAAAAGACCCCTGCATACGCATGTTTACAGTAGCACAACTCATAATAGCCAAATCCTGGAAACATGACCATCCACAGAGGAATGGTTAAGATGTGGCTCCTATTCACCTTGGGATAAGGTTTATGCACTCAAGTCCCTCCCCATTCTTACCAGGAAACTCTGCTACTCTCAGCAAACACAGTCTAGCTGAAGTGGAGGATGACCTGGATATGTTGCAGTCTGGCACACAGCCTCGGCACCTGGCAGGGTCCTATAGGACAGCTAAACACAGACCCACAACTAGATGGACTTCCTCTGGCTAGAATTCAGAGGATAATTCTCACTACACCAAACCTGAGCAAAATCCTTGTATTGTCACATTGCTAGGTTGCTAGAACCAAAGGCTTGAAGCCCTTCTTTCCTCCCTTAAATTAGGAAACTGTTTGTTTGGCTCACGGTTTCCAAGGTTTCAGGCCATAGCTGGCTGACTTCAAAGCTGAAACACCCAGGTGGGGAGGCATGGTGAAGCACAGCTGTCAGTTTTGGGGAGCTGTGAAGCAGAGCAAGCAGAACAACACCAGAGAGAAGGAGGCCAAGGGCTACTTACAATAGCCAAGGTCAAGTTTCCATGACCCATCCAGACACACCCACCTGGAAGTGTGCTTTACTAACCCCTTAGGAGGCTCCAAGCCAATCCATGTGACAATTTAGTTTGACCTTCACAGTCTATATCTGTTCACTTGCACACACACATATGCACGCCCCATGTGATTCAGATCTGTACTCTGGAATTCAGCACTATTGTTCAAATTGGGAAGGGGTAGATTTCTCAAAGCTAATTCCCATGCTTTGTCTGCTTTTCTAACTATATGTTTTATTCAGAAGTCTTGCAGAGGTAGTTGCTTGGTCAAGACAAAATTTAAATTTTGAAATATCTACTGGCTTTGCATTTTAACATCCTTAATAAGATTTTCTTGAAAACTGTACAACTAGATAATCCTACAATCTTGACTTCCTGAGACTCTGGCACAGAAAGAAATAAAATTGCAAGTTGTTGTAGAAGTCTAATTTTAACTCAGAAAGTTTCATTCTTAGTATGGTTCTATCATTCACCTAATTCCACCATTTATCTACTAAAGCCCAGTGCTATTCCTTTACCATTGAGAAAATTTACAATAGTTTTTATCTATCAGAACTCAAAGATAAATATCTCATTATACCTCAGCACATACAAGCACAGAATGCCCAGTTAAATTTTCAACTTTAGGAAAATGAAGACACATTTTTAATAAATATGTACTGTACAAAATGCAGCATATATTTATAGTAAAATAATTATTCACTATTTATCAGAAATTAAGATTTAACTGTATATCCTCTAATCTGGCCCCTGAAAGTAGTATTAGGTTTCCAAAATCTACACCAGTGACCCTAAACCCTGAGTTACATCAAATTTACATAAAATTTTAAATAGACTTCATGCCCAGGCTTCACCTTTGACAAATTAAATCAGAATAAAGTACAAGAAAGGGACTTTTTCGTCTATGCTCCTAGGTGATCCCACTGTGCAAAGTTGAGATTACACACATATAGGTCACTCTGCTTTCTGTCACTGTATTCATTTACATGTTCACTCACATATTCTGTAGCTTCTCATAAATGAGAATCTCTTTTATTTCTCTACGGATTCCTATAACTTTACACGTCTTCCTGACTTCCAACATCATGATTATTTTTGATTCCTTGAATACCCAGAACTGAAAAATATGGTTAGTATAAAGACCATAATCTTACCTCTTAAAGCAGAAAGTGTGTGCATATAGATACTTGTAGGGGTGGGAAAGGGGAGGTATTGTGTATGGTTGAGTTGATCCTAGAAAAGGAATCGATTCTGTGTGTTGCTTAGTAAAATTCTTGTGTGCACCCTTGAGCAATACAACAGCTGACTCCAATGCTATATTTATGTGAGAAAGTGATGTGACCATTTGAGTATTTAGCAGGGAAGATATATTACCGATTCCACTCCTTAAGGTTGAGCTTATAGCTCTATTTGAAATTGTGTCAACTATAGCTATAGTTTTTTATTTTATTAATTATCTAGTAATGAGATCATCTGTTTGAATTTTCCACATATTTCACAGGAACTGTTCAGTTTGTTCATATTTCCATGACAGTTATAAATGCACAGGATATAAGAAGCTTATCTTTCACAATAAATCATTAGATAGAAGTCTAATTTAAACAAATGTGTTAATCATTCTTTTCTAATAGTGGCCACTAGCTGCTGACGAGATCTTACAATCTTCATTGCAGCTCTCTACCTAACCAGCCACTTTGTGAGAAAACACCAGAACTGAGATTTGATGGCACACAAATTAAAATCTTGCCTCTCCACAAAAAGAAGAAAACATTTGTACCTGGGGAGCCCGTACCAACTCCAAATGTATGGCAGGGTCTGGAATTACCCAAAGCTTTCCAGAAATGAAAATGAAATTTTGGACTGTTGGGCCCAAGTAAGTCTGACAAGATGAAAGTCATATAACTTGAGCCAGATTATGTGAAAAGACTTGTGTGCCATGGGAATTTATTTTGATTCCTGAGTTTTATTTATGCGATATTCAGGTTAAGTGAATTTAAAAATTTTACAAGACACAGGCTTCTTTTTAATGTTACAGTGAATTCTAAATAGATTGCATAGGTATATACTGTACAACTTCAAATATCTTTTATGTTTTCAATAAAATTTTATTTTTACCTGAAGATTAGGAAGTCTAGTCTATTTAATTTAAAAATTTTTTTTCATATAGTGTTTTATGATACACATAAAGTAGAAAAATGAACATATAATATTTCTTAATCAGACATGAGAAGAAGGATGGGGTCTTTTGAAGCATAAAAACTTCATTTCTCTAAATTATGACACCTGCTCTGTAAGCTCCTCTGTAAAGAGGACTGTCTTCTGGGGAAGATAGTTCATAGGAGAAAAACAGGATCTATCAGAAAAGCTGTTTACAATAAAACATTCTGACAGCTCCAGTAATTAAACGGGTTTCCCAGGTGCAAAGCAGTATCTTAAATGCCCCTCTGGCTATAAGAGTACACAGATTTATCCTTCTGGAAGAAAAAAAAAAAAAGTCAGCTGTGAAAACAAGTTAATGAAAGGAAAACTAACTAGCAATTTAGTTATTATGACATACATAAATAGAATAAATCAGTACCTTTTTCTCACCTTAACACTGAAAATATTAATGTCTGCTCCTTTTTAAATGTTCCGGGGTGGGGGGAAGATGTTAATTTTAACCACAGATTTCTTGCTAAGCGTGTGTATCCTTGCTTACGCAAAGACATGAATTGTAGAAGTAGCACAGAGAATATTTGGATCCCTTCATTAGGATCTTATTAGGCATGTTCCACAAAAAGAAAAAAAAAAACAGTTTGTCAAATCATTTACTTCTACATAATTGAACACAGTATACTGATCTTGGCACCTCTACGACAGATAAAATTGGAAACAGGAAAGGGGCGAGACTAAACTACCCACAGCCAATTGAAGGATTGGCTGGAATTCCATTCTTTTAGCCAGAGGCTATGAAACAGCTTATCTAGTACAGGATTTGTCGCTAGTTGTGCAATAGGTATTCAATAATGGTTTAAGGAATGAAGGAGCAGAGTAAAAGGATGTCAGCGAGGCCAAGGGTTGCAGGGTTTTTGTTTTTGTTTTTTTTTTTTTTTTGTATTCTCATGTTTCACTGCTTAATTAATGGGGGCTTTGCAGACATAAGCAGTTTGTATAGACATGTCATGCTTGAGAAACATGCTACATGTTATGTTACAAATATATTGTGCATGACAAGAGTTATTCCTTCAGTAAGTATTCATGAAATGTCTTCAATGCATGCATTTAGATAGTATGTGGTAATACCTTCAGAAACTGTTTTGCGTGCAAGTAAGGTGGAGGAGTTTGTCCACATTATTTCACAATTAACCATAGATAACATAGTAAAGCATGGTAAAACATGCTTAGGAAAACAGGTACCACATTAAGACAGCCTAAAATTACTGTCTCACTTAGTTTTCTAAAAAAATGCTATAAAAAGCTTTTATTACTCTTCATTTTTAAAAAATGAGAAGATTGAGATTCAGAAAGAAAAATCTGGCTGACTAAGTTGCATAAGGTCAGCGTTGGGATGGGTAACCTGACACGTTGATTGCAGGGACCATGGCCTTCACCCTCACAGGACCCTGTTATAGGACACAGCTTGTGAAATGCGAGTGATGGCAAAGAAAATGCAGACTAGTTTGCACTGTAATTCTGACAGATTTATAGAAAAAGTGCTACAAGGTTATAAAAATGTAAAGACAAAATTTGAAAGCATGGTAAAATTCTAAAACCCAGTGCCTGTTGTTTGCACCATGATATACTATAGGAAATATTTTGCAGGTGGAAAGAAACAGAATTTTGAAACAGTAGGCAGCTGGCCTGAACCTTAAAGTACAAATGTGTGTTTTTCAGTGAACAGTGGCAAGTTTCTACCATCTAGCCAGAGCTATGTATATGCAAGTGGAAATCACCCGGTTTGCCCAGGTAACAGAGCCTGACATAGACGAGAGATGGGAAGGGAGAGGGGGTCGTGAAGTCCTGCTGGCATGTCACGAACTCTGAACTTTCTCCTAGCCGAATAAGGTGGTACATGAACAAGACATAAAAGCCTCATACAAACACAGAATGCAGCCATTTCACAGAACTAATTGATAGGGGGATAGTGGGAACTCGTGGGGAGATGGAGGCTGTGAAGGAGTCAAAAAAGGGAAGGAAAGTGTTTGTGATTTTGAGATATGTGTGTGTGTGTGTGTGTGTGTGTGTGTGTGTGCACAAAATAATCAAGTTCAATGTAAACATTATGTCATTCATATGTATATATGCACATATACATGTATATGTGTGTGTATATATATTTATATATAAATAAAATGAGGACAAAAGAGCCCAGTATAAAGAACTATAATTATCATTGATATAGTTATGGTGGCTTATACCAAACATTTAGAGAAAATGGAAAAGGTTTTAGAGCAAATGCCAACGAACGGTCAACACAAAGTTTCCAACGAAGGAAAGTCAAGACAGATATTAATTTATTCTTTCGGAAAAATTCAGCCAGAAAATATTGGTTGAGCCCTATATGCTGGGTGCTGTTATTCTAGGTGTCTTCCATGAATCAGCTATTTTTCTTTCAAGAACCTCTTGAGAAGGGCACAATTATTATTTGCCAATGAGGACACTGAGGCATAAAATGACAGGTACCAAGTGACAGAATCAGGATTTGGTCTCAGGCTGCCACTCCAAACCATATTTAGCAAGGACTGTCTCTCTTTTGGGGATACACTGAGGCTGACATATTCTTCAGGGCTCAAGACAGAGAAGGCATTACTTGAAACTTTCTTCTAACTTAAAACAAAATCTAATAGCTTAGCCTACTCATAAAGCTCGTGTATGTTTTTTCAGCCAAATACCATATATTTTTTCTCTTCACACATATGACTATGAAATTAATAGTTAGCCAAAGACATTTTCAAAAAGTATTCTGTATACAAGACATTTTAGCATTAGCATCAGCACCTAGTTTCCCTCTTCTGAGATAAGAGTTCAAATAAAAGCTACATAGAGGTGGACACAAGGCTTATTTTTTAACTTATATTTACTGTTTACTGGTAAGCTATAAGAATCCTTTGGGTTATCAAGAATATTCACATCAAACTGACCTGACCCTGGCCCTGTGGTGAAGTTTCCAAACCCTCATGACAATTAAGCCTCAAGTATCTGTCACCAAATTCTCCCCAGATCCTTTCTGCTGCTTCTTGGATTGCCCAGCTGACCTAAAGTTCAACATTTTAAATCGCTTAAGTCTGTTTTTACCTAAGGGCATAGAACGGGGACAGCTTTGATTTATTCCTTTTCCTGCTACCCCAGCCCTGCAATATGCTCTCTGAGCAGCACACACTCATTTTATCCCCTCATTGAAAAGCAAGGAGCCTGCAAAGCCATTTGGCGTTACGAGAGCAGGCGGTACCAGGTGATGGAATACGCGACTCCATTACTGCAGAGGAGGGTGCAAATCACCCAGGAAGGGCTCTGTGGTCCACGGAGCAGCTGGACTAACCAGAAGCAGAGATCTCGAGGAGGGTAGAATTTTTGTTTTCAGAATGAATAACCTTCTGACATACATAGATTTCTCAAGGCATCTGTTTATGTTTTCATTCCTTTAAAAAAAAAGTCTCCAAAATACCCATTTCTATTGCTTGCAAAGTGTCACTGGCTCAAGTTTAATATATCTTTGAGTCAGGCAAAAAGCTGCAAACACTACGGAGCTCACCACCTACATCCCAGGTTTCTGTGTTCCTGGGTAATTTCAAGGAAGAACCGTGACCCATAGTCACTTGAAACAGTAGGTCACACGGGTCTCCATGAACAATTCTAATGCATACATGGCACCACTGGGGTCAGCAAGAGTAACCTGAAAAATAACAGCTCCTGGCTAAGTGCCTACTTTAGTCAAATGATACACATAAATATGATTTGTATAAGATTCTCAATATATAAATTATATGAGTAAACCAAGGTTCAAAGAAATTTAATACTGGCATCCACTTAAATTTAAGCCAGTTATGCTGATACTTACGGTCTTGGTGTGAGAAATGACAGAGATTATTTGTCGATATACAAATAATACATGGTATTCAGTAACCAACCAGCTCAGGTGGAATGGAAGCTTTCCCCCCTTTAATATCAGAGTTCGAAACACCCGAATACTACCTTGTGGAACACAACTACATTTCTGCACATGACACAGAAAAATCTCATATGCTAATACTCAGTATGATAACCTGTGAATGATTTTTTATCATTAAAATGAAAGAGACAGAGAGGAGGAGAAGAAGAAGGAGAGGGTGGGAAGAGAGGAGAGGGAGAAAGAAGAGGGAGAGGAGGGGAGGGGAGGAGAGATGGGAGGGGTGGGAGCAGAGGAAGAGGAGGGAGGGAAAGGGAGGACGGGAGGAGAGGTGAGGAGAGAAAGGAAGGGGAGAGAAGGGGGGAAAGGGAGGAAGGAAAGGAGGGACAGAGGGAGGTAGGGAAGGGAGTGAGGGAGAAAGAAAGGAAGGCTGGTTATATACAAGGCCCTACACTAGATGCAAAGAAAGAGGAAGCATTAGGGACAACACACTCTTCTCTGTCTGTATCTGGCATCAAAACCATTAAGGCAGGAGGCATTATCGGTATCACTGTGACCAAGATAAGCAACACAGTAGAGGTATCATAAAGCTTCATAAAAGATAAAAATACAGAAAGAATATCAAGGAAGTCCTACAAAGGAAATTCCGTTTGAGTTGAGAATCAAAACATAAGCAGCAATTCGAGAGGCTGGAAAAAAGGTGAATACAAGGATTGAGTCTCACACATTCAACACACAGCATGGTCCAAAAGATGCAGTGATGAATCAAGTCATGATCTTGCCTTTGGGGGGTGGGGGGTATTTAGATTCTATAGTCCAGAGTGCAAGATGGAGAATTAAGTGGTCTGAAGTATAACAAGATGTTAGAAAGGACCTCTTTCGTGGTCAGTTTTTCTCTGTTCCTTGAAGGCCAAAGTTAGCATCTCTACATTTTTTAAACATCAAATACTGGACCATTCATATAGGAAACAAAGAATTATAACATTTGGTATATGCCAGTGGCCCAGTACTAATAATCAACAGCCTTTGAGGGACAGGGATCTGGCTCTTGATAAGATCGCTCAGAGGAAGGAGGCGAAGGGCCTAGTTGCCCGGGCCTGACACCAGTAGCTGTGCTGAAGGCAAAGGCAGGAGCTAGAGGGAGAACCAGGGTTCTGTCCTGGAACTTGAAGGTGGTAATTCCCAACAGGATATCATCTAGAAATTCTCCAAAAGGCACCCACGAGATAAAAAGAGAACATGCAGCAATTGTAGTTCTGCTACAAACGTAAAGAAATGGTCACTGCTTAATACTGGCCATTTCCCATTTAGTCTTTTTCTTCCTGGACTCAATTCAAGGGTGGGCAAATCACCAGGGAAAAGACTACAGGAAGAAAGAGAAGCCAAGCCATGTTGTCCCACAGCCACCTGTCCATGAACTTGCATCCCTGGGGTCAAGAGAAGTTTGAAAGAATTCCAGAGTTTGATAATTGGTACAGATTAGCTATTTTAAATCATGAGATGAGACACTTCCCATAAAACAAAGACATTAGCAGGAATAAAAATAGTTTACAGAACTTTAATCAGAAGCAAAATTTAGAGTAACTAGAGTCTGGAGCCATGTTTATAAACCCTGTATGCAAATAAATGACCTCAGAGGCTTTGACAAATTCCCAATGCATTTTGATGAATGAACTGCTAATCTCTCAGTAAGTTTTTCTCGAAATATGCTTTCAATAATTGAACTTTGATTGATAGTGTGGAGCAGTGAGGTCAAAGTCACAGTCTCGGACTAGTAGAGTACATGACTTGATGAGGGTTCGCTCCCACCAGAGAATGAATACGCATTCTCATCAGCGCAACTGGGCAACAGCAGAGTGCTCCAGGCTTCAGTCTTCCCTGCCACCAGTGTGTGCAGGACCCACGAGGGAGCTTGGTGTCCGGAAGACCTTGAGTCAGTGGGCCTGAGGACCTGCTTTTCTAAAATGTTCCCAGGTACACTCAGTGCTGGAGGATTTGGAACTCAGACAGTTGGAACTGGATAGAAAGTCCAGCTCTGCCACTTGGGCAAAAATTGATTAACTTCACTGTTAAACAGGTTAAATTCTATTCTGCATAGTGGGGCAAAGATAACAGTACAATTATTTTAGGAGTCTTATGAGGATTAAATTTGTTCACAATTACAAAGGAGACACTGCAATTTCTTTATGGTTAAAACTGGTTAAAAGTTCTTCCTTTAGGAACTTTACTTACATTCCTCTATTAATTTTATTTGTGGCATTTTTATTTTATTATGGTAAAAATGTATATGACATAAACTTTAACATTTTTTGTAGATACAGGAATTTCAAATTATGTAACATATTAAAACCATGGGGTCTGGGGAATCAGTGAGCATCAATATCCACCCCTTTTTCAGAGGATCACCCCTTTTCTATCTGACCACTGCCTCTCTTTCTACCTGGGGGATGTTCCCCATCTAAATCATAGTAATCTCCTAATTTCCTCATAAGAATTAATCAGTGGAAAATAATAATAAATACCTGAGATGATAAATACATCTATCACTCTCATCTGATAATTTACCCATTGCATATATTGTATACCCCAGATAAGTACAATTACTATAGGTCAATTAAAAATTGAAATGCATCTTTAAAAAATAATTCACCAATTTACCAGTTTTTTTAATAGGTTCAGCTATGGCTTTTCTGATGTTTCCCCTCATTTTTCATGATCTTACTTGTGAACCTGAAAATTATAACCTTCCCACCCACTGACTTCAATTCCTTTAAAAATGAAGTTGATTTTGTTTCTGTTTCCCTTGAAAAATAATCTAGGTACAGAAGGAAACAACTGAAGTTGTGATTTTTCTGTTTCCCCAAATGAGAACCTAAAGCTACCAAATTTGCTCTTGAATAATCTTATTAGATTATTCCAGTCCGTGATGTTGACTTTGAACACTTATAGCACCTTCCAGAACCAAAGCCTGAAGACCTTGCCTGACATATTTGTTCTCACCTTCCAGACAGCAGAAGTGGCACTATTTTTGACCTTCAAGCTCCTTGACCTGAGTCTAATAATACTTTCCTGAGGCATGAACCAGAATGAGTCTGATCTCACTGTTTTAGTAGTGAACTCAGCTCTAGCATACGAGATTTGACACTGTATATCAGAAGACTCTTCCAATTTAGAAAATGGTTGCTCATCTCTTATTTGAGAAACATCTCTTATTTGGGAGTTTTAGAAAAAGCTATTTTGTCAGAATTTGCAGCCTTTTCATAAATGCCAAAGCTACTCTCTTCCCAACACACACACACACACACACACACACACACACACACACACACACACACACACGAAATGATGCCCGTTCTAGAACATGGCAGGCTGAGATCACAGAAGAATTGATGTACTGGTTGACAGAGCCTTTTAAACACATCTGAAAAAAAAGGAACTACTTTCTAAGAACTTTGCTGTGTGTGCCCAGAGGAACAGGTGAATTCATTTGTTTAAGCTGGTGTAACCCAAAGAACATTCTGACTGAGATAGGGTGAAGGGCCACAGATTTGTCTTTCAGCCCCAGGAAAATATACTCCATATAACTCAACTCCTGGAACAGAAATTTGTTTCCTCCAGTTGGGATTCACATCCCTGCTAAATTGGACGTGATTTGCCTTAACATGTCCATAACGTGTTGTCAAAGTGCATGCTACTTGCTTGGATGTCTCGTCACATTTTGAAAATCTTTTAACCTTTATTTGTTCCGTCAAGTTAATTATTTCTGGAGAGCTAAATGCCAAGACTGACAGACTTTCTAGTCAAATGTGACCTGGAGCCACAAGAAGTCGAAGACTGGTTTTCCTCTAGGGATGGAGTGTTGCACCAGACTGAAAGAGGAGGAAACCTTAAAAATATTTTTAACGTGGAAGTCAACACCACTGACTGAATGACAGCTTACCCAGCTACTTTCAGTTGGCTTTCTTAAGGTTGGTTTTTTTTAAAATCCATTTTACCACATTTTAACCTTTACCATTCATTTTCTGGAACCACTTTTTCTCCTTCAACTCTTTTGTTAGATTAGGAATATGAGACAAAATGAGAGAAAGTGGAAGGCTTTCAAGTCTTACTAAAAACCTCACTATAAAAGGTTATTTGGATCATGTTTATGCCCTATGCATGTTTACTTTATTCAACCAATTTTGCTACGTGAGCATTTGCTTTTATACAGAAAGTGCATATTCTTACATAACTTGTAACTGCTTTTTTAAAATTGCCTAATGCTTTGTTATTTGGGATTTCTTTTTTGTTTATTTAAGCAATGGTTCACTTCACAGAGCTCAAAAAGATACTTTTCCTGGTGGGGACGAGAAGATGGAGAGATGTGCAGACGACCTGCAGGCCCCCCACTCCTGGGACAGTCACTAGGATAATCCCTCTGTGCCTCCCCTCACAGTCTCTGTGGAACACAGTTAAAATGCATTGTCCCTGTGCGTGTACAACATGATCTGACTTAGCAAAATCTTTTCTGCATAGGGTGGTTAGGGCATCTCTGTCGGTGGAGTTGGCAGAATCTCATTCCTACACATGAGCAACAAGACTCCAGTGAGCAAAAGGCAATTTCTGAGTTTGTCATTTTTAAAGCTTGTCATTTTTGCATTTGGCACATCGCGAGCTAATGAAAATTGCTGCTACTTTGGGAGAAATAATCAATGAGAGATGTTTATTGCAATGACACAGGTGAGGAGCACGTTAAGGCCAAGAGATTTCTCACATCTCCATTCTTTCAAAGGTACTGCCTTTCCAAGCACTGTTCTTGTTCCTAACAGAAACTGATTTGTACTTGCAAAATAATAAATATTCATCTCATATGGATTTTTAAAGGTGACTGATTTGTAAAAATCAATAACTGTCTTTTGCCAGCTCGTGGACTGACATGATTGCCTTCATTTTCAAACATAAAATGATTGCATTAAAATAACATTAAGAGAGAAACATCGGCTGACACAGGAAGAGAAATTCTTAAATGAAAACTGCTCCAGCCAGCTTTAATCAGTTCCGATCATGCTTTTTATTATAGTGCAAATGGGCTCTATTAAAAGGAAAGCCAATTCCAGATGATGAGGCAAATAATTATAGCTGCCTTTAGCCTCTAGTTAGCGTTATTAACTAATGGTTTCAAAATATGAGATTTGTTTTAGAAAGTACATTTTCCTTTAATGATAAAATGGGAAATTGGGCTTTGTCTATGTAATATCATATATGCAAATAAAAGCTGAAGCAGAAATTACTCCTTTTTCTGACATTTCAAAATATAGAAACAACTGACTACATTGTCACATATGGATAAACTTAAAGTTCATTACCTCAGCAATTCCCAAACCGGTTTTGGTTTCACATTCTGTAAAGCACTAAAAATTTCATATACTGTATTTATCATACCCTTTCCACTATTTGAGAATCTAATGTGTATTAGCATATTAAAGGCCCTGAGAAATTCTGTGGTAAAGATCTATGTCTCTCTTTCTATCCTCTATCTTTCTCTAATTAGTATGAGCATGGGAATATTTTAAAACATATGGGTTAATCGTCTATCTTGCAGCAATCTACAGGATTCCCATGGAGAAATTCTTAATGAATTTATAATGTAAGATCTACTTTTTAACAGAAAGTAATATATTAAATCAAACACCCAGCCATTCATTCATAGATTTGCAATTATGAAATCAGAAGTTTTCAAAAAATACAATAATATAAACATAAGCCAAAAAAGCCAAAGCATACCTATAAATATTGTCTCTAAAAATGCTAATCATTGAAAAAGGTCTCTTGTGATATTTGATTTGCACTCATTTTTAAGAAATCTTATGAGAGTCAACCTGGCCTATGACGAACCTTACCCTTCTCAGTACGGATGGAGCAATTTAGCACTTTTAAACTTCCATTATTATATATGTCACAGGAAATGCACTTTTTGCCTCTTTCTCCTATTGATGGCTATGGAAGTATATTGCTTAGTTGTCCCTTCAAGAAAACATGTGTTCCTCTGTGCACTGTGCAGTGAGTCAACAGCCTATAGCTCCTTCTTCCTCAGGATGTGTTGGCTCTCAAGCCAGGCCTGTGCCTTCCTGGCCTCTGCAGGAGGAGTAGGCCTGCCTGTTTCTGCCTAAAGCAGACTTTCCTCACAGGAAATCTCTGCTCTAGAGATCCCCATTGATTAAACCAAGCTTTGCCTCAAGATCTGAAGGCTTCCATTACCAAGCACTGTCAGACCTTTTCATTTTACCTTTCAAAGTATTAATTTCAAGAAATACTTCACACTCCCGACTCTTTCTCAGTATCTATTTCCAAAACAACTGTATGAATGTGGTCCCAGGAGCCTCTGAGACACTTTAGAAGTAGCAAAGTCATGTCTTTATCTTTGCATTCCAAAAATCTTTCTTGCATAGGCTAAAAAGTAAATGGTCAATAATCATGTAAATTTACATTATAATTTGGAACATAAAGAAAGTATAGATACATCTATTTCAATGCTGATGGAATTGCCATACTGGAATCATTTTTGTCTCCTGGCTTGTGTATACATGAGTGCATGAGAGCTGAGTAATAATCAGTAGAATATTTTGAGTTCAATTCATGAAGGTGCTCCAAGCTAACCTTTGCTCCTATTTATCAAAGAGTTTCTAGCCTCGATGATCTTGATAAAACGAAAGTTAGTCCCAACATTATCTTCGGGGTCAGGTCATAAGAATAAAGTATTCCATTTGAATAAGTGGGAAAGAGTTCAGATATGTAATTGAAAAGACAGTCTTAAAAAGGTATCATATCACAAAAGAGCATTTCATTTTTTGTTAGCATAATAGATGGAAAAGGGAGGAAACTAAAGGTGGGATTACTCTAGAAGACTATTATAGCAATCATGACTTTGTATTTTCATCAACAAACATGTTTAATCCTCAAAAAACCAAAAATCCCACATTACAGCTACTAAGAATGAGGAGGAAATGGTTTTGAGAGAAAATGTGTCCATATGCTTTGGGATAGAAAGTAAGGGAACACTTAAACCTGATATATATATATAATGACATTACTTGGACAAAGCTCAATTTTCTGTTTCATTGCTAAAGAAAAATGTATTTCTTAAAACAAAGTTTAGATTTTGAAGCCATTAGTTAATAACACTAACTTTAGATTAAAGGCAGCTAATCATTTGCCTGACCATCTGGAATTGGCTTTCCTTTTGCACCTAAAATATCTGAGTCCCAAGACTACAGTCTGTGAAGTGTAAATATGCTCCCTATGGGAACAATAAAGGTTTCTCTAAGACTAGAATTATTTCCACTGACTTTGTCTAAGTCAAAAACAGCGAATGGCACTTGAACTTCAAAGCAGACATATAAAGAAAGATAAGGCATGACATGATGGGTAACGTGAGCACAGGTGAGCAAGAGATCATGACCAAGAAGTCTAGATATCTTGAAAATTAAAAGCCCATCTAGTAGCTGAATCATAATATTTGAAGAAGGTAATTGATGGGTTACCATTAAGAAAAAAACTGAGTTCAGAGACTAAGAGATCAAAGTGAGAATATAATGAGAAATCAAGTAGGTAAATCAATCTGAGACCTCAGAGCAATCTTTTAGGTTAGGGTCAACACACTGCATCTCATTGGTCAAATATGGCTCACTGTTCGTGTACAATTTTTACTGGGCTACAGCGACGCTCATTTATTTAATGATTGTCTGTAGATGCTTACATGCTACTGTAGTAGAATGAATAACTACAAACCTAATATTTTTACTCTCTGATAATTTTCAGAAAAAGTTTGCTTCTGTTTGTTCTAAAAGCTCTTGAAATTGGACTTGTAATCACATATTTAAACATTCTCTGTAAAGGACCAGATAGTAAACATTTCAGACGCTGGGGCCACAGATGGTCTCTGCTGTACAAGCCTTGTTTTTTCATGGTTTGTTTCCAAACATTTAAAAACATAAAGTCATTATTAGCTCAGCAATATAAAACAGGGTGAATCTGGATTTGTCCGTCAAGCTACCATTTGTTGATTCCTGATCAACAAAAAAGAAAACATGCTTTCATGCTAAACACGGGAAAGAAGTAGGTGTGTACCATCAGCCAAGAGGCTAAATTCAGCTAGTGCTTCTAGTTCCCGATTAGAGCTAAAGGAATAGACTAAGCTATTTGGAATAGAAAAATCTACAAACTAAATTTTAGTTTCATTTTTCTGGTCACATTTTTTAAATGACTATCATCTCAATTGGATCAATGTGTCTCCTTCTTACACTAACTTGAATAAATATCCAGAAAAATGGGCATTTTATCAGCACTCCACAACAAGTGCCTCTGTTCAGAAGGTATTCTATGTTTTATCTTTGAGACAATAGCATCACCGCAATATTAGGGACTAGAAGCCTCAAAGATGGATATGACTCTGCATATTTAGGAAGAAATCAGGGGCTGCTTAGATTTTTCTTTCATTTCATTCTTCAATCTCATTTATGTGTCAGGCACCATCAAGGGTCCTACCTGGTGTCTTTCCTGTGCCCTGCTCCAGAGTCAGCCAGGGGTGCTGATTTTATCAGTCACCTTTTCTGGCTCAAATTCCAGTTGCATAACTAAGAAAACAGGTAGAAAAAGGCTTTTCTTCCCTAGTGGTATCTAATCATCCTGCCCTTCTTCGCAAATTATTATTGTCAGGTATTTCTTTACTGCTATATGATCAATACTGGATTGGTTATCTATCTTGCAATAATGATATATTTAAAATGTATTAAATGTCAGCTATGTGCCAGTTACCCTACTGTTTACTTCATTATCCCATTGGCTTAACAAAGGATTGCCATTAAATGAACACAGTTCCTAAATCTCTTTTTATATATGGGTAAACTAAGGTTTATAAAGATAAAGCAATTTGAAGTTTCACAGCTGACAAGTGTCAGTCTTGCATTCAGACTTGAGTTTGTCTGAGGCCTAAAATAATCTCCTTCCCTGTATTGGATTTGTACTGAAGTGTCCGAATGTTTTTTCTCACTCTAATGCCTTTCTTGAGGGAGCCTTGTGATGTAACAACTTCCAAATAGAAAAAAAAAAAAGATTTTAAGAGTTATGCAAGAGGAAGGAACGAAGGAAGGAAGGAAGGAAGGAAGAAAGAAAGGAAGGAAGGAAGGAAGGAAGGAAGAAAGGAAGGAAGGAAGGAAGAAAGGAAAGAAGGAAGGAAGGAAGGAAAGAAGGAAGGAAGGAAAAAAGGGAGGGAGGGAGAGAGGGGGAAGGGAGGGAAGATGAAAAGAGATGCAAGTATTTGGTATGTTTCAATAATTTTTAGTAGATCTGAAATCAAACAGACACACCATCTTTCTTTTACTCTATCACTGGAAATCTCTAGAGGTTAATTACATTTTAAAAATTAGAGAAATGTTTGAAGTACATGATACGGAAACATATTACTATTGGATTAAAATATCCTCTATTATATCATCAACAATTTTTCTTAGGCGGATGCTTCATTCGGTATTTATACCTTGCTTTATATAAATTATCTTCACAAAGGTTAACCAAAATGTTCAGAGACCAAGTAATTTGAGGAATAATTCAGACTGATGCTAAAACATTCAGAAATAGATTGAATTAAATGTGATGAGATTCAATAAGAACATGTGCAAGGTGGTGCACTTAAGACTGATTAATTGTCCCCCAACATATAATATGAACTTGTATTCTGAATCACAATAAACGAAAAAAGGATTTAATAGTGATAGTTAACCATGTATTCAGTCACAATATGTTGACTGTAATCATGGAGGCTCTTTTAACAAGAATACAGTTGGTAAAAGTTAGCAGAAATCATTTCTATTCTCAGGTATTGAAAATTGAATTTGGAAGAAATTTGGAAATAAGTTGATGTCTATGACTATAAAAATAAAGATAGTCTAAAAAGATACAAGGAATTCTGCTTCATAATTAATATACATGTTCTCATTTGATCATCTCAGAGCCCCATATTATCTTCACATATAGAGATGAGTAAACTAAAGCTTAGAAAAATGCATGCATATTTTAGCTAAAATACAATTATCTGAAAGAATTACAATGAAATTATGATTGGTATAGTTTCTTTAGTAATGCCAAAGTATACACTACAAATGCTAAAATAGGAGTGTTACACAAGTGTAGGATAAATCTGTGCCAAAGCTTTACTACCTTATTAATGAGAGAACCAATACAATGGCAAAGCAATCTGAAAATAATCAATATTTACAAGCATTTTGAAAGAAATTTTAAAAACCAAACATTATGTTGCCACAAAATCTGATAATGTCCCAAAATGCAATAACCTTGGGGTTTTCTTTTCTACCAGACAAACTTATTTACATTCCTGCCAGACACAAAGTCTACAAATCATCATGTGACATCACCAAGTTTGAGCCCTGAAATAATAGTAAATAAAAAAGTTAAACAAAAGTACATCCTTAAGTACTTCTGTAACCCATGAGTATGTGAGACAAACATCTGCCCTGGTTTTCCAGGAACTGCAGAGTTTCCCAGATATTGGACTTTTGGGGTTAAACATAGGAGTCAGGCAACATGGGGTGTGCGGTTCCACTAACACTGTCCCCAAACGGTACTGAAAGAACATGCTGCGTCCTTTGGACTTTATTCCAAGATCGCTTTTCTTAGCAGTAACACTGCAGTAACAGTATTCTATCTCGCTAGTGGTCTCAACCCTTTGGAAATCTAGAAATTCACAGGTTATCTTCATTTGCATTGCAAATTCTTTTTATTTATTTTTAAGGTGTTGCTTAAAATAGCAAGGTCTCCAAGAGGTGCCGCTGTAGGTTTCTACACACTTAACATAGTTACAGTTGTCACCAATGAAGAGCAGCACATGTCACTGTCCCCTTTTTATCCATCTTCTCACAGTTTGTGCTTTTGTGTTTATCCACCTGCAATGCACCTGTCATTACCCATTTTACAAAAACCACCTGTGTTTCAGCTAATATCTTAAATTCAGTGGGAGAATCTCATCCACAGTAACTTAATGGTGTTCTTCTGGATTTTTCCTCTTGTTATTTTTACTTTTTAATGGTAAGTGAAAGAAAGTCTATGAGAGTTCCCTTTCTGTAGCTGCAGAGGAAGAGCTAAGGAGGCAGAACTGCCACTACGCAGCTTGCTTCTTTTCCTTTGTTTTCTTCCTACTCTAATGCCATCAGGAAGATGGCTTCCTTTTCTGCCATTTCAATTATCTATGGTCAATTGCCAAACAGGTGAAGTGGAAAACTGCAGAAATAAACAAATTATAAATCTTAAGTGCATTTCACAGCACCTTGTTCTGTCCAGGCAGGGATGGCTTCCTGTTTGTAATGTCAAGGAGCTGCCTCTATCTCTGCCTTTGCTGTGCACTTCCTCTATTGCCAGCCACCCCAGAATGGACTATGACTTTCCAAAACTGTGAGCTACAATAAGCCTTTCCTCCCCTAAATTTGTGGTTGTCAAGTATTGAGTCACAGCAATGAAAAAGTAACTAAGATATTCTCTTACAGATTTTTTCAGTGGTTCCTCTAGTTTGTGGTAGGCTTTGCCAGTAGCTACAACTTTGCTCTGACCTAACCTTTCATTATACACTGCCCAGTATTCAGTCACTGGGCCTACTGTATGTCATATGTACAAGTCAACTTTTCTGCCACTGAGATACAAAAGCCAACACAATTTAACAGAGCAAAAGATTGATCTACCTCTCAGTGTATAAGGTTCAGTTGGTCTCAAGGCAGAAACCTCAGGAGGAAGGACATGGTAGGGCAAAGCTTCTTAGTTCATGTGGCAAAAGAAGAGCAAAAGAAGAGTTTCAGAAAGGAACATGGAAGGGACCATGGAGGGAACCCAAGGCCCCCTCAACACGCACTCAGACACACCCACAGGTGTGCTCTACTAAGTTCCAGGTGTTTCATAATCCAGTGAAGGTGACATATCATTAGCAATCACATTTTCATGCAGCCAAGAGCCACATGAGTACCAGAAAATGATGTTATGGGGAAGGATTAGGCTTTAAGTCCTAAGATCATAAAAATCATTCTACAGGAAGTGGCTGAGAAGGTAGTATAATATCGTTGTGGTTAGAATCTGGAGTGTCCCCCAAAAGTCTCAAGTATTTTAATGTTGTGGATTGTCTATGGAACCATGTGATGTTGGTGGATTGGGGTCTAGTCTGGAGGGGTGGATTACAGTTAAGACTAAAGGCTTGTGAGTTAGGATTAACGGTGTGTAGTGGCCACACCTGGATGCAAGAGGGACTAATTACTGGGCAGAGACCTGAAAGGATACATAAGCTGCACCTGCCTTCCTGGAGGACTGGGGCTAGTCTCAGCTGGTCTCAGCTTGCCTTCCTGTTTGTGACGTCCTGAGAAGCTGCCTCCACCTCTGTCTCTGTCCTGTACTCTGTTTGCTGCCGGCCGCCCCGAATGGATTGTGACCATATGAAACTGTGAGCTAAAATAAACCTTTCCTAAATCTGTGGGTGTTGGGTATTGAGTCACAGCAACGAAGAAGTAACTAAGACAAATATTTAATGAAATCAGTGCTTTACCTAGTTTTTTCAACTTTGTTCACTATGAATAGTCTATACAATTTGTTTCTTTTACAAATTTGTTTCTAACTGAAACATTCAACCTAGACACAAAAACAGTATGAGAACCTACATACATAGTGGTAAAATCCAACTAAATCAAGTAATGATAAATTTTAGTTAAAACAAACCCAAAATACTCCCTACACACACACACACACACACACACACACACACACACACACACACACACACACACACACACGCATGCGCCCGCGCACACACATTTTACTTTTTGGGTATTAGTGAAACGAGTACTCAGCCACTGTTGCAACATACTGAATTAACACTGTCTAATATTATCCCATCTTCAGCTTGTGGAAAATGTTCCAAAATTGTTTGTAGACTTAATTATGCATAGCTATTTGCATCATTTAATTTGTATTTTGTCACAAAATTGGATTTATGCCTACATGCTGAGTCTTCCTGTGTAGCTCTGAAGGAACTGAGGGAAAAGCCTATCTTTTGCAGTCTCTGTCACTAAGTATCAGACTGTACCTACTATCTCCATCCAACTCAAGTGTAATATATGGTTGTTACAATAGAACTTATCCTTAAGACCTTTAAATAAAATCCAAAGTGTAATAGACATGCACCCTCTTCTAATTAGACATTTTTAGCATTACCAATAGAGGGGCTTCTAGGACAACTTGGGGTTCTCTTAGAACACTGAGTATTCCTACCTTGAAAATTCTACACAATAATTATAATGTTTATAAAAATTTCTTCTTTCCTTTTCTCATCTATCACACCCTTCCTGACTTCCTTCCCTCATTCCTAAGTCTAAGCATATATGGAAGATTATTTTAGTTATTAGTTTTGTATGAAGGCAAATTATTCCTTTTTCATTGATTGTTTTTCAGATGTCACAAAGCTTTAGCAGTAATCATTAGGTATTTGGGGAGCAGATAAATGAAAGATGTTGGTGAGATACTTTTCTCTCCTCCACTGTTTTGTGCATGTATGTGTTACTTATGAAAAGAGGGCTTCTGTGTTTCAAATCATCATATAAACTACTCGTAAATATTACATGTAGTATTTCAAAATATAAAGGAATGGCCAATGGCTGTGTTCTCAGTTAGGGTATTACCAAGAGTCTCCCTGATTCCCTGGGCAGTGCTGGGAATCAGCACAGCTGAGCTACGGGGCATGTGTGGATGGAGTTATATGAGATCTTGGTCCTTTTTTTCTCACTAACTTTAGGAAAGAAAACTAGACAGTACAGATAATGGTTTTCACTGGGCCATTAAAGTCCTCAGGGTGGGTTTTCTCTCAACTGAATGAGAATATAAATTAGTCACAGGAGTGCCCCAAATCACTGTTGTATGGACTAGTTTCTGCTATGTGAACCCCATTCCGGCCGTGCAGCACAAGCTCCTGATGAGATAGGCTGGGTGTTCCATGGGGGAGAAAGAGAAATATATCTTCCTAGACACATAACATCCCTTAACTCTTAGAACAGTGTTGTGCATATCACGAGAGCCTATCAAATGTGCCCATAAGGATAAATGTTAACTTTTCAAAAAGCAGTTATCAAGATGATGTGATTGGTGCATCTCTATTTTTTGCTTGAAAACTACCCACTAACGAATCCATATAGCAAAAGCTTGAGTGAAAGTCCAATAAACAGGGCACCTAAAACCGCTACGTCGGGAACCTCGTTCAGTGTACGTTAGAAGCTTTAGACAGCATCACTTCATTGCTCCACTGTTTTACTGCTGCTGCTGCTGCTGCTCTTATTATTTGGTTAGTGACTTGCAGGATTTTCCTTAGCTCCTTGGCTTAAGTCCATTTGCCAATTTTGTGGCGGTTCACTTGCCTGCTATCAGGTCCTATAAACATCTGATATCCAGACAATTTTCTTTTCTAGAACTGAAAGTTTTAGAGACATAACAATAGCTTCACAGTAGTGATACTTTATGCTCTGAGAATCTCAAATGTTCTGTAATATATTTGTACTGAGTTGAGGTGAAAGGAATTTGGAGAATAAAAACACAACAAGCAAAAAGAGTACCTGAAAATTCATGGAGCCACTGATAGGTTAGCCACTGACATACCAGTCAGCTGATAGGTTGTCACAGACTACCTACCAACTAGAAAAGACGCAGGGGTAAACGTGGGAATTAAGACATTTCCCCCGTCCATCACTGAGCAATGCGATTGGAAGAAATTATAAAGCTTCTCTATGCATAACTGTCTTTTTGTAAAACTATTTTAAAAAAGAACAAACCCTTCTGAATCATAACACAACCATCTTTCTGAGTTCATGTTTTCCTTCCTGAAGTATTAAAGTTGCTAGTTTGGCTATCCCTTCTGCAAGTCTTGAGACATGAAAGTTCTGTTAAGAAAAAAGTCCTTTTAGTTCTTTGCAAATTTATCTATTAGATGACACATTTCAGAAACCTATAGCTGAGAGGTGAATGAGTCATTTATTCTCACACATAGGGAATGCAGCCTGCAGTCTTACACATGGGATAAGACTTCCAGAATGTGTTGATTCACATGAACATCAATGTTTTTTATTTGATTTTTAAATGAAACTTTTTTACTTCAAGCTGCAAAGCAGAAGCATTTGTATCCTAGAGAAATAAGACAGTATGACATGGCCTTTTCTGGGCCGATTACTGTCTATGCGACACACAGGAGAAGCTTGACTCTGTGGATAATTGTATTTGCAGCTGTGATCACCTCATTCTAAAGATGACAGGACATAAGATGCCTAATCATAAAAGAAAATTACCTGGTCTCTTCCATTATTTTTTCAGTTGCATTTTAAAATACAGTATTTTCTTAAGTTTCTTTTTCTTTAAAGGTAGAAGTAATCTTTTAATGAAAAAACTAATCTGAAAAGGTCAGGCATTTTTAACCAATCATGCAGAAGTACATGTCAAGTTGCCATCAGAGTGGAAAGTACTTTAATTCTCTCATTTCATAAATAAAAATAATCATTGGGCCAAGAAAAGGCACACACAATTTCTAGTTATTTTTCTTGTGATGAAAGAAAGTGAGATATGAAATTAACAGATTAATGCTAGCAACCCCCACTAGGATTTTGGAAATAAGATATACTTACAAATAGTAATTTTAAAATGGCTTCTAAAAATAAATGGCTTGTTATAAATAATACTTTTAGCTAGATGAAAATTATTTTGGTTTTCAATATGCTTATGGATTATGACACTATTTGTTTATTCAAGACTTCACTGGCCCTAAGAAGATGTTTACATTTTATCAAAAGCTGTTGAGATTAAAATTTGTGGCTTTTTAACATATATGATGTAGCATTATTCTTTGTTCACTGAACATCCATAGATCTCCTTGTGACAGGTTGTCAAGAAATATGTCTCTTTAAAAAGATAGGTTAGCTCCTCAGAGACTATCAGCAATGCACTGCTCAGCGCTGTGCCACACTGCCAGAGTGCCCCTCGCTGCTCCTGTGTGCAGTGATGTGATGTCAGAACTATTTGCTCTGCCATAAGATAGCATTAGCAGATGTAATGGGAACAGATCACTCATTTGCAGAAAAATTTATATAAGTTATTTCAAAGGACTATTCAATCCACAGTTGCAACTGATGAAGCATATAGTGAGGACTGGTTCAGGAACCACACAGCTAAAATGGCCTACATGGCAGTTTAAATGTGTTAACTTAAGGCGTGCATGCCTAGAGATTAGAAAGCACTGGCTATCATGTTGAGCAGATTTCAATGTAAGTATATTTTCAATAAAATAGAAGTAATCATCCTATGTTGAAAGGAATGGGTTCCGTTGTTTTAACTGAAGAAGTCGTTTCTATCCCATATTTTATGCTGCCCAGCAAGGGCCAATAAGGGCCAGGAACTTATATCCAAAAATGCGCTCTCTTGCACCCAATAAAAGTTTTTTTTTTTAAACATCGTAATACTGTTTTTCTAATGGTACTTAAAATCACACTTCACAACACATGGATGCAACACATCTAAGTGTGGAAACGAGCCAGTCTTACTCTTGCAGCCTGCTGATAAATTTTCTAACAATATGAGAAAATCCACAGAAGATGAATTAATATAGTAGATATATATATAGATGTGGTGTTAACTTCCATCCCTCCAATGCACACTGCATTTTTCATTAAGAATTTCATTATACTTTTAATTATTGATAGTCTTTTAGTCCAAAATCTCTCCAAAAGCAGCTCTACAACATAACAGGCCAGAAATACTGGTGAATCTTTGGCAAAAGTTGCCCAAAGGGATACAGGAAATCTCAGAAAAGACAGACAGACCAAAATACATTTAGATAAAAGCAAATAACCATCACTGGGACATAACTTTTGAACACACCTTTCTTAATACTTTCATTACTTTGGGTACTTAGTGTAGTGAAAATTTACTAAATAGGGGTAATTTACTAAGGAGACTCTAGAAATGCAAAAGAATTCTTGCATCTCTGGAAAAAATACACAGCATTCACTCAGAAAAGATGAGAACCAGTGTTTCCAATAAAGTTGATTTATTACTTAGTGTGCACATGAAACAGCATGGTGCTGGTTCAGAGATCAGCTGGTAGCAATTTGACTTACACTAATCAAATGAATTGCATTTTCCTGACATATCAATGAAGTATACTTTTTAAAAAATTACTTAAGAAAATAGCTACTTGAAATGTTAAGTCATTGTGATGGAAGTTAGCAGACATTTTAAACACTAAATTGATGACATTTAGTTGTCTCTAAAGATTCATCTTTGTAAACACCCATCTTGTAGTTTCACCATAAGAAATAAAAAGCAAATCTTTCTAACTTCATTTAATTTGTGCCATATATATATACATATATATGGTACAAATACATATATACACACATATATATGTATATGTATGTATATGTATATATATGTATATACATATATATGTATATGTATATATGTATATACACACATATATACATATACATGCATATGTATATATGTATATGTATGTATACGTATATATGTATATGTACGTATATGTATATATGCATATGTATATGTATATATATGTATATATATACATATATATATGGCAGACATTTGGAGTAGAATGACAAAGTCTAGACTGATAGGAATTCTAGAAGACAGAAAATGCTATGAAAGAAATGGCATCACTTCATGTTTTAGAGAAAGGTAGCTTGAGTTTTAGTGTGAGCGCAGAAATGTTATAAGCTGTACATGAAGTGCAAAATATATACAACATTGCCCCCTTAATTAACAAACTCAATTTTACTATTGTAAATCAGTTAATGTTAAAGAATAATGTAAAAGGAAAACCAAAACAGGTTGAGTTTGTTAGAGATCTCTCAAAGCCCTGTCAAATACAGTCTCCCAGATACTAACCTGAAGAGCAAATTACTTTTCAGGCCAAAAGTTGCGTGCTTCTCTTTGAGAACCAGGAGGAATGAATCTGGGGAAGACCACATACAGAAAGTGAGTTATGAACGAAAGAGTATGCATAAGTGCATGTCCTCCCGATGGGATAGGACCCGGGGTGACAGAAGAGGACAGGACAGATATGGAGAGACCAGAGGTGGCGCAGGGTGAGGTTGGGAGGGATGCCACTCAGTGAGAACTCGTGGGTCCTGCCAGAGAAACTAGGCCTGGCTCTAAGGCTCACAAGGCACTATGCGAGGCTTAGCAGGCAATGCAATCATACTTCTCTCTTAGGAAGATAAAAATAACAATAGGAAGTGGCTCGTAAAAATAGGAGCAGGAAGGTAAGTTCCTGGTAATCACAGGAGGAGAGAGAGAAGACTTAGCAGATATTATATAAACAGAACCAAAATCAACATGATGAAGTACTTGAAGAAGACAAATGAGAGGGAACCCATGTATTGGAGTTTGTTTTTTAAAATTAACTAGGAGAAAAGTAAAAATATGGGGCATACTTGGGAGATAGATAACAACTATATTGTGTTTATTGTTGGTCTGGAGCTTATGAGAGATATTTCAACTGGGATATGGACTGGGAAGCCACTCAAATAAAAGCTTTGAACTTATGGATATGAAATTTAGGAAAACAGAGAGGGAAGGGGTCAAAGAAAAAGTACTAGGAGGAAATAAAAAGTACTGCTGAAGGAATGAAAATCCATGCAATCAACTTTTAAAAGACACCCAGAAAATCCCAGAGAAAACGAGGGCACTTTATAGAAGTCAAGGAGAACTTTAAGAAAGTCAAAGTCACTTCAGATACTCAAAGATGACAGAAAAGTAATTACCATGAAGAACAAAGACAAGCCATTGGGAAAGGAAGGACTCCAAGGGAGGGAGGGGTGAGGGAAATCTGTTGGCAGTGCGCTAAAGAAAGAAAAAGAGAGACGGGAACGCTCATGTGTAGGCAGGAAAGAGAAAAAGAGGGGAATGAAGGAGACGTGGGTGAAGGGGTGTTTCTATATTTATGAAAAGAGAGTTTGACACATTTTTATAGGTTAAGAATAAAAGTAAAATGAGATGAAAATATAACAGAGATTGAAGATAGATGCCAAAGAGATGGTGGTGATGGCTCGAATTCTGAGCTGCTGGTGAAGAAGGCGCTTGGTGACTGCGAAAGTCAAAGGAGGCAAAAGAGACTCACAGACAAGCTGAAAGCTTCAGAAGAGGATGTAGGCATGTGGGAGGCACTCATACAGAAGGGAGAAGACTGTAGTCATGCTAGGCGAGAAGTTGTTGGCTCCAGCACAACCTCAGAACTGTCTGAAAATCCACTATGTGTGTACTCACTTTTCCCTCATTCTTCTCTATCCTTGACCTCCCTTATTCTCCTCAGTCTATGATTAATGGGAGTTGTTATATAAAGATCACAATTCCAGTATGTGTGGTAATGTAGTTCAACACTCCCTGGATTTAATCCTCGTACCACCTTCCCCCCTCCCTCACAAAAATCACTGCTCATTAACCCCCAAGGGGCATAACTGCAAAGATGGCACTCTACATCAGTTTGCACATTTTCCCATACTACTCACATTTTACATAGTATGTAACTTCTTTGATAATACACACTCCTGTGGCTGTGTTCTCTTTCCTGTGTTATGTCCCCACCCCCTACTAATATTGTGTCTCAAACAAATGATCTTAAATCCTCTTTTCAGGATGGAGTTCTGAAGACATTCAAACTAAAAAGTGAAGTGCTTAAAATAGTGGCTTACATATAGTATCAATCGAAGTTTTATATGAAAATCATAAGGAATGATTAAAAGAATGAATGATAGTCTTCTACACAAGATAAAGAGGTTATTTTAGTGACTGCCCCAGAGAAAGAGTTCTGTAATATTGTCAGGAGAAGGTAAAATGTCGTTTTGTCTCTAAGATCTGTGCCATACAGACCTTAAATGCTTCTACTCTGAGTTGAGGCAGAAGGCGTAAAGGTCTCCTAGAAAAGCCAAGCAAAGAGACACAGGCAGGCCTCCAGGAGCAGGCTGAGGAGTGAGGGCTCCCCTCTCCTGAGACAATCCTTCCTGGGGCTGTGGGCAAGTGAGGCCAGCAAGAATAAGAGGAGACTATCAGGCAAGCAGAGGAAGAGGTGCAGGTGTCTCCAGCCACTTCTTTTTTGTCTTTGATTTTTTTTTAATGCTATAGAGAAAAAAAATACTTTAAGTTTTAGTATTTATATACATATATTACCTATATTATACGCTTTATATTGGCCTAAGACAATTCCTCTTCACATGAAAAGGAAGAAAAAAAAAAGGGGAAAAAAAAAAACCCACCACAGTAGGCCAGTGGCTGGACACACTTGATAGGTATGAACAGAAAGATTTGTGTCTGGCTGGGTGATCACGGAGGAGTGAGAGATGAGACAGCACAGTGAGCTGACGCTGTGTTGCATACTACATGAATAATCGCACTCTACCCAAGGCTGAAGGTGGGAATCCAGAGGGCCTGGACAGGAGCTGGTATTTAGAAACAGAGCCCATAGGGCAGACATAGCAATGTGCGTGACAAATGGCTGTCTGATGGTTAAAACAGGACAAGCGTGGTAAAATAAAGGAAGGCACACATCGTCTTCACTGGCCTGTCTTCTCCAGCTCCTGTCACGCATAGCTCCTGTGACACCCCAAGATTCCAGAGTGACAGTCTACAGTGACAAGTAAATACGGTGAGTTCCTACTACTGCGAAACCAATTATATTGTGATTCCTTCAACATACCGTTAGAGAAACATGGACACAGAAATGGAGGCACAGAGGAGAAAGGGCCCCTATCATTAAAATACAAATCTAGGCTCATTAAATAAACCCCATGTCCTGCCTCAGAGAGCTGTAGTGAGATGATAATTCAGTAGCATGTATTTCGTACCTACTGTGTGCTGGGCACCTGCATGTATTGCCGCATTGATGAAAGGTCTTCTGGTAGACTAGACAACATGTATGGAGCCATTTTAAGTACAGCTCTGCTCTCAGTTTTGCTTTTGTGCAGCATTTCAGCTTTCACGAGACAAGGTGAAGTCCCATTTTTTTGCAAGGTGGAGACAATTTTAAGATTGCTATTTTCTGTTGCCAAGTGCAACTATCTCCCCACTCCTCTCAGCCTTCAGTCCCATGTGGTATTTCTATATGACTAAAAAGAAAGTGCTAAGAAACAGAAAAATGAAAACAGAAATGCAGGCATCACACACACACACACACACACACACACACACACACACACAAAGAAAAACAGGACTTGAAAAATGAGTCTTCTGCTTATGTAACAATACTTATTTCTATACCTAAAACACATTTTCAACCTACTGGCAAACAGTACACCATCTACGCCCAGTGCAGGTATTTGCCAAAGCCATGAGAAAAGCAGATCCACAGGCTTACTTTTCTCCTCACTTCTGGGTAAGTCAGAAAAGATAAAACAATGCTTAGTGCTTGTGGAATTTCCTGGGCGAGAGGAGCCTGGTGGAGGTTCTACTCTGAGAATCCAAATTGAGAGCACTCTGCATTTAATTGTGATGAAAATGGAAGGGTTTTATTAGGTAGGTGTTTGTAAAGAAAAATTCAAATATGCATTAAGGGATTTAAAAATCCTGATGAGGTAGATACCTGCTGCATTATTTAGAACACTGGGGATTTCACTGCTGCCCTTTTGTGCACCAAGCTGCCACTGACTTATGTAAGGGCCTCCAAATTTCTCCCTTAGGAGGTATAATCAATGAATATTACACCTCCTAGTCTCTCCTGTGTGTCTTCCCTCTGCCAGGCACCTCAGGAGTGATTTTTCACAAACCATACTAACTCAATAGTACAATAACAGCGATGCTTATCGTAAGTGGCTAAATTTTGTGACTTAATAGTGGCGAGGTGATGGAATAGGTCAGTGATGTGTATTATGCTTAATTTTCCTTAAGTGTTTGATTTGCCTGTTACACTCCTGCCTGTCTGAATAGAAAGGAAATGAGAGGAAAGGCACGGAGCATCATTAGACTCCATGATTATGTTTCATTTCTACATAAAAAGGAATGAAACTCAGATGCTTCATAATTAAGACAGTGGATTAGCAAGATTTTATTATGTAATTAAAACATTGGCTACAATAAACATAAATATGTTCGTGTGTTCTTAATTAGGGTACTTTAATAATCTTCACTTGTGTAGAAGTATGTTACACAGAACTAGAACTATGTTATTTAATTTGAACTAACACAAAAGTGGATTTCAAACTTGTGCATCCCTTTTGTCTACAAACAGAAACTAGTAGGTGGCTGAGATGTGTCGTTCAAGGGATAAGATTCACATGAAATGACAGTGTTACCTGGTGCTGAAAGCACTGGTCCTGTGTTCAAATCTTGGCTCTGTACCCATTAATCATGACATCTTGTATAAGTTTCTTCACTTCTCTGGGCCTTAGTCTTCGTATAAGGAAATAGCAACCGTGCTGCAGTGTGTTGCAAGGATTAAGCATTGCTTATCAGAGCACTTAGAATGGCACCTGACACATCATAAGCACTGCCTGAGTGATAGTGATTAATACCATTATTACTGCTTGATTGTTGAAGGAGCTATTATCTAAATTATCAAGATAGGGGTCTTAAGTAAGCATTCTTAAAAGATCTTAAAAGCATCTAGGTAGGCAATGAACAGGAAATTTTTTTCGTCCCTCCTAGAAATGCAAAATAGAAACCAGTTAGGTCAATTAAGTCAGTTAAATGCTAAACATCTCAGATTTCATTGAAAAATGCATAAAAAAACCAATAGTAGGAATAGAAGAGTCATGAGTCTGCAGAAGAAGGAAATTTCTCCCTTTCTCACCTCCTGAGCAAGCTGCCTGCCCCATCCTCATTCAACATAAGAGGATCTAATGAGTTGGATTTGAAGACTCTCAGAAGAGTGTGTTATCAGTGAGGAGTGCAGAAACAGGTCACCTGAATTGGCTTCCTTTCCTCCAAGAAAAGGGACTGACATAGGGCCTATTTTGTTGAAGCAAAACCACTCACTGCACTCTCTCTCTTCTGTGGTAAATGTTGTCTTAGGGTTGCTTTAGGGTTGCAAGCCCAGGTAAACCTAAGCTCCCTGTCTGGGCCAGTTTCCCAGAGCCTTCCTTGGGCTTTGGCACAGCAGCTCGGTACAGTGACCTGCAGCTTCTTCAGGCCATTACTTCTTGCCTGTGTGTCTGCCTCCCATTTGGCTTTCATCTGGACTGCTATTGGGTATTCCTGGGCCTTTTCACCAAATCTACCTAAAGCATCTCCATCCCAAAACAATTCCTAACACTGTCTAATGAATGGGAATAACAGCGACAGAGTAAGTGAACTGCCCTAGGTCACATGATTAGTTAGTGGCAGCGCCATGGTGTGAGGCTAGCTTTTCTGATTACCAGTTCAGTGTCCAAAATTTGGGTTGAATCATTAGGATCATATGGAAAAAGTATAGAAAACACCCACGCTTCGAAAATGAGATTACTAAGGTACATAAACTGGGGTTATTTGGAACTGATAGGTATGTTTTTTCTTTTCTTCCATAGTCCTTCTCAGAACAGCCTCATTTTCTTATCCAAATTCCCACTTAGACAATTAGGTTCTGCTCATATAAACTGTCTTTATATCTCAATTGGACAGAGAACACTTCTATCTAATCTGTCTTGTTCCCCTAATTGGCTTTACAGGATTGCTATGTGAGCTCAGAATCGCTGAGCTTCCTCTTTGCACTCCAGGATGTCCTTAGGGAGCCATCAAATAAATTACTTTTTTCCTAGTCTGCTAAATGGTGCCCTGGTGCTCTGAAAGAGTTAATTTACCTCAGAGAGGTGAGCTCTTATTCACCCAAGAGCCAGGATGATTACTGACCCAAAGGGGGGTGTACCAATCTGGGTGTATGGCCAATTAGCCACCCGCTGGCTCAGCAGGCCTCCAGTAGGTGCCCAACCACACTGTTCATGCCCCACTGAAAGTGACTCAGCCATGGGGAACATGTGACTTGCTCAACTGTATCCTGGATTGCCCCAGGAGCAGAGGTTAGATCTACCTAAGAACACTGATTTAGATTAACACCTGACTTCTGGGGTTTGGAGTTTATTCACAGTTAGCTCCAAGAACTCCTGGGTCTATGTGTTGGCTCTTCAAAGTCTCCACCCAAATAAGATATCATATATTACCGAAAGAATATTCTAGTATTTCCAACTGAACAAATATATTCCCTGTTCCAAATATTTCAAGAAAACAAGAGTGGTGATCAGATACAATTCCAATTTTCTAGGGCTGTTCAACAGAAATGTAATGTGAGCCACATAAGTATGCTTTCCAGCAGCCACATGAAGAAAAGCAAAGGTGACACTGGGCCCAATGACATGGGCCTATAATCCTAGCACTCCCAGAGACTAAGTCAGGAAAATCACACGTTCAAGCACAGCTTGGGCAACTTAGTAACTTTGAGAAATACTGCCTCAAAAGCAAAAATGAAAATGGGCCAGTGTGTAACTCAGTGTGAAATCACTGAGCTTTCACAAAAGAAGATTCATTTATCTTATTTATTCAACATATCCAAATGATTACTTAACCATGTAATAAATTAAACTACTACTAAAGTGGTATTTTACATTCTTTGTGTTTGTACTAAGTTGTTGGAAGATGGTATGTATGTGTCTTACAGTTGAAACACACTTTATTTAAGTATGAGACACATGTTATGTGGTCAGTAACCTCCTGGGGCTAGTGGCTGCCTTGCTGCACAGCTCTGGAGATCACCTGAGTTGGTCTAGCCTCACACACGACCACATGTTTCTTTCTTTCTTACCTATAATGGGTTTCATTTGTTCATTTATTTTGTTTTGCTTATTGTCAGGAAAACCCAGATTCCCTGAAGTTGTTTAATTCTTCCTAAGTTTGGCTGTGCATCTCCAGAATATTCTACAAGCTTTATCCGGTTTACAAACATTTCCAAAAATGGATTCTTTTAAACCTCAAAGCTCTGATTTTTGAGATAAAATCTAGGTCGGAAAGTGATGGAACTAGAGTTATAGCATTTACAAAAGTATGGAAACTCTATTCTCTTTTTATTGTCTAAAAGGCAGAGAGAAGAGGAAAAAACTAAGCGCAATAGTTCTATGAAATACTGAAAATGCCTGTGAGCCAGGCCCTGAGGGCACCCTGGGAGCAAGCTCTCAGCAGAGAATGGAGAAGATCACTGATTTAGTGACTTCTAGAAACAATCAGTGCAAAGGGGCAGCCCAGACCTCACTTGGGGTGAATCTGTGAGAAAGGTAAGCACACTCCTTGCAGGGTATTTCATCTAACCCTGTACACCAAGACATCTTCTTGGAAGAAAAGAAAATAACAAAGCAAAATCCTGGATGCCTCAAATGACAGTACTGAGAAATACAATACAACAGGATACATTAAACTTGTAAGTCCTCCATGAGGTCAGAGTTACTTCTGCAAGGAGAAGCCCTGGGGAGTTCCTATGGAGTCCCATACTCAGGCTGGTGTCACAGACAGATCACTCTGGCTGCCCTGTGAAGAATGGCAGAAGGAGCGGAGGTATAGAACAAAGGAAGGAGACAATATAGAGTAGACGCAAAGTTCAGATGCCAGACTCTGAAGATGGACTATGAGTGAGGACCTAATCTAAAGCAATGGTACATATATAAAAATACAATTAGCAGGTCTAATAATCGCCCAGATTCAGGAAATAGCATTTAGAACAATTAGGCATCAACTTCAAAGAGAAAGTCAACTTAGAAGTGAAGAGGGTGAGTTCTATTTTGAATACCTTGCCTGTGTTGTTTCTGGGCCACACTCACATAGATTTTGCCAATGAACAATCACATGAACATGTCTCACAGTCACATATGTGGACAGTAAATAACATCTATTGTTTACAGATCATTTAATTAAGCCAAGGAACTTTATGTTTGTAACCACATTTAATGGCCAGAATGACCGGTGAAGCAGGAATTGTTATGATCAATGTTATAAATGTAGAAGTTCAGGCTGAATATCACAGTAAGTTAATTGGGTCACACAGTTAGGGGCCAGGATTCAAACTCCAGGCAGTCTGAGCCTCCAATCTGTCTCAAAATTTTATCCTGTCATCTAATTTTAATACCACTGAGTAAAATTCATAGGTAGGGATGCCCAAAATGAGGATGAGGAGAAGTCTGGGTCAAAGGTAAAGCCTTTTATCACCTATAATAAATCAAAAAGTGCACACCTATTCATAGACATTTAAGTATCTGATGAATGAAATATTTGATTGTACATTTATTATGCTTGGTTTGAAAGTTAAAAGAACACTTTGTTCATAAATTATAACTATCAATTCAAGACATTTGCTTGCAAACTTACCATGTTTCACTTGAAAAATTACAAGAACGCTCTGAAAATTGTAACTTTATCAATTAATTACATTCCCCTCATAATTCTTAGTTATAAAGCAGAAAGTGACATATTTTATTCTGATAATTTAATTCTAAATATTCTGTGTTTTCATAGCACATTCTTTTCTTGTTGAATATTTATAATGCGAATAATGTCTATTTTTGTTAGTTTTTGAAAAATTTGACCAAAATTTGAAAATAAAAAAGCCAAATAATTCTTAAGGAAAAAAAGTAAACCAATACTTCTATAACCCTCACAGTTTAGCTGCAAGTTGAAGTGGTTAGAGAAGACTATGACTATTGAGAAAGAAATCTCCTCTACCTTTTGCCATTCTTGTCATTTCAGTAAAAACATAACTACCTTAAGAACCGTTTCCTGTAACTTTCCCACGGTGGTGTTATCTAGGCCTATTCTTTTTATTTTTTTGACGGTCACTATCAGAGCTTTTCCTTGGTGCCCAACTTGGAGTTGGATTCTACTCTGAAACCCAAGGTCACTTACTCTTCCTTGTTGGCCTTCATTTCTACTTTCTATACCAAATATGGTTTTGACACTGACAGCTGATGCTCAGACAAAAAGCAGGATACCACCTGGCAGTTTGATTGAGCTAGCTGCCCAGTGCTTGAGCACTGCAGAAGATGTTTATATTTTTATTATAATTGTCTTTAGTATGCAAGGACTATAACCATATAGTGTAACCATTATATAAAAGTGTTCTACTTAGAGGTATTTTAAGAGGTATTTTTGAAGAAACAAACTCCAGGTGATAAATGAATCCATTTTGTGTGCTTAGGATTCATGAAGTAAAATTTTTTTCGGAAAAAAAAAAAACCTTGATAATTCACAGCTAGAATCTTCCCTAAATTCAACTAAGTCATAATTTTTGTAATGCAAATAAATACAAGCAGAGAGATAGGTTAATCAGCTAGGCTTAGGTTTCAAGTTGTCCCACCCCCTCAGTGTGTCAATTAAGCCCTCAATAACTCACGTCTAATTTTAGGCAGACTTGAAGACTTGCCATTTCCAACTGATCAAGTAGCTGCCCAAGTAACATTTCCAAAAGAGCCCAGATAACTGGTCTAACTAGTATCACCTCATATGTCTGCTCTTCAATGAATATGCAATCATTGTCAAGTTGTATTGGGAACAAGGATCAATGACTTTCCTAGATAACTGCATTGAGATTCATTTTCATCAATAACCAATCACATTTTCTTACCTCCTGTTGTTAGCATAACAAGAAGAGAGGGTATCACTCATTTTTTAGATTAAATGAGTATATCCCGAGTGATGACTGCCTCTACTCTAGACACAGCACAGGAAACAAGTTCACCTACAAGGATGTCCTAACACAAAGTCTGCGTCCTCAATGGTTCTGTATCTTAGTGGAAACTGACAAGAGTGCAGACATATTAGACAGTGCATTAATCTGGCTAGTTTTGCTCAAGGAATATATATTCCCAAATGTCCTGACAACTGAAAATAGTGGCTCACCTTCCCTTCTGTGCCCTTTGCAGGAGAGCCGCAGCTCTGCTCCACATCTCCTCACTCCAGGATCCAGGCCAACAGAGCAGCCGTTATTTCAAACATTGCTGGCCACTAGAATGGAAGGGAACATTCTAGCAAATCTAACACTCCAGAGTATAATTCAATGCCTTGGCTTGGCAGTAACAATCCTTTCATTTTCTGCCAACCCAATGGATAGAAGGAGCCATGTAAATTTACCCGGCCACAAAGAGACATGTATGCCTGGAAAACAAGAAAGTGGAGAATCTGAACACCTTTGACGATTCCCAGAGTCATGCAAGTTCTAAGAGTGAAAAGGAGGCAGTCAGAAGCCTCCAGTGTGGGGAACTCCTTAAACCCCGCAGAAGAGCACCAGTGGAACTTTGGATACCCAAAATGGAGCCTGCAAGATGTTGAAAAAAGTGGGGGAGAAATGAGGATTACCTTTTTTGATTACATTCAACAATAATTTTAATTATATTGTTGACACATTAACAGTTAAGGAATTGAGAATGGAAAAAAGGTATTTACAAGTTAAGAATATAAGAGTTATTCCAATGGCACAGTAGGCCTACTGAGCAATCTCACCTAGCAAATCATGCAGATGTGATCTCTAGCTGGGTAAATGCTTTCTCCAAGCTCACCTGAAACTTCTAGCAAAGATCTAAGAAGACATAGAAATACATTGGAAAGAAAGCTCACTCTGCCCTCTCATCCAGCTTTAGTTCAGAAACATATTCAGACGTTGCGTGACTCTGTATGCTCTGCCTATGCCCTTCTGATAAATGTCAATATTCTTCCAATTTCTGTATGCAAATTATTAAGAGGAAAGGCATGCAGCTTGGAAGGAGGCCAAGAAGAGCTCTGGAGCATCTTCTACTTTTTGTCTTTCTTTCATCCTTCAATTTCCTTCCACACTTTAATTATTCAATTGGTTTTTCTTCCTCTGTGTTTTTGGTACTTCGATCTCACTAATCTTTTCAGTTACTTCTTCTTTTTCTGGTATTGAAAAGATAGACAGAATAAAGAATAGATAGGATAGTTGTGGGTTTCAACCTACAGTAATACTCTGCCTTATTTGGTTCTTTCCCTTTTTCAAAAGGTGTTTCTAAACATTTATTATTGTATTATAGCTTAGAATTCCAGGACATGGTAAAAAGGTTAAAGATATGAAAGACATTATCAAGCACACAAATTTTGGAGCAAAGAATTAGTATACTAACGGCTACACTAATGTTCAGGTGGCATAAATCATGTGGAAACCATTCCCAAAGGGAGACAACAATTTCAGCCCAGTTTTTTTTTAAGTTGAACTTCAAAAAGCCATATTTGTGAACTTCAAAATTTTTTTCATTTGTAGAAAATATAACTATGTAACAGTACACTTGAAATGAAACAAATCTTTCAGAAGATAAACAAAATTGTCCTAAACACTGTGAAATTCCACCTAAAAAATTGGGGAGGGGTTTATACGTACAGTCAGCACTTGATTATTAGAGAAAACTTGGACGGCAGAGCAATGGATAACCCCCAACTACACACAGTTCAGCCAGGACTATGTTTAACTATTCATTAACTTGTAATAGCTCAGCCACCTTGCATATTAATGGAGTGCTGTGTACGTGACAGCAGGGACCTGGAACAATCTCATTTTTGTAGTGAACATCAACTCTTAGATAATTTTGAGAGGAGAATCAAAAGACAACAGGCAAGGGACAGAAGCTGAGGAACCAAACATCAGGCAGAACTGTTAATGAGCTGGATAAAGTGTGCCACGCTGCATGACTATAGATCTAGAAACTTGTCCTTCTACCCCTTGGTTGCTGACAATATCAGCTAACGATCCATAGTTTCAGTACATGCCTCTGTTGAAGAAGTTACCTCACCTGAAATCCCTGCTATCTTTAAACTCCTCCATCTGTAAACAGGCTAATCCAACCTTAGATGACCAGGAGTTAATTGTATACCTGCACATGGGTGTGCATTTAATTTCTAATTATTTATTGATAGTTAGAAATACAATGAATTTTCCAGACTTGAAAGCCTAAGTATTTCCGGTTTTGATGTAATAAAGATACTTTGTAGTCCTCTTCTTTGACTGCACATGTAAAAATACAAACAGTACCTGAACATAAATAGTCCTGAAGAATTTCCCTACCAACTGCTTTATGTGCTCCAAAACCTGGCTGCTTTGAAGCCTTCTGAAGCTGAAGATTAGTTGTTTTAATGAACAGGAATTTCCTTTTCAAAGGAAATGTTATCATTATCATTAATTGACTCAATATGTATTGAACTCCTATGAAATATCAAGCCACAAGTATCTACTCTTAAAAACTGTCCTGGGTTATGGCTTTGTAACAAGAAGCACACTCTTAATACCAGGTATTTAGGATGTTATAACAAACACCTGACAAGTGTAACACAAATGTGTACGGGGCACACAGGGTTTGAATTACAACTCTGTAAGAGATATCAGTTAAAGGGTTATTTCCTTACACAAAAAATACACAGTAAAAAGAGATTGTGCCACTTCTAGCAATTTGACCAATACATCAAAATTTTAATCTTACTGAATAACAGCTAGACTTTTATTTTTGATAAAACATAAAGATTAATAATAATACCTAGTGTTTTCTCACTTCTCTTACAGGCCAATCTTTCTCCCTTCCTTTCATTTGATTTAAGAATCTCTGCTGTGGCTTAGGTATGGGTTAGCATTCCCAAGACTCCACTGTAACTGAAAGTTCAGTCATCAGGGTGGAGTTTTAGGACGTATCATGAAGGCTTAGGATGTATGGGAGGCCCCCCTCCCTCCCCACCCCCCCACCCACCCCGCCTTCCTGTTTGGGAATGTAAATTCTTAGAACACTCATACTCCAACACAGCAAAGAAGGGAGCCGAAGCCAGTGCTATACACTTGATCTTCCAAAACTAAGAGATAAGTAGACGAAGCCCTCAGCTCCATTCTCTAGCACCACATAACACAGGGGGTGGTGGTGTATGCCTATAATCCCAGCACTAAAGAGGCTGAGAGGAGGATTGCCATTACTACAAGGCTAACCTGGACTACGCAGTGAGTTCTGTAGTGTGGATTACAGAGAGAGAGACCTTGTCTCAAAAAATAAATGAATACATAAAATACAGAAGAGAAAAATAAAATCTTCCTTTACTTCATATGTCACCTGTGTCAGATATCTCACTGTATTAATTTCTGATTTCTTCCCTGTGGTGTATCTTGGCCTAGAATATTTGCTGAAAAGTCACACCCATATGCATATCTCAAAGAAAAAAAGACGCTTTTACATTTTTAAAAGATTATTAGAAAAAACAAAGAAGGTTCTACAGCAGAGACTATATGCAGTCCAAAAATATTTACTATCTAACTCATTGTAGAAAGAATTTTCAGACTTCAGTCAAGAATACTCCTAGACTCCTCCCTCTTCTTTATTTTTTAAACCCAAAGCAGTGTCTAGCCAGGGTATTCCTGCCACAAGTCCCTACCCCCATGCTCCTGGCTAAATGCTCTACTCCACGGCTCCATAGTCTCCTGCTACTGAGGGTCTCCGCTTCTGATCTCACCTCTTTTCATCACAAACATTCATTGTGATGTCACCAGAACAATCCCTGAAAGAGCAGAAGTCATTACAACCTTCTCAGGAAATGTTCCTTTGGCATCTGAAGGCCTCTGTGCTGACTTGGCTGGTTCCTGTTCTTGTGCAGACGTCTCCTGCAGCACCCTACACCCACAGGGTTGTGCTAGCTCTCCCACTGACTTGGGGACAAAGTCCACCATGGCAGTACCAAACAGAAAGTGGGGGTTGAAGAATAAATGTGTGGATGAGTTTAATTTGATGTTTACTGAGTGTAGATTTTAACAGGGCAGAGAGTTTCTAAAAACTTGGATATCTGTGGAAGAGAAGAGGTAGGTGTGTGTCAGAAAGAGGATAATTGGCAAAGTCCAGGAATACAAGAATAATCGAAAACCAACTAGAATCAAAAACCAAGTTCTCATCTGCTTTTTATGCTAATGTCTGCCTTCATGAATGCATTTGAATACATAAAAATTTTTTAAAGTTAAATTATGCACAAGACTAAGCTGTGTACTTTACATATTTTTCTAGTTATTTTCATTATATGAAGTTGGCATATGTGCGAATATAAAATTGAAAATTGACAGAATGGGCGCATTTTATGTGTGTGCGCAGAGAACAAGAATTAAAGAAAGGCAGGACAGACGGAAGAGAGGAGCGTTTACCGCTAGATGCTTCCCTGCTTTAAATTTCTCTCTCCCGGCTCTAGACAAAGGCAATCTCTTTACCTCTTCGTGCCTTTTTTATTAGTCAAGACAGATAATGCTAGCCTGCAATTTTTTAAAAAATCATTCAGATGTAACCGATGCTTCCTCCTTTCCCAGGGTGATGTGCTGCACATTGCCATCACAGAGCCATCTTCCCTGAAGACACTCGGGAAACCAGCAGATGTCAGCTCTACCAGCCAAATTTGTCCTGTCTAGGATATGTGGCCTTTTTTCAAGAAAAGAAAGTACACCAAGACTTCATTCTACATATATATCTCATAATTTATGGTGTGTTTCATTGGTGCCTAACTACAAAACACAGAGAAGTGGACTCTATGTACTTAGGAATGACAGAAAATCCAGAGGTTGGCAAACAAAGACACTGATTCTATACGTGCTGGCTGATAAAACAAACTCTTCCTTCCACTTTCACATTCCTCAAACCTTTGGGTTTCAGAACTATTTTCCTCTTAATTAGATTATCAGCTTGTCAAAAAATGGCAGATACTTACTTCTCGGATAAGTATCTTTTCTGGTCATTGAGAAATAGCTGTGCCTTGATTACACAATTTTCCTGATTTTTCTGGGATAGTAGGAAATATTACCTCCAGAGATTTGAACAAGTAGCCTCAAACTCGCAGAACCAAATTTTCATCGAGAGCATACAGTGAGATTGGGTAATATAGGGCCCATTATGCATGTTCTAGAAGGGTGAGACTTAGATAACAGCTTAGAGGAGAGTGAAATGGAAAGCCACTCAGCCTGCCTCCAAACTTGGTAGAAGGAATCCTGAAAATCATGTGTCATCTGGCCTAATGCATCAAGGTAGGCAGAGGTATGGAATAACGACCTAACTGAAGTACATTTGGCAAAGAGATTACACACACTAAGCCACGTATGGTGGCTTGTCCCTATTATGCCCAGCACTCTGGAAGGCTGAGGTCAAAGGATAGCATGTTTGAGCACGAAAGACAGCAATTTAGCAAGATCTTGCCTCAAAATTTAAAAAAAAAATGAGGAAAGGGTGATAATGTACCCCAGTGGAAAGTCCCTGACTTCAGTTTATTGTATCACAATGAAAGAAATAGAGAAAGAAAAACAGAGTGAGAGAAAATAAAAGGGGAAGAAAAAAGGAAAAGAAAGAAAGGAAAAGAAAAGAAAAGGAAAGGAAGGAGTAAAGAGAACTTACACATATTGTCAGTTTTGCTAGGGCTTTCAGTAGCAGGTAACAAAAAGAAACATAATCCAACATGGCTTAACCAAGAAGGAAAAATGCTGTCTCAACAACTGAAACTTGAAGGAGTAAGTCTGGCTTGACACATGGTTACAGTAGGGTTTGAGGTAATAATCACCAGCATGAGACTTCTTTCTCTCCATCTTCTGCTCTGCTTCCTCTGGGTCTGCTCTCAGATAGCTTCCCACCTCGCGATCACAAGGGGGCTGCTAGGATTCCCAGGACTGCATCTTGTCTGGGCCATATCTAGCAGGAGAGAGTGCTGGCCTTTGTCTTAGCCTCTAGCAACCGCGTAATTGTATCACATCAGCTTTACTTAGCACAGATTGATCTGTCTTTTTGGCTAAGAAAGTATCAATCAGGTACAAATGATAGGCAAGGTACTCTTTCAAAGGTAAAAATAGTAGGAGACTGGAGGTATAATCCCCCAAATGTAAATCAGGTACGGTTACCAGGAGAGCAGTATGGAGAGTGTTAGTTGTCAATTTGCAAGACACTGAAGTAACTTCTTAAAAAACAGATTTCTATCACCACTTTCCCAATTTTCTCATTTATTAGGTATGGAGCTAATCATTAATTCAAACTCTGTGAAACGCTTTGAGAATGCAGTGTATTACAAGTAACAGTAAATTAATATTTATGTGCCAGGAAGCACATTGTGTTTTACAATCATTTTTTAAATAATCTTTAAAGAACTCCACGAAGTGGATATCATTATTACTCTCATTTGAAGGGTAAGAAAGTAAAGCGTAGAAGATTAATTTGCCCAATAATGCAGATAGCAAACAAACAGGCCAGTATTCACACCTAGCTCCCTCTGATTCTAAAGTCAATGCTGTCTCTACAACGATACTTTCATATTTCTGTCTGCAACATAGACTGAAGGACAATTTATGAATATGATAGTTTGACCCTTGCCATTCTTTCATATGAAAACAAAAAACAACTAACATTCAGTAATGTGAGTCACTGGGTTAGGCAAGAAGCATCTATGCACTATTTCTGCTTTGCTCTAAACTATACGCGGCCACAGGCAAGTTAGGGAAGCATACCAAACCTCAGTTTTGTCTTCTATGAAGAAGGATTACCAATTTTATTTCACAAAGGTTGACATGCAAGTTAAATGAATAAGTAAGTTCCAAGGTGGTAGCTGCCCTCAGTAAACCCTGCTTTGTTTCATCCGTGCATTTCATAAATGATCAGGTCACGATTCCTTTCCCTGTGGGATCTACATCACTCTCAGCCTTAGCTCCTGCCCATGCTGGCCAAGTTGAAGTCTTCAGAATGTGCATGATGCCCAGAGCACTCAGTATTTCCACTTGCAAGAGATATTCAGAGATCAGAAGACAGGGAAAACACATATTTATTAAATGATTGTGTGACAGAAATATTTGGGAAAAATGTTAAGTTTTAAAAGCAATGCTTCATTCTGTAAAAGAGGACTCCAAAGCCTGAAGACATTGTTTGCCAAATATCACTCAGCCAGAAAGATAAGGGACCTACTAATAGGGTGGGCTCCTGTCTTATACCAGTGACTCCACAACATGTAGGCTTCTCTGCAGATGTTGTCACTGTGCGTAACAGTGAAGCCCTTGTCATAGATACGGAGTGCGCATCTGGTGCTGGCTTAACTTGAAGAGAGTTTGTTAGTGAAAATCTCCATGTATTTGACATACTAATACCCAAAACCAGAACAGCCAAAAAAAAAAAATGTGAAGAAGCTCTGACAAGTTTTTAAGCTTTACAATCCTGGGAAAATATTGGTTATGACAACGATGAGTACATCTTTTAAATACAACCCTTACTGACCTTTCTTTTACTCTAAGCTAGAAATGGAGAAGTCACACTGATAAAATATACGGCACTAAGTTCTCTAATGAGTACAACATCACAGGTTTGGGAAACATGCAAAGTTTTCCTCTTTTCTTTTCCTTGAGAGAAAAAAAAATCTTCTGAAACTCTCAGCTGGGTGACAGCTAGTTCTTATTAAAAAGATGTAACAAATTCACGGCAGCTTGGCCAGCATGAGTGGAAGCTAAGGTTTTAGAAGAAGTTGCCTTTCTCATTTGCTTTCTGTTCAGTTCCTTCAGAATAAAGGAAAGGTGTGTTTATTTGCACAGAAAAAAATCACTGATATTCCAGAGCCTGATCAGTTATCTAACAAGATTAAGAAATCAAACATATTTTCCTTTGTAATCATTTCTTCATTCTAAATATTATTTTTCTTTGTGGGAAAAGATATGCAACATAATTTTTTTCTGAAACCACCCAGAGTTCAAACACTCTGTTTTCTTCCCAGCAGCTTTTGGAATTCTCAACTTAGGAGCAATATTTTTTAAGTACATAGCTGAGGCCCTTATGGAGGAGTTTCAACAGGATTGGCTTTGGGATCTGCCCCAGGAGTGGCTGGATCATATTTGCAGGTGTTCCTGGGTGGGTCATGGAGACGCGGCCTTGCAGTACATGTCTAGTTTCTTCCTCTCCTGCTCTGTCACTCTTCCTTGGGAAACAAGCAGCTCTGCTCAGCCAACCCTTTCCACCACCATGTTCCTGCCATGGAGTCAGCTGAGTCTAGACTGAAAACGTGACTAAATTGAACGTTTTCTCCTTCAAGTTGTGTGTTCTGGGGACGATGTTTCAGTGACAAGAAGCTGGCTAACACATCAGCTAACTTCACGAAGCATCTGAACATTAACATCGCTTTCAGCTTTAACTTTCAAATGTTCATTCAAAAACCAGTGTCATTAGTATGAAATATTAAGTCATTACATATTATCAAAGTGACTAGAAGTGAGTTCCAAAATTCTACTCAAGTACTATGTTCTGAGCCCAAATTTAGATTTTAGTATCAAACATTTCCCCAAAAAATATGTTCCCTAAATTCCTCTGAAAGGCATTTTATAAGCAAAAAGACTATTTTTTTTCTTCTGAAAACAGATTTTCAATGGCGACTGCATTCCCAGATTAGCTCCCGGAAGCCATTAGTACCCAGCATACGGGTGTCAGCAGCTGGAAGAAGGACCCGGAGGCAGGACAAGATCCCTTCACAGGCATAAAGTGAGTTTTATAGGAAGTTGTTACTTGGGCAAAGACTTTCTTGGCTATTGCTTTTCTCTCTTGTCCCCTTATCTGCCTCACTTCATCTTAGTTCTCCTCTGTCTACCACGAGGCCCTGGGATCCGTGCTGCTGCCTCCAAGGCTGACTGAAATGGTCCTAAACCCAATAATTCTGAGTTAAGAAGCTCACACCCTTCAAAAACACCACATTTGGTTCATCAATATAACCTATCTGTGAAAAGTAACTGTTCAAACTCCCTAAAACTATATGTACATTAAGTCCAAGCCAAAATCTACTTAAGATAGGGTAGGAGAAATAAGGTAAGTAGAAAGGACCCAAGGAAAATTGAAATTTTCCAATTTTACTTTTAAGAAGACGGAGGCTTCAGGATACAATCAAATTAACCCAAGGTTATCCTCACCTGCACTCTCTTTCTTGTTTATAATTCTTTTCTTCCAGGCCCACCATATCCAGAGCCTATCCTCTATTTCTTGGGATGTGTACTTTTCTTTCAAATGACTAAAAGAGTGAAGTAAGAGAAGATAGGAAACAGGCAGGTAGACTGCATGCAGATTGAAAGGTCACCTGAGGATGTAGGAAGGGGATAAGGAGACAGGGAAGGAAAATTTTTAAAAAAATAAAAATGTGGTATGTATATACATCAACTCCACAGAATTTATGTACTCAACATGTAGATAAATACGTATTATAAACATAAACAAATAAAAATGACATAAAATATTCTGCATACCTCTTCCTAACATGCCCTGAAAATTCTTCTTCTTCTTCTTTTTTGCATTTGGAGTCAGGGAATTATTCTGTGTGCAGGGTAAGTCTAGGTTCCCCATTTCTACTTTAGGGACCTCTTTGGATCCTACTGAAAAAAAATACTTAGGCTTTGTCTTTTTTGTCAAAGAAAATCAAAGTATTCCCATCTTGACCCGAGTCTAAACTTTGAGTCTAACCCCCATCTGTGACTGATCATAGAAAAGGACAATTTTACAAATAAGTCAGGACTGCCTGCTCTATGGTAATAACTCTTCACCTTTAGCTACAAAGGAACTTCTCCAACAAGCCGGGACCTTCTGCAATGCCTCTTTTACCCTAGCTGGACAACTGCAGAAAAGAGAGTGCCCTTTTAATCCAACCAACAGGCGAAAGAGTCAGTTGTGTGCATTAGGACAGAAGAATGGCTATTCCCTAATCCAAGGGAGAAGCTCTCGGCTCTCTGCTTATTCTTGGTGGCCAATGACTGCGCCCTATTGCTGCAGAAGTAAATTGCCTGGCTTTGTCAGGCTCTCTTGTCTGAGGACTTCCTTCCAGCACTGACAGACTGAGTTTAGGACCATGCCCAACGCTGTTCAGTGACATACTAAAGTGTTTTTCCAATATTATTTTGCTTTCACTTTCTTTCTGAGGCTGGGAGAAATGCAGATTCCCAGGATCTGCTTACAAGCAGTACGATTCAGTAGATCCAAGTTAGGGTGCAGTAATCTGCCTTTTCAACAAAACCACAGATGCTAATAATGTAGTTCAGTAACTTAAGCTGAGAAAAACTGTTTTTCTGATAAAAATAGCAGGAAAGAAATATAGACTATCCATTTGAAATAGGAGAAGCAGTATTTCTCCCTGGACCTCTCCTTCCGGACCTCTTCATCTTGTGCCTGTTAATCTTCTCCTTGTTAGGACACAGGACTAAGAGTTTCAGGCCCAAACTCTCCTTCCTGAGTGCCTAAGTTGTCTTTGTTTTACCTGGATTGTTGGGCATTAGCCTCCTTAGAAGCAAACACATCTTTTGCACGCACCATGTTTTAATTTTAGTTTTTTTTTCCCCCTGCAGTTCTGTAATAGTCAAGTGAGTCCAGATGTGAGTGGAAGAGAAAGTGCCTCATAAACTGGGAAGGTATAATTTGGAGACTGTTTCTGTGACATCGCTAGCCATTCACTCACTTGCTTTTACTACCTTACTCCACCTTCACTCCTCACAAATTCTACTGCAGAAGGGTGCTGTACTTGCCAACAGAATGGAGATCCCCTGATGTATGAGAAAAGTCGCTGAATAGGTATAAAAAATCTGTTTACTGAGCTGAGTGTAAAAACTACTCAAGCCAAGTATTGTTTATGTCTTTGCAGCTGTTCTTGTAAAGGTGATGCTTGTTTTAGAATACATTTTTTTTCTTACAGAAACTACTGGTGCTTGGTGGAATAGTTGCCCATGCAAAATTCCTGTCCCCTCAGAAGTTCAGAATGTGACCTTATTTGAAAGAAGTGTCTCTGTAGACATAATTAGTTAAGATGAGGTAACAGGTCTTATTTTGCTAGCATGGTTTCTAATCCAATGACTGGTGAACCTTATAAGAAGAGAAATTAGAGCCATAAAGGCAAAGATACTAAGAGAGAAGTTCAGGAGATGATGGAGGCAGAGATCAGGGGGACACATTTACAAAGGACACACAGAGACTGCCAGCCACTACCAGAAGCCAAGACAGATACTTGGCTAGTTTTTTCTCAATCTTCAAAAAGAACCAACAACCCTGATATTACCAATATCTGATCCAAAGGGATCCTTTTTCCATCTTAGAATAGTGAAATCATGAAGAGGACCTGGCACCCACTTAAGAATAAAGAGAAGATTATTCTTGGCCAAAGAATAGGAGAAGCATAAGGGCATCTTTCCAAATGAACTGAAGACATCATTTTACAGGGACACATACATGTGCATGTTTACAGCAGGGCAATTCACAGAGCTAAATCCTAGAAACAGGCTCTATGGCCATCAGTTGGTGAATGGAGAGAGAAATCTGCTATGTATACACAACGAATTATTACAATACCATAAAGAAAAAAATTGAAGCTTTTGTAGGAATATTGGTACACTTTGAGACCAAACCAAAGTAAAATAGATACAGAAAGCTAAATATTGCATTGTCTCACTTATATGAGAAAGTCAAAATATAAATGAGTAAAAGAGCAAAATGTAAACAAGAAGACAGGAAGTAAGGAGACAGACTCATATGTTTGGATGGAGTGGGATACCTATTGAACCATGCACTGTTGGGTGTGGGGCCTTTATGGAAGTGGTGGATGCCTGGTGTTTGTTCTGAAAGGATTATGTCAACTCATTGAGATTACAGAGTACCCAGGGCAGAGCTTTCACGTGTGTGTTATTGATTTGTGAACCAGGAAGTGAGGGAGGGGCACCTGCCGCTGTGTTAGAGGCCATACCAGCAACTTCAACTAATAAAGGAAGAAGAAACATTGTTACAGCTTCTTCCTGGGAGAATTCTGGCCTTGCCAGAGTCCCCAGACATCGACTTGCTCCTCACTCACTTGGCTTCTGTTTGCAATGCTGTGAGCAGCTCTCCAGCTTCTTCCATGTGTTTTCCCCCTTGCTGGCTGGCCATGAATGGGTTGTATGAGAGTTTCTGAAAATGAGAGCTAAACACACATTTTCTCCCTTATGTTTTGGATGTCAGGTATTCTGTTAAAGCAATGAGAAAGTAACTAATATACTCACTACCTGTCTATCTGTATTAGTTTGGGTTCTTTCAAAAGGCAAAATTTGCAGAGATTATAACAAAAAGGATTTATTTGGAATATTTACAAATCTGAGGATAGAGATAGCCCAAGATGGCGGCCTGTACATGCGAGAGCTGTAGTGTTCAACAGCTGCTCAGCTGCAAAGCAGGACACCCATCAGGAACTACAGCACAGTGGGTAAGAGTCTGCTCCCGGATCTTGGCTATTCAAAGAAAAACGACAAAGACTGCAGCCTGAAGATTGGCAACAGACAGACAGGCAAAAGTCGAGACTGGGGCAAATCTGTGATCCAGATCTGCAGCAGGCAGCAAGTGGCGTTCACAGACAAATGGGACTGCGAGAGCTTTCCCAGAGGCAAAAGCTGTAACAATCTCTCCCCCTCGTTCCTTTTATAAAGTTTGAGTTGCAGTTTGGCCTCCAACAACTGGGTGAGTGTTCTTCCCTCATTCGCTGGCCCACAAATCACTCACCCTCTAATACAGGCTGGTTTTCAATTGCCTAATCCAGGTGTGGTTCCCAAACCCTAATCCAGGCGTGGTTCCTGATTACTTCAAATTGACATATTCTCACCAACCATCACACTGGCTTAGGTTACTTTATTCCTTTATACTTTATACTTAACCTTTATACCCTCCTCCAAACACAGCCTTCACATCTTGCCTTCTTGAATTCACTATGCTTTCTGCCAATTTAAGTCTAAATAATTCTTCAGGGTCTAGTTCAAATAGAACTTTTTATATAAAACTTTCCCTTGTGACTCAGGTTTCTTCTAAGTACCTACTGTAAGTACTACTTAAATAAACTACATGCAGTGTAAATAAGTACTGTTATGTAAATAAGTAAATAATTTTACATTTATTATGTAAACTAAGCAATACTGAAAAAACTACATATTATGTAAAAATGTCTTAACATTATGACACTATTAACTTCAATAATTGGCTAAATCATGTATTATTCAATTTTTATCATTATATATTATCTCCTCAATTAGATTATAAATTGTACAGTGAAGGATTAACTTTGTCAAAAGATTTGGTCTTTGCCCTTGACTCCTGAGGGAAGGTTCTAATCCTTGAAAAGTCCTGTCTGATTAGTGTGTCCTTGTCTACCTGGGCCCTGGAGCCATGCCTGATAGTCTATGCTAACAATGTAATGCTTGGTGGGAAGCCTTGAGCCATATGGAGTCAACCTCTGCAGAAGCTGGGCATTTAGATAAGCCACACAGCAGTTTATTTTTACAATAATACTCTAGAGAATTAAAATTCAAGATAAATTTTCTGATGGGCAATATTGCATGTGAACACATCATTTTAGGAGAAATACATACTGTCCATGTGACCACACTGGGAGAGGACATAGGATGTTTCGTGTCTTAACATTTTCTGGGTCCTAGAAGGTGTGCTCTTACCTCTGCTGGTTTTTAATCTGTATTCTTTAACTGGAATAAACAGTAACAGTGATATTAGCATCTGTCTGTGTTCTGTAAATTCTGCTAGAGTTACCTAACCTGAAGATTGTCTTCAAGATCTTAAACTTGCAATAGGTATGAAGAGTGAGTGTGATTTTGGAGACCCATTAATTACTTAGTACACTAACAAAAGGAAGGGATTGTGTTAAGTTGTATGTGTATATATGCATATATAATATATACATAGCTACATAGATTTATATAGATATCTACATATATCCATAATATCTAACACAGACTTTCCCCAAAATTATTTTTTTCATTAGTATGTAATTAGAACATATAACAATTACACTCAACTTGAAAAACTGGTGCATATACATAGAACATTTTAACCATTTGACTTCCCTTTCCCCTCCTGACCCTGTCATTGCTCCTTTCCCAACAACCCTTTCCCTCTCAGCAAAATCTGTTTCCTACTGTCACTCTTTTATTATGTGCTTTTACTTTTTTATACTTCTGTTTCTCATATTAGAGGAACCCTGCGACAACCCACCATGTCTTCAGTACTATTTTTCCTCCTATCTTTCATGATCGACTCCTTCCCAGTCCAGTCGTCAAGCTCAGCTCGAATGTCCTTCCTTTGTGAAGCGTTTTCTAATCCTTTCCCTAATCAGAGTAGATGATTCCCTTATCACAAGAGTTTGCTTAATTCCATTACAGAATTCACCACAATCTGTTAAAGGTTTGTCTGACCATACCCCAGTGCAAATTCAAGGATAATAAATTCCTTGTCCACTTTGTCGATGTTCTACTTTAGCACCTACAACAGCATCTGTCTCTTTGGCCTTCAATTATTAGCTCATTCATTTTCTTTTATTTTATTTTTAGCTAAAGGTCTGTGTGAACATTTGAATTTGAGTTGAAATGGATTCTAGAACTGAAGCTCTTAAATATTTTGTGTAACTAACATTTCATGTAAAGCAAGTAACAGTAGAGAGTGAGAGGTGATGATAGTTGGCTTTAGTTGAGGAACAGTTCCTCGAGAAGATGTGCAGGATTTGAATTTAGGCAGAAACTTAAGTGAGCGCATCAGACCAGGTAAACATACAGACATATAGATAAGCTGGATTTAGGAAGCAGGTGCCTAGGAAAGTTTAATTATAAGGTAAATTATAATTACAAAGAATTAGTATGGAACAATCACAACTTTGCCTTTTGGCAGCAGAGGCAGCAGCAATGAATGAAGCACCTTCATTTTCTATGTACCCTGATCTAAAATGCTGCAACTTCACTATTTGTTATTTCATTTCCCATAACATGTCACCTTCATTTTCAGTGTTGTTAAATAGGCAAGTCTAATTAATACATAGAAGCAGTATTGTTCATTTCACCAAACGCCTAGGAAAACAGAATCTTCTCTACCACTCATGACTCACAACTGAAGCTGAAGTTCCACTGTAAACCAAAACACACATTCAGAGATAATGACGCATGAAATGGCACTTTGGAATTAGAATTACATTGAAAGTATCTTTCCAAAGCTAAAAAAGATATTGAAATATTGAATAAAATTACAGAGTTACTAGCCAATAAATTTTACAGTGTTTGTAGGTTATTTTCTTTCAAGGTGCGTGCGTTTTCACTTTTCCCAAATGTTAAAATATTTCCTATTGGCTTCTTATGAAAGCAATTTTGACCTATTTGATTTTAAATCATTTTCAGAAAGAAAGGCATCTAGACCAGTTTTCATACACCACAGAGCCATCGCAGTCAAAGGCTGAGGTTGCATCCTTTAGTTCGAGCTGCCCTCACAAAATGTTCACAGACTCTCTGGTTTTACTATGTCATGCGTTTTTCAATTGAGTTTATTTATTTACTGTCCTATCAACTGCTATATGACAATTTTGGCTATTTCTCAACTGTGTCAAAATTTCATCATGATCCGATAGGTAAATAATGTACAAGGCTCAAAAGAACTATTCATGGTTCTTTGGCAGTAAGTATTAACAAAGAAAGAAGAAAAGTATATTTATTCAATTATTTTCATTAATTCCTAGATATGTCATACTATGTTGAATAATTCATTTTTCCTACTTTTGATTTTGGTGTTATAATTATATAATACTTAATAATACCTATACCTATTTATGGTACTTTATGATTTAAGAGAAAACTTGCATAAGAATAATACATTTTGTGTAGTAGGATACAAACATTAAGTGATTTTATTTTTCTCCCTAAATAACAGAAAATGTTTCCAATTATGTTTTAGAGCAGGACATTTGGTACAGATAACGTTGCTATAGCAACTTTAGAACAAGGCTTAATTTGGGCCACAGTGAGTACATGCACTTGTTTTAAATTCATCATTCAGTCTGATCTAGAATTTACACATAGAACTGCATTCACAAATACTGTGGCATGAGTGAGTGTCTGTGTGGAAAGTTGTTTAGGGGTGGCATGCCTCAAATTCCCACTTGCATTTATGGCATTTACAAAGCGCCTGTACAACAGTTCCAAGAATAGTTACAATGCATGCAAAAAAATAATAAAACCTCACTCTGATTTTACTTAAGATTAAAATCTTTGAAAATCAATTTGCTCTTAACACGTTTCTGAAAATATTTTGACATTAAAATACACTTTTCTTGTTAGCATTAATCCTTACAAAATGTTAGAATGGAGACACTTGTTGTGTTTGCCTGCAGATACAGGAGCTTAGTCTGCACAAGCTCATTCCCAAGGTCAGGAGACCTTGCATCTGGGAGTGCTCCATGTGCTAAGGATCAAGATGGTCTCATGTAAGAATATCCAATGTTTTCCAGGTATGAGAAAGCAGGCTCTGTGTGTCCTAGGATCAGGGTTTCACTCTCACAAAGAAAAAAATCTTCACTTTATGGCTTCAGAAAAGATTCAATCTGCTACAGTTAAGGAGGCATTAAATACCTTCACACACCTATGTATCTCTGCCTTAAATTCATTTCCTGCCCTCATAAGTCAGGATTCCACTCAAATATCAAGACTTGTGTTAAAACTTCCCTCATTTTCAATGCAACACTACTTCTCCACCAAGAGTACTGATCTAGACTGGCTCAGCTATTTCTATTAATTATTTGCATCTCTGCCTAATGACTAGAGAATTCTATGAGGAATACCTTCTTCAACTTGGTATTTTCCCCACAAAAACCAAATAACACCTGGTACGTAACAGGTGCTATGTTCAAAACCAAAAAGAAAAAAAGAAAAAAAAAGTTGTTTTAATGAATCACAATCAGATATTTATAAAACAAAAGCAACAGAGGCAGGATAATTAATTCGGAGATAGCAAATATACAAATGTGATTGTGTATAAAGGTGTCTGAAGAAGTAAAAGAGCCCTCAAGTTAAAAAAAAAAAAAAAAAGGAGTAATGGAGACCAATGGCCTTTAAAAGCCCTATTGACAAGTTACCATGAACTGCAGTGAGTGCTATATACCTAACATCTTCATTTGGGCCCCCCTCAAGTACATGTATCTATTGACACCAGACAGAATACTTAGGGCACTATATGCTATCAGTGGAATGGCAAAAACCAGCAATAAGACAATTGCTACGTAAGAGCTTAACAGATAGTCCATGAGGAAAATAGAGAAAGTTTTAAGAAAAGTGGAACATTTCAGTTTAAATATAATTGAAAATTTGAGAAGCAGCCAGAGGGTACAGAAGATTTTTTCAGAGAAGAGAAAACAAAAAGCAATGAAGGTAGAACAAGTTCTGGGGCAGTAAATACACAAATGTGAGTGCTCAAAAGCTTTCTAAAAAGAGCATTGGAAATTACATAGAAATAGGTCAGATTATACACTATGAAGTTCCAGGGGCCAGACCTACAAATAGCTCCAACATTTACTATTATTTATTCCTTTCCTTTAAGAATATTTTAGAGAAGAAACTTATGACAAAATAAAATATAAATACTAAATTCTCAAATGCACTATTCCTTGATAATATTGCACTCAATACTTTTTTTACACAATATAGGAATGAAATAAAACAATGTATTATAGGGAAAGGTAATTTGGTTGATATCTTATCTGATTTAAATTACTGGATCTAAGTTTTAATCTCAATTTTTAAATCTTCCCACTGATGGCAGAAATACCTAAAGCAATTTGTGGTGTTTGCCTGGAGAAATAATTGTTTATGTGCAAGTGAACTGAGCTAATAATAGAGATTTGAAGATTTCTCTCATGGTTCAAGAAAAATGACAGAGGGAAGCTCTTAAGTTTTGTATTATATTACTATGATGTTCAAGAAAACAAACTGTCTAAAACAAAAAGAACAGGCTTTTGACATACTTGATCCAAATCAGTCATTACATATGCCCACAATAAGCTTTAGCGAACAGGTGAAGTTTATAAGAAATCATTAAGAGGAAAAAGTGTAGGAGGCTGTAAATCTAATTTAATGAGAGGTCAAGGCATGCAACTTCACATAAAAGACTAATTCCAAGGAGAAACATTAAATAAACATTGTGTGGGTGTCACTATTACTGCAAATGTAGACTGCAGTGAGAGGACAGGAAGGAGCTCAGGTGGAAATGGGCCATATGGAGTAAGTATAAAGCCCCAAATGCTCAACCTTTTAAGTCAGCGAGCTGGGGCAGAAGCATTCTGCAGCCAGTATAAAAGCATAGGAGAAATAGCGTATAAAATATACCAAATTCACAAAATATTATGAACTGAGATCCAAATAGCTTGTCAGCTGCTAACAACAGAACAAAATAAAGACAGGGAATCTGATTTTAACAACATGATATTAAAACAATTATTAGAAGTAAAGGCAGTATAAAATGGGATGGATAATCCCACACCCTGCCTTCCAGAAGCACTGGAGATTAATGAGGTGCCAAAGCAGACCCCATCTGATACAAAAGGAGGGTGATGAAGCCTCAAGGGGAAAGTATGCTCATTAAACAGAAAATCATTTAAACATGAAAAATTGTAAAGGAATTTCCTATGTTAAATCTCTAGCAAAAATATTTTTTAAAAATTCTTGTTAATTAGGAGCTTAAATTTGTTCTTAAAAAAATCACAAGTCACAATCTTCCTTAAACTATATGTGGCAGGTAAGTAATTTTTGTAATTTTTTTTTTTGAGTACATCAGTAAATAGGTGTTGATACTCTTATCTTTATGAACATTACTCATTGTAGAGCCCTGGCTTTATTTAATAATAAATCTAAAATGGTATGTATTAAATACATGACAATTGTAAAATGCATACTCTGTACACTATGGTAAGCATTACATATTATTACATTGATCATATTCAAAGTAATGTTTCACATGATATTCACGTGCTTGACCTATTTATCAATTCATTGTCTCAGTTCTAAATTCCCCCTTAAGTCCCTATTCTGCAAAGATACAGCTAAGCCCTTGAAATATTTTTCCTTTGCAAACTGGCCCTAAGTGAATTTGCCAGCACAGGGGTTGAAGGAACACTGACATGGAAAGGACCCAGTGGCCTGTAGTGAGAGCATTTTTTCCTAGCAGCTGTATCCTTTATGTGTAGCAGCAAGTGGCTGTGATGGCCAACAACTGTCTTCATGCCCCCTCAGGTAGTTTTATGGTTAAGTGCTACAGGTAAAGCATCTTCCTATGCAAAGTTCTCTCTAGTGTCTTCACCCTTTGGAGCAAAGCAACTGGAGTTTCCCTGGTGCTCCACCTCAGCCCCAAGGTAACAAATGCTCCTTATGGGCCACCATCATGGCACTGTGGAGAGTTCTTTTCGCTGCTTCCCAGCTCATCCTCTGCTACTCCCAATTCTCTGTTAAGTTAGTAGTTCTTTATGTTAAACCTACCCTGTTCAAGGAAGTGTGAAGTTGTCCTCTGCTTAAAGCCTGACTGATACAGTGCTTAAACTGGCAGCAATTAGCCCTGTACTTGTCAGCTCTCCTGTAACTGGGACAAAATACCTGACACACACAAATCAAAAAAGGAGAGGTTTCATTTAACGTGCAGTTCCAAGGAGTTTCCACCCATGGTTGGTTTTAAGGCAGAAACATCAGGCTGAGGAGCAGTCAGGAAGAAAGCTGCCGGTGGCAAGGAAGCAGAGAGAAGAGGAAAAGCCAGAGAGATCCAACCTCTGAAGGCACTCCCCAGTGACCCACTACTCCATGGGACCCCACTTCCTACGAGCACATGCATCTATGAACTCATCCTTAGACTCACCTGTTGGTCAGTACGGCACTCCCATATTCTATCACCACTAAGCAAACTCACTTTGGAAACAAAAGACTTTGGGAGGACATTTTATATCTAAACCATAATACCTTTTAGTCAATAGGAATAAACAGGGGGGTTTAACTTTCCCAGTATCAAATGGCAAATTGAAGAACTGGGGTTTGGACTTTGCTTCTTTTTAACTTCAAAGCTCATGTTATTTAACTCTTTAAGACCAGGAATAGTTAAAATGCTCCTTGCTTATTCTCAGAATTGTCCTAGTTTGTCTGTAAATTATATTACCATAACAATTGTATTAAACTTTTTCTCATTTTGTGTAAACCAGCAATTATTTTTGCTTCTTTGGCTCATACTAGAATGTGATTACTATCTGCATGTCATATTGTGTGTGTGTGTGTGTGTGTGTGTGTGTGTGTGTGTGTGTGTCTGTGTGTCTGTGTGTCTGTGTTTGTGTGTTTCCTATACGAACAATCACTTCTTCAACTCTCTGGTAACCAAATAGGTGTCTTATAGTTCAGTTCAATCCTTAGCTAACTACCAGAGTTAACATTAGATTCACCAGTTAAGGACTCATTTCCAAGAGTCTGCCCCCTCACTTCGGAAATCACTTGCAATTCTTGGGTACTCACCCTTCCATTTTTCTTGGCTAAAGGAGGGTGTTCTTACAGTTGCCTCCATAGTGTTAATAACTTACTAAAACAGCTCACAGTCCACAGAAAACCACTGGTGCTCTGCTACTGGTTTACTATAAAAGATACAACTCAAGAAAAAATGAATGGAAGAGATGCATAGTGCAATAATCACACCTCATGCCATAAATGGGAATCTGTTTGTATGTTATACTCTCCTGTCCAATTCCTTTCTCTCACATAGTAAGAATCAAGACAGGACAAACAAAAGAGATGTTAAGATGAGGACACATTAATCAACTCTATTTTAAGGCAAATTTGTCACTTATTTTTTTCTTTTTTCCCACTATTTTTATTAATATACAAATGCAATACATAGTGTTTATAATGAATTTGGGTGTTTCGTACATCTATGTATCACATCGACTTCACAATCCCCTCCCATCTTCTACCCTCCCACCCCCTCCCTGTCCCTTCCCCCAGCTCCGGCTATCACTTCATATGGTTCCAAAGAATGTCTGTGTTCTGGGTTTTCCAAGTCCGAGAAACCATACAGTGTTTAACATATTAATCTTCCACGCCTAAGTCATTTCACTCAAGTCACCACTCTACCCCAGCTTCCTATTCCTCTAATGGGTTCACAGTGGTCAAATCTTGATATCTCCTCTCTGGATCCAACCAATCCCTTCATTGGGATATTCACCAGAAGTTTTTTTTTTTTTTTCCATATTTTCCTACATCTTTGTTGCTAATGTTAAACCAGGCCTTACCCACCAGTTCACACTAGAAAATAATTATAAGCATGTAGTTCAAAAGGATATTTAATTTGGGAAAGAAGAAAAAGTAATAAATAAATAAAATTCAATTGCCTTATCTGAATACTGGAAGGTGCATATTTGTACATTCACAAGGTTATGTTTACATCAATCAGTTTCCTTAGGGTAAACTTTCATTAGTGACCTAATAAGTGAATTGCTACAACAAAACAAAATTAAAACTGTATCACATTGCTACATTCAATGAACTTAAATCTATACCACATAAATATACTTAAAGTGACAGACATGTAGGCAAATCTAGTTATTTTCTTAATTTCCTAACTTTCATATCTTATTTACTCCTATTTCACTGATTACTAACCTACTGTTTTCTCAGCTCCTTCTCTTCTAGCTGTTGTCACTTTTTCTCTGGGGTCATTGGTGTCACTGGTCTCCCTTTCACTGTCCAAGCTTCCTTTAAGTATTTTCTGCAATACTGGCTCAGTGGCTACAAATTCCTTTAAGCTGTCTCTGTCATGGAAAATTTTAAGTTCTCCCTTTAAGTTAAAAGATAATTTCGCTGAATATAGCAGTCTTGGCTGGCATCTATATTTTTTTAGTGCTTGGATGATATTGCTCCTCGATTTTCTTGCTTTTAGAGTTTGGATTGAAAAATCTGCCGTTATCCTGATGGGTTTATCTTTGTAGGTCACCTTATGTTTTTCTCTTACCACTTTTAGTATTTTCTCTTTGTGTTGGGTTTCTAGAATTTTAATTATGATATGTCATGATGAGGGGCTCTTCTGATCGAAGTTGTTTGGTGTTCTATATGCCTGCAAAAGTTCCATGTTCATTTCTCTTCTTAGATTTGGGAAATTTTCTTCCATTATTTCATTAAACATGTCCTGTAAGCCTTTTGTTTTGTCCTCAGTCTTCTCCTCGATTCCCATAATTCTGAGGTTATTTCTCCTTGAATCATCTATCAGTCATTGTAATGACTCGCTTTCTTTATTTACTTTGTATTCTTCATGGCCTGTATGTTGCAGCTTAGTCACTTTATTTTCTAGGTCTGACATACTATTCTGAAGTTGTTTCAAGTGGTTGCTTATTATTACCTGTGTGTTTTGCATTTCCTGAATATCTGCATTCAATTTTTCTATATCTCTGTTGTGTTTTTCTCTAATTTCTTCTTTTGTCTTCATTATCTTCTGGTATATTTCTTCTCTGGTCTCCTCTAGTCGCTTTTCAAGGCTTGCTTTTTGCTTATCTATGTATTGGTATAGCTCTTCTGCTGTCTAATTTCCTGTTTTAATTCCCATTTTAATTCACTGAATTTCTGGGCCCAGAAGTTGCCATCATTTTTGCCATATTCATCTTTATTTACCCTGACTTCATCTCCTGTGGTTTCAGGTCTTTTTGTAGGAGATGTGTGCCTGCGCTTCCCCAATTCTTCTTTGGTCTCCTCTGATTACTTTTCAAGGCTTGCTTTATGCTTAGCTAAGTGTTCTTGTAGTTCTCGCGCTGTCTGATTTATTTCCTTCTTTGCTTCCCGGTTTAACTCCTCCTTTAATTCCTATTTTAATTCACTGACTATCTGGGCCCAGAGGTTACCATCGTTTTTGTGCTTTTCTTTGGGTTCTGCAATTTCAGCACCCCTTGCACCCTCACCTGGGGAATCAGATTCTTTTATGTAAGATTTGTTACCACGTTTCCCCATGTTACTGCTACCTCTGACTGTCTCTGGTGCGCAGGAAAAGTGAATGGCTCCTGCTGATGTCACTGCTTGCGACAGCTGTTGAGTCCCGTTTCTGATCTGGGATTCCGGGATCTTTTCTAGGGGGGTGGGCGCACACTGTGTTTATAGTACAAACACCTGCGGGTTGGTGCTTCTGAGGCCGCACGCAGCCAATGATTCCCACTAGTCTAGGTCCGTGCTTACCTCGGGCTGAGGTCTGGCCTCCGGACCTTGTTTGTGATCTGTGGGTGCTGGCAGTGTGGGGCGGGGCCTAGTCGGCTGCTTCTGACCCGCCCACAGCCTTTTCTCCCGTTGTTGTGTGCTCCGTCCTCTCCAGCTCCATTCAGTCAGGTGTTCAGGTCCCTGCGAGCATTCCTCCATCCGCCGCTGCCTGCCATTTGCTGCTGGCCTGGGTGGCTTACTGAGCTGTGGGGATTTATTTTTTTCCCCCCTCCAGTTTTGATGATCCTTCGGAGTTTCTGGCCTCCCACTGGTCGCCTTTCAGTTTCTGGGGATGCACCTCTCTTTCCTAGCTACACCAAACACACTTTTTCTAACTACCTTCTTGACTTTTTAAGTGAGTTGATGAGGAGACTCTGTGCAGTGCTGTTACTCAGCTGCCATCTTGACTGGAACCTCTCTTATCACTTATTTTTGTATTCTGTCTACTATCAATAATTTTTACCTATGACATCTTATAGTTGATTAGGCATATATTGATAAAAGTTGTTATTCTAACCCATTCATTAAGGAGGCATCCTTATACATAAGATCAGGATTCACAATTGCTCCACATTGGTGAGGCCAATATTTCTACTCTATTGTAAGAACCCTTTGCATCATTGTTATTCCTATTGATCTCATCTTCTCCCCCCAAGTGAAACTGCTTTATCATCTTACAATTGCTTTAAATAATAAATATATAGTGTATAAAATAATAAAAAAAAATATTAAATTTATGCTCTATTAATATACAAACTGTTGCTGTATTAATATAATTAAATGAGTTGATTTTCCAAGAATGATATGTTATAGCCACACAGGGCAACTGCTATAATATTTTACTTCTATCTATCATGCATACTGACTTTTTACATGTAAATATCTCACATAGTATAGGGACTGATACCAGAGACACACACACAATAGTAAATCTCATTGAGAACATCCTATGGGAAATTAAAGTAAATTAATGATCAAAGGAGTCTTGACATTAAACATTCAGGTAAGCTATTAAACTTCCTCTTAATAAGTCAAAAACAAAATTTCTTCATTAATATTGAGACTCTATTAAATTTTCCTTGGGTTATAAAATATAGATACTCAACATTTGATGATCAGTATATGGGTATCAGTGGAGTGGCAATTTCCCCCTTAGAATTTGGAAGTCAAGAGACGCAGAAGAGAGACAGAATGTATGACAACTTAGAAATAAGGCAACACGGAGCTTAGGAAACAGGTCCTCAATAACCGAATAATAAATAAAACTGCTGAACAGATACATGAATGTTGCTCCTTCATACAGACATCTTTTGCATTACCCAATATGATGGCATCAATATTCTATATCCTTCTTACTTGAAGTAAGGCAATCCAACCTTGTCTTCTTACGAACTACATGGCCCATGAGTCTAGATGTGGTAGGCAAGGGATCTTCTTCTAGGTCTTGATTCACTGAAAATCTATCCTTTTTGGACTATCAACTACAACCTGTCACTCTTTAAGGTTTGCCACAGGCTTCCAAACAGAGCTCTGGTTGATACAAGCTGCCACACCAGCTTGCTACATGCTAGGAGGACTCATCTCTCTTAAGACAGTTAATATAGTTAATATCTACCATAAAGATATCAAATGCTTGAGAGCAACATAATACAAATGAAGGCTGCAGAATCATTTCAGGGGAGATTACAGAAATTGTTTACAAAGCCTTAAAGTGGATGTTATTCTATCTTCTCACGTGGGTCTTATTTGATTGCTTCCAGAAATAAGATATTGTTGTTCACGTGATTGTTTAGAATCATTTGGAAATTTGGATTCTCTCCAGATATTGTAGATCTTGCAGATATCCTCTGCTCTTTCACAGAATCACAAAGAAAGAAGACTATTTCTTGAATGCTTAGCAGTGTATTTCTATTTCTCAAACTCAAAAATATCATTTGAAGAATACTTTGCATATTTTATTTTAGTGAATGCTTTGCCCAGTTACAATGTGAGAATCTGCTTGTAATGCCTCCTTGTTTTTCATTAATGTGTCTATGAACACAGGGCCCTAATGTATATGTAATGGAAATATACATATATATATGTACTTTATAGATATTTAATAATGGTGAAATGTTTATTCATAGAGATTTTGTACATTTAGGGCTGTTATTTCTGCAAATTACAGCCAACATCTTAAAAGAGGAAATGAGCATTTCACTTTGCAGGCTATATATGAGAGAAAAATTAACTTTGTGATAAGAACCATCGAATTAATGCAAGGCAATTGAAAGATATCAAAACAAAATCTTAGCAACATGTGTCTTTTGAAAAAAAACAAAATGCCTCATTCTCTTATAAATGAATAGACAACTTGCTCTATTATGGAATAACCAGCACTAGCAAAAGCAGCTATATGTACTTCTTTCTTGCCACATTTTTACTGAAGAGATGAGTAGGTAACCTCCAGCCTATTTTCAGCTCTTAAGCCTTGTGCAAAAAAATTTTTTTGTCCGTTTACTTCAGGGCCAATGCCATGCTTGGATGCTCCAAATCTTTTGCTACTAGAATCAAAAAGGGATAGAAAAGTTATAACATATGTATTAATAGCAATACTGTGTAGTTAAGGAGCTCTGGGGTGGGATTACTTCAGCTGTTTAAAAAGTCGAAAAGAGCAACAAGCAATCGTTAAGTAACAACAACTTGCAGTAATTACTGACTCCCGCCTTGGCTACAACGAGCAAAATATTCCACATCCCATTACATGTTTTGCAGCCCATCCCATCCTGCATGAGACAGAGATTACTGCCGCAATACCAACAAGGAAAATGTAATTACACCAGATTTTATTGTAATACCATTATCGATTTGTTGCCATAATAATGTAGAACGCACATTGCTTTCCTTCAGTAAGTTTTTATTTTTCTACATTTCTCCCTAGAGATTTGAAAGCCTATGTGTCTACAAAACTGCAACCTTGATTCTGCAACTGGAAAACCTACTGCTCTAAAGTAAATTACCTTTAATCTGACTACCCAGGTAGGCAAGATCTCTAATGACAGTAGAATGTGTACTCATAGCACTAGAAATTTTCATTCACTGAGCTCCTGTCTCAAGAGTATCTTAATATTTAAACTACATTAAGACACTCTGAGTTTTTTCCTCTGTATTAGTTATTCAGATGTGTAGAGTGAAATGGATTCTGTAGTATTTTAGTTTTCAAATTGAACATCCAAAAAAATGTTAGCCTTCACACTAACTCACTGTAAAAAAAAATCAGATAGTTTTATTAAAGTAAAACCAAAAGCCTTTGACTTTCTAGAGCAATGTTCCCATCATTAATTGCTATTTAAAAGGTACACTTTTCTTCTCACATTTTTAGTTGTTCCTTTACCAGTGCTAATATTTCCTTAATGCAATAAGACTTCCTCATAACTAGTGACGTATGCAGACTCAGGTAACTTCTAAATATTACACTTTATGTCATGGCAGCGGCTGCGACCCAAGTGTGATTCTTTCTACTCGTCTCTACCTTCACCTTGCCTAGACCACTTCATTTATTAATTTATTAATACTGCCTCTATGGGGACAGCTTCCAAGTATGTGTCTGTAGCTCAAAGCTCTTCTCCGAATTAAAGTACTACAGTCAGCGGTGAGGTTGGCACTAGATGTCTTGAAAGCAACTCAGACTATAGCCCAAGTGAAGCACTTGATTCTCCTTCAAAACCTGTTCCTCTTCTGCTTCCCCATCTTAATAACTGTCATCACTATCCACTCAGATCTCTGTGCTGGAAAGCTCTGAATTATTCTTAATTGCTCTTTCTCGTTCTCCATATAGTCCATCAACAAGCTCAATTGTTCCACCCCTCAAGTATATTCCAAATCCATGCACTCTGCTTCACATCCACTAACCCCTCCATCTGCCATAACTGGCCCCTAAAGGCCCACATACAGTGTCCTCCTATTCCTTCCTTATGCCACAAAGAGACTCAATAGGGTTTTGTTTGCAAGAAGTAAAGAGGAAAGAAAGTATGAGGAGAGGAGAAAATGGAAAGCAAGAAGCTGAACAAAGTATTGTTTTAAAAAACAAGAAACCATACATGAAAAGGTTAAGAACTCAGCACAATTCAGACCAGCTAAATCTCAGAAGTGGCTTACAGATGAATAAAGATAATGTTCAAAATATATAATGGAATATTATTTAGCCATAATGGATAAATTTGAGTCATTTGCAGGCGTGCAGATGCACCTTGATACCATTATATTAAGTGAAATAAATCAGACACAGAAGGTTAACTACAACATAATTTCAAAATATAAATAAAGGGAAAAATACAAGGTAGATCACAGGACACAGGAAGGCAGACTTTGTGGAGATGGGAGGAGATCTCGCAATGAGGGAAGATAGGAGAGCAGGGATCGAGAAGAAAAGAAAAAAAAAGGTTAATATCCCCAGCCACTGATCACCCTTGTTGGATCACAAGTATTAAGTGTTAATAAAACATTTTTCCTCTATGGCACTGGAGACCAAGCCTAAGGCCTAGGTAATAAGTTAAATTCCTAGCCCTTTTCTTTTTTTCTCCCCCCACCCCCTTTTCTCTCTCTCTCTCTCTCAACTGGGCTCAAAAATATTTCCCAGACTGAGCTTGAATTTATGATCCTCCTGCCTCCACCTCCTAGTGTGCTATGCTGCTATGTCTCACAGTCTTGTACAATCAAGCCTAGCTGATTAAAACTTTTTAAAAAACTATAAATATAACTTAGATAGGTCATATCTTAACTTCACTTAGAATACAATGGAAAATTCTTGATGCCAAGTCCAAACCTGTTACCCTAGTTTGCAGAGCCCCTCCTCACCTTGGCAACATCATTTCCTCTCACTCCCTCTGCCAAATACACACCAGCCACACTTCAAATGCATCCCATGGACTCATTATGTGCTCTTTCCCTGCTGTGGACTCTCCTTGAATCCTGACTCTTTTTCATTCTCCAGGTCTCAGTTGAAATATGACTTGACCAGACAGTTTTCCCCCAACCATGTCATTGAGATGCTAGAATGATCACAAGCCCCTGTCTCACACATCTTCACAACAACCCTTCCATCTCATTCAAAACACACTTCAAAAATCTGTTACCACTTAAGGTATCCACTTGTCCCATCTATCTTTCCTCTTTGTCTTTTTCTCTGGGATGAGATCTGCACAAGAGTGGGGGTGTTATCCCCCCAGCCTAACACAGACAGAGTCCACAGAAAATGGCAACAGGCAGACGGACCAGCATGACCTACATCATCACGCTCGACAGTCTTGTTCACTTCTGGCCTCATCATCTACCCAAACATGTCATAAACATTTTAACTTCCATTATTTTAACACTGTTGCCTTAAATTGAAAATAATTCATGTGTTAGTAGTTACTAGTCTTTTAGGCAGCTGAACTCTTCTTAATCAGTTTTTCTCTTCATACACTAAGTGTAATAAACAGGGGGTAGTAACAAATGGCCATAAAACGTCAGCAAGCCAATGCAATAAAAACCTTTCTACTCTTACGTCACATGTCACATTGCCGGTCATCAGCAGGAGTTGCTGCTCCACAAACACACAGCGAAGCAAACGATGGACAGCGGTCCCATTGACACACGGAAGCACTGGGTCATAATGTCTCCTTATGTTCAGTGAAGAAAGGAGACAGAGTAGAAACTGCACACATGTTTTCTTCCACCCAGCACTATCATACCACGCTTTTCCCATTCCATTGGCCAGAACTAGTGGCATAGGCCAGCATAACTCTATGGGGACCAATAAGTAAGAACCCAGGAAGCCTTCTTCTGAGATTATATTATCCAAATGATATGACTCATAATCTTAAGAGTATCACAGCATTTTTTGTTTTTCTCTCATCTGTTGGGAACATGTGTGTATATGTATTTATGGTGCAGATTAAATACACAATACTAATTTGTAATGTAGTTTAATTTATGAGGTTTTCTTTGACAACACAAGCAGCTTATGTGCAGAACACACAAGCCACAAAACCTTAAAAGATCATATGTTTTATAACATTGTATAAATGAATATTTTCATAAAAGCAATAGTGCAACCATAGGTGGGAAACCAGAAATAAGGGAAATTAGAACAATATTTAGCCACACTAATAAATACTTCCTCCAGTGTAATTTGTTTCTTCAATATGACAAAAACAAATATGCATATAAATGAAAAAGTTCAAATGGGTCCTCATTTACATTTACATCAAAATTTTTCACTATGGCTGTCAAAATCTTCCACTAGTTAATAATAACTTGTCTTTTTTACTCTTTCAAAAGTAAATCTTTATTTGTACTAAAAAATTTGCTGGGCACTAGATAAAAATGGTAACAATGGAAAGTGAAAAATACAGCGTCTCTGACTTTATGAAATCTACATAATAGGAGAAAAGTGACTGGTAAATGGTTAGTGCAGTGTGGTAGTAGCTAGCACAGTGCTTCGATTACAACAAAAGATTGAAATATCTGAAAAGGAGATAGGAGCAGAGAACAGAGAAGAGAAGCCTTCTTGGCAGTTGTAACTTCCGTTCAGGATCCTAAAGACTGATTTGGTAAGCAGAAAACACAAGGCAGAGAAGCCAGTGTCAGTCACTGGGCCATGGTCCAGGAAAGGGATTGTGCCAACTGCTTGGCACACTCGCACAAAGCCAATGTCAACACAGTTAGCCAGGCCACCCTCGCTGCTGAGTTCTCCAAGGAATCCTGGCGGCCCTGATGATGGGAAGAATGTGGGATAAAGAAAGAATAAAGTTTAGAAGGTATTCTACATGTTAGCACAGTAGGCAGAAAAATCACAGAGAACTGAAAGAACACAGTATATTTATCAAACTGATAAAAACTAAGAGGCAAGTGGAAAGGAAAGGAATGCAACTTCCATAGACAAGAATTTGGCAACCTCCAGCAAAATTGCACACACCCCCCCATTTGACTCAGCCTTTTCTTTCCTAGATATTTATCTCAAAACTGGCACTGGAATTTGGTACATGAATAGCTTCTTTTTTTCTTTTCACATTTTTATTAGTGCACACAGCTTATGCAGCTTAACGGGTTTCATTGTGGTGGATTTGTACATGCACACGATACTTCAATCACCTACTACCCCTCCTGTTGAAAGCCCCTCTCCCTCACCTCCTGCTAGCTCCATGTGTTGTTGAATATTGGCAGCTTAATGTGGTCTCAACAAATTTGTACATATCGCCTTATACTTCTAAAAGCAAGAATATAGTTTCAAATGTTATTTTCAAGAAACAATGACACATGTGCCAGACTTACCCTGGAGATCCTCAATTTACTTTTATTTTCAAGGCATAATTATTTATAAAACCTTTCGAACTCTTTAAATTGTTCTGATATAAGACAACACTGAGTGATCATATAAAAAGATAGAGGAGAAGAAAAAGTACAGACAGGTGAGAATGAAGAAGTAAAAGTGTGTGGCTGGGGAAGTACTGGGGAGTGATTACCCCAGGAAGTGCTAGACCCAGGTTCAATCCCCCAGCACTGCATGACAACTGGGTGCAGAGAAGGAAAGTAAGGGTATTATTCCTGTAATCTCAACACTTGGAAGGCTAAGTCAGGAGAACTGCTGTGAGTTCTTGGCCAGCCTAGGCAAGAGGAGTTCAGGACCATCCTGGATGACAATATCTTGTCTCAAAACAAAACCAAGTAAAAGCGTAAAGGACAGACTTAGGCACTGACTTTATTGAACATATTTGTTTTATCGATTTGACTTTGTAAACATGAGGATATTTTAAATAGTTATAAAAATAAATTATAAGAAATCCCCAAAAACCTAAAATCAAATCAAATAAACATAAATTTCCATCAGTTGGTGATACAATCATAGAGAAATCATTCAAAATGATATAAAAATTCAATGGTTTGACTTTAAATCTCTTATGACAAAACAAATCACAAACCTTACGAGTTTTATGAATTATATTACTGTTGAAATTTTTGACATTATTCCATTATTCTGAGATAGCTTTGTGTATAGTATAGACCATGAATAATTACGTTGATGTTGCTAAAAACCAGAATTTTCAGAAAGCAGAAAGAAAATAAAGATGTATAATAGAATACACAGGTAAAGCAAATACTCAATAGCCCTGAATTTGTATTACAAGCATCAATATGAATTCAAAATGTGTTATATCTTAAAAACAAATAAAAATGTATTTCCTGTCTGCCACTAAAAGGCCTTGAAATGACATATTCAACAGCTGTCATCATCAGTAGTGTCTACATTGTGCTCAGAAACATAAATTGTTGCTAAAAAGCACCAGAGATTCTTGGAAAAACAGATGCCTCGAAGTTCAGGGTGGACCATATCCAAGATAAGCCTGCAAGATGCTGTCCCATTATGCAACAAAAAAGCTACCAGAAAGCATAAGCCCCAGATAAGACCTGGGAGGCAACTTGAACAGGTGCTTACTGCCTGAAGTCAGGGTAGGGGCCACAGTTTTTAGCATGCTTTTCCTTAACTAACTACATCTCAGGGTAAGTAGTTAAACTGTGATGGAAAACTTCTCATTATTCTAGGTAATAAAAAGGAAAATATATTTCAGAATTAGAATGCTGCCATTTTGCAGGTCTAAATAAATTAATGAATCTGAGTAGTAAGTAGCTAGGATTACAAAAGCAGTTGGGATCCGAGAGCTCACATTACCTCAAAAGCAGATTCCCAAGCCTACATAAGAAATGAACACACGGGACAAAAGGAGAGTGGGAAAGCCCTTGTCACCTTGACAAGATATGAATGTGCACAAAATGCCCAACCTCATTGAAAACCTTGAATTTTGCACATATACATATCAATAAAATGTGGGGGGAAAAGAAATGAACACAGGACACCACAGGAATGAATTCAGCAAAGTTTGGACCCTGGGAGAGGCCACCAAAAATAATAATAATAAACCCACCTGGTTACTTCAACAAATAAGCAAATGAAAGGAAAGGAAAAAAGAAAAGACATGTGACATCTCCAGCCTGTAGAGACCTAAGAAACATGTCAAACAACTACACTTTAGGGACCTATTCTGCTGTCATTTCAAAATGAGGCCACTCTGAGGTAGTGTGTGTGAGCTCTTCCTTAAGAGTTACACGACATGGGTACCAACTTCTTTGAATTTCTCTGAATTCAAAAGAGAAGGTAAAGAATAAAAGATGTCATTCACAAGATAATCAGAGGAATGGGAACACTAAATTGATGTCTCCTTATAGAAATTATTGTTCATTTTAAGGTAATGATATTTTGTTTACTTTTTAAGGAACCTGCATATTTTTCATTACCAAAACAAATACAATATTCTAAGTAGCCTCTTTCTTGTAGCTTTACAGTGAAATGGCTTTTTCCCCCACATTTTATTTATATGTATACGTGCAAAATTCAAGGTTTACAATGGAGTTGAGCATTTTTTGCACATACGTATCTTGTCAAGGTGACAAGGGCTTTCCCACTCTCCTTTTGTCCCTCCCTCCTTCCCCTCCCTACTCCCCTCTTTCACTTTGTCTTTCTTCTTAAGTTCCATAGGTGTTGTGATCTGGGTCTCTCATGTCAGAGAGACCATTTGATGTTTCACCTTCTGCTTCTGACTTTTAAATGGCTTCTTAAATTGCTGTGCAATGACACTGCCTCTGAAACATTTTCTCCAATTTACAACATCACTTCACTTATTCAACACACCCATCTCGATCTCAACACTCCCCGCTGTTACAGTACTGTAGGGATTGTATATTGAAGGGGAAAACATAATGCAAACGAAACTGTCAAATTCTGTATTGGCAGTTTCTGGAGGTCAAAAGAAGAAATTTTTCTTATTAGGGCTCTTGGCCTGGGCTCTTACCGTTACCTTGTTCTCGCTTCCTACAACATCCCACCTGCACAGTCAGAAGGGCTAATGTCAAGAACCAAAGAGCACGCTCGAGGCTACCTGTGAACACTGGATGGCTGGAGTGGTGTCTTATAAACAGTGACTAGAGAAAATCTCAGATTATCTTAGATAGCTGGACCAGACGGCCAATTAGACTATGGGAAAATCAGTTTACATACCAGAATGGGTGGTAGCAAAAGAAGGAAAGTTGGAACAGGTGTTCAGAAACTAAGCTTAGTTGAGTAATAAGAAAGGAGTCCAGGTTAAAGATAGAGTCGGGAGAAACAGATGGCACAGGGCTGACAGCAGGCAACTATGCATAACTGAAGCAGCAGTGTCAGAAACAGACCCAGAGAAATACCAGCATCGGTTCCCGCAGGCGCCGCGGGATGAGAATCTCCCGGGGTGGAGTACAGGCTCCTGGAGGCGCTGGCCTCGACCTTTTCATCAGAACTTGGATTTTCCCAGGAAAATCATGAGTCCTGGGTGGCTGTGTCAGTGCACACAATTATACACTGTTCACTGTACACGTGTACTGTGGAAGAATTTAGCCCCATATCACAGGGTTTAGGTAAGGACTGAATGAAATTAAATATCGAGCATGCAGCACAACTGTCCCTAAAGATTAGCTTCAAAACATTAAAAACTTAACTAACGTGGAAGAGAGCATGCGTTTGTGTTAATTATATTTTGTTAGAGCAAGTTACATAATCTTGCCATTTCTATTTCTTTAATACCTTTACTTTTATTCCTCTCCTTGATATTTCCATCTAGGTGACCTTTGCTAAATGTAGTGGTTCTCAAAGTGTGATCCAGAGGTCCTTGGGAGTTCCTAAAACCATTTCATAGAACTCATGAGATCAAAACCATTCACATGATAATATTAAGCTACTATTTTCCTGTGTTACATTTAATCTCAGGATGCTGGGATTATAGACCTGTACCATCAGATAAGGCTTCTTCTTCCTTTCAAAATCCACACACACAATTCTCCTTGGGCATATCTAATGAACCATCCTGATGGCAGGGAAATCTGTGGGCAATCTCCCTGATTTCACATGCCTGAGGTACAACAGGGAATCTAGAAGATTCAAATTCATGTCACTGGCGGTATTACATTATGTGTCAAGTTCCTAGATTAGAAGACATGAGAGTAAAATCATGAAGGGAAAGTAAAGACAGTTTGTGTACTTCCAATCTTCCCTCAAGACTTTCTTTTTGTTTTCCAACTCCTTTAGTCTCCCTCTCACCTCTACTGTGTACAGATGAAGATATTGCTAAGATTCACATTCCAGAAAGGTTTTGTGTGTGTGTGTGTGTGTGTGTGTGTGTGTGTGTGTGTGTGTGTGTGTGCATATCTGTATGTGTACCACTTCCTGAAGTATCCACAGAATAAAGACATTGAGAATTATTTTTCTATTAGTTTCTATACCTTCCTCCATTCAAGGAATAAAAGCCATATCTATAACTTCCCAAAAAGGTAAGTTGGAAGTCCAGATACCTAATATATCAACTAGGAAACAAGGACATCTGAGACTGTATTCTTGCATATTAAATGAATACTCCATATATTAATGCTCAATTAAAACAGATATTGCTGCATTATTTTTAATGTAAATATAATTTTCTTTTTGGGTAATGATGCCCCTAGGCTAATTTCAGCTTTTCCAATTGACTTTTCCCATAATTATTATTTTTATATGTTTGCAATATATAATAATTACATTCAACTTGGAGAATTAGCATATATCCACATCAGATTTTCATCTTTTGTACTTGCTCCTCCTCTCTCTGCCTATCTGTCATCTTCCTTTTTCCCCAGATCTCCTTGCCAGATTAATTTTTAAAGGAATCAGTGGCAAGCTAAGCCATGTGGCTTTGACTGTAATTACATCGGATACCAAGACATTATATTAATGCTGAATCATTAGTATAATTATGGCCACAGATGTACTTTTCATTTGTATTTTAATAACAGCAACTATCTATAAAAAGCTACTAATTTGTTAATGCAAAATTGGTGATTTCAAGGTGTGTTTTCAAGGGGTAATTCCCTAGTTCATTCTTCTGAAATCATAAAATTCTTTTCCAATATGTCAATGCTAATTCATACTGCAGTCTATTTAAGACTGGTTTGGTCATCAGTTATTAGAAATGTTATACCCAAATTTGCAAGAGGTGGCAAATGTTTGTAATCATCATTCCCTGGAAGGCTGAGGCAAATGATCCCAAGTTCAAGCCTGATCTGGGCAAGTTAGTGAGACCCTGTTTCAAAATTAATAAATAAAATAAATAAAAGGACCCAAGAATGCAGTTTAGTGAAGAGGCCCTGGGTTTGATCCCCAGTACAAAAGAAAAAAAAAAGTTAACAGTCTAATTTGAGAAACTGGTATATGAGAAACTGGTATATGAAAGAAGTTTTACATACTGTCTATTAGAATATTTTAAAGGCTTAATTTATCTCTAAAAATAGCTTAGCATTTTTTGGTGTTATAGGATTGTTTACATAGGGATTCAATATAAATTTTAACATTAAAAATATGAGTACTATTGTTTCAGATAAATAACAAGCTACACATAATTCTACTACCTGGAATTAGCATACATTTTGCTACCGAGATACCTTTTTCAGTAGCTTTTTGATCACAAATGTCAATTTTTTTGATTGTCACATGGCTTTTCAAAGTATCTGTTTCATTTAGACTGATTTTTGTCAGTTTATTTTTTAAAGGAATTTGCTCATTTCTCATAAATTGCCAAATGAATGAACATAAAATTGTTCCTAGTATTCCTTTGTTATCTTTTAATAACTACAAGAATTAATCGTGTCTCTTTAAAAGAAGAAAATGTTACAAAAGTAAGCATAACATATCTGAATAGTGCAGCTTGGAGAGTTTTTTAAAAAATATAATACACTCAAATAATTATCACCTAAATCAAAATGAAAAATATTTCATGACCTCCAATGTGAGAGTAAGCCCTACTCCAAAGATAATCACCACTATGATTTTTTTTTTGGATGGGTGTTTTAGTATTCTCAAGAGAAACAGAACCAATAGGAGAATATAGGTAGATAAATGATAGATAGATAGATAGGCAGATAGATAAATTGGTTGATAGATATATGTATACATACAAACAGAGAATATTATGACAATTATGTTTCATAACTATAGAGGCCGAAAGGTCCCACCCACAGTACACAATCTTCCAGATCAAGAGGCAGGGAAGCCAGTGGTACAATTAAAACTGAGCTCAAAGGCCTGAGAATGAGAAGGGTCGATGCTGTTAAATCTTAGTCTGAGGCCAGAAGGTCTAAGATCTTGGGAGACTGTGAATATAAGTCCAGGAATGAGGAGACCAAAGCAGTTAGATGATTGCTGTTTCTAGATCCATAGTCTAAAGACCAAAGAATCCAGAATCCTAAGCATCCTAATTCCAGAAGAGAAAGCAAATTAACCCTTTATGCCAAACTACATTGGTGAGGCCATTCTTTCTTTACTCAATCTACTGATTCAAATGTCAAATGTCCAGAAATATCTTCACGGATGTACCCAGATATAATATTTTACTTTCTCTGGTTCTTCCTTAAACAAATCAAATTGATGCCTAAAATTAAACATCACAACAGAAGGTAGCAAGCAACAATCTAGGAATTAAAAATCTTACCCTTGTATCTATAAATAAGTTTCATTGGAAGAGAACCCCACTCATTTCTTTAGTGTATTATTTATTGCTTGATGCTTTCGTCCAAAAATGGAAGAGGACAGTTGAGTAGTTAACTACAGACATGATAATCTCCTCTTGAGCAGTTAGTCTCTTTTAGATTTTCACTCTTTCTACAGAAACCCACTCTCCTGAGCAATGAAGAGTCACATGTTAAAAGACAAGGGATACCTCCTTTTGTCCCCCAGAAATGTCTGCTCTTCACAGGTTAAGAATATCTATTTACATTTCAAAAGAGGATGAAATTGAGAGCCATTTGCTTTTATTTCAAAGGATTACAAATTAGAGACTTTCTTTTTTATTCCTAGTAAAGACTGATTTATAATAGGAAGAAAATATTTATTCCCTTTCAGGGGAGAAGGAGTGCAGCTCTACATGCTCCATTTAAGCTACCAAATTCATAATTCCGGACTTCCTCCTTCAATGTGTTAAATCTCACAATCAAATTATCTTCCAACTATTTTTCTTATTCAAGATTGTAACCCAGCTGTTCGAGGTCTTTCGTATTTCTGAATTTTAGAATCATGCTGCCAACCCACACACACACAAACTCGCAGACACACAAACAAATCTACTAAAATTTTGAATGAATCATTGATAAATATGATCTTAACATCTAAAAATACTGACTTCCTCATCTTAGAACATAATATGTCATTGTCTAGAGCTTTCACTTTTCTGAGAGAAATTAATAGTTGTCATTGCACAAATTTTATAACCACTCCAATAAATTTGTTCCTGAGGATGTGCTCGGTGGCATGTTATATACATATATGTGTGCATGTGCGTATGTTCCTACATATGTATTTGTGGACCAGATCTCAAAGTCTATGTCCAATTCTATTCCTGGTCAGTTATGTTTAGTTACCTTTCCAAAGTAGCCTTCCAACGTTGCCTCCTCCTTCTCCTCTGGAAAGATTTTAGAAAACAAAACAAAACAACAGAAAAGGACAGTTTTCTTGAGTCTTGTAATCTGTTTCTTTGCTCTTAGAATAAAAATAAATAAATAAATAAAATAAAAAGACTTGTGAATGTCTCTATGTACAGGGCTCTTCATTTTGCCTCAACCAACAGATAGTGTTCAATTTTAGGTTAGCCCAAAACTATTTCTTGTTTGGATCTAATTTTTGTTAATGTTTTTCCTAATTCCTGGGTTCATGCTTTTTCCTAGTACTTCTATCCATTCATTCCAAAGATATTCATCCTAAAGATTCCTGGAACTGTGCTAGGTCTGGATTATAGGGTGGCAGAAACATATGTCATTTCTTACCTTTGTGACACTTAACATTTTGAATGAAGACAATGCTATTTGGCTTTGCGCATAACTCAGACTCTTAACTCTTTATTTATATGTCAGAAAATAGGGAATAAATAAAAGGCCTTCCCTCTCTTTCTTTTTCAGAAGCAAGACTCTGCTGGGTCACACAAAGTAAAGCTGAGACTGACGATTAATCTCATACTTAGTGGGTATTATCCCCAAATTCTATCCAAAGCACATCAGACAGCATTGGTTTTTAGTATTATTGAGAGTTTCCACCTCCTTTTAGTGAGAAATCAGAAAAAGATATATGTGAAAAGCTGTAAGACAGACATTATTTTAACACAGAAATAGAGCTAGCATTCTAGTATAATCAGTTTATCTCCTTAAATATTGTTCTTAATTTTAAATGTTTTCCAAGATAAATCATTAGCTTTTATCTTAAGTTGCCTAGAAGAGAATTTTATTGCTCAAACCAGCTATCTTTTCTCAATGTTTTTAAAATGTATTGTTTAAGAAACTAGTCCATACTTCTTCAGTTTAACAACTAAGACTACCATTATTTCCAAAATACATTCATCTTGTTCTGAATCAAAAAGAAAACAAAAAAAGATTGTATATAGAAAATATTCCAAACTAAGACAACTTATCTGCAAAAGATATTAGTTACAACAGGCAATTGAAAAATTCTTTATGCAGAGTCATTCAACATCTATTTTTCTTTTAATTCTTTTTAGTTGAATACATACTTCCTAAGGATAAGTTTTACAAGCATTTTTTAAAGCATAAAGTAATTGCTGCTTCAATAGAGAGCTTTGCACTCTAGGTGAAAATGTTACGTGCACGAATATCAATTTTTTTTTGGCAGAGTCCTGTTCATTTCCACATGAAAATAGATATATTATTTGCAAAAGAATTACTTGTAGATTGGTGCATGTAGTGCTATCCTGTTTTCAAAGTACATTTCTCCTACAGTTGCTTCTGGAATTATTTACATTATAAAAGATTTGTATAGGAAGGAATAATTAATTAGTTTTTATCCTAAACACTAGAATCTCCTGGCTTAATAGTGTGTCAGTACTCTAACCACATGTAACCTTGACCTCATGGGCAGAGATGATATGGTGAGGGAGTTTCCTCTGCCAAAACAGTCTGGCCTGGCAATTCTGGAAGACCACTTAATAGCCGTGGAGCATTACCCTGAATTGTACTTAGCAGGATAAAAAAAAAAAAAAGGCAAAGAAAAATAGTGACAGGTGTTTGGTGCTAACGAAGACTGTGCCTACATCTGAGAAGGACTCAGAGTGCTCTATCCCTACTTTTTTCTGCTAACTGGTTCCTGATACATCTTAAGAAAAAAAAAAAAGCATAATCCACTGAACTGCACCACAATCCACAACCAATGAGTTGGATGTTGGTGCCTGTTAAGAATAAATTCGATGTCTCAAAATAGTCACGGGTTTTTACTTCTCTTTGCTGACTTTGCCCAGAGGATCCAAGCAAGTAATAAATTGTGATTTTAGCTTTGTATAAAACACTAGAAAATCAATTGCTCCTATAGACTGTGAGGCCCTACCAAATGGCTCTCAAACCTTAATTTTTGAATATTGTTTTATCCAAACAAAATGCTTTGGGAAGCTGGGGGTCAGAAGAACATAAAATTCAGTCAAAAACCATCTTTAGGTGTCAAGCAGTAAGTATTCTTTCTCTCTCTCTCTCTCTCTCTCTCTCTCTCTCTCTCTCTCTCTCTCTCTCTCTCTGCTAGACTAGGGGTAGAATCAAAGGCTTCATGTATGGCTACATCCCAGCCCTCTTATAATTTGATTTTGAAACAAGATCTTATTAAGCTGCCAAACTCAGATTTGGCCTGTTCCTGCCTCATCCTCAGCCTGAATGACTGAAATTACAGGTAAGCACCACCATGCTCTGTTTATTCCTCTTTACATCTATCAATTCCTGAGTGAGGGAATTTTCATCATTTTTGTGTCATCAGGGAATGAAGATCAAGCATGTGTGAAAGCATTTATAAATATTTGAAAATAAATGTGTCTATATGTCTCAATATAGAATATTGTTTTATGTGTATCTATATGAGAGGCAGAGACATATCAAGTCTTGAGACAGTCGAACTGGACTTCAAAATCAGCCCTACGATTGATCCCATATCTAATAATGGAAAAGTCACTTAATCTTTTCCCAATTTTCTCCCTGTATATTGGAGATTTTTTTTCTTGTATAGTTTAAGAATTAAAAAAAGCAATGTACATGAAAATTTTGTTGAGTATAAAGGAACAACACTAAACCAAAGTGTGAATGATGCTTCACATAAATCCTGTGACCACATAAAGATGACACAGGACCAAGTGGGGAGATGAGCACTTCCACCTTACACAGAGCAAAGCTGCCCCAGGCATTCTCATCAGAACCTGGAGCCTGTGAACTTGTTATTTTATATGGTACAGGGAATGAGGGTTATAGACAACCTGCAAATAAAGAAATCCGTCTTGATTTTCTAGCTGGGGCCAGGTAGTCACAAGGGTCTTTGAGCATGGAAGGGACAGACAGAGCTGAGTCAGAGTTAAAGTAGGAGACAGAATAGAAGAGCAGGGTGGGGTACTGGGAAACGGGAGGACTCACCCTGCTACAGCTGGCACTGCAGCCAATATGGGCCAGCCACTCCAGCTGGGAGAGGATGCCTTCTGAAGCTTTTAGAAAGGAATGCGGTCCTGATGAATCCTTGATTTTATTCTAGTGCCACTCGCTTTTGGAACTTTGACCTCCAACACTGTAAGGCAATGCATTTCTGCTGTTTGAGCCATGAAGGTTGTAGTAATGTGTTAGAGCAGCTAACCAATACAGGAGCCGATTGTCAGGCAGACAGTTTAGTGTTCTCTGGCCTGTGTCTCAGTTACTCCCAGCAATTCATATGAATGTTGCATGCCAAATACAACTGGATGAACCCTTTTCTTTGATAAGTCATGCTTTTCCAGCAATTTTGGGTTATCTCACTGCTCCCAGACATTCAATTCTAGAGAGCAAAGTGAGTTCACTGCATAGGAGCCTGTGAAATGTGGACTCTTCTGATTTTTCAAATGTCTCCCACCGTGCCAACTTTAGCATTGGACGCAAAAGCATCAGGGGTGTGGTCCTGCCCTTTGGGCCACGGATTCCATGGGATGGGCAGCTTGCTTCCCAGCACGAATCCTAAACTGCAACTTCTTGGAGGTTGTAAAAATAAGATTTAGGGTTTTTCTAGGTGCCTCATTTTCTTAATGCAGCAGTAGCCAATTTTCTCTTTCCCTTTACCGCTTCCATTTGGTACAGAACAGTAGAAGAGCACTTGTGGGTCTCCTCCTGACTTCTTGCCGTGCTGTACTATAATGACCAGCCGTGGAAGGCTGCCCAAGGACTCGTCCCTGGTTTACTTTCCAACCTCCAGGCTCTCAATGTGCACTAGTAAGCTTTGGACTAATCAAGTCACCAAACTTACTTTAGTTATCTACCTGTGTCTACTCCAGCTTTCCTTTGTGGACTTGAGTAAATCGGTTTCTAGACTCTTGTTTACAAAATGGGAATGATATTTCCTGACTGCTCCCTTCTTCCTACTAATAAATAGGATTAATAATGGTGGCCAGAAATGTCCACATGATTCTGAGATCCTCTGAGATGTGGCTAAATCAAAATTATGGGGTGCATATGAGAGTTCATCATGGACATGCTAAAGAAAAGAAAGCTAAGTGGGCAGAGAGAGCACCACACACATTAGGGAGAGTTATTATGCATTCCACAAGTCCCTTTTAAAGCTGAGATTAAACCTCAGTCTCATTAGTGAAAGTGACTAATCCACTCAATCACATAAGCTCTGGGGAGAGTCTGGCAGTACTGAGCCTATTCTTGTTTCTTTGGCTTCCTTTAGATACCCTCAACTTTCATTTAAGATTAAAAAAAATTGTATGTACAGCCCACTGTTTTTTCTTTTTTCATTATATTTTTCCGTGAAATATAAACCATTGTGCCTTTCCTCCAGCCTCCAAACTTTTCAGTTTAAACATTCTACATCAGTAGTGATGAGCTAACTCACTGTGATATCTCAAAACTAAATTTTCACTTAGAAAATACAATGCAAAGTTGTGATTCTAGTCCCTTTTTAGAGGTAAGAGGTAGGTGGCATTGGAAACAAGGCTATGAGATGAATTATCTGCTCGATGGTTATATGCACAACTCAGGCACACACACAGAGAGAGACATGCTTAAGCACCGCCCCCCCCCCCAAAAAAAAAAAAAGGATGCAATAGCTATATATTGGACATGAAGAAAACCTCAGCTAGCTGTCACTCTTTGAAATCCTTTGTATTTGCTTATGCCTTCAGACTCAGTGTAGTTTTTAATCTGCTTTCCTTCCAGATAATAAAAGAGATACCCACAACATACTGTGTGTTAATGCCATAAAAGTCTGCCTCCGGCAAAGCCTTAATGTCTGAACAAAGAAAGGAATTGTTCACACAGCAAAATGTACAAGGAGAAATGAATATCAGTGGGGGAAACCTCTCTGTCAGAGGGAATTTCAGATCTTTTCAATGTTTACATTTGCAACTCAAGCATATTGACAGAGCAATGCAAATAGGTGTACCCTAGGAAATGCAGAAAGAAAATTATTTGCACATATACTGCGAAGATTCTTCTAGCTATGTGAGACATGAAATGCATTTTTGCCATATTTGGTAAAGTGAATGTTATTAAGAGGACAAACCTCATGTAAAAAGGAGATAAGCAGAAATTGATTTGAATATTATTACAGGGCAAAGTAAATAACTGTGATTCATTCAACCTTTATAAATGTGCAAAACCAGATTAATTTTCCCAATTACAAACCTTAATAATATTAAATGTCTTTTAACACATGAAATACGATAAGAAATTGATGGTGATGATAATCCATAAATGTGTTCTAGGGTTATTAATGAATGTTTGGTTCAACAAAGTAGGGAGGAAAGAGGAAATGAGGAAACACTGAGTTAAAGTCAACTAGGTATCTTTAAGACTTCTCAAATCTTAAAAGATACATTTTCAGATCTTAAATACATATTCTGAATGTCTAAGTAGAAATAAATATGTGATGTCTATCAAACTTTTTAAACCTAGAAATTCTTTCTTAAAAAGCCTTAACGAAGGAAGAGTTCTGAGGAACACAGGTAACTGAAGTCTTCCCAGCTGATTTACATTTAAAGTTAAACTGAATTGCTCATTCTCTTGTACATATTGCTATAAGAGCCAGTGCTAAAATATGTACTTTTTTTTTTTACAAATGAATAAAGAGTTTATAAAAAATCAAGTAGAGAAGCCATTTCCTATGATTTGAGTAAATGTCCCCAAACACCCACAGGTCAAATCTTTGCCTCCGGGATGGCAGTATTGGGAGCTGCTGTGACCTTCAAGAGATGAAGCCTAGTAAAACGTCCTCACATCATTTGGCTGTGGGCCTTTGAAAGGTCAGTCTACTGGAGAGTCTCTAAGGTAATGGTAAGACTCTAATCTCCTGGTCTTTTTCTGTTATTGACTGGAGATACAACTAGTTGACTCCACCACATATTTCCATCATGATATGCCACCTTTGCCAGAGTCAAAACTAATAGTTTTCAACTTAATGCACCATGAATTTTTTTAAAAAAACTTCTTACTCTAGGCATCCATATTCTTTGCCAAGTAATAATGCTTCTTTTTATAGATTGATTTACCTGGGATAGATTTAAGATCAGAAAGTTATTTAGTGAGCTTGGACCAAAACTAAAAGAGCTAGTAAAGTGGCCTCCATTATGAATGATATCATATCAGGCTTTGAAGCTTAAACCACCCAATTCCAATGAGGACAATACTCCCATAAGTTTTAACATTAGACATGACATGTCACATGAGAGCTGCCAACTGTTTTTTCTTTCATGGTGTTCTTCAATATTTTTGCTTAAAACTTCATTTCAACTAAATTTATGCTTCTATAGTGATACTAATGTAGTTTATTCTGTAGCAGCAAGGTAAGACAGTATGTTACGGGTAGATTTCACCTAAAGCTATTTGCAGATTATAGCTTTGGAGAAGAAACCTATTGGTCCAAGCTACTATTTCTGTAACTTTATTTTCAAAGTCACCTTATTCCCACACTTTGGGGATATTTAGTTGTTGCATCTTTTTGCCTGCTACAGGTTAAACTTGGCAAAGTCAGACTTCATAGAGGTGCTGATTCGCCACATAGACTCTCTGACACACGTGAGTATGAGATACGGTTGGATATACACTACCTATCTTCATTAAGATTTTCACTAGCCACAGCCCAGAGGATGGACAGTAAGAAGTGGGAGAGCTAATGCCTTTAGGAGCAATCCCAACTTACTGACCCCCAACAGGAACTCTGAGGGTTTCCCATCCTGTCCGTGTCCCAGGAGCATCTGCTGAGCTTCAGTCACATCCTCTGTGGAAACCTGCTCATTGATTGTGTTACATACCGTCTTCCTATACCCTCTACTGGCGCTCCCAGGATCTTTTTCCAAGTACCATGAACAGCCTTTGAGTCCTAGGGTTCCAAAGGAACCCAACCAAAACCAACAGCAACAAATAAAAGTTGAAGTACAAATTGCCTAGACTGTGAAAAGCTTACTTTTTCCAGACAGCTCAGGTTGGTTGTGAATTATTTTAATTAGTAACTGCTGGAGTTGTGCAACTCTGTAGAAATTTGATTTGCTTATATCATTGATCAGTCCATAACAGATAGTAGCTACTCTTATATTTTTCTTGAAAAAATCATCTTTATATCAAATGCATTAACATTCTAACTGTGGATTGTTTAACACATAGCAGGGATCTCCAATGTCTAGAATGAGACTGTTACCTGGCTCCGGGCCTGTAAGGAAACAAGTGTCCCAAGAGGAAGCAAGCAGTATTTAAGGAAGTGTAGTCTCAGTTGTATTTACAACCACTCCTCACAACTCACATTACCACCTGTGCTCCACTTCACATCGGATCAGCAGCAGCATTAGATTCTCATAGGAGCACAAACTCTACTACTATGAAGTGTACATGCAGGTGATCTGGGTTATTTGTTCCTATGAGAATCTACTGATTGATGATCTGAAATAGGACTGAGGCAGTGACTCTAGTACCATTCTCCATCTTCCTGTCTCCATTTCTGGAAAAACTGCCTTCCATGAAACAGGTCTATGGTGCCAAAGTGTGGGGGATCACTGATACAGAACCTGCTGCTTAGAACATGGAGAAAGGAGGGCCAAAAAAAGGATTCCAACCAGTTCTCAAATTATATTCTGCAAAACTCAATTCTTCTTTTCTTTCTTCACTGCCTTGGATAAAGTTCCTTTTTTTTTTTTTTGCTATTTCTATTGTAGTGTAGTTTTTAACAATAAGATATAATTTTCCTGGAGTTATACATGCTTAAAAATTAACCATATTTTGGAACAATCAGCAAAAGGAAAATAAACGTGTGCTGCATGAGATGGCTAAGGCACCCACCCTAGATTTCACAGCTTTGTTTATTCATTTACAATAAAAGAAATTAGTAGTTTTTAGAAACCTTTGAAATTAAAAGTTTAATTTCAATGATCATGTTGAAATTATTATTAATAGAAATTTTTATTAATAAAACCATAGGAAAAGATTCAGTTCTAGAAGCTAAAGTATACAAGATAATCAAGATAATGTGCCTATTTTTGCATTCTCAAATTAGACATAAGTTAATGTTAGGTTAACACTGTTATAAAAATAACTGCATTTAGGTCAGGATGGTTCCTCATAAAACGAAGGTAATTCTTTTTGTTGTTGTTGTTGTTGTTTTAAACTTTAATAACCGAATTGGGAAGTTTATTGCAATGAATCTTAATATTGACATAAAAAAGAACTTACTAAAGCCATGTTTTCATTTAAAGAATTGCTATTTTTGTTGACCCACTCTTTTTACTGGCGGGAAAGATCTGGATCATAGGAGTAACACAGAAATGTTACTGATGTGTTATAATAGATCCTTATGTCTTTGGTGGGATGAGGGCAGGTTGAACTCATTTGCAGGATAAAATTACTTTTTTAATGAAAAAAATAACTGTTAAAGGACCCATAAAAATCCTTACTTTTTAAATGGCTTGAATTTCCCCCATGTATGTTGCTCAGGTATGCTCGGATTTCTTCATTTTTAAGGTTTACCCTCTGTACAAGGGAAATACATAATCATCTCTTACCTGCTTTCTTGCCTTCCCCGGTTTCAGTTATGTGAATATATTCACAGAACTCTTATTAAAGAAATTTTTATGTTTTTCTATTTAAAAATAGATGTATTTTCATTTTTCAAATGAAGATCTATGCCTTGTATTTTCTTAATTCACTGTTGTTTAACTTCTTGATGTTTAAATACAAGCATAGCATAAACCTACCCAAATAAACAGAGCTCAAGCTTTAAAAAGTGTTATTTTGAACATGTGAGGGACCATGGCATTCTATTTTGTGAGTACCAATCTTCTACAGAAAATAAAAGATCAGCTTTGAACTTAATGTTTTCCCATAGCTTGCAAGAAGATAGGCAAGTTAAAGATAAATTCAAGCCAATGTTCAATGACCTGAAAAAGAACTCTACTTTCAGGAAATGCTACACCAAGCTTACCCTTGGGCCAGTCTGACACCTGCTGGAGTGTCCAGCGGCTGTGAGGAAGGCTACCCTCAGATGTGCTGCTGTCCAGCATGGCTTCCTGGACTCTATTTGTAAGAGGCTGAGCTCCTCAGTAAGTACCAGTTCACCTTACTGTGTTGTTTAAGCACATAAAGTTTCCACCTGTTCCTCAGTAGCTCTTAGCATATTTACCCCCATTCACCTTTGGAAGCATTCTCTCTGTATCCCATACACTTGAGAGGAGGGGCCCATATGTCCATCCCTGATTATTATAAACAGAAATGCTCCAGAGAAGAACTGCAGGGACGAAGCTGTGGTGTTCACAAAGCCCAGGTTAACTGACTCTTTTTTTTTTTTTAAACAGAGAATAGTTTTTATTTATATATTCTCTTTTCTCAGGCTGTGTCCTGGAAATTGCTCACTATTATTCTGCTAAATTAAGCTTCCTGGGACCTGTGACATCTTGAATTTTTCTTATCATGTGATTTTGGAGCTAAATTAGTGTTCCCTGTACTCCAGAATTTAAGTATTGGAGTACAGTCAAAATAAGATGTATGCAATAACAGGATATATTTATGGAGCATATATTTGTGAACTCCATGCCAAATGCTTTCCACATACTCTTTCATTCACTTCTCTTAACAAGTTGACCTGAGAGGCTTTAATTAATTAAACACTTTCTACAAATTTAAAAACTAAAGCCCAGATTAAGCATTTTGCCCAAGATCACACAGCTAATCCTGTATAATGCTGAAACTCAAACACATATTAACTATGAAATTTTAAATAAGATCAGATCTCTAATTTCTTTATGCCTGCTAACAAATAACTTCAAAGGACATACTTGGAAAATATTAATAAATTAGAAATAAATTACCAGCTGTCATAATCATCTCAAAACTCACAGATTGCACCCTTCTACCATATAAATACACATCAACAACAAACATTTGGATAAGCTCCAGTGTCAATTAAAAGAGAATGCAGAATGGAGAACCCAACTTGAGTATTTCAAATTTAAATCATACCCCATTCATCCCATCACAAGTGCTTTTTCTTCCTATAAACTAAGAGATGCCTGTTCACTCTTTGTTTTTTTATTTGGCAGGTCATGTTTGTCAGACATTATTGTTTTGCCTCTTAAGTGACTAAAATGATCAAATGAATCAGTTGCCCTCACTGGCATGCTGGGGCATATGGGGGTGTTCCACAAATGTTTCCCGGCTGTGCTGCCAAATTTTGAGCAATGTGTAAAATGTATTTTGGTTTCAACTAAAGATACATATGGTCACTGCAATGTCTGTCAGATGGAGTACGGAGCAAAAAGTGCTCTGTGGTTTGCTCTGCGGCAAGTTAGGCCTTGCGGAGGAAGCAAAAGCTGGTTGGTACATTTTCAAGCTGATCTCAAAGCAATGGGTAAGTTAGCAAATGTGGATCTTTGCCACTTGAGTCTTCAAGAAAGTGTTACTCTGAAGTCATCAGTTATTCTTAAGTATAAATATAGTTCTAAAGAGCAACCATGGAAATTTCGTGGAGATGGAGTACAGTAGCCCAAGCTGGGCTTGAACTTCTGATCTTCCAGGCTCAGCCTTTTGGAGCACTGAGATTACAGGCCTAGGCTACAAGGCCCAACAACCCTAGGTATTTTATATATGTTGAGAGGCTATACTCTTACTGTGGCATGTGATAATCACCCTTACAGGTGATAATAAAATCCAAGAGCTCAAGAACTACGGCAAGAGGCTTACTGGATTTTACTTCCGTTTTTTCCTCCTAAATTATTTTTATTAGCATGCATTTGTAACACACATTAGTTATATTCAACTTGAGGAACTGGAGCACATACATTATCGCATCATCATCACCTTTGCTTCCCCTTCCTCTTTTCATTCTCTTACCCTGACTTCAGAAAAAAAGTTTACTTTCCATCTCTTTCTTTTATGTTACTTTCTTTTATTTAAAAAAAATTACTCAACTGCTGCCCTCTAGTCACATCCTCACTGTGTATTCGCTTAAGTCTGACTTCTTGAGAGTCATTCTTATTGTCCAATTTATTCTGGTTATACCTCAACAACCCAAACCAATTTAACTGCTTGGAACAGCTGAACACCTGGCAATAGCCTGTTAGCATTAGTAAACTAAGTATCATAATTCTATGCGTTTCATAATCAATTCTAATTTGTCACTTACACAGAAATAGTAAAATTGATTTTGTAGCCACTGACTGAAAGAAAAAGCCTAATATCCAAGCCAGAAAAAAATGTATTTACAAATCACACACATACATACACTAAACTATCTGCTCTTCTGAAGAAAAATTTTATCAATCTACATGTCTTTATGAGAGCTTATTTCTTATCTAAATAATTCAATGTTAAGTGACTGAATAATACATTCCCTTGTATTGGAAAAAACCGTGAACACTATATGAAATACCAAGAAGTCACAAAACAGGGCCAGAAAGTGTGACTCTGGTAAGGCACTTATAGTGCAAGGCCCTGGGTTCAGTTCCCAACCACACACACACACACACACACACACACACACACACACACACACACACAAAACCATGAAGCATATGCACCCATTCTATTTTTTAAAGAAATTATCCCCATTATTAACAAATGGGATCTTGTCAAATTAAAAAGTTTCTCCACAGCAAAGGAAACTACCAACATTGTAAAAAGAGAACCAGCAGACTGGGAAAAATATTCACCACCAACAACTCAGATAGGAAGCTCATAACTAGAATATACAGGGAGCTGAAGAAAAGTAGGCCTACCAAAATAAAGGATCCTATTGAAAAGTGGGCAAATGAAATGAAGAGGCAGTTCACTCATGAAGAAGTTCACATGGCCAATAGATACATGAAAAGATGTTCAACATCCCTAGCCATAAGAGAAATGCAAATCAAAACAACGCTAAGATACTATCTCATTCCAGAGAGAATGGCCTATATCAATGAGTCAAACAGTAATCAGTGCTGTGGAGGCTGTGGGGAAAAAGGAACCCTCCTGCACTGCTGGTGGGAATGTAAATTTGTACAACCACTCTGAAAAGCTGTATGGAGATCTCTCAAAAGACTGGAAATAAATATCCCCTTCGATTCAGCGACACCCCTCCTGGGAATATTTCCAAAAGAGGTCAAAACAACACATAACAGAGATATATGTATACCCATGTTCATGGCAGCACAACTAACAACAGCTAAAATATGGAAGTCACCAACATACCCATCAACAGACCAATGGACACAAAACTGTGGTATTTATACACAATGGACTACTATGCATCTATAAAATCCAACAGCGTGGAGGCTTTTGCATGCAAATGGAAGAAACTTGAGGCCATCATGCTTAGTGAAGTGAATCAGAAGCAGAAAGTGAAACATCGAATGATCTCTCTGATATGAGAGACCCAGATCACCAGATCACAACTATTTCATGGAGCTTAAAAAGAAAAACAAAATGAAGGGGGGGGGGAGGGTTGAGTAGGAGGAGAGACAAAAGGAGAATGGGAAAGTACTTGTCACCTTGAGAAGATACATATATGCACAAAATGCTCAACTTCATTGTAAACCTTAAATTTTGCACTTATACATATCAATAAAATGGGGGGGGGGAGAATGATAACATTTTAATGCACATATATGCCTGCCATCTACCTATATTCACTGAAGTTTTTGCTTTTCTTAATCAAATGCAGAAGTTCTCTGCAAATGTGAGCCTATATTTGCCTATAACTTTAACATTATTCTTAACCAAAGGCACAAAATTATATTTGTATGGCTCATCTCCAAATCCTACTGGTTGCCCTTCGTGGATGTGCTAATTGCAATTTTCGCTATCCGTTTTCTTATCTTAGCCTTTGTGGCTTCCTACACATTTTACTAGATGTTACACTTCCTTGTGTTTAGGTTTTATTTGCATGACACCAAGTGTGAGTCAGTTGGCTCCTTGCATTTTGCATACATTGTGCATAATGAATACTAAAGAGAAGATTATCTTCTCAGGGAGCAAAAGTGAGAACATGTGTTTCTCTGCCAGAGCTGATTTGACAAAAAAACAGAAAAACCTAAAACATTGGGTGGTATGTGGTAACCTTTCTTCAATCCAATCTTCTTAGTAATGGAAGACTTTATTCCTTGTCTTCTTTTGTATACATACTTCATTATTCTTGGATTTTGACAAATAAGATCAAAGACAGCCTTATTTAAACTCCTCCTTTAAATAAAAGTGCACAGTGTGTGTGTGTGTGTGTGGGGGGTGTATCTGTGTCTGTGTATCTGTGTGTGTATTTTGGCAACTGCCTGATTACGAACTTTGATACAATATGTAATACATGGTATTTGATAATAATTTTGGTTCTTAAAAGGTAAAAAAAGAAACAACATAAAAGAAAAAAATAAAATATAACCCAAGACCTTAATAGCATTAGCATATTTTTAAAGATCTCACTTTTCTTGTTGAATTCTTACCTACAACATGGTCTGCAGTCTGTTACTTGCTGCAGCACTATTTTCTTTCTGTAAACTTGCAAAACGTTTTGATGTGTGTTTTGATACCTCGTATTGCATCTATCACTTCCCACAAATACTTTGAAATGAGTTGCGTTAAGTCTCTATAAGGATTTCTGAGAGAACCTGGTGACACCATCCAACACAGGAAAATTTTCTACCTGTAAGTTTTCTGTTGCTTTAACTTCCTCCTTTAAAAAGAAACTAAGACTATATTATGCCTTTTTGGAAAAACACTGTGTGTGTGTGTGTGTGTGTGTGTGTGTGTGTGTGTGTGTGTGTGTGCGCGCGCGCGCACGCGCATGCATGCGCATTTGTGTCTATTGCGGTTTGAATTTGAAATGTCCCCCAAAAGTCTCATGTATTTGGATATTATGGCCTGGTCTGGAGGGGTTGATTATGGGTGTGTGGTGTATTGTAGACATGTGGATTGGGTTACAGGTGTGTGGTGAGGCCTTAAACCTAGAAGGGTCAGAACACTGAGGATGGATCCAGGAGAGGCGAATCAGTGAGACAGGACCTGGAAGTATACGCAACTACTGCCCTTCCATTGGGACTAGGACTCAACTGACTTGACTTGGCTTCCTGTTTGCAATGCCTTGAGGAGCTGCCCCCAACTCCACCTCTGCCCTGTGTTTCCGCTGTTGCTGGCTGTCCATGAATGGACTGTGACCTGAAACTGTGAACTGAAATAAATCTTTCCTCCCTAATTTGCGAATTTCAGGTATTGAGTCATAGTTACTGAAAAGTAACAAAGACAGCTACTTCTTACTTGTTTGTGGTCTATGTATCTTGTTCAATGACACTGCCCTTCTTATTACATCAAAATAGGAGCTGTATAGGTTTCCTTATCTATGTGCCAGATACCCAAAACTTTTGTAGTAAAGAAAAGATAAAGAAGTTTTCTTAATCAAGGAAGAAAGAGCAAGGGAAGGAAGGAAAAAAAATAGGAAGGAGGGTAAGAAGAGAGGGAGGAAAAAAAAGGGGAATTGTTCTAACATTGTGACAACATTCCACTTTTAAGTTTTACACTTCACCCTACCCCACCATAAGCAAATATAACTTTACCAAAGAATTCGTCAGTTTTTGGACAGCCTTAGTCTGACAGATGGTAGCAATGTAGTCTCTAAACTGGTAGTTGTGTTATTGACAGAAAACAGGAAGTCTCACACGCTACACTGTCTGTGTATGCACTCAACCGCTAGCTTGATCAACACTTACAATCGCACCAATTCTTGAATTCTCTAGACTATCACATTGATATATACAAAATTTTTTTCGCAGATTATAAACACTGTCTAAAGTTGGCTTATAAATTGTGAAATAAAATTATATTTTCCAAAATAAATAAACTAACCTTTTAATAAAATGAAGTTCTTACTTCACTCTGGGAGAATTAAGGCAGTAGAATTATATATTCAAGTCAAGTCTGAGCACCTTTTTGTTCATTCATCTTCCAGATAGATCATATAACAATTACTCATCAATTTTAAATTTATAAAATAAACACTAAACAATAAAGATGTTAATAATACAATCTATTTTATATTAGTGATCATTTGGTATGTAAAAGTAAGATTTTTTATTCACAGTTCTTAAAATAATGTAATATGTAGCTGTAGTGAGGACAGTTTAACTTACTTTTAAAAGATAGAATTCAGGAAAGGACACAAAGTTTTTAAAAATTAACATTTTAAATATCAATTTCTTAGCCCTTTGAATTCCATAATATCAAAACCTTATAATTTTTTTTCTTAAAGTTACAAGCAATCTTAGTGAAGGATTTTTTTACATTAATGAATAATAAAAATGTTTTTTTTTTTTTTTTGAGACAGGTCTCACCCTGTGGTCCAGGCTGGTACTGAACTTACTACAGAGCTCAGGCTGGCCTTGGACTCATGGCAATCCTCCTGTCTCAGCCTCCCGAGTGCTGGGATTACAAGCATGTGCCACCATGCTCAGCTTATGTGGTACTGGGGAATCGAACTAGGGTACTTAGTACTTGCTAGGCAAGCACTTTTAACCACTGAGCCATTCCTCCAGCCCCTAAAAATGTTTTTTAAATGGGTATCCTTAATTTTATTCTATTAAGTACCATCAAAAATTGCAATAATCAAAAATTTTTGCCACAAAAACTGAAAAGTATATAGGCGTTAAGTACACTAGCTTTTTATCAACTCTCCCTACACAAATCAAAATTCTCTAGCTCTTGCTTTGTCTAGAATCTTTCTACTTTGGAGCAATATGCTATTTAGAAGGCTAAGTTGAGCCATATATGTGAAACACTAATTAAAGAGATTTTAATAGCATTTGAACTTCACGTTCGATGTATCTATCTTATAGAAGCATGAGTTATATCAAAATAATTGCAGATTATGGCTGTCATGATAAATTTGGGAAAAATGGGATTCTAGATCTTGCGACTTGTTCAATATAGCAGCCCCTTATATATAATATATGTAGATATTTATACTTGAGGCAAAGTTAATCAAAATTAAATAAATGTTCAAATTCATTCATCCATGATACCAGCTACACCTTAATGCTCAACATCCTTATATCTTTGCTGAGCATTATATTGGACAATGCAAATACAAAGATTTATTTAAGAAAATTCTATTAGTCCAATTTTTGACTTCTGACATGTTGATTAAACTTCTTTCTCTAAATTTGGTATGAGATTGGACATAGATTATACAAGACAGTAAGATTACCTTCAGTTTATTTATGGAGCAGAGAATTTCCATCTCTCCACATTTAACTATTGTATAAGTACATGAAACATTGTTTAATTATTCTTCAGATTAAAATACATAAGCATTCTTCATTCAATGTCAACATTCCTTAATATTGTTTTAACGTGGAATGAGAATGATCTGTAATATCAATACAAAGAAATAAACATCCAAAAGAAAACCAAAGAGCTACACATATAAAATAAACTTTGGATTAACTCAAAAGCCACTGTGACCAAAGCACAAAAATAATAGAATATGGATAACTTATAATAATTTTTCCCAGACTGCAAACATTTTTACCACTTTTCTTTCACACATCAATGATTTCCATTTTTTGGACCAAATTCAGTAGTCCTTAGACTAATAATGATGAAGCACACTATCACAAGGAATCTAACTCAGCAAAAATGAAGGTTTCCACTAGTTTCTGCTCTGCTCATTTTCTTCTTATCCATTTTATTCATAAAAAGATGAGTCACAGTGATGATGGAAATGATTACTCTCAAGTAATTCAATTAAAAATATTTCTCACATAAAATAAAGGAAAAAGAGAATATCTATTATTTTCCACCTAGGAATTTCATATGACATTCAGTACTCCTTAAATTTAATCTTGTGTTTTAATCCTTTCATAAGAAAACTTATGTTTCTTCAACTTAAGAGAAAAAATAATTGTAGGATCTCTATAGAATTCCCAAGGAAAACCTTTTCTGTAAACTTACAGATTTATTATTTTGAGGTTTTAAATCACACAGCAGCATTAAAATTAATATTACCTTACTAACTCTGGAAAACTGTTTATCTTTAAGCAATCAATAGAAAGTTCTGTGTCATTTGATTGAGGGAATAAAGGGAAGAGAGAGAATATTCTACTAATTTCCATTCATCCCAAGAAAGAGGCAAAGTCGACATAACATGTGAATAGTCAATTTGAGCCAGAGCTTCTGTTTATGTAACTATTATTTTAAGAAATGATATGCATAGTAAAATAATGATATGTTATGTGTAATTATTTTGTATGTCTTGTATATATTTATGTAATCTTGCATGTAAAGAGAACCTAAGTGAATAATTTTATAATCAAGTATTAACAAAAAGGTAAAGTTAAGCTAAAATTTATCTTTTTAACAAAAAGAATTACTTTACATTCAAATCAGACATAAAAATGGAAGTTCTATAATCTTATCTAAATACAGCAATCAAAAAGTGAAGGTCTGAGAAAATGGCTGCATTTGTAGTAAAATACATCAAACAAACATAATCCTGAATTAAACATATTTTACTTTTTAGTTGTATATGTAAAGCTAAAGAGATCCTAGAATATTTAGTGTTGGCATGAAAGAATAGTTACTTATCAGAAGACAGCTTTTGATATAAGAGATGCCAAAGTAATATATATATATATATATATATATATATAATATTATATATATTTATATATAATATATATATTTATACATATATATAGTAAGTTCTTGGTAAATGAGAAATAGGCTATTGGGCTAACTTCAACAAGTTTTTTCTAGAAATTAACTATGGCAAATACTACAGTGACAGTTTAGAAGGTGTTTTGTCAAAGGGAAGGTCCTTGCAAAATAAAAAACAAAGGAATAAATATAAGAACAAAAGAGGCAGAAATTTTGTTTTTAAGTAATACAACTGGATTTACAAAAAATGAAATATATCATTAAATATTATTAGTAAGAAAGGATAACAAGTTTCTTTGATGCAAAACTAGCATTCAAACATTAATAGCGTTTCAGTACAGAGGTGGAAGCTAACTAGAAAATTTAACAACAATCAAAAGGGACCTAGAAAAAGATAAGAAAGATCTTTTTGAGAAAATTTCAATCATTGCTGAAGGACTAAAAGATGATCTAACAATGTCAAGATTCGCTAAGGTCACTAATAAGGTAGCTCAATGTCATGATTAGTTCATTCTCTCCTAACTAATCCAAAACTTCAATACATTTCAAACGAAAATCCCATAGGATTTCATGTGCAATCAGACAGACAGTTTAAAGCTCACATGGAAGAATAAAGTTTCAAGAACTGACTGCACAATTTTGCAGAAAATAAAAGAGAAAGCCTCCTTTGGTAAATATCAAGAGCTGTAATAAAGGCATAATAAAGAAAATAGCATTAGTAAAGTAATTTTTAAAAGCACGTATTATTTATCGGTACAAAGACAGACAATCTAATGAGCAAAATAGAAAACCCAGAAAGATCTATACCCAGCAGAAACATGGCATAAGACCAAATTAATTACTCTTTTCCAGGCAGAAGGAGAAAGGTTAAGTATCTACCTCATAGTAAAACACAAAATAAGTCGCTGGAGGTGTAAAATCCTAGCATACATGTAAGAAAAGTAAAACTCTTAAAAGATATTATATTAATATCAGAGAAACAATTCGATGTTTCACTTTCTGCTTCTGACTCACTTCACTAAGCATGATATTTAATATTCTCAGTCTTGAACAGGAGATGAGAGAGGTTTTGCGATTTAGGGCTAATAAACTTTGTATATACTAAGTAACTCATTAGTTAAGCAGGGATCTGACTCAAGAGCAAAGTACTAAATTTTCACCAACAGGTCAAAATGAAGGCAGAGGTGCCCAGAGTTTTATTCTGTTTTTAGTTCTCATTAGGCAACCTGAGGCTCAAATGAAGTCAGGGATAAGTTTTCTTTTTGCAGACCTGGAGGTTGAACTCAGAACCTTTTCAATGAGCTACATCCTCTGCTGTTTTTATAATTTTGAGACAGGACCTTACAAAACTCGCAAATTGCCCAGGGTGGGCTTGAACTTGTCATCCTACTGCCCCAGGCTTCTAGAGTTCTGGGATTACAGGCATCTAGGACTATGTCCAGCTATCAGTCAGTGCTTTTTAGCAAATGGAACCTGGAAGTCCTTAGTGTCTCACAGGGATCTGCAACTCTCATTATCTAAAAACTCTTACTCCTATACCTGAGGACAAATATATACAGATGGCTTTTTTCACTTTTTAAAAATGTTTATTTTTTAATGGTAAGATATTCTGTGTGTCCTTAGTCATGGATGACTGTTAAGGTATTATATTTAAAGCTAGGTCAAACTGTAATATCCACAAGCCGCCAAATAAATAAGCAAATTGCTGCATGTTTATATAAAAAGCTACTTTTCATCAATGACGTTAATGAATCAGAAATAAATGCCCAGCATGAATAAATATCAGAAATATGATACTTTGGCAACATTTTTCAAAATTTCAGGTTTGTCCAGGGAAGAATTTTCTGACACATTAAAAAAGAAGAAAACTTCTGCATTTCTCCCATTCAGTAGACAACAACAGTAGGCTGGAATGTAGGAATAGCTCTTTTATAGACAAACTCATGTTCTTATAAATATCATTCATGTTCCATCCTTCAATCCAAAATAGAGAATAAATGTCTATTGACATTTTATATCATATTAGCTTTTCTTTTAGTGTACAAAGATTTTTTTAGTTCATGCTTCAATCAGATAATAGAAAAGGCTTTTGATATAAAATTTTCAAGCAAAAAAATAACATATGACTTGCAAACATTTTCAGAAATTGTAATATCACACAAATTTGTAAAGCCATACTTCTGAGAGATGTACATAAACACACATATACTCTGAAAATTGCTTATTTCTGAAGGAGAGATAATGGACTTAATTATTGATAGGATGCAATGAAACTTTAACTGAACATTTGATTAAAGGTAAAGGGTCAACAAACGTCATAAACATTAATCATAGATAATGGATTTACAATGATTATTGTATTATTCTTATTTTCATATTTTGAATTACTGTGAAATAATTTTACCACATTTAAAAATCATTTGTGGAAAAAAAGACAACAGAAAAAAATCAATTAAATAAGAGCTGTTTTTCTAAAATCAATAAAATAAACAAACCTCTGGCAACATTGATGGGAAAGAGAGAAGACTGAAATAAACATTTAAAATGAAATAGAAGACATCAACATCCTCCCTAGACACTACCAAAATCACTGCAGAATACTACAAGCAACTCTGCACATATATACTTGCTCACCCAATACCAAATAAATTTGAATAATTATATAATTATAATTATACAACTTCTATGAAATTGAGTTTATGAGCTAAAATTCCTCACAAAACAAGTCTCCTGGTCCAGATGATTTCATTAGCACACACTACTCAACATTTAAGGAAGTAACACCAATTCTCTACAATCTTTTCCTCAGAATAGAAAAAGAACAATTTCTTATTTCACTTTATAAACTTTGATTTACTGTGAAAACAAATTGAGAGAAGGGGAATACAGAAACAAACTGGACACCAATGTAATGCACGAACACAGATCCAAAAATCTTTAGCTGGGCATGACACAGGCATGCGATCCCAGCACTCTGGGAGGCTGATCCAGGAGGACTGCAGATTTAAGCCCAGGTATGGCAAATTAGTAATTTAGCAAGACCTTGCCACAAAATCAAAAATAAGAACGGGCTGAGGTATATAGCTCAGTGTGAAAGAACAAAATAAATGAGAAACATATCATGTTTAAGACTGAAAAATTAAAAGTAGTAAAGATGTCTATTCTTCACAGATGATATACAGCTTTTAAGCAATTCTCATAAAGTCTTAGTAAATTTTTCTACAGACAGACAACATTATTATAAAACTTCCATAAAAGAGCAAAGGAAATAGAATAGCTAAAATTGGAATTGTGTGCCTGCTGCTAACCCATACTATATGGCTTCAGTGATCAACACTATGCAGAGTTCATGGAGGGATGAAGACACAGAACAACAAAATGGAGCCAAGAACCTAGAAAAAAGATCCACACAAATAATCCCAACTGAGTCTTGGCAAAGGTGCAAAAACAGTCTAAAAGAAGACAATCTTTTCAACAAATCATGCAGAAGAATTTGAACTTCATTTAAAGAAACTACTCAAATATCACACTATATGCAATACAAAAATAGGTTCAAAATGGACCATAGGCTTAGAAGTAAAATGTAAAACTTTTAGAAAAAGCAAACATAGTAGTGAATCCTTAAGACTTAGGACCAGGCAAAGAACTCTACTCTCAATATCAAAAGCACAGTCTATACACAGAAAATTGGATGAACTGAACTGCATCAGGACTAAAAACTTCTATTCCTCAAAACCTTTTTAGAAATATAAAAAGACAAACTAAATACTGGGAAGAAATATTTGCAAACTACATATCTAAGGCAGGAATTGTATCTAGAAAACTAAAAACTGAACAGTAAAAATAAAATCCAATTACAACATGGGCAGAATACATGAATAAACATGTCAATGATGAAAATATGCAGATGGCAGACAAACAGATGAAAGATAATTGATAATAATTGACTAATCATTAACCATCAAAGCCATGCAAATTAAAATCACAATGTGGAAACAACCCAGACATCCTAAGATACACAAATCATCAAGCACATAGTGGTATATCCCACCATTGAATAGAACTCAGATAAAAAAAAAAAATCATATGTGCAGCAACCTGGAAAAATTTTGAGAATCATACTAAGTGAAGAAGGCTAATCCCCCAAATTTACAGCTTACATGATTCCATTCAGTAACACACTTGAAATGAAATGTGGCACAGATTAGTGATTTCCAGGGGTTAAGCACTGGCTGGACATGAAGAGTGGAGAGGTGGCTATAAAAGGCCAAAAGGATGGATTCTGGGAAAACGAAATGCTCTGTAACTGTGAGTCAGTCAACAGCAGTAACACAGCCAGTCCTGGTGACGCAGTCTGTAACCCCAGCGCTCGGCGAGACTCAGGCAAGTCTGAACCCAGCATGGGCAATTTAGCGACTCAGCAAAACCCTGTCTGAAAATCATAACTAAAAAGTGGGCAGAGAATGTAGCTCAATGTGAAGGTTCTGGGTCGGATCCTGGATCCTTAGTGCTGCAAAACAAAACACAACATCTTCCTGGTCACGATATTGTGTCACAGATTTGAAGCTACAATTATTGCAATATAAATTTACTTTTTAAATAAGCAAAAAATTCTTATTCATAGAATGAGTTAAAATAATGGTATGAAAAATATGTCTAAGAATATAGCACATAGGATTATAATAAGATTTTTTATCTCATTTGCTACAATATATGTCATTTTCCATAAGGTGCTCAAGAGCCAAGTTTGTACTGCTCTTCAAGGAAACACTGCCAGCTCCTGATTACAATGAAAAGCAAATAAAACAAAATAATAAACATGCTGATTAAAATCTTGGCAAAGGCTACACATGAAATTATATCCTACTTCCAAATCCAACCATCTTTGATCTTATAGCTCATAAATCATTTATATTATATGGAAATTATTAGAAAAACTTAAATGACCATTAAGAATCTAAGTAGCTACTACCATAACTATGTTGAAATTTATTGTTCCCAGAACTTATAATCATTTTATCATTGTGGGAGGCAACAAACAAGACTTAACTGATGTGAGGTACAGCTTCCTATATGGTTCACATCATATTTGCTTCCCTCAACTCACCTTGAAAAGGGAATCAGACTCTGGCCTGGCCAATCAGAAAGCTGCAGTCTCTGTTCCACTGGACATTGATAAATTGCAGTACTAGTATTGAATTTACTTTGGAAACTTACGTCATAGAATTTCAGAGATGAAAACTAAGAAATCATCTAAGTATTTTATTTAAATGTAAGTAAGCTGGATTCCAGAGGAATAAAATGATAATCAAGGATCAAACTGGAAAGTATCAAAACTTTATTTTTCATCTACTAATTTTTAAAGCATTGACAAAGCTTATCTATAATTATACTAAGATTATCTTTGTCCTCAAATATTCTTAGAAAGACTGAGTGAAGAAGAGGACTTTTGCCAAATGGCAATATTTCAAGGAAAGTCTTAGCTAGGAAAATTAGTGTGAAGCTACTCCAAGCTTTTCACACCTCCAAAGAGTTTCTCTTCTCACTATACAAGCACTCAGTGGGATGTGGAAATCCTGAGACCCTCCTTCTGAAACAATGCCTTATCTTGCCTTCTATGTATTACAATCTCCTATCTACCTCTGACATCATGTCTTCCCAGTGGGAATTTTTTATATTTTGAGGTCTTTTAAGGTCATCTTTACTGTACGTTGAACACAAATTACCCAAACTCATGTTTTGACTCAACACCCAATAACTCTAGAACTTGAGCAGAGGATATAGTTCACTAATACAGCCCTTTCCCAGAATGGCCGAGGCCCTAGTTTGATCCCCACTACTACAAAACAAAACAAACAAAACTAATTCTGAGCTTTAAAGCTCTCTATTGAGGTACATAGAGTCCATTCAATAAACATTTCAAGCTCGTTATTTTTGAAAAATCATATTCTTATCTTCTATGAATGAGCCATTCAGTTTTCCATGACAAAAACCTTAAAATTACTCTCGCCATTACCTGTCTCAAAACTCTAATTCCTAATCTGTACTTCTACCTCTTTCTTGTGTATTGCTTCTGGGCTACTTAACCACAATAGTAGAGCTCTTGCTCTCAAATTGCCTCCTCGCAAACAGAGAGCTGTGGCTGGCCTTGCGGACTCACTTACTCTGCTGCTGGACTCATCGCTCAAAAGAGCACATCGGATCATGTAACCTCCTGGCTGAAGACAACCATTTGATAACTCTCAGCCAAGTACAGTCTTTAGTACAGTCTTTAGCTCTCCTGAAAACTAAAAAGTTCAGCTCCTCCAACACACAATGGCATAGAGTAAATATTTCCATTCCAAAAGGAGGGAATAAAAGGATAGAAAGCCAAAACAAGTCCTAAACCTGACAGAGCAAAAGTTAAATCCTGTAGCTCATGTCCAGCACCTGGGGTAAACTGTAGTGACAGCAAGATGTGAACTCCAAAGGACTGTCTGATTCACTGTCACTAGCTACAACTTGCATCTTTTCTCCTTGGGCTGGCCTGGCCCACAGCTTGCAACCTTCCTCAGGGAATATCCATGCTCCTGGCTTCTCCAGATGTTGAGGATCTCCATTGTACCTCAGGCTTCTCTTTTACAACTTCACATGCTGCTCTCCCAGGCGAACACTGCCAAGCATCCAATACCTTCCTCTGAAAAATGACTGGCAGCCTTAATGAACCTACAACTCTTACACTTTGCAAGCCTTTAAAGCCAAGGTCTGCCACTGTCTTGAGTAGTAGCCTGACCTCCTTGGACAATTGCTGTGGAGGCTTCTGAGTTCTTAGATAACTGAACAAACATTTTTGTTTTCTTTGCCCCCTACAGGATGCTCTGGAGTACTATTTTCAGAGAGTCTTTTGCCTCTCCGCTCCTTAATTGGTAAAAGAAATAACACACCCTTCCAGGTCAAGACTCAAGCATCTGCCCCTTTCAGCCAAGCCCCACCTCCCACAGTAAATAGTGTCCATAGTGCATGAGGCTTCTGAAGGCCACTCCCGCTTCAAACCACAACACATGGTTTAGAGTTTAGATTTCAAAAAAAGTCAATACATAATAGTATATAGGATGGTAGGTGAACATAATTTACTCTAGAATTAAATAGTATGTCCACGATGATAGAAATATTCTTAGGTTCTATCTTGTAAGCAAAAGAACTTTATCGTCACTATTTTTCTTGTAAATATGTATTCTTCTTCTAGTTGATTTTGAGTTGGAAAGTACCTCTAAGAAAACAAGTAGTCTCGAGTATCAAAACACAATTTATTTTCTGTTCTGGATTCTCAGTTGAATAATCTTGACTTACATTTTTTCAATATTTCCTTGAAGTTGAAGGCATTCTTTTTTGTCTCCCTCTGCTGAAATAATATTTTCTATTTTTAAAAAAGGAATTATTTTATGCCAGTAAGTGAGAATAAGGAGGGATGTATAGGCTGAATTTATTATCTGAGTTTGAACTTTCCATATTGGATCCATTGACACCATCATTTTTAAAAAATTACCTTTGATTAAAAAATGTCTGACACATTTCTGATTTAAGATAAGTATTAAAAGTCTGGAAATAGAATGCTACTATAAAGTAATAAAGAATATCAATCTTAAATCAACAAAAGTATATAACACTTAATACTGAAACACTGGAGGCTCCACATCAATCTAAGTCAGAGAAACAATAAATATAATTCTTATCACCACAATGATTTAATATTATACTCTCAGATGCTCTGCTCAAATCAATGATAAGAAACAAGAAAGAAGAACTGTATTATTTCCAGATATTAACCTATTAACCAGACAAAAAGCCCTAGAAAACCAACTGAAATTCTATTATAATTAACAAGAGAAAAAAAGTTGTACACTTAAAAATAAACATGAATAGTGACTTATATATCAATGCACCAGTTAATCTTGTAAACTTGACTGGATGAGGAGACTCTCGGGGAAGTGACTGGATGAGGGGCCACCATACTCCTTAGGGAATTAATCCACTAATATAGCCGAGTGTGCTGTTAGGATGTGGGGCCCTGCTCAAGGAGATGGATCTCCGAGGATGTACCCCAGAAAGCATCTCTCTCGCTGCTGCTTTTGTCTGTCCTCTGCTTCCCAGCTGCCAAGAAGTGAGCATTTAAGATCCAATTATATCCTCTAGCCATAATGTTGTATCCTTGGAGCCAATCAAACATGGACTAAAACCTCTGAAACTGAAAGTGGAAACAAGTCTCTTCTCCTTTAAGTAGTGGCTACCAGCTATTTTGTCTCAGCTATGGAAAAGCTGACCAAAATAAGAAGCAACAGTGAGAGGAAAAAAACAGATAAATTTCTATTACTTCACAGTAAAATTAAAATGACAAAATACATTAAAAATAAACTCATCGAGAGATAGAGAAATATGTAACGCCTGCAGAGGAATAATACAAATATCAGTGAAAGAAAGATGCATTTAATAAATGGAAAGACCATGTACTAAAATTAGACAACAGAAGTTATAAAATGTCAGTTTAAGTTTATTTACATTTGAAACACTTGTGTTCTGTCCCTTACAATGTTTTCCAGTGTACTAGAAAAGATGGCTTGGACTACTGTTAGGACACATTTTGCACGAAACTCCACTGACGTAAGAGTGGACGGAGAGAGCAGGCTAATCAAAGAGAGTTCAGCTCTACTGTGTTTAACACTTTTCAACACAGTAGAGTGATATGACACCCTAGGGAGGTCTAATAACTGTTAAATAAGAAAACACTGACCTGAAAAATGATCATCACATTCTGCTCTCAAACTACCTCGAAAACTAAACTTCACGTGTATTTTTAAAATTGAAGCTGTGCACACAAAATAAAAGGCCGATTAAGTATTTGATCTTAAGCTAGAAAACAATAATATATTTTTGTTAAATAATGTTTGTATATGTTAATATTTTAGACATGTACTTGTGTCCTAGAAAAAATTAATAGATAGCAATCAAGGACAACTAATTGCCAAAACCATGATAAATAGTCTATCTAAAATGCTTAAAAAACTAAAAGAGAAAGTAATTAAAGGAAAAATATAATTCATATATCATTTTTGAAAATAATATAGTTCACTAGTAGTCAGAGAAACGGAAAGATTTAAAGCAGTGATTATGTGTAATTTTGTTCCCAGTGCTAATAAAGTTACAAGATCATAAATAGACAAGTGTCACTTGAGAGAAAATACTTGCAAACCATATAGGTGAGGAATAAACTAGAATCCAGAATATATAAAGAACTTTCCAAATTTAATAATAACTTCTTTAAATGAGCAAAATATTTGAACACACTTCAAAAAACAGATACCTGAACAGCAAAAGCAGATGTGAAAATATGTTCAGTATAACTAGTCATCAGATAAACGCAAATTAAATTCACGAGATGCCATTATACACAAACTAGAATAACTAAAGTTCCAGAATGATGAAAAGCACTGTGAGAATATGGGAAATCTGAAACTTTCCCGAACTGTTGGTGGGACTTCGTCAGTTTCTTTAAAAGTTAAACATAACCAAAATATCCAGCTGTCTTAGTTACTTTTTCATTGTTGTGTCTCAATACCTGGACATGCACCGATTAGGGGAGGAAAGATTTATTTTAGCTCGCAGTCTCAGAAAGTCACAGTGCATTCACGGGTGGGTGGCTGGAGATGATAGAATCACATGGTGGGGCTGGAGCCGGAGCCAAGCTGGAGCTAGTGCTCTGTCAAGAAAGCTCCTTACACAGTATGGTGCACAAGCCAAGTTGGGGAGCCAGGGCTGAACCATCACACGCCCCTCCAGGTGAAGCCCTAAGTGTCAGCCCCTTCTAGCCAGGCCCTACCTCCCAATAATGCAAAGCATCCACAGGTACAAGAGGCTTTTGGGGGATACTCCAGACCCAAACCATCACACTTGCTTTCATTTTTATGGTATTGTTATGGTTTTGATCTGGAATGTCCCCCCAAAGCCACGAGTCTGTGGAAGTTATAGATTAGGGCCATTAACTAGCCTGTGTGGAATAATCTTGGATTTCATGTGCTCTTCAGAGGCAGTCTTGTTCAGAGGGCAGATCATTGAAAAAGCAGTGGAACCTTGAAGGTGGGGCCTAGAAGGATATATTCTTTCCCTGGCTTCTCTCCCACTCTTCTCCTTCCTCTTGTGATACCAATACCATGAGAAGCTGTTCTCTTCCAGACCCTCTGCCCTGCTGCCACTGCCTTCCAACTATGAACAGACTGGGACCTCTGAAATGTGATCTAAAATATGCCTTTAGTCTTTCAAACTGTGGGTGTCAGAGCAGCTAAAAAGTGACTAAGACAGGTACTTAGGTATTTATCCAAAAAGAAGAGGAAGAAGAAGAAGAAGAAGAAGAAGAAGAAGAAGAAGAAGAAGAAAGGAAGGAGGGAGAAAGAAAGGGAATTTGAATGATGAAATTATATTGAAACTCAATCTCCAATGCTGCAATATTAAGAGGTGGAGCCTTTCAGCGGTTATTGAATCATGAGGGGTAGGATAGGGTCTCATAAATGGGATTTATATTCTTATTAAGAGACTCAAGGAATTTGAAAAGAATAGTTTTTTAACCTTCTTTTCTTGCTGCCATTAGAGCAAACAGCATTTATCCCCTCTGGAAGATGCAGTAACACAACATGACCTATGAAGGAGAGTCTACCCCTCACCAGACACTGAACTTGGCAATGCCGTGATCTTAGACTTTCCAACCTCTGTAACCATGAAAAATACATTTTTGTTCATTATGAATGACCTAAACTATTTTACCATAATAGCACAAACAACTAAAATAGCATATTTACATTAAAAACATATATACAAACGTTCAAAATAGTTTTTGTTGTAATTGTCAAATATTATAAAATGATTCAAAGAAATGTAAATGAAAAACAAATTGTATTTACACACTGAAATGATACTCATCAATTAAAAGGCATGACTATTACTACAGATCACAAGGATGAATCTCAAAATAACTGTGCTGAAGTAAGGAAGCCAGGCAAATTTGTTTAAAATTCAAGATTATGCAAACTATAGTGACAGCAAGTCAGTACTTACCCAGGAGTAGAGAGAGAAACGAGGAAAAAAATTACAAAAGGGTAGAAGAAATTTTTGGAGATGGTGAATTTGGTTATTATCTTGTAGTGCATAGTGGTTTCACTGCTATACACCTGTCAAACTTATCAAGTTGTACAATTTTAAAATATACCACTTATTTATTACTTACTAATGGCTCAATAAATAGATAAGTTGTAAAGAAAAAACAAGGTATAATATCATACCCACAGAATGATTCTGGTTTCCCACACACACTGGCACTTTCATTCACAGTAACCTATACACAGACTCAGAAATGAAATTTGAGATAAACAAAAATGTAAAGAAGTATTTATTCACATGGTAGAATTTTTAAAAATCTTCATTTAAATTTGTTTTTCTTGGCATAGAATCAGGATGCCAAAGGTGTAGGATCACTGCACTATTGGCTCTGCAGAAACTTTGGTGGAAACTGAGGTTTAGTAAAGGAAATTCTGTAATGACTCAGCTTAAGAAAGCAGAGGAACAACTGGATCTGGATGGTGACCAGAGGCCTGGCAGAAAAGTAGAAGAGATCACCAGTCAGGTGACATGACTCCCAAGACCAAAAAAAAAAAGGGGGGGGGGGATGGGGCACAGTCTGCACTAGGCAGGTGTGCCCATCCCTTCAGACCTTGGATCACAAGCTCTGAGTGTAGTGGGAGCAATGGAGCCAGAAAGACAGCCTACACAGTGTCAGAGAAGCTAGTGGCAGTATGCAACATTATAAAAAAAAATGGCCTTTCTCGTATCAGAGAGACCATTCGCTATTTCACCGTCTGCTTCTGACTCACTTCACTCCACACTGTGGGACTTTACAGATGCATAGTATTCCATTGTGTACAAATACCACAGTTTCTGTATCCATTGGTCTGTTGATGGGTATTTTGGTGACTTCCATATTTTAGCTATCGTTAGTTGTGCTGCTATGAACATGGGTATAGATATGTCTCTGTTATGTGTTGTTTTGACCTCTTGTGGATATTCCCAGATCACAACTCTTATGGAACTTAAAACGAAAAACAAAGTGAAACAGGTGGGTAGGGCAGGGAGGGAGGGAGGGATGGGTAGGGGGGAGGGACAAAAGGAGAGTGGGAAAGTCCTTGTCATCTTGACAAGATACATAGGTGCACAAAATGCTCAACTTCATTGTAAACCTTAAATTTTGTGCTTATACATATCAATAAAATGGGGGAAAATGGCCTTAGAATCACCATCCTGGAATGCCCAGTCATTGAGATGCAGAAACAGGGAGGGCCCTGCAGCTGCAAGGCCTCAAAGCTTAAGGATAGGGAGCGGCAGGACCACTGCAGGAGTTGCAACCAGCCTACTAGGCAGTCCCAGAGAGATGATGATTCAGCAGCAGTACAGTTGGAGCTGTCCCAGGAGATAGTCCACTGACAGGCCACATTCCAGTGAACTCAGGGGCTATCTTGCTGACGACAGGAAAGGAAGAGTGCTTGACAAGGAAGAAAAGAAATTAGACTGTGGATATCTTAAAAGATTCAAGCCCAACAAGAACAAGTCTCAGAAAACAGGTCTCGTACCCCCACATCTGCAGCACAGAAGCAGAGACACTTGAGGTGGTAGGCTGAGACAGAAGAAGAGAGGGAAATGCCCCCCTCCCCCCAGGCTCAGCAAGATCGAAGGTCTTAGAGATTTCCCATTCAAATAATACAGTATATGTAAACCTACGACAGCTCCCTTGTATACTCTACAGATTGAAACTGCTTAAGCTGATTATCAAGATTAACAGTGGCTGGATCCTGACTCTTGCTTGTACTGTTGCACTTCAAAGGATGCAAGTCTCACCATCCAGAACAACTGGGCTACCAATGATTCACAATCTATGTTCGTGTTTATCTCATAATTTCTGTCCCTGGACCTTCCCAATGGAACTTCCTCTACTTACCAAGGTCTTATCCATTCTTCTATTCTTCACTTACTTTCCCTACTCATTTGTCCCTTCTTTTGGAAATATTTCTCTTCTTATAAACAAGTATTTCTCATTCCTTTTCTTCCAGAGATTCTGGGCTTCCGATTTGGCACCAAGAAATAAGACAGGCACGCGTGTGTGTGTGTGTACATGTGGGTGTACCTAAATCTTGCCTGTTGTTTTAATCTTTTAGCAGATTTTCTGACATTCAGTAGGTGTGCAATAGATATTATATTAGCAATTTAAGAAATTATTTTTTGTGGATCATAGATTTCTATACAGAAATAACATCTTCCCCAGACTTTTTAAAAAAGAGACTTAGAACACTGCATTGCAATGGTATGTAAATGCTGCAGGGTAAAAATAGTAGCCCATTCACTGTGGCTGTAATGAACACAGCAGAAAGAAAGCATTTCATTTTGCTTGTCGTCTATTTTCATAAAATTAGAAAGAAAATTCAAAATACTTGTTTGAAATATTTACCCTAACCAATGCTATGTACAATTTTTCTCGTGTGACAGGAAGGAGAATACAAATACAATAGTTTGCTGTGACTACTAACAGGAAATGATTTCATGCATTATGTAAAAAGGATCAAAACCAGCGTATATTCTATCTGCATATCTCTGTACATCTGCCATCATTCATGTTTCTTTGCTCTGTTTATTTTGCTCTCTGAAAAGTGTATCAGTCACTTCCTTGTCATTTTATCAGAACAATTCATTGGGCTGTTGGTGTCTTACTCTTTATATTACACAAAGTCAATTCAGATTTCAAAGGTATTTTATTTTATAAGTAGCCTGGTTATGCATCCCTTATAATATTATAATAATATTTAGATACAATTTAAGCATTCACATTATTGACAAAGATACCTTAGGATTCTCAGAAATAAAATATTTCCTAGGAAGCATACAGTCCTATTATTTTCTTCATTACTTTAGTTTTATAAACTGGATTTTTTTTGTATAAATATTATAGCAGTGTAGATTCCCTTGATCAAAAACATAGAAGTCTTCAGCTTATATGGGCGTTACTGGAAATACTAGCTTCTCAACTGCTACTAAAAATGCACCTTCATTTCCAGAAGTCAAACGCTCAGTAAACACTAAATATCCCTAGTTGGCAGGATAATTGGTTTTACTTTGATGCATCTTACATGCCTTTGTTACCTCCAATAGTGTGTCTCAGTTAAGTGCATATTATTTTTTAACACTGGCACCAAGTAAAGCCAACAGAACATTAAGTTCTTACGCCTTACTGACTTCAGTTGTGTGTTTTTCAGAGCAATAGTGCCACTAAGAAATCAAACTTACTAAGCTTGAATGCTTCTCCTGTTCAAATACTTTCAATAATTAACATATTTATTTGTGTTTACTGTCTTCAAATAATTCACTTAAAGAGGGCAGAAAATTTCTAATATTCAAGAATTTAATCTAGTAGTGGAGATATAGTTACAGAACAATAACTTACAATGTGGTAATGTGTAATTCATTAAACTACTCAACAGAAATTGTACTGAACACCCACTATGTGTGTCTGGTATTGAGGACACCAGTAAGGTTGTACACAAACAGATATTTATGAAGTTTTTAGTTTAGGGAATGATTTAAGAATTGAGTAGAAGATGAAACTGCAGTTAAAGGTAGTCTTAAATAGCTGTTTGATGTAATAAATGGGTGAGATATTAAGAATATACAATTTCTTTCTAGGCTCTAGCATGAAGTTGTTAATCTGGTTATTCATTTATTTCTATTTAACAGACACAGAATTTTCTGTACAAGAGGGTCTGTTCTAAGCACTTCTTTTAATTCACTAATTTTCCATAAAAATGGTGATGATTAACCTTGACAGTCAACTTAATTGGCTTCAGAGACACCCAGGAGACAAGTAAGGCATGTTCCCAGCTGTGTCTGGCTACTTTCAGGCCTGCCCTCACTCTCTGTCCCTTTCCCTGTTCTCTGCTTCCTGGATTCCGCGAGTGGAGAAGAGGAAGGACCTCACAGCACACTGAAGAAATTCTATTCCTCTCACAGACTCAGAAGTTGGTATGAGAAGACTGGGAATCTTGAAGCAAACATCTTATCAGCCCCCAAACATGATTAGCCACTTAGCTAATTTAAGAAGGAGGGTCTCTGAATTTTAGTAGATTACCATGGATCCTTCTTATTACTGAGCAATCCAATAGCTTTCCAAAATACGTTTTTGCTGAAAAATCTTAGTTCCTGACTCCTTTACAAGGTTTTTTCAATTAGTGCAGAATGCTGCTAATATTCTTACTATAATAAATTGCATTCAAAAATCATTGATTCATGATTATGACTTGATAATGGAGATTTTTAGATTCTAAAATATGTGGAATGACTTCATGAATTCCAGTCCATAGAAGAGCCAGTGTGCAGTGTTAGGGCAAGAAGTTGAGACAGAGAAATTCCAGACAGTGGGAGATGCTTCTGAAATGAAAGTGACACAAGCAGGCAAAGGCAGTAATGTAAATATTTACAAAGATAGTAGTAAACACAGCGAGAAGGCTGGAAAAGATACGTATTAAGAAATAATAATGAAAATCGAATAGAGAAGTGAACAACTAATAAAATATTTGCTCAGGTAAATACTGTATTCAATTTATTCAATATTTGTCAATTGCCTATTCTGTATCTGGCTCTCTGGGAACACAACTGTGAATAAAACATTATCTCAGAGCCAACAGCCATGTAGGAAAGACTGGCAAAAAGATAAAGGAGCATTCCATGTGTTAAATGTAGTAAAAAGAAAATAAAAGTAACTGTGGAAAGACAAGGGAGAGAGTGAGTCTCACTACAAAGATTACACAGGGAGTCGCAAAACAGCAATAGGATTTGACCTCCAATCCAAAAACAAGCAAAGAGCAAAGCTTACTTGAAGATAAGCCCTGCAAAAATTTATAATTTTAATTTATTACTATTTTACATTTACTAAGACACCTTCCTTTTGGAATGATCTCTGTCTGATATAAAGTTTAAAATTAGTTTTCTACATTATTGTATATTAACCTCTTTTTTTTTGTTTTTTGCTAAAAATGTAAATTTGAACTTTGTTTGTGTGTCTTCCCACTAGGTTTGGCCCAACATCTTCTAAAAAGTTACCTAAAATCACTTCTTTTTTCAGAATTAGAACAATCATTCATCACAAAAATTAGATTTTTTTCATTTTAATTTATCAAATTGTAGGCTATTTTCCAATTCTTTTTACAGCAGAATTTTAATAAATACAACTTTAACACAAAATGCATAATACCATAATATTAGCTAAGTTTACCTTTAAAGATAAAAAAGCAAGTAATAAAAAAACCAAGACTTCAGACAAGTTAATGTTCCACACAGCTCTAGCCAGGCCATAAGTATTTCCCGATTAAATAAATAAATCACAATATACCAACATGAACATTCTAACTGCTTAAAACGAATGTACCATATTAATTTAGAATAAGATCAGACAGACCATTCACTGAAATGAGTCAATCATTTGTCTGAGTAACTCAGATGTCCATCAGATCCTGTAGTCAAAACAATTTTCCATGTAGATGAAAATTTAGTCTTCATGATGTAGAAAATAATCACTGACAATAATTAGCACTAATTATTGAATCAGAGAGACCCTTGTGTGGAGGAAAAAAATCTCAACATTTTCTGAAAATTAGCAGCAGCCACTGTCTTTCTAGTCTTCATTAGTATTTTACTGACTTAAAAACTATTGAATTTTCCCCTGCCAACTTAAATGTAAATTACAGCAGTAGGTAACGTGCTGAACTTTCCCTACATCAGGGCAAACAAAGTACAGCATGAAAAATTTCTTGTGAACACAAAGACAGCATGAAACAGACTTGATCATGTGTGTGGAAGGTGGAAGATGCTAGCTTTTGTGTCTTTCAATGCCTATTTTCATTACAAAAGAAGACAGTATGACAAATTCAAACTCCCTTTGAAACCAAAACTTAAGTGCTTCAACCCAAACTTAGCAATATGAACTCAGATTTCCTTTTAGAGCTAGAAAATTGGATCCTGAGCTGTCACTTATTTCCAAATTGTATTTTAGTTTCCCAAAACTAGTAAAATTAGGGCAAAAAGAAAAAAAATTGTGAAAGCCTAACATTTAATAGTTTTGCTTTGCTGTGTTTTAAAATAAAAAGCCTCACAACAATAGCCAGGTGCCTTGCAGGAAGAATGCTGGGGTTTGAACACTGTCTGACTGAATATGGCTGTAGTGTTCCTCTCACACAAAACAGCACCATCGAAAGAACATAATTAATAAATAATATAAATAATAACCATAAATTTGATGACAAAGACCACATTTCCTTCTGATTGCTAGTAATACAGGCTTCTTTTATCAATAATTTCAAAACTGTATCTATGTTTGTATGTTTTAAAAATGTATTTGTGTATATATATATATACACACAATATATATACACACAATATATACACACACACACACACTATATATATATATATATATATATATATATATATATATATATATATTTGTCGTTGTTTTTGTTCAACCACTGTGCTCACTGGTTAGTGAAGGAGTTAGGATTTAGAACATGTGACTTACTCAAGCAGGTTAGTTAACTGTCCCCACATCATAGTAGCAAACTTCCCACAGATACCAGTGTAGGTAGACACTTGGTATGGGCAACAGATCTCACTGGCTGTCACAAGCAAACAGAAGCTATTGGAGGAATATAAAGTTTGCAAATAGCTCTGGAAAAAGTGCAGGACTCAAAGGGATTGTGGAGGTTAGATGGTGTGAATATGCTAGCCAAAACACAAATGTCACACACTTGTGCAGCAGAATCTCACTGGCACAGCACGCTAGCCCTTCATTCAAAGTCCTGCCATGAGGGCTGCTGTCCATCAAGAGATGGAAGAGGTAGATTGCCCCCACCAGCCTCCGTAACAGAAGCAGAGCGCTGAAGGATTCCACCAATACAATGCCCTACGTGGTCTTTCTAGAAAAATGGCAGATAGTAGTGTTGAACAGAAACAAAATGAAGAGGGAAGTAGAAGAAAAATGTCTATGATCATATTGTTTCCCTTTTTGCTCTAAAAGATAAAATATGAAGACAAGAGCATAAGAAATAAAAGCTTTCCCGCCTGGATTCCCCATGCTATCTTTGAAAGTCCGTCTACACTGCGGGAAATTTTGGAGGTGAATTGGAAGGACTACAATGTATTTGAAAGCTCCAGTTGAAAGACAGTATTTTAAACATTTCAGCCAACTAAAATTTCAACAAGACTTTAAACATAATATATTTACACATTTCTTAAAAATGACAACATGGCATTTAACTGCCAGATAAAATGTGAAAGAAACCATAAACCTACCAGATACTCTGTTAACATCAATGTGGAAAGGTGGAGAATGGCTTTAAGAGTTATATTTGAGAGAAAATACTGTCATTGAAATAAATCTCTGATTTGTCGCAAAAAATATGGAAACATAAAAGGTTAACCTTGGCAACAGATTATAATGAATAAGTTACTAGACTGTTTCATCACAGATGAAATAAAACAAAATGGGCAGCATAACTAAGATAATTGGGAGTGAAATGTGAAGGTAATCGTGCCCCCCGGAAATTTCCAGATCTTTTTGTTTTTTAACTTATTCTTAAGTTGTTCCTCGGTTCTTCTCCACATTCCTGATTTAAAAAATCCCAGCCAAATCTTCAATTCTCTCATTTGAAAAGCAGAAAAAATAATCTCCCAGCTGTGATGAAGTGAAGATGAAATATGATACCAAAAAAGCATTTGAAATAATGCCTGGAGGATTGTATGTATCTGATAAGTGCCATCATTATTATCATGTGGGATCCCAAAGTTCAATGGACTTAGGTAAATTGAAAATTGCAACATTTTCATAATTGTTAGAATTCACATGTTTTTAATTTCTTGTCAAGATGCCCCACTGATGAAAATTTTAGAGTTTGTGCTATACTATCTTTGTAACCCTATGCCAAAAAGCTCCAGTAATATACAGCCTCATTAGTTACTTCAAAGTATCTACCATAGCCAGCTATTCTGATCTTTTTCCAAGTTTAACATATTTTGGTTATTTTAAATGTTGACTTCAACATTTTTAAGAAATTGGACCCAGCTGCACCTGGCATTATTTATTATTCTAAATTATTTGAATCTCATCCAATTTCAAACTCTCTTGAAAAAAAAAGTGCTGGCAAGAGAAAAAGACATGAAAATATTACTTTTCATAATATTAATAATATTCTTTCTTCTTTCCTGAGCACTTATACCTATACCCCATGTTATAATTTCAAAGGCACATGGGACGTAATAACAATCTGATGATTGCCTATTCGATATCAAATGGTTTTCAAAAAAAGAATATTTCAATAGTAACAAAGTGGAAGAAAACAGATTTGAGATACCTTTTTATGAAAAATGAAATGTCTCATTACTTGAACTGACAGCAGATAATCCTAGTTATTAAATTCAAATACAGAACAAATCTATGAACATTAACAGCCTCCTGTGACCCCCGCCAGCAAAGTTCTATGGGTATTGTGCTCCCCCTTAAAACTCTCTGGAGCCCACCTCGAGCTGATACTTACTCTTTTTCTATATGGTCAACCTACAAACATTTCAGCTGAATCTACAAGAAGCTTAAGAGCAATATTTTTTAAATTAAAATGCTACCAATCAGCACCTCAAACTTAAAAAACCCTGCAAGTAATTTTACCTGTATGTATGGAAATCACAGAATCACAGAATGAGGAGTTGAATGACTCTTGAAAGCATTTTGACTGAACTTTCCAAACTCAAATCTACAAATCTATACAGACAACTTACAGCTCACAACTCACTTCATTTCTAATGAAATGCATTTTCTATTAAAATTAAGTGTAATTAATTTCAATTTCTCCCTTGAAATCTCTGGATATCAGAGGCTAGATCTACTCCTTGTCCTCCGTGATACTCCACAACAATGTGAAGATAATGACTATATTAAACCTCAAAATGTCTTAGCCAGGCTGAGCCTAGCATAGGGCAGGGGAGGTTCTCAGCCTCAGGCAGCCATGACACACACATATAATCCACTCACATTGACTCAAAACAACAGATGTTGCCCTGCAGTGAGAATCTTTAAGGTGTGGAATATTTTTGTTTTTATTTTCCCTGGCTATGAAGAGTCATCCTGGTCATGGAACCCTGTGCATATAAGAAAATAAAGAGCCAGTTCAAAAGTCAGCTAGTAGTAGTAATAATAATACCTGAGCTTCTGTTTGTAAAATTTGGAATTTATTATCTTTACAGAAGAAAGTTCACTCAGTCTGTACTCCAAAGTTTCCACTTCCATAACCTAAGTAGTTTCAGTTCCCTTTGCTGGTGTTTGCTTCTTCCAAGACTAAGGGGCTATTCTTGGACTCTCACTTTAGAAACACAGGTAAGGAAACTAAATCTATTTGGGCTAATTTAACTTTGCCTTTATTTTCAAGATTTAGTAATGTTGGCACCTACGTTAGGAACAACGGTGGCCTACAACAAGATGTGTGCATATCCCAAACCCTGAAACCTGTAAAAATGACCTCTGGGAAAACAAAGCCTTCCAGGATGTAACTAGGACTCTCAGACTATGTCCAGACAAAATTTAGGATGGCTCCAAAGGTACTAACAAGTATCTTCATGAGACACAGGAGACAAATGGAAAAGATACCATGAAGGCATGTGGAGATGGAAGAAGAAATTGGAGTTATATGGCCACAAACATAGGAAAGCCTGGAACCACCAAAACTTGGGAAAAGAAAGAATTTGCTGAAGGTAGAGCCTTCAGGGAATGTACAGCTATTTTTTTTTTAATGTCTCCACTCCAGAAATGGTAAACTAAGTTTCTACTATTACAAGACATCTGGTTTATGGCCAGTTATCCTGCTGTGGACTTCACTATCGTTCTACACACTGACTAAGCCAGCAGCCACCCAATGGCAGCCAGCTCTCTTAATCGCAAGATGACTTATTTTTTAAAGCCAGACACTGTGGTGCATACCCTACCTGTTACCCCCGCTACTAAGGAAGCTGAGACCAGTGTGGGTGTGTCGGTGAAATTTAAATACTGAAAAGTTCTGAGGGTACAGCTCACTGATACCGCACTGGCTCAGCAGGCACAAGAAAAGAAAGAAAGAAATCATTGAACTATATCCCCCGCCTTGTCTCAGAATAGCTTTATCTTCATCTTCTCAGGCTTTCATTTAGGAATGCTAATTAGCTTTCAATTGCAGGGACAAACTCTCTAATTTGTAAGATGGAAAGATTTACTGTGTTTCACAGTCTATGTGGCCTCAGTCTGTGTTGTACATCAGGAGAAGTGATGGAGGAGGTCTGCTTACCTCAGGGCTGCTGCTCATTCAAAGACACGGCTTCCATGACTTCACTTTCTCTGACAAGCCCACACCCCCACAAGGGGTATCTTCCAAATGTCATGAGCTAGGGACCAACCTTAAATACGAGCCTCTGGGGACATTTAAGATCCCCATTATAAAAGTTAGATATTTGTGATATTGTTTGATCTTACTACCCCTTTTCCTGCCCTCTCCCATGTAGTACTGGGGGTCAAACCCAGAACCTCCCATATGGTAGCCCCCAACTTTTTTCTCTCATCTTTAGTGCTTATTATTGGGAGATAAACTTGGATTCAAGAAACCAACTGAAGCTCAGATGGATCGGGAAAATCACACACGTAAGCTGTTCGTGCCATAAAACACTAAAGATTTTGGGGCTGAAGATAGTTGGAAAGCATCGAAGTTAAAAAAAAAAAAAAAGAGTCCATGCCACTACAGGCTCATTTCTTCTATCTCTCTTATTTGTTTCTACTATTAGTCACTAAAATATGGGTTGCTAAAAAAGGAGATCATGAAACTGCAAAAGAGAAAAAATGCAAACACATAACAATTGTATGGAAAATGTTATGAATCAAACATTTACTACTCAAAGACCAGTAGTCAAGGATTGGCTTGCTGGGCTACATTAAGAAAGTACCAGAAACTGAGTGTCTTAAGTAACAGAAATTTATAATATAATTCCTCCAATTATGGAAGCTAGAAATCCAACAAAAGGCACTTGTAAAATGTTTTAAAGGAAAGAAAATTATGCTCTGCTTCTGATGGTTTTCTGGCAAGTTTTGGCATTCTTTAGTAAACAAAAAGTCTCTGTCTTCATCCTCACAGGACATTTTCTTCATCTGAGTGTCTGTTTTTAAATTTCCTTTTTCATAAGACCACTCATAATAGATTAGAAGGTCACTCAACTTCAGTATTACTTAATCTTAACTAAACACATCTACAGTTTTTACTGTATGGCCAAATAAGGTCATACGCTGAAGTACTTGAAGATAGTACCTCAACATATGAATTTGGGAAGACAGCACAATATAATCCAGAAAATCTCCCAAAATTAATTACCCCTGAGGTATATATTATGTGTTCAGAATTATGCTCATTGTCATATGAAGCAGAAACCATTGTGTCATGATTTTTATTCTCAAAAAATTTCCTTGAATGGACATATGAAACAATGACTGAAAAAGATGAGATTATTTAATGTATACAATATGGACTTTAGGACTGATGCGAGGCAAAGTAATGTCTTAGGGAAAAATATATCATAGTTACTAGAAAAGTTACTTTAACTGGATACTAGGAAAAGAAGAGTGTTACAAAGGCATTTGCATATCCTTGTTCTAAACAGCACTATTTATAATAGCTGAGGGGCAAAAGTAATCCTAATGTTAATCAACAGATGAGTAGATAAACAAATTATGGTATATAAATATAATATGATATTATTCCACCTTAAAAAGGAAGAAAATCTTGCCAATGCTACAAAATGTCTGAAACCTGGGAACAGGTGAAATCCTGTATGAAATAAACCAGACACACAAAAAATACATCGTTCTACTTATATAAAGTATAGTCAAAATAAAAGAAGGTGGGTGGCTTACCCAATGGGTGTCATTTTTTAATGGTATTTAGCTAAGACTAGATGAAAAGAAATAAGATCACTGACAGAGGTGGGAGATATGAGAGAGAGATCACATGCTATATTACATGGTAGATGTTTAATATGAGAAGGAAATACAGCAAACAGCTATTGATATGTGGTACAGATGACAGAGAAATTAGATCAGAGTTTGAATCACTTTTTCCACGTTTTAGAGATACTTATTAATATTTAGCCTCAATATAATTCAATTTCCTCAGATGAAAAATGGGATAATAATTTTTGGCTCTTATCAAGTGACTCAAATAAGGCAGCTCATATAAAGCACTGAGGGCATTTTTAGTACACAATAAATTGCATTTTTATTGAACAAATAGTTGAGAGAAAATGAAGAGGTCAAGAAGACCAAGTCCTTGATGAAGTTAAGATAGGCTTAGCAGAAATAAAGCTGAAGATTAAAAGAATCTGAGGTTGCTCAGGCAATGGAAACTTAGAGCTTAAGATTCCAAGGATGAAGCAGCTGTAGGGAATGAAAAGGTCAGGATGGGGCACTTAATTTTCATAGGTTGCTAACATACACCTGTGTGGTGGTCACAGTCATGGATGGAATCTCAGAACCATGGACCACTGGGGACATGCCAAAAGAGGCCATTTTCACATTTTTAACCTTTTAGTAAAGTCAGTATGCAGATACAATTTATCTTTTAAATTCTTAAATAACATTTTAATTTGTGCGGAAATGATTGATGTGATTTCTGTGCAATGGAAACACTGGTGAGGGCAACTGTGTTTCCCGATTCTGCTAACGGCAGTGGATCCCGTGGTGCCATTTCCCCATGAACAATACATTAACTGAGGTCCATTAAGCAATGAACTAAGAAGCACCATCTAATGCAGTAGCAATTTTCATTTAAATTATATTATAAACAATATTCCATTTGGCTAATTTTACAGGATCAAAGCATAATTATTCTAACATAGTTTCTGAAGAACAAATTAGCCCAAATCACTAGCAGATTTGCTGCAATTGGTTGTATAATATAGTATTTCAGCAGAATAAATGATTTAAACTAGCATAACTTGTTGAAGTTAATAGTGATGCACTTGAGACTAATTCACAGACATGCCTAATCAAAGGAAAACATGTAAAGATAGGAAGTAGGCAGGGAACTTTAAAATATATTAATATCAATGTGAATAAACCCCACACAGTTTTATATTTTAGTGATATAACTCTCCAGAAAATACATACTAACTGATAATTGGAATATTTCAAATTGGTAAAAACATGACTAATGCTCTTAGAACAAATTATAAGATATCATAAAATGGGCAGATAAAACTCTAATCCTGAATATTTTTTCCAAATGATGTACATGAAATTTAATTTAAGTACTGATCAGGATTCCATTCAGAAAACAATTTAATTTCTATTATAAATATGATAAAATGTTATCATGCTTAAGATTTCTTTAAAGATAGCCTATTTTGCAAAGTATTAACTATCTGAGTATTTAGAAACCAGATTTTTCTCATTTTAGTTTCTGGTTTTATGGATGACTTCTTTCTAGTCATATAATATATATTTTTATTACTCAACGTATGTTATTAGGTCATTATATTGCATATTATTGTACATTAATACATTTTAATACTGACAAGCTTATATATAGTAACATAATTACATATTTTATAGTTTCATGTTTTCTAAAATGGTAGTTGGTAGATTTTGCCACGAATTTTCATCAGTTATTCATTGTTTTCAGCTGAAAAGGGAAGTAGATGACAGATACTCCTGCCAGCATCGTAAGTGTCCCTACATGGAAGCATCCTCTTCCCTTCCACCTCCTGGCTTCCTGCCTCCTGGATTGCAACTGTGATGAGTGAGAACCTGCCATCTTCTTAGATTTTAAACTGGAAGCTACTATATGTGCATAAGATGGTGAAGAAACAATGTAGAGGGAGAACTCTGGTTTCTTACCTCTGAAGTACAACGCTCATTTTAGACTAAGTGGGTTTCTTTCATGAAAGGTAAAGACAATTGTCTAGCTCCTTGGACCAGTGTTCTTTAGAGGTTTCTATTACTCAATGAATTTAATCCCATCTATCTATTCCTCAGCAGTCTATGACACCATATACTTACTTTTAGGACTACTTAAAATAACACCTTTGCCACACAGCTTGAGGGCAACAGCGAGGCAGCGTGGGAGCAGGAAGCTGCTGAAGGAGGCAGAGGTCAGACCATTCATCATGTGCAGGTCTGGTAAGGATTTGGAAAAGCCACTGTCGGATTTCAGGGGAGTATGAGGAACTGATAGGTCAAGTTCACATTAAAAACATTACTCTTCCTCTGGCTCTTGGCCATTATTTTTTAGTTTCTATCCAGCTCTTAAAACTCTCTTCAGATGACATATCCTTGAGGAGATGCAATCTGACCGCCCAGATTATGCCATTTTTCCCCTTCATAGTACCACAAATAGAATAAAATAGTATTATAAAATAGTTTTCATGAAATTAAAATAATTTCACATGTGTTATATTTCTATTAAAACACATTCTATCATCAATTTTATGAAATTCAATCACTTTTTGATTAGACTTTTAGTTGAGCAAGTCCCAGTTTATAAGATCTTAATGTTATCAATCTTATGTTTTATTATGTTAATATTTGTAAATATATGTGGATTATATAAAATATATAGATGGGCATACTCTTAAATATAAAAGATCATATGCACATATGATTTAATTTATATTTTAGAATACAGGCTTTAAAGCTATTTTAAATTATAATATGCTGTATTTGAAGCAAGGAACTGAATATAGATACAGGTCATTTATTTTACAGTCTTTACCTTAACTTTTTAAATTTGATTAATATGTTTAAGACTATAAATAGTTAAGACTGGAGGAATGTCACAGTGGTTAAAGCATTTGCCTTACAAGTGTAAAGCCCGGAGTTCAATTCCTCAGTACCACATAAAGTTGGGCATGGTGGTTCATGCCTGTAATCCCACTTCTCGGGAGGCTGAGGCAGGAGAATTGTCATGAATCCAGGGCCAGCCTGGGCTACAGAGCAAGACCCTGTCTTAGAAAGAATACTAAAAATAGTTTACTGAAATTTTCACTTAAAATCATGAATTTAGTGCTAAAATCTTTTTGATTGCCTTCTCTTTATTATTATACTTAACATTTCTTCCAAATATTGACCTGTGTATTGTCAAAAGTATATTTTTGACATATATAATAGAAACTACTGATGTTTTTAGTAACACACGTCAGGTCATGGGAGGAAGTGGAAGGAGTCTCATGTATTCATTCTAAAACAGCTAATGAAAATGAAGAGTAAAAGGTTATGTAAATGAAGAAGGTTAAATCCTAAAAAGTGATGACACAGTTGGATCATTCTCATTACAGAAACAGTAGCGGAAACAAGCACAATCTGCAGGTCACGCAATCTAAACTGCACAACTGCACCCAAGGGAAATGGAACAATCCCAATAGTTTCCTCACATAAAGACCTAAACAATTCAAGTTCAAAAGAGTTGCTAATTTATTTAGTAGGATTATTTCATCTTTAAAACAATGAATATTTTTGATCTATTACTTATTTCTAGGGAGTAATAAATTTATTATTCGCACATTCTGAATGAACTTGCATCAATCACAATGAGACATTCGATCAAATTCATCTTGCAAAATGAAATGGCAAATGCACTTAACTTCAAGAAAGCCTATTTGGGGCAACTGCCTATAATTAAGGATGTTCTGTGGTATATTCATGAATATATAAAAAGGAGTATTGAAAACACAAATATCTAAATACTAGAGTAAGGATATGAAAATCTAAAGAAAAGAATAAGACCAGAAAGGTGAGTGAGTGATGACAGTGATTAGTGTACGAATGTTCACAGTTGTGTGTGTGTGTGTGTATGCATGCATAAACCCACTGTTAAAGTTACTGAAAAGAATTACAATTCTTCCCCTTCTCTTCCTCCACCCCCCACCCCTACCAACAGAGATTAGATTATTAATCTTTACTCCTTCCATAAAATAGAAGTTTGGGGTCTTAGGAGTTTATATATAAACTACGATGCCTCAAATTAAGAAGACTAATACTGAAGGCATAGTATCAACCAAATATACTGTCTGGCGCCAACATTTTGGGAGAAGCATTTGAGGAGAAGTGGATACTGTCTGAGCAGAGAGCAACCACACCACTATTGCTGAAAGCCCAGACAGTCCAACCAAAGCACACCTTGCCTGGCTGTGATGCCAGGCTAACCCTAACCCAAAAAGAGAAAGCTTCCTAGGGAGCAATGAAGTCTGACACCCTGAGCTTGCCTCAACACCTTCCACTGGCCCTTCACCAAGAAGCACCATATTAATGTTGCCTGTAGGCACCATTTCCGATTTAACAATACTTTTTACTGCACAATCTTCAAAAGAGTAGTTCTAAATTTAACAAAAGCATTTTCTGTGATTCAAAAAATTAACACTTTCAGTTGTTCTCACTCTTCCAACAACAAAAACTGAATCATTGCCAGAGGCAGAACTTGGGGAGGAGCCACGGCAATGAGCAAAACTGGGTATCACACACACACTAAAGCACAAAGCCGAATATGATGCCACTTTGCTAACTCCCATGAAAGAATATTTCTAATTTACAGTGAGTCTGTTCCTAGAAAAGGAGTATTCTTGCTGGAAATTGTATTGAATAATGCTGCCGTTCTAGATTAAGATGTCTGATTCCAAACATATCAATTTATTGCAACCTGTCAAGCCTTTGAATTTCTGTAGCTTGCCTTCTCTCTCTCTCTCTCTCTCTCTCTCTCTCTCTCTCTCTCTCTCTCTCTCTCTCTCGCTCCCTCTTTTTCTCCTTCTCCTTCCCTTCCTCTCCCTCTTTCCCTTCTTCCTTATCCCCTAGTCGGGACTCCTTCTTCAGTCCCTGCTCCTCACTATTCCTCACAGAATATAGTGTCTGAAAACACATAAAGTGAAAATCAAGGTCACAGACTGAAGAACTCCCTCAAGGTACAATTCACATGCACTTCAATGGGCAATTTTCTGTAACTTCCTTTTCAAACCTGATCTTTCCTCCATTGGTCTAGAACTCAAACTGCTTCCTCCGAGTGTTTTTTTCACCAATGTCTAATCTATTTACTCTTCAATCTATTCTCCATCGTTTATCCCCATTCAGACTACAAACATGTGAATCTCTCTCTTCTTTGCAAATATCATTCTGTGACTCTGTATTGCCTGTCTAACTCATGATATCACAACACTGGTAGATGTAATTACTGCTTTTTTATTATTATAAGGGTTTATTATAGAATACTTGAAAATAACACAAGTGTGTAAATAAATAAAATATACTGCAATCCTGCTGTCCAGAAGTGATCACATGGGTGAACTTTCCATTCTTGTACACTCCTAGAATTTTTCTTACTTGTTTATATGTGTGGTGGTTGTATTTTGTAACAAGTATCTCATAGCTTATAGAATTTTTTTCATTTTATTAAATCAAGAGTATTATATTTGTCAACAAATATGCTCAAAAATTATTTTAACTTTGGCACATTAGTCCATTTACTGCTTTAGCTAATGGTGGGAGTCATTTATACTATTTGTTAATTTAGTAGGCAATAAGTGTATTTAATTTTTTCTCAATTTGATCTGTAGGAAATTGGCTATTTTATTACCATTTTCTCCCTATGTATCTTTTTATAAAATAGCTTGATTATTTTCTCATTTTTATATTTACTTATGAATCTATTCATATTAAAATTATTAACTTTTTCCATATGTGTAAGGATAGCTTTCCCACTTGTTTAATTTCTTTCAATTTACTTATAATATTATTTTATATAGAACATTTCTGTTTAGTTTGTCAAATTTTTAAAATTTATTCTGTTGCTTATATGTACTGTAAATCAACCTTCTTCCAAAAATTGACGTGATTTTCTTTTCATAAATACTTCAATTCCTTATATTTAACTATTTCATATTGCTATAATTTATTCTAGTCTACAGTATAACGTGTAGACCATTTAACCTGATCTGTTTCATAAGAGTCCACCAGAAGCATTTATTCATCCTCCCTGTCTCCTCTGATGTGCAATGTCTCTTTCCCTGTGTCCTACTGAGGCTGTTACTCCATCCTTGTCCTTTCTGTCCTATTGCTATCTTATGCAGGCTTACTTACATGGTCTGCCTTCTGTACTCCAAGTAACACTTTCAAGAGAAGCATGGATGGGAGGGAGAGAAGCAAAGCTGTTGTTACATGATGTTGTCACGGGTGATGCATTTGGTCAAGGTTACTGGTCTTCTCTGGATCAGATCCCTGATGCCTACTTTAACAGTCTCCCAGGAGTCTGAACTCCATCAGATGCCACTGGGCTAAGAGAACTCTGCCTCTCTCTGTCTCCCTCCAGCCCAGCAGTACCCTAGCTGCCTTCTGGGCATCTTCACCAGCTCTTCTCACATGCACATTCCTTCACTTCCATAAAGTTCCCTTTGCATTAACTATTCGATTTAACTGTTGGAATATAAACCTTCCTTTCCATCAGTGTATGTGATCTTTTATGTACCAGGGCTATAATTTTATGACTATAACTACAAAGTATTAAAATTTTACTAATAGTTTTAAAAAAATGTTACCTAATTTTGTTTTGAAACCTTTTTGCAGTGAATTTTTAAAAAATTAGTTCTTTTACATCTTATCTTATTCATTTTTATAGAAACATTTATATGTGCAAATATGTATATGTGCACATATAGGCCTATATATATGTATACCCAAAAGTTCTTTGTACTAATGAAAAAAGACAAAACAATCAATATTAAATAAATTATGATATCTCCATGTAAAGTAATACTTCAGGCTTAAATATAGGAACACTCTCTCACCTATAATAGTGATTCACTTCTGGGTATGCATCCAACAGAAATATATAACTATTTTATCAAAAATATGAGTAAAAGAATGTTTCAATAGATCTATTCATAATATTTCCAGTCTGAATGCAGCCCAAACACCTACTATAAGACAGATGCATAAATTGTATTAGATCCACGAATTAATATAACATCATAATGAAAAAGAAAACCAAACCACTAAATGACACTCATGCATGCAAAGCAGAAAATAAGAGACGAGACACAACCCATACACTGCATTGTTCTGCTGATATAAAGTTATCACTGTGAGAGAAGTCACAAGACCAATTTGAAGATTATAGTCATAAAGAGACAAGACGAAGGGATGATTTCTATAACTTTGTATGTATGGTAGACTTTTTATTTTAAAAGTTTAAAAGTGTTTAAAATACATCCATATGTATTGATGCAAAAAGATGTCCAAGTTATGCTGCTAAGTTAAATAAAATGGTTGCTGAAGGGTATGTAAAGGAAGAGTCCATATGTGTAAAAACAAGGGATATATGTGTGTGCATATAAATATACATTCATGTTTGAATACACATGTACATATAAGAGAGAATAAGAGATTAGACCTTTTCTCATCAGCTGGAACTACGTTTTTATAATAATTAAAACCCAATGAAGTATTTGTTAAGTTTCATTAGAAGTATAAATCAATTTATAAGCAAGAGTCATATTTTACAATACTGCTTCCAAGACAGAAAAATAGTACATCTCAACATTTGTCCAACTCTTCTTTACAACCCCCTGTCAAGATTTTTTACTTCCCTCATGGCTATTGGGAGGGTATTTGCGTGTGTGTGTGTGTGTGTGTGTGTGTGTGTGTGTGTGTTTTATTTATTGCTACTCTTGTGAATTAAATTAATATTTAAGTTTCTCAAAAGATAAATCTAACCTTTTCTCTACTTCCTTATTTCCCATTAATTTCTAACCTGTTCAACCCTAATAAAGCTGTTCTGGAAGCGATTATCAGCTGCCAAGTACAACAGATGGCTTCGTTTTTTCAGCCCGACACTTTTAGACAGTTATTAATTCATTAATTTAACAAATATTTGTGAATCCCTTGATATATGCTAGACACAGTGTCAGCCATCATAGGTTCAAAGGTGAACACAACTCCTACACTCACGTTGTTTTGACCTTAATGAAGCCAACAATAAGCAGTGCTGTTTGCACCTAGCAAAGGTATTAGAGGAGAGGAAAAACACTGATTCCAAGGACATACAGCAGAAAACAGTCCATCAAGGCTCATGTTTTTAGGGGCAACTTCTCAGAATAGATACTATAACTGAAATACAATTCTTAAGAGGTCAAGCTATCACTCTAGACCATGGTAAAATGATCCCATAATTGGATGAAAGTTAGATGAGAAAGACAGCATATTTCAGCATATTTAAGGATAAAGCAACAATTCACCAACACTGGATCACAGAACTTAAGTAGGGGAGGGGGTAATTGGAGAATTTTAGATTAAAAGTGTAACTAGAAGATAGACCATACAGACTTTAATGGCATGCTAGAGAATGCATAAGTTATCAACAAGCTACTAAATATCATAAAAGCAGAAAGTCAATGATGAATGCAAGGTTTTATGCAGGCAATCAGTGAACAGTAGTTCTGTTGACTGAAATGAGGCAAATAAGAGAGCAGCTCTGGAAGGGCAGAGACTGGGTTACTGGTATATCGGTTTGAGATATGCAGAGTGTGAGGTGCCTTAGAAGACAGCGAGAGGCAATGAGATGTATAGCACTGGGTTATAGGAGATCTACCTGGGCAGCAGGGACTGGACACAGGAGGACTGGGCAAGAGAGCACACATGACTACTTGAGGGAGTGGGAGCACAGCAGAGTGGTCACAGGGCAGACACTAGTGGTACCTGGCTCCGGATCTACCCTAGCTCTGAGCAAATACTCAGCTTTCTTAGGCTTTCCTAGCTGTCTACAAGTCCGGCATAATAACACATGTATCTTCCAAGAAGTCATGAAGGTTAAAATGTCTACATAAAAAAACCTCAGAGAAGCAACAACTCAATAAATGTTGACTCTACTAACAGTTCTCAGTTTGAAGACGAAGTTTGAGGACATGACACCATGAAAGGAAAGTGAAGGAGTCTGAGAAGCAGCAGCCAGATGCGGAGGGAAAAAAAGAATGCAGTAATGGAACACAGGACAAAAGAATGCAGTTGGAGGAAGAGAATATTGCTAAAACAAAAGGCGGGCAATGTCCAAATGCAGTGATAGAGGCTTGGATTGCAAAAGAGGCCTTGTTTTTCATCAACCTATCCTAATGGTCATAGCCGCATTGGTGATTTAGAAACAAAAGCCAGATTACTTAAGGCTAAGAAATAAGTAGGCAGGTATTATTTATAGTTGAGTGTGAAAAGAGAAAGATAATAGAAAAAGTGGATAGGAGAGAAAGTTTGGCTGTTTGCTTAAAAAAAAGGAGATATTTGGGCTTGTAAAAACTCATGAGAAGAAACTTTGTGGTAACCTTAGATAGAAAAAATAGATAATAGTATGGATTCAAAGATGAGATAAAAGAAGACACAGAAGCATAAAGGGCCTTAGGCAGAAAGAAGGAATGGAGGAAGGAGAAAATGCACAATGGTGGGGGTGAAAATTTTTAATTTGTCTGTTTTCACTGCAATTGACACTTCGAACTGTCAATTGTGCATTCTGAACGAAGTGGAGATGGAGATGTCAAAGACTGGAAAAGAAAACTTGAAAAACGGCACTGTGGGAAGCCAAACAGAACCCACAGAAACTAAGCAGAAGAATTTTTCAGACAGATGTCAGGATCCAGTTATTGTGAAAACTGTTGATTTTTCACACCATCAGTCCATCGGCTTGTGCTAATTTTCTTCAGCATTATGTAGCAGAATCATGAAAGTGGGCATGGAAATAAGCTGGGTGGTTCCAGAAAGAGAACAATGTAAGTGAGGAGAGCTCTGGCAGGACAGAGCTCAAATGCTGATGCAGGGACAGAGAAGAAAGAAGAGGAAAGACAAGGCTGCCATGGTTTGGATCCCCGGTGTCCTCCAAAAGCCTCCAGTATTTGGATGTTGTGGATGACCTATGGATACTGTGTGCTGTTGGGAGGTGGGCCTGGCCGGAAGGGGCCAGACCACCTGCAAGGGTAACACAGCCCTTCCTCCTAGATTGGCTTCTGTCCGCCAAGTCTTGAAGAGCTGCCTCCACCGTGTGCTCTCACTGTTGTCTGTTGTTCCCCTGTTGTCCTGTTGCTGTTCATGAAAGGACTGTGACTGTCTGAAACCGTGAGCTAAGAAAAATGTTTCCTCCTGAAAATGCAAGCTAAAAACGAATTTCCTCCTTTAAATTGTGTATATTCCATAATGAGTCACAGTGATGGAAAAATAAGACAAAAGCCACAGATAGAAAAAAACAAAAAAGGAATCAAGAAATGGCAGTCCTGATGAGACTGAGGACAGCAGCGGTAAAAACCAGCAGGGGCACATTTTGTGACCTGAGAAAAGAGATATGTACTTCACAAGAGGATCACTTTCTAATGAGAACATGGCTGGGGAAAGACAGAAAATGGCTATCTGCAGTGAAATGGATTTAAAGATCACTGAAATGGAAAAGGCCATGCTAGTGAGAGATCAGGTTATTCTCTCGGAGACCCATTGATGCCAGGAAGTTGTTACAAGAATAGGGGTGGAGAGAAAGATGCCAGTGACAATACATAAGATTAATGCGACACAGTGGCTGGAAAGCCTGTGAGAGAAAGGAAGCTATGGGGTTTTGCACATTCTGCAAGTGCTGAGATGGGAATATGGAAGGATACGGGCCTGGATATGAAACTGAGGCATGAGAATGTTGATCCTCCCAGAATGGTGACAAAAATAAGTGGCACTCACTTAGGACAGCTGCAGAGAAGCTAGTTTCCAGTACACGACAGAACTGGACCAAAGGTGTATGCAGAGTGTATGAAGATGAAGGAGAAGCAGAGCAAATAAAAGAGGCATCACACACCATGGTGGGGCAGAGGCGAAGAAGCCCCAGGCACTGCAATGAGAATATGGAACCAAAGCACAATGGCAGGCACTTTCACTGGGAAGCCCTGTAATGGGGAGGCTCTTTAACAGTGAGTCGTGTCCATGAAGAGGCATGTGGGGAATGATGGGATTTCCTGACTCCAATCATAACACTTTATGCCCAAACAATCACAGCAAACTCCTGAAATGCTACTCTGCCTTCCTTCATTTTCCATAAGCTATATGCACTGTATTATATAAAATGTAATTCCACTCCTGCCATTCATTTCCCTAATTAAAATCCTCCACTTTTTTGTCAAATCTACAGTGCTAATTGCAAACTCCTAAAATTAGCATTGTATGAAGTCTCCCCAATTATCTGGCTCACATCCACCTTCCCACCCTGTTCCTCCTGCTGCACTGAGCTGCATGAAATGTCCCCAAACTCCACAGACCTTAAATGGAGATAAGGAGAAAAGCATTCCAGGTGGAATGGTTTGAATAGAGATGGGAGCATTTGGACATACTAAGAGATGTCATTTAACTGAAATACAAATCTTAACTAGATGATCAGACATGAAAAAATAAGGATTTCTCATAGCTGTGATTCTTGACAAAATTATTGCCTCTTTGCAATGTGTTGGAATGTTAGAAGCTTTTTTTCTCAAGAAGTTTAATTATATGCACCTAGCAAGTTAAATATTTTTAATCATCATACACTTGTCTGATGTTGTTTTTAATAATTACTGTACACATGACCTTTTCTTCATCGTTCTATGTTTTGTATAGTTAATTTTTTATGCTAAAAGTCATAACTGATTAAGAGGTATTCCTCATAACACATAACTCATAAGAGGCACCTTGCAAAAATGTGTGAGTTTGTGTATTTTTCAAAGGATAATGAGCAGAAAGATTCAAAATCTGTTCAAACGTTTTCTGGCAAAATGTATTTGAATCGTGCCAAGAGGAATTTCATGTTGCATGCCTTCAATCTGTTTCTGAAATATTTGTAGATACAGGCAACATCTGTTCCACTGGACAGAGATACAGTGTAAGTGTTAATAAGTTTGGAAAGGCCTGACTTTAAAAGTTTGTGTTTGGGAATTAAATATTTTTAAAACAAATGCATGTTGAAGTTCTTTCCTACGCAAACTTTAAAATTTTTAAATCACACAAATTATAAAGAAAATATTTTTTACAAAATAAACTAAAGTCTATAACGTAAGGACTTTTTTCTAGATGTATTTAATCATGTGTTAAGTGTGCCTACTGGCAGCACAAAGCACTGCAAGGCAGCTCTGCCATGCATCAAAGTGAGGAGGAGAGGGCTGAGGAACTGAGGGACTACTCTGTAGCTACACAGAAAGTAATCCAGGTTGGGGCAGAGCAGCGTAATAATGTGAAGACATGAAGGAGTAAGAATAAAATACAGGAGTTGGGAAAATGATGGAGAAGTACACTGACTGCAAGTAAAAGGCAATGAGCAGTAGAGATTCCTGATTGGCCAGCCAGGCACTAACTGTAACTGCTTGTGCAAGAGCAGGGGCCCTGTTAACTGACTGAAACAAAATTGTTCCAAGAAACTACATTCTGAGTTGAACTACATGACAGCAATATATTTTATTTTTAAAGGGGGAAAATTTTGTTGTTTCACAGCATTTTATGTTACATAAATAGATAGACATTTCTTTTATAGCTAGAAGGAATGGAACATGACATTGTGAAAATAAAAATAACTGAACAAAAAATATGAAGTGGCATCACATATAGTTATGATTAAGAATTGTTGGGGTCATACTTTGTTTCCAAAGTACATGATGAAAAAGATATAAAATACATTCCTTATTATAGATTACAGTCAAAAACCTTTAAAACACACTATCATCTAGACCACTACATGGAAAAGGTAATACTTTCTCCTCTGATAGAGGCTGACCTAGTTAAAATTCAATAAAAAAAGGCAGATCTACATCAGGGATAGATCCTGGGCTAGATAAAGTCTTTGGTATTTCCAACTCTTCCCGGGGGATAAAGAGAAACTAAGGTGGTCTCAGAAGACCTCACGAAAGCATTAGAAGGTGAGGTGGAGATTTCCTCAGTTACTCCATCCTGCCTTTACAATTAGGAGAGCCCAGGCTGGGCTGGGAAGAAAGGTGGGGCTTCTGAGTTCCTCAATGGACAGTTTGCCCTATTTCTTTAGAAGACACAAGTAAATTACATCAAGGGAAGGCTTGGCTGGTTTAATAACAAGTAAACTGTAAAAGTAAAAAGTGCCTGATTAGATGGCATAAGCTGGTAGTCAGCATGCTTTGTCTCTGTAGGTTACTGGTCATTAGATGCATATGCTTTAGAAATTCATATGCTTTAGGCAGAAAACAAGCGCCTGCATATCTAATGAGTTGAAAGGTCATTGTTATATAACTGGATGAAAAATATTGTAGTGCTTGTTCACCTGATCACAAAATAGGACAGGGAAAGAGTGGTGTTAGTGGTAGTCCCGGGGAAGTAGATGCAATGCCATGGGCCACGTTTACTGCACACACCTTTGTCACTTCTGAATTTTAAACTAGGTACATTTTACTAATTGAAAGAAATTCTGAATTAGGAAACTAAGTATTAAGTTGTAGGTGAGACAAATTAGCTCTGTATAAAACACCTTGTTGATTGGTCAACAACTGTTCTCCTGAGTCATTTTTTGTTAAAGATCTCTGATTTTTTTCTTCTCATGGTAACATGCCCAATCCCAGAAGATGAGTCAAGGTTAGCCTATACCAAGTCAGTGATGGCTAAGATAAGTCAGGGAGCTGAGGCTTTTAGGAATGAATTCTCTCCCTGGCAAAAAGAGAAAGCTTGAGATGGTTCTGAGGAAAGTTTCTTTGTAACCTACTCAGCCACCACCTCTCTCTTAAATCTAAAGAGATCATGACCTAAAAATCTGCAGTACCAATCTAGTGTTCTGTTTGCAAAAGTGAAGCCCAGTGCATAGAGAAAAGCATGACTCAGAATTCCGATTCTGTAGCTCAGCACAATCAATGTTGTAATTTTACCCAATCACAAATCATGTAAGCAAACAGTATATTCCCTCGTGGTTAAATTTCTGTTGACTGGACTTTCATTAATTTCAGCAGCTAAACTCTAATGCACTCCTATCTGTAATACATACTGAAATATGTATTTTTTAAAGATTTTGAATATTTTTATAAAATATATACTTCTTTGCTGAATTAATATTGTACATTATTTTTTAGTTCATTTTTCTTAATAATTTGGTATTGTAAGTAGGAGCATAAGTTATTACAGCATAGTAGATGATAAGAAATACTGATACGCGTTCTGCAGACTTTAAAGTTTTAAAGCGAGAGTACATTATTCATGCTTGTATCCCAGCACTGCTAGCATAATGATAATGCCTTTGCATACACTCACTTATGAATGAAATAGTCATTATTTAAGAGTTGCTTTAAAATGCTGAACATGCACATCTATTTCATCTCCTACTCCAAACCACTAGGAATTATAAAACTGTATGAACATCCTTAAAGTTTAGATCTACAATATCCCCCAAACGTCTCTTGTATGTTTGGAAGGTGACAGGTCATGAGTGTTCTGTACTCACTGACAGATGAATCTACTGATGGTTCCATGTGCTATTGGGGGTTAGAACCAAGTTGGAGGAAAAGAGTCAGTGTGGTATGACCGGGAAAGATATATTCTGGCCAAGGGCCTCCCTGCTTTCTCCTCTCTCTCTCTCTCTCTCTCTCTCTCTCTCTCTCTCTCTCTCTCTCTCTCTCTCTCTCTCCCCCCCCCCCCCCCCCCCCCCCCCCCCCCCCACTTCCTGGCCACCACTGGTTAGGCAGACCTTCTCCTGCAGGCCATTCATTCTGCTGCCCCACCCTTCTGGAAATTCTAGCCAACTGTGGATGGATGAAGACCCCTGGAACTGTGAGTTAAAACAAACTTCTCCTCCTTTAACTTGTGGGAGTTGGGTACTGAGTCTTAGCGATGGTAAAATGACAATGACAGAAATATACAGACATACATATGTACAGATGAAGCATATGTATGTATTATGTCATATATTTATTTAAATATAGTTTTCTAACAGTGTTTTGTTGTAGTAGAAAAAGCACCCTTAACAGCCTGGAAATTTGAGGAAACCATACGGTAAAACAGCCACATCAGGTAAGCAGCGAAATCCCACAACTTTCCAGACAGGAGAGATGAGTGTGGAGCGGAACACGGTGCATGAACAGAAGGCCCACGACAGAAACCCAAGGGAATTATATAGACGCAGGTTTACCTTTCAGATTGACTCCTTCCACTTTTATTTCTTGTGCCAAATAATGAAGGAAAAATATTTATTTATAGCTAAAGCAATACATCAGGGCACACACAAATCTGTAAATGCAGGCTATGCTAATCAAAATTAGCTCCCACAGACAGTTATCTCAAACACACAGATAAAAATGTTATAAAGAAATCACAAAACATTTAAATGAAAATTATTATGAAAGGAAGTAACAAGTAATTTTAAAGAAATTAAATATTTTTAAGTAGATATGAGAAGCCTTTTCTACAAAACTAACAGGATGAATTATAAAAATTGTAGTCATTAGTACTAAGAAAATATACATGGGCTATTTAGCAGAGTGATTACATTATCTGAAAAGCAAATTAGATTATTAGAATACTAAGGTGTATGTTCTCCTAAAATACAGCAAGAAAAAGAAAAGACAAAATAGGAACAACATCAAGAAAAGAAATGGGGAAGAGAAATCCAGATGGTCCATCCTTCATCTGATGTGAATTTCTGAAGGTACTGATGTGAGGGAAGTCAAAAATAAGGAAGGATTGGGGCTCAGAGGAAGGGGAAGTATCCTTTTATTGGTGGTGTTGGAGCGGGGGCAAGGGGGGAAGAACACTTTATTAAGAAAAAATAGAAGAAAGGAGGCTAGAAGGAAAATGAGGGTAAAGCTTTTGCTAGTCAGAAGGGGGACCTCAAAATGTGGGTTGCCCCCAACACATTCTTAAAGTTGAAAACAACCCAGGAATTTTAATTTAAAAGTAAAAGGATAAGTAGTTTAAACCAGAAAAGGAAAGCATCTAGAAATACTGGAAACATGCAAAAGAGGGAAGGCAATTTGAAAATCCTTACAGCATTTAGACAGAAGCTGTCTTAAGCTGCTTTTTGCTGCTGGGACAGAACTGCCAACACACATAACTTGAGGGAAGAAAGATTCACTTTAGTTCTCACAGTTTCAGAAGGCCACAGTCTACTCACAGGTAGGCTGTTGGAAATGACAGAACACAGGGTGGGGCTGGATCCAGAGGGACAGCTTCTCATGGCATGGCAGAACAGAGCCAAGGGCAGGGAGGTAGGCAGAACTAACACACAGTTCTCCAGGTACTGCCCCAGGGTTCTGCCCCTGCTAACGAGGCCCCACCCCTCAATAGTACATCGATATTTTATGAGGCTTAGGGGGAACACACCACATCTAAATCATACTAGAAGAAAACTTTATGTAAAAAAAAAAAACTGAGATGCTAGCTCTCTCTTCAATGCAATACAGATTAAAGCATGGGCATCCAATGTTTTGGTTTTCCTGGGCCACATTGAGTGAAGAATCATCATCTTGGGCCATATGTATAATATATAATACACTTAATTTATATAAGTTAAAGAACTTCCTTTGGTCCTTATCATTTTATTATGTCACTAAAACAAAATAACATAAGGCTAAATTTAAAGATTAAATAAGAAAATGCATCTGTCCATTTAGCAGCACGCAAAAGATGAAATAGGATCATCCATAATCTTTGCATTGTACTCACCAATTCGCATGGGGCATGCGGTGTTTGATACACAAAGGTTTCAGTTTGACTGTAGCAGATGCAGCAGGAGTTAATGCTGTACTGCAATCAAGTCAGAAGAAATATTCCTAAAAAAAAAAAAAAAACATGGTAAGGTTGAATATTTAGGATTTCCTGGGGCTACATTACTAGCTGTCCGGGGCTACAATGAAGCTTGCGGTCAATGGCTGGACATAACTGGTCTACAAAGTTTGAAATTGAGAACCATGCAAACGAAGTACCAAAAATATCCCCAAATCACAAAAAGATAAAATATTCTCATAATATTTTCAGCAAGTTTATGAATTTGTATTGGGCCACATTCAAAGCTCTCTTGGGCTATATGCAGCCCACATGCCTTTGGTTAGACAAGTTAGTACTAATGTGTCTTCCTCATATAATCGGCTAATAAAAATAGTTAAAAATCAAAATTACTAAAATTGGTTTTACAAATAAGGACAATGTATGAAACTTTTTAACTTTTACCCAGGGGAACATTCACTAAAATTTACCTTTTTTAGTTAAAAGAAAAAAATCTCAACAGGCAAAACACTCCTATTCTCAAAGCAACGAAATCTCTGAGCAGCTCAAGTTCACAAAATGTTAGTAGGCATCCTTTGTTGTAAGCGAAGGTGGTCAGATTGAACAAATGGTGTACAAAATACCTGCCAAAGCTAGAATCCAAATAAACATTAAATACATTCTAAGAGTGAACCTGATGACGCAGGCCTGTAATCCCAGAACTTTGCGAAGCTATAGCAGGAGGATTGAAAGTTTGAGCCCACCATGAGCAACTCAATAAGATTTCATCTCAAATAAACAATAAAAAGGGGCTGGGGATGCATCTCAGTGTGAAAACTCTGTGTTCAATCCTTATTATTGCAAAATAAATAAATAAATAAATAATAAATGTTTTAGACATAATAAACTGTTCTAATTCATCGGAAAAATAGAAAAAACTTCTTAAATCATTCTAAGATAATTTTATAAACTTGATTCCTAAAATTAATAAAGATGGATCAAAAAATGCATCTGTCATTTAAGTACAAATCTTTTATTAAAACATTTCTATTTACTATATTTTTTATTTGGTACATCTGGAATCTGAGGAGAACTTGTCCTATCTTAAGTAAGTCTACCTTTCTAAACAATGACAAATCACAAAATGTAATGGAAAAATCTAAATCATAACTGAAAATGTCAGAAAATTTAAAAAAATCTCACACTAATCTAAATAAATGCAGTATAAACAATATAAAACATACTATTTATTGAATGAATAAAGAAATACACCCCACTCTAAGTGGAGTAAAGGTAGGCATTTGTCAGTAAACAAATTCAAAATGAATGTAATCTAGTTCAAAGCCTAACAGAATTTTTTTTACAGGGAATTTGATCCAGTTCTCAGAAAACATGCAAAAATTTCCAAAAAGAAAAATATACCAAAAGAAGAAAAATAAGAACTTCCACCATCAAATTTCAAAATACACTATATACACAGAATTTTATGACATCGACATATTAATATGCAGCATAGATGTAAGTAAAAGAGAATGAAATACTTGGCAAAAGGACAATTCAAATCAGTGATAGTAAGACTGAACAAACAGTTACAATTTCTGACTCCATTGATGAGATCAAGAAAAGAAATTAAAAAACTTATATTCTAAATTGGTTAAAAACTTAAATGCCTAGAACTGCAGAAGCATGAAAACAAATATTTGTAATTGTGGTGTATCAGAGAATTTTAAATGACTAAAATGCATATGTCACAAAAGAAACAATAGATAAATTTTACATATTTAAGTCATGTGCATGAAAACAAAAAAATTATTATTCCCACTCAGAGTCTTATTTCTTTCTATTAGGAAGTGTAGAACGTCCAAAAGAAATGGCTTAAAAGTAAAGAAAGTGCATGTTAAGAGATCAGAGGGAAGCTTTCAAATGTTCAAGGCCTGCTGTGTGCAGCACCATGACAGCGGTGAACACAGGCTGCCCTGTTTCATCTCAGAAACTTCATCCCCCCTACAGACGACAGGCTAACTGATATCATTTGGCTGTAAAGGAAACTTACTTTCAGCAACTTATCAAAAAGTTGAAGTGGAACTTAAAATAAATACTTGTAATACTATTTTGTTTCCCTGCATAATAAAAACAAAAGTATACCTCCACCCCAATCACATGAGTGGTAAACTGATTGCTAAAGTAGTTAAGAACTTGGAATATGATTAAGATTAAGTTAAAATAGGATTAAAACACACACAAAGCAGAGTCACCCAGCGTGCTGGGAAATGAGGAAGAGAAGACCGCAGGAGACAGCTGAAGTGCTTCATTCACAGCACAGCGGCTCCAGCAGCTCCCTGGTGCAAGTGTGCAAATGCCACAAGCTGCCAAGCACAGCACATGGAGGAGAACGCACTGGAACCGAATGCCTAAGCTCTAAGCTAGACTACACGGGTAATGACAGTTCTAATACAGTTAGTGAAAAGCCAGTGGTAAATCACTGAAAATGTGAACAACCTGAAACGGTGACTTGTGAAATCACATAAATTGGCACTAATTTACATACCTCTAGTCCAAACACCAGGTACAGTCATTTTATATCTTGGGAAAGTTACTACCCCCAATGAATAGATTTAGGAGAATCTTTATCAAAAGTATTGTTTGGGAGAAATTTTGGGTCTTCAGAATGTTATTTTGATATAAAAAAAGAATCAGTCTACTTAAGAGAATATCCTATTCAAGTTAGCAGAAATAATAGGTTTTTACAATCCTTACTTTTATTTCTTGCTGTTGATAACAGTAAATCTGAATTATTTGTATTATTTTAAATATTGTGCTATAAATTGGGAACTGAAATCTTTTAGCCTACTAGATTAGCATATGTTCCATATGTAGTCCTTTCAAAGTTATACAGTGGCTAAAGCTTAAGGGTAGCCCTAAGTTTTGCAATGTGTATGGCTTTTCAAAGTACCACACTAGAATTTGGGATGTCTAAGGTCCTGACTAAGCATTCAAACCACAACACACAAAATTGCCTAGTTATCTTGCCACTGAGCTCCCCCATTCAGTTATTCAATGTCTGCCTCAAAGTTTAGTTTGCTTTCCTGAAATGGAAATGGACTTCCACTCATTAGGCCAACGTGGGCCCTAGCAAGTACACAGCTCTTTCCAATATAGTTGGTACATTTCAACATTTTCCAATAATTCTGCATCCACTCCCACAAGCAGAAGTTGAACTGGGCTTCACATGAGATAACAGCATAGAATCCAGGTACCGGTAGTTTCTGAGTGTCCCCATGCGGTCAATGTGACTTAGATATCAATTCCATTTTTTTAAGGAACATAATCCACTGATGTGAACAATTCTCCCCCAAAATATTAACAATAAATAAAAATGTTGCCTAAATTGAAAAGAAGGAAAATATGAATTTGGGTATTTGATTATTACAGTATCTTGAAAACTTCTGTGCAAACATTTAACAATATTTATCTTGATGGGTGGTTAAAAAAGTCTTGTTTAAAGAAACTACTTACGGTGTTTGCTAAGCAACTACTCTAACTGCTGTGCTATTCCTCCAGCCCAACTTATATTTTTTGCTAAGACTAAAAGAATTAGACATTTGAGACAGACTGTGATCTTTAGGACAAACATCATTTAAGGCCAGATGCTGCCTTGTATGAGCTACAACAAAATTTTCCATTGAAAGAAAATCTAAAAGTAAATATCCAGCAATGTGCTTATATATTTTTGAGGTTAAAGCTATCTAGGATAAAGAGAGAAGAATGAAAAGAATGAGCTTAAGCTTTTTTCCTCCAGTAAAAGATTGATAAACCAGAGATTCTTTCCCCCCACCCCCATTTCTGAGACTATAGTCTAGTGCCTTGAGTGGTTTCTTTCTCAACACATAATTGACTCTCAGAGTTGCTCTCCCTTTGAGTGTAGAGAGTTGTGCCTTTGGGACAGAAGTAGCTGTTTCTCCCTTTGCTATTTTGCACAACAGCTACTGTAGGAGAACTATTTTCCTCCAAGATTACCACTTAAGCGACCTAGAAAACTAAACAATGTCATTTTGTATGTTTATAAAAGACCAAGCAATCGCTCTACTATAAACCAAATACAAGAAAAAGGCAATTGAACTAAATGTAACTTTATTACCAAACATGCACCATAAGTCATTAAAAATAGAAGCATATAAAATATTTATATTTTATAAAATATTTATATTTTTGACATACTGTAGTTTTAACTGTATCCAACAGTTAAAACTACAGTATGTCAAAACTTTTCAAAAGAATCAAAAACACTATAGAGTTTTGTAAACTAGACAAAAATGTTAGAGGAACTTTTAAGACTACAGATATAAAAACTTTTTCAATGTACTTTTGCTTATCTCTCTTTTTTCTAAAAGAGACTTTGTATTAAGGCAGAACAATATATGCCTCACATAATCAGTATAGCCCTGGAAAAGATAGATTATACACAAATTATGACTAAGTAACTTTTTGTAAGCTAGAATAATAGCAATTGTTTCTTGTTTTCAAAAGCTTGTTAATTCTCATGAGAAGTTTGGTTTATTGAGCTATTGATAAAAATTCAAAATTCACAGAACTTGAGTGAAATAAGCACAAAGGACTTGAACATCAAGGATGGAAAAAATCAGAAAGCTGGGATCAGTTAAGTGCAGTAGCATAAATATATATCCACTGTTTCTTAAGTATTTCCTTTTTATTCTCTTTGTTTGTAAGTAGATTTCATGAATGTGAAATAAATATGACCAATACTGAATATGACCTAATTTGACAAAGACATTATGACGGCATATATCAGCAAACAAGAAACATGATGGGAAGGGACACTACTTCAAATTGATTTTTCATTAAGATCAAAACATAGTAATACTGCCTTTGTCAAACTTATGAATTTATTATTCATATTAATATCTTATTAATTTGTCATTTTTTGCCATGGCCTTTAAGTTAGATTTCTAATGAACACATTGAAGATTATTTTAAATTGTCTTCTAATTATTTTATTAAGCCTATGTCAGCATTCTTCAATATATACCAATTTAATCTTAAAAGACAGATCATTGTGTTAATCAGTTAATCAGATCTGTACACAACTATAAAAAATTTTCTTTGTCTCACTACAACAACAAAAATAGTATCTTGAAAACGTGTATATCTGTCCCATTCTCAGTGTCTTTCTATATGTTTAAATACATTTTCTCTTACAGAAACAATGTACTAAAATTTAAAATAGACTCCAAGCATTAAGAAAAAAGGAAATCATTCACTAAAATTTTTGCTTTGCATTTCCCTAAAAACATTTTTTTTCTGCAGCATTTCTAGTTTAACTTGGAAAATGAAATCAGTTTCCACACAATATTGAGAATTTCAACTATTCAACAATGTATCATAAAAGAGGTATTTTCGAGTGTCATGCTCACAAAATGAATATCAACCATTATATCTCCGTTCTGCAAAAGAGAAAATGGAAATACATTGAGGTCATGCCTTTGCCTCATCATTTAGGTACCAAATAGATTCAGTGTTCGTGCTTCCTCGTTTACTAATACTTTGATTTAAAATTAGCTTGTATTCACAGTTTTACTCCTGAAATAACCATTATCTAAGAAAAAATATAGTATAAGTTAAAATGAAAATAACATAACCTTAAATATTGATATTATACTTCTGATCATTATTATCACCAAATATACTATCATTTTAAGGTACATAACTATTTCATAGGCATGCCAATATTTTGTGCAGAATAAAAATATTTTGAACACATAAACAAGAAAATTTGATTAAAATTATTTCTGTATTATTTTTAATAATAAGCTCAAGCTACAGAACTGGATCTTAGTAAAAGCTGATGCTACACAAAAGTTTCTTGATATATGTACGGATCACCTAGGGAGGGTTCTATTTGTGTAGAAAGCAAGAGAAGTAAAATTTACAACGGTTTTGAGAAAATATGTCAAGAAAAATATTTGCAGGAGCTAAGTATGTTTATGCTAATGGGCTGTTTGAGTGAATGTAAAACTATAGGAAATAGTGGGCAATATAAGGGGAAATGAAGGTGTATCACACTAAAGCCCCAAATTTAAAAATCCAATGTGGGTCACTGGCTACTGGCTACTGCTGTAGTTTGGATATTGACTGTGCTTCAAAGACCCATGTGGTTAAACGCTGGTTCCCAGGGTGCCCCTGTTGGGAGGTGATAGAATCTTTAACAGGAAGGACCTACTGGGAATAGGTGCTTGGATAATTTGGGGCATATCCTTAAATGAGATTGTGTGACTCGGGCCCATTCTCTTTTCCTTTTGCTTCGCAGCTTGGGAAGTGGGCACCTTTGTTTTGTCATGTGCTCCTGCCTTGATGTGCCCATCTATCAATAGTGAGAGGTGCTGGGAAGAAAAGGATTTCAATCTCACTTACAGCTGCTATGGTTTGAATATCGTCATCAAAACTCATGTTAAAATCAATACTCATTGTGAAAGATTAAGAGTGTGAAGTGGATCTGTCTATTACATTCGGAAACAGAACTCTTGAGAAATAATTCAAGTTAAATAAAGCCACAAGGGGGGCAGGGGTAATACAATAGAATTGTGACTTATCAAAAGAGAAAAAGAGACCTGAGCTAGGAAAATGTGATGTCCTGTGCAGCCTGGGGACTTTGCAGAGTCTGCACCAGCAAGAAAGATCTCACTCAATGTAACTGCTCAACCTTGAATTTCTTAGCCCTTAGAACTCTGATCCATGATCTTTGTTTTCTATAAATTGTTGGTCTGTGTATTCAGTTACAACTTTAGAAATCACCCAAAAAAAGAAAGATATTACACTGGAAGTTCTAGCTGAGAAAGTAGGTCTTTCCAGTTATATTCATTCAAAAACATCTATGGATAAACTTGTTTAGGCTGAAGATTCAAAGTTAAATTATTAAGAGCTTATAGAAAGAAACAGCACTGCCTTTTGTGGTACATTTACAAAAACTATTCATTTTCAAAGTATGTACATTTACCTTTAGAATGCTTTATAAATTTTCAATAAATAAGATATAGCAATGACCAGGTCTTTTGGTCCTGCTTATCCATAAGAGAATCTCCAGTCACCAAACACATCTCAAAGAACTTCAGCATTAAGGACATAAAGATAAGTATATTTCTCTTCCTTCTCATTCTTGTCAATGCTCATTTAAACCACCTGCTTCTTTTCATTTTCAAAAAAAAAAAAGAATTGCTGCTAACATTTTCAAAAATGTGGTCAAAGAGCAACCTGTGATCACAGTCACATGAGGACTTATCACTGATGAAAAGCCCTAGCCTTTCTTCAAGAACGTGGGACCTTTGGGTGAACCTTTTTGTTAAACAGCCTTGTTGAGCCATTTGTCTGCATATAATATGTAAGCACTGTCATCAATGCCATGCAAATCTGCCTTGAATACTGGTGAAAAATCCTGGAAGTGTTAAAGTTATGTGATTAACAGCATCTTCAATACCACATAATTTGTTTACACAGTTCTAATGAATGGGTCTGTGTTTAAGTCACTTTGAATCATAGATAAAATGTCTCTTTACATGTTTCCATCTCCTGTAGACAACTTACCAGAAATGCATGTGCTTATGCATTGGGTTTTGAAGTATATTACAGTTTTTAAATAGTTCCTTGCTGTTTTCACCTATTACCATGTTATATAACCAGAAAAATAAATAAAACACTCCAGAAAGGTCAACATTAAAACTGTAATACAATAATATAGGAAATTAGAATGTGGTTTGCTTAGTTTAATTCTTCCACAGCTTGTTACTACTTTTATTAATTCAGACAATTCCACAGTTCTACTCATACCATATTCAATTCTGCTAAAATTCTGATTAAAAACTCTGGTTAAATCAAACTGGAAAAGTTCAGTTGAGGTAAATTTCTGCTTTAAAACGATAGTACTTAGAGATTAAAAATAAACATTTCACAAGGTATTTATAGTGTACTACTAAATACAAAGGCGAAATCATGAATGAATAGTATATAGATAGCAATCAATAGTTTTTCTCCGTCAAGCAACAGTTTTTCTAATACTAACGTTACTAACAACTTCTTGCCACAGTTGAACTCTCCTGATGATCACTCTGTCATGTTCTAAGTTCTGTCGCTGCTTGTCATTAGGTTTATACAATACGTTCCATTTATTAGAAGTGGGTGTCAACGTAAGATATGCTGAAGCACAAACTTCCTCCTTGTTCTACATTTTAAGAGCTAGCTTGGACAAGCATATGGACCATGACCTCCTACAGAGATTTCAGAATCAGTTTCTCCTGTTCCACGTAAAATACCATTAAAAGTGTTGTTTGAATTGTGCATTAATGCAGGACAAATTTGATGTTTCATTTCCAAGTCTTCACTTTTAAAGATGTCAATTCCATGTACACTTCTTTAATGTTCTTCAAAACCATTCTGTAGTTTCTGTCACAAAGTTTTTATACATCTGTTTTGAAACATGGTGCATACACTGCCCTCTACAACCTCATCAGAGGTGAGCAGGTGAGGGCATCTCCAGTTCCTTCTGTCCTGCTCACTTGTATCCTTGCTCTTCCTACAACTGATCTAGAATGTGCTGCCCTGCTGTACTGTGTTTTGTCTTGAACATCTGTGTAGCCCACGCTCATTGTTTTGGAGAACTCTGCTCAAGTCCCACTTCGTGAGGGAAGCCCTCCACAGCTACTCTATGTAAAGCCGCCTGCTTTATCCTGATCTCATTGAGCTTACTTTAGTTTTCTTTATAGCAGTTGTCACTGTATGACCTATTCTGTATTTATGTCCATTTGTGGTTGATCCTCAGACTATCAGAATGTGTCTTATGTGGGAAAGGATTTTGAGTTGATTTTCCCCCTTATTTCTTTGTATCTTTATTCATAAACATATCTGGACCATGGCAGGTATTTGGTAAAATTAGAGATAGCACTGTGCTATGTACCTGACTTTTGTCCATCCCCTTGATACTTATTTCCCATATACAAGATGCCTGACCCTTGTGTACACATTGCACGACCCATGCAAGATCTATTCTCAGGAGTAACTGTCTCCCCTTGAGGACACAGCGAAAATCCTCAGTTACATCTTACTAAGGTATAAAGTGCTCTGAGAGCCATTTTCAATCGAGACATCTGTCCCTAAAATATTCTCTGCTCCAGCATTTCAACTCTAGTTTTCTGACTACAAGAAGCCTCAGTCTAGACTCCTTCCCCCTCAGCCAGGAGGTCCACAGTCACTCCATTCACCCCAACTTCATGCCCCACACCCCCACCTGTATTTGTTTCATTTTGATACCACCTAGCCATTTAGATTCTACTTCCACACCCTTTGATTTTACACTGTTCCTTAATTTCCAGTCTGTGAAGATTTCTCTCTTGGATTCATGACTGGTCTTTTTCTCAAAAAAGCATTTGCTAGCTTTCAGCCAGCATGTTCACATATGGGTGACAACAGACACCACCCCCAGGATTGGCTAAAATGTTGTGACGGGAATTTAAATTTTCTTAAGTCTCCAAGAAGTAGCACTTATAAGCCAGGATATTACAGGTGGTGAATAATTATGCAGATTCTTTCTACAACAATGTGCCCTGGTTCTTTCTGTATTTATTTTTTTACCTCAATGTCCTTATGAATATGCTTCCAAATGTCCCATTTCTGAATCTTCTATGTTTTGTGGCTCATTTGTATTTCACAGCCCTATGAGTGCAAATTATTATTCCAAAGATTCCAAAAAATGCCATAGTCAGTGTATCACACTGGAGATGAAGGCATGGGTTACGTTACTGCATGTCAAGGTGTCAATAAAATATGCTTGAAAAAGCTCCCACTAAAGATACCTCAGTAGAACCTCTTAATCTAAGCAAAGATAAAAATACTCACAGTAGGTTAAACCTCACAAGAGAGTCACAGATCAGAAGAAGAATGCATTTATAATTGGACGCTTTTACAACGTTCACTAGCAACTGATAGAAGCCTTGTCCTCCTGCTTCTGCCAAGCCAGCCTCCAGCGCCACAGCACGGAACATTCCCCAATGAGCCTGCATCTCCCAGTGTCACTGAACAGGTGGCTGAACATGTACAGCATTTTTCCATTTAATTTAGCCATCTTCCTTTGAAAAAGAATGTTTTTTCTTTCCTTTTTGTTTAATTTCAGCAATTTTCTTTTAAACATGATTTTGTATCAAGAATGTTAATTATGAAGGAAAAGCTATCAAGGCATTTTTTTCCAAATATCACATTAATGACTGTGGAGGTAAAATTAAAACTAGCATGTTTAGATTTGGAATCACTTACAAGGCCTTAGTCTACATAACACAAGAGTAGTAAGCAGAGTCATCTCAATGAATAAGCCAACTAAAACTACCTTTGACATCCTGCCTAGAATTAAGAGATCAACTCTTGGTTTGATAGAAATTCTAACCATTATCTACATTAGTGTTTTATCATCTTTAGGAAGGCAACCTTTGAGCATTCTCTTGGTTTCAGAAATAGAACTATGAATGATGGACCTATATTCCTTTATGTTATATAATAGTCATTTGGTAATTTAGAGCAAAAAGAATGCCTTTGAACATTCTTTATTCAAGTTTAATAATAAGCAGAATCAATACTGTAGGAGCTGGAACTCCAGAATCAGACTGCCTTGGTTCATTTTGCTTCCTGTCTAAGTGATGTTGAGAAGATTTCTTTCTCTATAAACATTTCCTCTTTATCCTACTGGTATAAAGTTGCTATGGAATAAAATAATTGCAATTATATATAAAGTGCTTAAAGTGTTCCTAGAAAATAAGAGTATATTATGGATGGGATCATTGTATCTCTCTTTTTCCAATTTTTGGACTTTGAAGCAATTTTACATACATAAACACACACACACACACACACACACACACACACACACACACACTTACAAAAAGGATTTTCCTCCCCTTACTTGTTCTTCTAGGGCAGAATTTCTTTCAGTTCCCCATAGATTCCCCTTCCACTCTCCACTCTTGTCTCTGCTGGGCAAGGCCAGCGTTTGCAGCCTGTAGGAAGGAGTTCTCCACTGATCTCTGGCTGTCTGCTATGTCTGGTTAGAGAAGAGCACTGGCATCAGATCAAAAGGACAGGTGAGAGCGAAGCTGCGGTACACAGCCCACAGCATTGCCGGCCCCTCCTCCTAAAGTCACAGCTCCCATTGGCTCCTCTCTGGCTATCTTGTGTCTGGTTTCCAGGATCCATTCTCTTCTGTGTCATATTTCCACTCAGATAATAATCTGGGCCTCCAGATACTATTTCTTCTCCTGATCCTTGTTGCCCAGGTTGAGAACAGCTATTGCCAAACCAGGAGTGCTACAATATCTCTTGTAATTTCCACACACTCTGCCCACTTTGAACGCTCTTTTATTTAACAACTGTTAAACTACCCAACAAGTATGTCACCACAAAACACTTAAGGCATTTGCCTAAGGACTTTGTCAAGACCCTTACTGATATCTTTACCTCCCCCAGAAAAAATAATATGATAAAACTTCAAGTAAAGGCATCATTTTATTCCAAGAAACAAAGATTACACTGACTGGTATTTAGTGTGTCTTCTTTTAAGGCCTCTGAACCATATTCTATTGCCACCTTTCTGGCCTTTGGTTCTAGCTAAGTGTCCTGGACCTGGCCTTCTAGTCCTTGGCACCCTCCATTGAATCAACCATCGGATATACTTCACAGTCAGAGGTTGTATTCTGTTTGCCCAGGATCAATGTTTGTCTATCTTATCACCACTTCCCCAGACACCAGCTTACAGGTAAAAGCTACTAACTTGTGTTACATAAGATTGGTTAGTACACATATTTTCAGACTGACAGATCTCCCTTTGGAAGAACTGCCTTAATTCCAAGTATTATAGTTGATTTTTACAGAAATTTTGGTAAAATCTATTAATAGATCAAAGAAGCCTAGTCAAACTACAAACTGAATAAATCAAAGAAAAGCCACACTTGAAGAATAATGGTCAATATTTTGAAAACCAGATATTAAAAGGAAATCTTGAAAACAGCAAGAGATAAAAAGCTTTCTAAATAGTGTACAACATGAATGACAGCTGACTCTTTATAAACAATCAAGGTCAGAAGACAAAGAAAGAGGCTTTCAAGATAGTAAAAAAAGTTCTTAGCTCAGGAATTCACAGACAAAATCCTCGAATGTGAAGATGAAGTAAAGGTAATTTCAAATAAATAAATGCTACACAGCAAATTTGTTCCAAAATAAAATCTAAATTGTAGTCTTTAGAATGAACAAAAATTATGCCTGATGGCACTTATAGCAACAGGAAGAAGAAAGTCCATGGATAATAAATAAATGGTAAATATAAAATACTGTCTTGACTTCATATACTTTCCTTAAGACACAGCTGAGAGTTTGAAACAAAAATAACAACAATGAAATGTGAGATTGATAACATATGAATTGTACTGTTAGAACATCACTGTTTTTGTAAAGTTATATGTGGAAAGGAGGAAGTGACTGTTCTGACATGGGGAATAGCACTATATTGAGTATCAAGAGGCTTTGTGAATCAAGGATGGGTATCAGTACCTTTAGATCACTCAATAAATACAGTAAAAAGAATACACCTAGGAAACTAATGGGGAAATGAAAGATATTTTGGTACATGCAAGCTGCTCTAAGAGAATGCCACAAGGAAGGTAGCATAAAAAGAAACAGAAATTTACTTTTCACATCTATGGGAGCTTGGAAGTCAAAGATGAAGGCACCAAGAGGCTTGATGTCTAATCAGAGCTTGATTCAAAGCTGGATGGCTCTGAATGTGTCCTTACATGGTTGGAGGGGAAAGAAAATATTCTGGGCCTTTTTAATAGGGCACTGATTCTATTCATGAAGATTCTGCCCTTGTAACTTAATCACCAAATCCAGAAAAATGTTAGTAATTAGTGAAATGTGAATAAATAATTTATGAAAGCTAAAAAAATCTGAAATAACTAAATATGCCATTATATTTAGTGCTTATGTGTAATTTACTCATATGATATAGATGTGAGTTCATTTAATAGAACAAGTCACTTATTCAGTCTCTGATGTAAGTTTATCCTAAGAAAAATGTGTGATGCAATAATAACCTGAGTGTCTTTTAGATGTAAAAACACTTACCTTTCATTACTCAGCTAAGGAAATTTAACTTCTCTCTTTTTCTTCCTCATATTTTCTAGCCATATGAATTTCATTGCTATGGTTTTTTTCTTATGTGGACCAGTGGGTGAGACCATGTTAAAGAATCTCAACAAAGATATACTAAGATTTAAAAAAGAAAAAGGAACTTTTGCCAAATCATCCCAACAAAGGGCTCTGCTGGACTCAGACAAGAGGCATCAAGATATGGAACTACAGCCCATTCAGGTGTGGGAAGCTGAGCTAAAGAGCAGTAATTTTAGGGGTGAAGTGAGTCAGAGGCAGAAGATTAAATACATTAAATATCACATGATTTCTTTGATAGAACCAAATGGGTGTGCTAGTGGGAGTTAAGAGAGATGAGAACGGTGTGGGAGGGCCAAAAACAGGAAGGGATTGTAAAGTTGTTATGATATATATGTGCAAAAAATACTCAAATTCATTGTAAACATTATGTATCACATATATATTAATAAAATGGGGAGAAAAACCTGAATACATTAAAACAAAATAAAATTAATGAATATCCCTCATATATTAATAAGAGCAGAAAAATACTTAAAAGTATTTAAAGCTGTACGCACTAACACACTTAGAAGATAATATCGTCTAATTAAAATAGATTTGCCCTAGAAATGTAAGGCTTGGTCAAAGCTGAAAATTCAAGCAATGTAATTATCATTAAAGTAGGAAAGCCATATAATCATCTCAGTAAATTTTTAAAAAACATATAAGAAATTTCACACTTATTTATAATTTTATAACTCCTAGAAAACAAATAATGAACAGAAATATTTTGTTTGATAAATAACACCAAAAATTACAACAAATATATTTCATTTAAAGTTTAAATGTTTTCCTCACAACATTGAAGATAAAACAAGGACTCTTGCTCTTAGCATTTCTATTCAATAACCTAACCAACTCAACAAGACAATAAAAAAAATCTCCCTGAAATTGGAAAAGAAAAAATAAAACTTTCTCCCATTTTCAGATGATATGATCCTGAGCAATCTATAACAGAACTACTGCAATCAACAGGATAATCTATCAAAGTTTTAAGATTAAAAAGATTACAAAAATCAAACATATAGCTAAATACTAGCAAAAAATTGGAATACAAATTGCATATTACAGTTTTTTAATCTCCAAAAATATATAAAATGCAAAGAAATCAATTTAATAAAAAATGTCCAAAACCCCTGTGTTGAACATTATAAAATACTGTTAAGATATATTTTAAAACTATATAAATAAGAGTTATATCTTTTTTATGAATTGAGTCAAGAAGTCTGTTCTCTTCAAAATCATCCATAGGCTCAATGCACTACCAATTAAATTCTAGGAAGGTTTTTGGAAAAACTAACAAGTTGAGTCAAAAATATGATTGCAAAGTACCTAAAATTACCAATTTTTAAAAAGAACCAAGTTGGAGAGCACATAATATCTGAGGTTAAGACTTAGAATACATTTTTAATAATCAAGACAGAATATTAAAATATAAAATATATAGAGAATAAAAAACAATTTTTATACAAAACCAGAAATATTGACAATTGATTTTAAGAAGGATACCAAGTCAATTCAAAAAAGAGAGAAAAACTTTCTCAAAAATTGTGGGAATAATTGAGTGCAAATATTTAAAACCACATTCATATGTAAAAATAATATTTAAATTGTTACAAATGTAAATGTATAAATAAAGCAATAATATTTTGAGAATAAAACATTGAGGACATTTTTACCAACCGGGATGGTCAATTATAGCTTAGACAGGACACCGAAAACAAAAGTCATTAAAAAAAATTAATGTGAAGTTGATATATGTGCAGAAAATTCCCACACTCAATGTAATCATTATGTATTACATATACTTACTAACAAAAATGAGGGAAAACTGAAAACATTGGTAAATTTAACTTCACTGAAATTTATCTCTTCTGTTCTTTGAAAGATATCACTAAGAAAATGAAAAAGACAAGTCACATGTCAGAAGAAGCATTCACAGTATATGTATTTGATAAAAAGCTTAAATCCAAGATAAATAAAAATCTTAAACTAAGTAAGAGGAAGATGACTCAGTTAAAAATGGACCAAAAGCTTAGAGAAGCATGACTAAATAATAAGCATATGCCAAGATGTTTAACATCATTAGTCATCGAAGAAATCACACTGAGAATCACCTACACATCCATTAGAACAAATACAACATAAAACATGAAATTTACAAGACAAGAACTCTCACTTATCGCCAAGGAGGGAGTAGAATGGCATGACCATACTGGAGAACAGTTTGGTAGTTTCATATAAAGTTGGAGATACACTTACTGATAAACCATCAAGTCCAGCCCTTGGCATTTTCATAAGAGAACAGAAACATATCCTCAAAATAGACAGTTACATTGATATTGAAAGCAATTTTGTTTATAATGAACGAAAAATGAAATAATCTAAAAATCTGCCAAAAAAGATGAATGAATGGGTACTGTGGCATATTCATACTTTTAGAATCGTCCTTACCAAAGAAAAATTCAAATTATTGTCATGCACTACAATAAGGAGAAGTCTCAAAAAGTGCCTAATAAAAAGAGATAAGTTAATTTGTATGAAGTCCTAAAATAGGCAATACTAATAACCTACAGGGGTAGAAGTCAGGTTATTCATTGCCTAGGAGGGAACAGCAAAAGGATTTGACTACAAAAGGCACAAGAGGACTGTCCATGAGTGATGGGAGTTTTCTTTGTCTTGAATGAGTCAGAGGTAACTATCTAATAGTACGTACATTTTCAGAACTCTTGGAACTATGCACTGAAAAGACATACATTTTACTCTGTGTAAGTTATTTTTCAATAAAACTGATTTTAAAAATAAAGTGAAATTTCTGAATGAGAAAGCAACAGGTGAAATTTCACGTAACTCAAGAGGAGAAACATTATGTCGTAAGGAAAGAAGAAAACAATTCATTAAGCAACCAGATGCAACCAATTCATCTTTATTAAGAAAGACTGAGACTCATGTTGTTGGTTGGCTCCATTATGGATACAACACATGACCCCCTGTATACCTGAGCTAGCAGCTTACAAAAGTAAATAATCCTTAGTTTATAGGCAATTAGCAATTAAGCATAAAGTATAATTGGTGTTGCTATATTTGTAGTCAAGTAGGAGTGTAGTATGATTAGATTAATTGAAAAGTGCAAAAACTGTTGTGTATACTGTATTTAAGAATTGTTTGCCATGTGGAAGAAAGAGATATTTGCAAGATTAAACTGAAACAAAAAGAAAGAATCTTACTTACCTTAGAGGTACCTGGCCATCGAAACACTAAAATTACTAGAGGTGTCATTTACAGCTTAGCCGGGGATAGTATGGCTTACTAAAGTTCAAAATTTCTTAGCCAGAAATAAGCCCTAAGTCTTTGAGATACTAGAAAACTCTCCTAGGGCCATTGCTGGGAGGTGAGCACTGGGCCAACTGCTGCATGAAAAGATGAGTGTCTGTTTACTCCAAAGGGTTGACAAGCTTGTTTTAGGAAAAATCACTGTTATTGTTCAGACTCCATTTATTTCCAACCAACCATTTCAATTTTTTTCTAAGTAAGGTCCTTTGCTATACAGTTTGAGTTGTTCCCATAAAACACAGATACAATCATGCCAGCTTTAGCTCCCTTGCCCCCTGCATACAGGAAAGGCCCAGACTCTGCTACACCACACATGGCTCCTATCACTACGGACCCAGCCGATCTGCTTTCATCTCTGACCCCATTTTCTCCAGCCAATTCTCTAGCCAGTCCAAATTCAGCACCAGTTGTTGATTTTTCCATATTTGCTCAAATATTACTTACTATTCCTCAACCTTCTGAAATGCTTAAAAATGTTGAATCATCCTCTCATACTCTGATCAAATGTCAGCACTTAGGTGAACAATCTGTCTCCCTTCAGAAAAGAATATCTTAGTTCTCACTACCTCACTTTGTACAAATGCCCCACTATCATGCCCTGCCATCTTATTCAGGTAGCATATTAGCATGTTTCACGTAACTATGAGGCTTTGATCAGTGTTAAGAACAGGTTCTGCACCTTATTTATTGTTAGCTTGTTCCCAGAACCAGGTGCAATACTTGAAACTCTGTAGCAAGTCAATGAATGTTTGCTCAGGAAGGAATTTTTGAGCAGGTATAAGTCTCTTTCTTTCAGGAATAAGAAGAGTATAGGGTCCCTACCTTCACTGGAATTTACCCTAAAGACCTCTCTCTTTCTTGAACAGAGAACAGAAAGAGCTTCCCGAAGAGTCCCTCTGGCTGTGCCCAGGCATCTTGTCCTGATAGATCCTGTGCTTTGGAAAACTCCATAGCTACTCCAACAGGAGACATTTTAAGTAAGATTTCATCCTTAAAAATGGTAAGAAGTCTTTTCAATAAAAAATTATTATGATCAGAAAAAATGTATTTCATGAGGATCTTCTTACTCATAAGGAGTCACAAAACTTGTTACAGGTACATTTCAGACCTGGAGGAATTAGACATGGAAAAGTTTTGGTTACTAATGAGAAAAGAAAACACAAGGCCAAACTTGTAAATGTCTAAGTGAACTGAAGGGGTGGGAATGAGAAATTTTGAAGAACCGGTGACATCTAAAGCTCTGTAATGTCAGCTCCAGTGGGTGGAAACTTATACGGTAAGGCTGATTCCCTAGCATCATCAAAAGCAAAGGTGAGGTTGCACAGTTTAAGCAAATCTTGACATTGCTCTGTGCACCACAAATACACAGCTAATGGAGAGAAATATAACTGTCCACTGGGGGGGGGGGGGGGATGTAGTTAAACATCTCTGGTTTCCCTGGTATACCAAAGCATCTTCAAACAGGAGAAGAGCTGCACTCACGGCACCCTACTTCTTTCCCCACAGCCTGATATTGTTTCAGTTCTTAGTTGGAAGCACATCCAAGGCCTGGAGCAGAAATGTTCTGTACATGAGTTAAAACGAAACACTTTTATTTTAAAAATAAAAAATGAGAAAAAGAGGGAAACTTATCCTACTCATCGGCACTCCTACGAACACATAAAAGACTGCATTGTACTGTACCCAGTAATTATTATTAAGCATTTGTATAGATCTTTATGTTTACAAAGTGCTTTGTAGCTCTTTATATTATTATTCCTCTCAGCAGCCTTATGAGGTAGGTTGGTATTGTTAAGTCTATTTTACCCCACTTCAGGAGGTCCCTCTTTCAAGTACTTTGAAATAAACCTTGAAGAATCAAAACCCTTCAGAGTGTCTGGAAGAACAAGGTGTAAAAAAACCCATGGTGAAAGTTTATGTTAAAAAAGATATATCCAAGGGAGCTTGTGTGCTGGAGAAGGAGATCAGAGACCAAAAGGGGAGCCAGAAATTGCATCAATATGAGTTAGAAATAATAGGCTGCCTGAATACAGTGAGCTTCATAAATTAAGCTTAACAGCTTAACTTGAGGCCTGTTTTCCCCTTGTTTTCCTCTGGAAAAACTGGTCTCAGGTATTGATAAATTGATGATCCAAATATTTTATATGATCACCAAATGGGGTTGGTGAATGCCCTGAATCTTCATTTTCTGTTTTTAAGTCATAACAATATAATCATAAACAATGAAGTAAGACTATTCATTGCCGTTACTGTGTTCTTTTATGTGCCCAAGCATTAACCAATCAGCATACAGGAAGAAATTTTTAAAACTTTTGCATAGCTTCTGTGACCACGATCATGCCATGGCAACCTGAATGAATTAAGAAATGCCTAGCAGATCAGTAAAGCACAGTTCCAGGTGTTTGTGGATGAATGTCACATAAGACAAACGAGGGAAGAAGAGCCACTCATATCTGCCCAACAGGCAGGTAGCCTACTGGATAAAAGAGAGAAAAAAGGAAGCAATCTCAATTTGAAAGAGCTGCAGTCTTCACCATCATTTCCGGACATCAATCTCCAGTGTTTTCAGCCTTCTGATACATACACAGGCAATTCTAGAGTGAGCTGCCAGGCACTTGACATGTGTCTGGGGCTACAGCTCTGATCACTCCTGTCTGAGACTTTCTTGTCTGAGCATCTAATAGATCCTACAGCTTTTCACACAAGGACTGTCACTGTAGACTTTCCCATTTCTGATCCCACAAGTGGCCATTTTGGATTACTTCACCTCTGATTCTAATAGCTTACCTAAAAAACACCTTTTTGTAATTTTACATAAATATTTCCTATTGCTTTTTTCCAGGGAACCCGAACTAACACATCTTTGGGACATAAGACTACCATTTTTCCATTTAAAAAAGTAATGTATATTTTAGGGAAAAATGTAGAGAATCAATAAAACTTGACAAGTTGGAGAATATTTTTCTCTATTCCCAATACCCTAAATAATTACTATTAATTTTTAAAAATCCTTCACACCTTTCCTAAGCATAGTTTACATTATTTTGATTATATAATGCATAAAATTTTGCATGCTCTTTTATTTACCATTGTAACTTAAGCATTTTTTTGGCTGTTGGGTTTTTGTGTTCTTGTTTTTGTTTTTCTGTTTTGAGGCAAGATCTCGCTCTTCAGTCCAGGCTGGTCCCGAACTCACTATGTAGTTCAGGCTGACCTCAAACATACGGCAATCCTCCTGCCTCAGCCTCCCAAGTGCTAGGGTTACAGTCATATGCCACCATGCCCAGCTTATGTGGTACTGCGAATCAAATCCAGGGTCTTGAACTTGCTAGGCATGTGATCTAACCACTGAGCTATTTCTCCAGCCTGCAACTTAAGCATTTTTCTGTGTATGCTTTGTATATCAGACACTTCTGACTGCAGCTCTACTAAGCATGGAAAAGTTTGCTAAGTCCTAGAAAAAGGAAAAACGTTAGCATTGCCGTAAAATAGCATTACCTTAAAAATAGCATCGCTTTTAAAATCTGATGTGGTGAACCTCTTTGCAATGGAAGAAAACCTTCAAAATTTGCATGAACTGGATCACCACCTCATGGTTTTAAATCCCACATATATACTGATAACTCTCAACTTATATGCGACTGTCTCTCTTCCAAATATGGTTGGGACACATATCCAGCATCCTCCTCAGACTTCATTTGAATGCTCATGGGTATCTCAAACCTGAAACAGCCAAACTCTTGATGTCAGTTTCCCTCAAATGCCAGGGAAGGTGCGCCACAAGGGCGCACGTCCATCTGAGCTGATGGCATCTCTACATTTCTAGTTGCTCACACCAGAACTGAGACTCATTCTTCGTGTCTTTATTTTCCAAATCCAATGCCCTCCACATATTGAGAAATATCTAGCCTCTCTCTTTAAAATCTAACCTTTGCCCACAATCTCTAATGATTCCACCCAGCTTCAAGTCCCCAGTCTCTGATTGTCTCTGATCAGTGCATCCACCTCCCACCTAGGCCCTGCTTCTACACTTGACTCTCTAACACTGTCCTCAGTCTAGCAGCTAATGCAATTCTGTTAAAACTCATCAGGATCACGTCTTTACTTTGCTCAAATTCTGGCAACAGCCTCCCATTTCACTCAGCATAGACCATGGACCTGCTAGGATCCGGAAAGACTAGGACCTCCCAGTTCATATCCATTATCTCTCAGACCCTCTCTAACCACTGTCAAGAGCACCTATTCTGTTCCACAGAACTTACTTTGCATATTAACACCAGAGGCTCCTCCTGCCATGAGACTTTTTGTTTTGTTTTGTTTTGTTTCTTATTCCCCTATCTGAAACACTCTTCCTCCAAACAGTTACATAACTCTCCCTCAAGCAATCCCTTTTAAGTCACCAAATCTAAACTCCCACAGCTACTCCCATCACTAAACCATCACTTCCCTTCCCTACTTTTTTCTTCTTTAGCACCTTAATTCAGATTAATATTTTATACATGTCCCTTAATTACCCTATTTAGACATATCTTCCCCCACTAGAATGATAATATATAACAAAAATATAATAATAGAGTGAGTATGGATTTTTCACCTTGCTGTGTCTTTCTAGCACCTGAAACAGTAGCTAATAAGTAGAATATGTCAAATAAATATGTGTGGGATAAACAAGCCTTCTAAGAGTATATGGAATTTTCCCTTAATAAACAAAATTAATTTAATAATCAGAATACAGATAGAGATAAGTAAAATGCATTCATAGGCAAAGCAAAGTGAAATGGCCTATAGAAATAAAACATCCCTGAAGATAATGTGCTAAAAGACATAACAGCTCTTCACTTAAGGAGAAGACACTACTACTCCAGGTCAAGCGTTTTGGGTATATCCCACTCCCTTTCTAGGATTCAAGGCCGAGTTACAGGATAGATTCCATACAGAGCTCTTCCTGCACTGCATTGTGAACAATACTGTAAGACCTTGGTATGTAATTTCTCACAACACCTGGTTCTCATGACTATTTTTAGAAAAAAAAAGGTTGTCACAGAAAAGAATATTTCATTACCAAAACTCTTTATTGAAGCATATGCACACAAATGTGTATTACGTGTAAGTAATACATAATAATAAAATTACTTTTGCAGTAACTTACATGATTTTTGATGTACTCCCAGGAGTTTACAAAATATGACCAGTTGCACCAAGTTCTATTCCAATGAGCAAAACTTAAAAGGGTTTTTAATAACAATTAAAATAACTAAAACTAAACTTTAAAATTGCCTTTTTTAAATAAAATAGCTCTGAGAATAAATAGAATTTCTTTAAAGCCAGTAATAGAACAAAATAATGTTCCAAAATAACAAAGGGGGAAAAACTTTAACCAAGTGTAGACAATCATTAAGATGAGATTAATTTATAAAAATTTGTTAGCAAAAGAAAGATGCTTAGCAATTTTAGTTGCCCATGATAGAAAACATTTCTAAAAATTCAGAACCATGAATATGAGCCAAACAGCTTTTCTTAAGGTCATATCTTAAACTTTAAGAAATAAGAAAAAAATTGTTGGCAAAGCTAAAACTTCATTTTTACTCATTAGCATTTTCCACTACAGGAAAAGCTTCTCACTTCTTTTGGAGCCACTGACAGGCTTTGGTGAATACTGCTGTTCACAGGACCACAGGCTATGTGGCAGCATATGCTACGTGATAGGCTACCTTTGTGGCAATGCGATTTATCACCTTCAATATATGCAACATATGATAAATATCAAGTAATGATGAATCATCTATATATATATATATATATATATATATATCAGTTCAAAACTCATCATATTAAAAATAGACTATATAATTTTACAAGAAAACTACAACAAATTACAGCTTTTAAATTATCACTCTCCAGTTATCATGCAAGAACATCTTCCAGTTTTCATGTACAGCACTTACATTGCAAATTACGGAAGGAAGTATTACAAAGGAAATTTTCTAAATATGGAAATAGTCTGATATGAAAATACTCATAAAACTGGTAAAATTAAAATATAAAAGCCATTACAACAATAAAACATCTAAACGTAATTTTTAACCAATAATCTTCTTAGGTATATTACATAAAGTTCAACTCCATGCTTACTTACCTACCAGAGCATTAGCGAAGTCTGAATTCTATTCATGACATGAATTACCGGTTTTGGAAAGTTGAGACAGACATGCCATGTTTGTTCCATTCCAACACGACACAAACTTGATGTTTGCTTTATAACTGTTTATTTGTGAACTACATGTAGCTTATCATAACACAAAGTTCTACTGTTTTATAATAGCTCATAATGGTCAAACTTGTTTAAAAATTTCCTCCTATTAGTACCAAATGATTCATAATCTGAAGTGAGTTTCAGTTAAACAACATCCAAGCATGAACCAAAATTTCTACGTCTACAATTTGAAACAGATTTTCTGAGCCTTTTCCATGTGTTAGTCATTGCCCTTTTCCTAGAAAATTAGTGTTCAAAAATGGCAGATGTGGCAGAATTAAGCAAGTAATTATAAAATGCCTGTTATCTTGATGGACTGCATGCAGCAGTAAATCTCTATTCCCTCCTGAGTGGCCTTGAATTGACAGTAAAAAGGCACAAACTCCCAAAGAAAATAAGAAAGAATATATAACAAGTGATCAAAATTGTCAAGGTTTTTACAGATGGAAAATAGATGAATACTGGAAACAGGCTTAGGTTTCAGCATTGCCCGGTCTCAGTGCCTGGGTAGGAAGCAGAGGAGAATGCTCCTGGCAGTGGGAGGGACAAAGAAAAGATAAACTGATTCTGACAGGGAGATGCTACAAAAGCCCAGGAGAGGCACTAGCTACCTGGAACACCAGGTGTGGAAGGTGAGGCTGAGCACAACAGATTGACCAGAAGTATGTAAAGAATAATTAGACCTCTGTAGTCTCTGCTCTGAGCAGTTGGGTTATTTTCTGGAGAAAGTGAGCCTGCAGAGCTCTCCTGGGAGAAAACAGGAATAGTGCAGGGAAGAAAGGACACCCAGTACGCTTAGTGACATTCTCTCCCACCATCTCCCAGCACCCTTGTTGCCTAGCTTGTATGCCCTTTCCCCTGTTCTATGACAGGAGATTGGTAGTTTCCTCTGGAGAAGTCTCACAAGCCCAGGAAAGAATGCTTGCCAATGCCTTACACTGAGTCCTGCCAGTTGGCAAGTTCTACCCATGCACACAGAAATGGCAATTTATCTTTCTGTGTTTCAGAATGGGTGGCCAAAGATCACCAGATATAAATAGATGAAACGTGACCTACAAGACCAGACTTAAGCCAAAAAAGAAAATTTGTTAAAATTGGAGAAAATGAAGACCACGAGTAGATCAGAAACAAATTTCAAATAACTATAATAAAGCTGGAGGAACAGCTCAGCAGTTAATTCGCTTGCTATAGTATGTGCTGAGTACCCGAGTTTGATTTCCCAGCACCACATAAGTGTTGTAGTACATGGATATAATCCTAGCACTCTGGAGGCTGAGGCAGGAGGATTGATGTGAGTGCAAGGCAAGTCTGAGCTATATAATGAGCTCAGAACCAGCCTGGACTATAGAGTAAGACCTTGTCTCAAAATAAATAAATAAAGCTTCCAAAAGGTAAGAGATGTGGCATTTACAAAACAAGAATAGAAGGCCCCTAAACAACAACAGCAATAAAAAATAAGGATAACATCCAGAAGCCAAAAGAAAAAAACCCTTGAAAAATATGAGTAGCAGAATTTGCCAAGTTTGAAAGCTAAAGTTGAATAAGTTACTATAATGTAAAACAAGGGTCAAAAGCACAAAGGTAATATTAGAAGTATTTTTAAATAAGAGAACCATTTTAAAAGGCACGAGATTTTTAATTGTTCCATAGAAAAAGAAATAAGCAGTAAGGGAAGAGGAGCTTACAAATGAAACAATACCAAAATTTCCCACCAAACTGAAGTATGCATATTTTCAAATTTAGGAACTGAGGGTTTCCCACTGATGAGTTAAAAACTGACCCATAATATATCTCACTATTAAATTTCTAAATACCAGTAATAAAAGAAAAGATCATCAGAAGAGAGTGTGCGAGAAGCAAACAAACAAAAAAGACCACACCAGAACAAGAAAAATCAGGCCAGGCACAGTGGTAAGCATCTGTAGTCCCAGCTCCACCGGGGGTGCAGGCAGACGATCACTTGAGGCTAGAAATTTAGGTCAGCCTGAAACACACAAACAAGTAAAACACTATAATTTCCAAAATAATAATGAAGAAATGCCTTCACATTTTGAGAAAAATATGCAACAATTTACAAGAATAGACCTAATAAAAACAAGTCCAGCATTCACGGATCCAACGATTCATCTCCAGACAAATCCGTTCTCGAGAAAGTATTGAAGAACATGCTCCAGCAAAACAAAGGAAATAAGCTAAGAGAAAGGAACATATGGGAGGTAAAATACACAGTCCTAGAGAACAGCCAATCATCAGGACAGTGGCAAAAGGAAGTCTCAAGACAACATCTGTGCCAGGATGTAGGGAACAGAGTCCATTTATGTTAGAGCAACAGAAATGGGTGCATCAAAAGGCTTCTCAGGGCAGGGAAATGCATGGCAGTACTTGTAGGCATCTTATATAAAATCTGGGGATGCTTCAACAACCGAAAATAAATAAACAAACTAAACAGTGAAATGAAATGATCAACCTCAAGAAAAGCAATGCATTTAGAAGGGAAAGAAAATGTAATCAAAATACACGTTGTGGTTCAGCAGTAGGGATTATTAGGAGGATGGTTATACTAATAACCTAAATAACAACTATTTTTTTTTCAAACTGGCTAACAGGAGAATGACAGCAGGAAATATGGAGGAGTATGTACAAATCTCACTCCTTTACAATACAATGTCAGTAAATTACCATTGTCATTCATGAAATTTCAATCTAAGCCCTTTGAGACTCAAGGCACAGAGCACCACTATTTTCATTGTACACATTACAGTACTATTGACTTGCTAAACCATGTATACATAGTCTAAGTAAAAACTGTGCAAATGCTTATATTATCATCACAATCAGTATGAAGGTGAAGAATTATGAGTTCTAAGAGATGACTTAAGGTAGCCTTAAGTCATCCAGAGCAGTATATAGGTGTTTTATTCGCTTTCCTGTGAGATGAATGCCTATCTGGAAGAATCTGGAAGAAAGAATTTGCAGAAGCAAAATTCACAACACAATGAAGGCAACAGGATTGGGCAAAAAGAGGAGTTAAACTGAAAAGACGGGGCAACAAATTCTTGGCAGACAGCCATGGAGCTGGGATAGCCCTTCCGGATCCTTCCAAATGCAACAAGGAGCCAGGCCTTTGACTCCACTGACAAACTGCCAGACAAGGAGGGAAAGTATCCCCTAGAGGGAAAGCATGCTATTGGACACAATAGTAAAAAGAATCAGCTTCCTGTGAATGAAGGAAATTCCCACTCTGAGCCATTAGTCCACACAGCCAGCAGAGCTGAGAATGAATGCAACAGTCCTGGTGGCAGGTTCGGGTGGCCCACAGCACCTGCTACACCTTTTCCTTATATAGATCAAGTTTAGAGTTTTATCTCTCAGCTACAAAGTAAGAATGTGGGGAGACACAGGACACGCGAGGAGGAAGAGGGCTGCTGGGCATCTGCGAACGGGGCTCCCCTCCGCCTTCCTTTGCTTCATTATCCAAAAAGGGGAAGGAGAACAGTGTCTCAAGGCAGCCGCGCGTGTACTCCACAGTCTACACAAAGGAAAAGCTCTGCACAGAAGAAAGGAAAAAGAAAAAAACCAACTCTGAAGTCTGGGGGCCCAGAGGAGTCCCTGGCTCTACTCAGCTGAATAGATTCTATTGTTATATATTCTATTGTTTGTGAGACTTTTCTTGCATTTTAAAATCTATGTGCTGAGTGCCAATATGTGGCTGACGCTATGTGAAATGCAAGGAACGATGCAAGAGTAAATCTAGAAATTCAGATATTTGAGCAGATAATTGAAATATTGCTAACTGCCAGTTGTGGGAAAATTGAATTCAATCTAACCCCATGAGGAACGTTGAAGGAAATGACTAATCATATATACAAAGTACACTGTCTGGGGCAACCTTTAGGAGGTACTAGTAAAGAATTTCTTAGGAAGGACAAAAATCTAAGAGTGAGCTAGATAGAGAGTTATTCAAGAATGGAATGTCAGACTAAGTTTCAACTATTGACACAAATTGAGAATTGCTGTTTACTAAAAGTAGAATGACATGTAACAACTATAGCCTTCATTTTAAACACATAGAGCTGAAAGCCCACAAGAGTTTTGCAGTCTACCTGCATGCATTCAGGGTCTTTGCTTTGCTCCACAATAAAATTAATTATTCTAAATTTATGATGGCCATGTTCCTCTGGGTCTTAGTTTTTCTCCCAACACTGTGTATGTAGGAATAATTCAACAATGCATATGCATACTATAATTCAATAAGGAGTTTTAAATTTATTTAGCTAGAATACTCATTATTCAAATTTTAGAACTTCAAACATGAGTAAAGTGTTATTTTTTGAGGTATGTTAAATAAAAGCAAGGCACAATTTGAATCACCTTAGTTTTACCCAATAAAGTATAACAATATTTTCTGAGTATGTCATTTTAACCATTTGGATATTAAAAGTATATATATATATATATATATATATATATATAGAGAGAGAGAGAGAGAGAGAGAGAGAGAGAGAGAGAGAGAGACAGAGAGAGAGAGACAGAGAGAGAGAGACAGAGAGAGAGAGAGACAGAGACAGAGACAGACAGACAGAGACAGAGACAGAGAGATACACACACATATATATAAAGTGTTTTATTTCAAGAGATCCAAAACACTCACATGTCTACTTCAGAGCAATATTACAGTTAATATTCCAGTTTTCCTACTTCTAAAGTCATAGCTGTGCCTTTTGCATAATCTGATTGCAATGTTTGGCCCTTGTCATATTTTCCCTATTTCTAGACAGTTTCATGATGGGTCTATCATTGTTATTTTATTTTCATCACAACCATAAGTAATTCACTTTTCAATTGATTTATGCTATTTATAAAGTGCCACATCAACTATGAGTGCAGTTTAGTGTTTGCATTCTGACAGCTCTAGTAAATAAAACACTGTCTGCTATGGAGGAATTGCTGAGTTCCAATTGGAAGAATTCACTTTTAATCTAATTGTTCAGATGCAGTTAGCAAAGCTTTTATGGAGCTCGAATTGTTGAGAAATTCCTCTGGCCATAAGACAACTTATGTTTCTCAAACTTTGATATTTCAATTTGTAAACACTATACAATTGTTTCTATTTGCTTTACCTTGTACTATTCATGTATTTTATCAAGTATTGTTTTATGCTTTTTCCAAGTGTCATGCTCTAAAACACAATGCCTTCCTTCTTAAAATGATTTTTAATTATGCTGTGTAATTATGTATAAGTTATAAAAACCACTGTCATGTCCAGGGGGTAAGGTTTACTCCTACTGGCAACAATTGAGGGCTGTACTCAGTTATACCCTGAAGAGCCTTGTGCTTTGTTATCTAGTGAGAGGCAGGTGGTCTAACAACCCCCCTTGAACAACTGGCAGCTTAGTTTGCATTCTGCAGAGCAGCTGCCTCCTTCTACTTTAACTAGCGCTGTATTTCAAAGCACAACAGTCCTTTGTGTAACTTTTAACGCACGAAGATAGGAATAGTCTCTACTCCAACACAAATCCCCAATGGTTAGCAGGTTATCTGTTTATCTCCACCACTGCTGTGTATCCTTACCAATATATTGAACTGTTTAAAATGTTCTAACTTTTCTAAAACTGTTGACATGATAATATTTAAATTCCTATATGTATGTTACATATAACTGGGAAGTTTCAAACTTTGAGTTTGAACTTTATGAAGACACTGATAATTTCCATGAGAATGAATGGACCCAATGCTGCACATTAAGGATTCCAAATTGTTTACTGGAGAAGTAAATACATTGAAGTAAGCGTCTAAGCTAAGCAGTATTGTTCTAGTATTGACTGATTGATCCACTCCTTCTCCTCAGGACCTTCTCTCTGCTCCTGCAACATGCCGACGTCTGCAATGAGCTCACCGTGACACCGCTCCTCGCCCACTCCTTGTCCTTACAGCATCCTACTTCTGATTGCTTCAAGAGGAAACTGACTCCCGTTCTGCAGCTGCTTCAAATCTACTCTTTCTGTACAGATCACCAATTGTATTTCTGAGAACAGAACTGCAGTAATTTATAACTGTTTGCATAAGCAAAACTCTGCTCTCCTTGAAAGAAACAAAGCACACTCCTTTCGTTTGTTTTATTTAAGCCTTGACCTACAGTGGATGATAACAGTAAAATGGTTACTGCAGTTGCCAACTTCCTGAGGATAACCCCTCTAGGTTTATAGCTTTGTACCATTTTTCCTAAGGTTTGATGTAGCAGCTGGAGGAGTTTTATGTCTTTCTGTAACTTCTGGGGAGATAAGAAAAGAACAGCTTCTAGGTTTGGTATGACACGGATAGTAAGTGTTCCATATCATAAATAAGCGTTGGACTTTGAGATCCTCCCTTTTAGTCTCTCACATACTCTCCTCCCTGCTGTTATCTCAGCTGACATGCCTAAGTCTTTACTATTTAGCCATTTGGTGAATGTTCTTCCAAAAGCTGCCTATATAGAAGCAGAATAGGTCCAAATTTATTTAGACCATGAAGTCAATCAAACCAATTAATCATCTTTGTTTTTTTGATAACTATGTTCATGTTGGCTGCCACAAATAAAAATAAATCCATTTGACAAAAAAAGATGATTTCCTTGAAAATTATTGTTACATCAGAACCTAGTCCAATTACCAGTGTTTATGCCTCAAAGCAGAGACATAAAACTGTAATTTATCTTATTGTCTTCTTTTGTCTCATATAAAAATCAAATGGCTGTCAATCGGGTCAAGGCTTAGAAAACTTCTAAGGAAAAATAAGCATCTCAAACTGAAACCAACCACAAATCACTCCAATAGCTTAGATTTGTGCTTTGGAAAGTGTGAAAACTAAACTAACCATAGTAGAACTTGATGGAGTATTACCTGTGGGCTTTAAGTTATTCTAATTTTTCACTGTCTGTCACATGTTTTTGGCTGTCTGTAAGTTATAATTATTTTGGAACTCCCACCTTTGGGGTTAGCTCTCAGTTTAGGACTGTAAGGGAACAACTATAGAAATGAATTTGTCCCATGAAAGCAAAGTATTCACGGGTGTTCCTACATGGTTTCTAGACCACTGAATAGACATTTTATAACTGCAACAAGGTAAAAGTTGAATATAGCAAAAATTAAAGAATAGAAACCTACAAAAATGATTCTGCAATATTCCAAGCAACTCAGTGTCTACTGGTAAGATGGATACTATTCTCAAAGTATGAGAAAAATCAATTTACCAAGAAGTACAGAATCAATTTACCAAGAAGTACAGAAACAGCAATTCTCTTTCATAATTCATTTCACAATATCTTTGTGTTGCACCTCTTGAAATATTTTACTCTCATAAGCAGTGGTACCAGGAACTAATTGCTTGAATAGTTCCCTGTAGGAGAGCAAAGTGGTTAAGGTTAATGGTTCTCTCACAATTTTGCTGCTTTTGGTTATATGAACTTGATGAGCTATTTAACCACTAAACCTCAATACTCTCATCTGTAAGATGGAAAAAAATATGACAGTGCTGAATTCAGAGAATTCAGTCAAAGAAGGTAAGGCACATAGAAACTCAGAACACTTCATTATCATTATTACGCAAAACATAAATTATGAAAAATATAGCCTGTTATGTGGAGCACTAATTTTTAAAGATCTTAATGGACTTACATAAACTTTCAAAACTTAAGTATGTTAGTTTTTTCATCAAATATGTATTCATGTAACAATTTTTCTATATAAATTGCAGAATTTAATTTCGTATATATGGAAACCCTACTTTTGGCAAAGTATTTAAAATGATATTCCATAGAATTGTAATAGTACACCCCATCAAATTTCTGTGGCAACATTTCAATCAAGACAGTAAATAGGATTATAAGTAATTGCAGTTAAGAATGATGACACCTAAATGGTCCCAGCCTTATTCTGGTCTTCTAAGTAAGAGAGCATCTGTTTAACAAGCCATTCATCAGATCAATGACTAGGGAATGTGGCTCCACAGTCTCTCTTAGATACAGGCACACATAAGCAGCAGTTTATTTCAACTCATATTATTATACTGAATAGATAGCATGCCCTGTTTTCATTTATTTATTGAATGATTGCACCACTGTTCCTCTCTGATACTGTATACAGTGTACAGACCTCTTATGTTAGACTATATAAATGAAATGTAAAGAAAATAACCAGGGCAGAGTATATTTGTATAAAGGATAATTATCTATCATCAATAGTCCAAGAAAGATTCCCTTGGGATTAGTATTTAAATTAAAATCTGAAGAATGGATGGAAGTATCAGCCAATTGACTAATGGAAAAAGAAGAGTTTATGCAAAATGGTTGGGTATTGGTGAGAGGACAGATAGGAAATGGGTAAGTGGTAATGCTCCTGAGTTACTGCTTGCACAAAAGAGATGTCTAGTGGTGTTACACAGGAAGTAACATAGCCCTGCCTGCTAAGCAATGAGTTTCATTGAGGCCTTAAACCAGGTAGTTATTTTTCTCACCAAAGAGGGTAATAATGAGGTAAACCCCTTCTGGCAGACCAGTAGAAAACACTAAGGGTGGAAGTGATTCTGCTAAAATAAGCTGTAGGGCAGTGAACAGACCTGCATATTGCGGAGCATTCCAAGGCAAGTGAAGCCTCTAGTTTAGTCACTTAAAGGCTATACTTCAGCTGTGCAGAGCTGGAAAATGAGGTAAAATAAACAAATGCCAACAAAGACAGTCTGTAATGGTAAAAATACAAGAGCACAGAAGCGAAGCAGTAGAACTGAAGGCACTTCAACCTACTCAAAATTAGCAATATATTCTGGTCAGCAATAACGATTACTATTAGCTTATGAAAAGGGTTTGAAAGTTGATATTGTTAATTTAACAAATATTTATTGTGCTAACCACTAATTAAGAAAAAGAGACAAAAATACCTGTCCTCAAAGAGTTTCCACAGGGAGGAGAAAGGAGATGGGAGAGTGGGGTGAGAAAAGATTAGCATTCAGCATTAAAAAATAAGTAAGTTGTGTTGTATGTTAGAAAATTCTAAGTGTTCAAGAAAAAAATAAGAGTATGGAAAATGGATCTGGGAAAAAAGAGAGGAACAGGCCATATTATTAAGTAGTCGCTCAAGCAAGGCCTCCCTGAAGAGGTGATATCTGAGCAGAGACTAGCAGGACGTGAGGAAACAGACCAAGCAAACAATAAAGGGACAGCATCCTGAGAAGGGACGCCCAGCCCATGTAGTGTACTCACATTCAAGTTTTTGCAGAGTAAAATACATATTTCTCTCACCTATAAAATAACTATATATAGTAATGTGTTAAATATGATTATTTTTTAGCTTTCAAAAACACTAGATTCAATGGTTTCTTGGACCATCTCTATCAACTACAATCAAGGTCCTGGATTTCAAGAAGGTAGAACAAGAAGGCAGGATTCCTTGCAAATTGATGCTTTGCAAAGACTTCCTTCCATGCTGGAGCAGTTCACATTATTCTGGGTAATATAAAGAGGACAGATATGTCATAAATCCTCTCTGAAGGACAATTTAAAAATCATTTAGCTTAGCATCCAATTTTTACTTCAGACTCTGTAGTCAGAGGCAAACTCTAGTCCTAAGGTTAATGGTTAAAGCTTAAAAGAGATGCTTGGCAAAGTCAATGAAACCTTCCACACCAACTATTTCCAACCATCCCTGTTGGACATAAGAAAGGTTTTAGTATAAGATCTGTCCTTTTCTTTTCTAGATAAAAGGAACCCAATGGAGATTGATACTTTAAAAGACAGGGCAAGTTTTCTTAATGATTGGGATGGGGAGTAGGATCCATATCCTAAAGGTAAAATGTCCAATATATTTTGCCTTAGACCTTGCATCCTAGCATATCTAACTGACTTCCTTTTGGAGAACCTTATTTTAAAAGAGATATGAAGAAGAAAAGTGAGTTGATGAAGGCATGACCTCAGTGACGTGGGGTACAGAGACTTTGGCAGATGAGGAAAAGCAAACAGGGTCAAGATGAAGCAGAGCCTTCCAAAACACACAGTGCTGTCATAATGGTTACCACAGAACTTTTCCATTCCAGAGAGATTTTTCAAAAAAGCATTTTCTTTAGATTTTGGATCTGGATAAGGTGAAAACTGGAAGCAAGAAAGTGGCTTGTCACTTTGAGCTAACCCCTAGTTATTAGAAGCATTCAAGGAGAACTTAGATGTTGAACTATGGTTGGAATGGAGTCTTGCAACAACAGATGACCACCGTCTGCTCTCCCTCCACCTACAAGGGGAGCAGGTTCTTTCAAGAATTTCCATCCTGTAGAGACCCACTCTTCTGTCTCCAGCAACCTTCTCCTTTAGATCACAGAATTAGTTTCTTTCTACAGCTGATATCTAATTTACCTTTTTTTAGTAGTTAACTAAAACATACCTAGATGGTAATTTTTATATTTAAATTTTCCCACACAAATTTCCACTGGAGTGCCTATGCCATGATTATAAGCTGACTGATAAGCTTAACAGCAAAGCTAAAAACAAAATTTAAAAAAAACCAAATTGGAGGATTACTCTGCCATAGAAAAATTAACTTGAGTCATCTGCAGAAAAATGGAAGCAACCAGAAATCATTACTTTACGTAATATAAATAACACCCTGAGATTAAGTATTGCATGGTTTCTTTAATATGAGATACCAAAAGCATAAATAAGTAAAAGAGAGATGGCAGGAAATATAAAGATGAACTTTGAGGCGAGGGGAGGGAAAGGTGAGAATGGAGCAGAAGGTGGGGCAGGACAATAATTTTAAATTATTAACACGCAAAAGGTATGTATATGCACTAATTCTCCAAGTTGAATGTAATTATTACATATCACATATACATACTACTAAAGAGTAAAAAGTCTCCTACTTTTGTTTTGTTTTTTGAAAATGATCATGCAACATAGTGAGATGCTACTCTCTTTTTTCCTGAATTTATTCTTTTATCTGGGATGTTGGTGGTGGGAATATGTTAAACCTGTCCACTGGCCACTGACCGTGTCCTGACAGAAGCAGTAAATACATGAGAGGTGTTGTGCTCATTCATCATGCCTTTCTGGAATCCCAACGGACCCTTACAAATATCTGAAGCCCTTATATGTGGAAGGCAGAAGACCGACATGTACACCCAAGTCATGTAAGTCCACTATAAAATAATCAGTCATGTAAGCTCACCATTAAAAAGAAATTAACATATCACTCTAGCTTCCTTGATGTCAGATTTAACTTTGTCCAGGGATTGATTATGAAGAGGATGGTTAAAAACCCAGGGTTTATTTAGGTCTATGTATCAAATAACATATTATGAGTTTGGCACCCATTTTTTGAGTATGATTGCATATAAACTTTAAATGGCCAACCTCCATTAAAGATTTCAATAAACTCTAGGCACTTGGACCTGACCCAATCATATGAAAAAAGAAACAGAAATGTGTGATGTGATGAAAGAGATCAAATCATGGAATGAATTGTTCTCCATGTTGCCTCTTCTCCTTCCTGTGGAGGAAAAAGTTTACTTGATCAATGACACTTCATTGTGTTGATTCATGGTGGTGATGCTGGTGCCAGAGTTCAATGAGCAGAATGATTTTGTTTTACAACAGAAGAAATGTAGGGAGTGAAGAAGAGCATTAATGGCCCTGGTATTGTTAATAGAAACAAAAATGTAGGGGAAGGGGAGAAGTGAAGACTGAAACGGAAGAGCCTGAGAAAATGTGGCATAGGAGAAGTGAGGGAAACAAAATATGGGACTGAGTAAAGGGGGGCTTTTGGTAACACAGGCAAAAATAATTATTATTTTTTTAATATTGAGATAGGGCCAGCGCCGCAGACCTTTTGTTTTCTATGTATTCACTTATCTTCTACAGATTTGTCCTGTGCCACCATACCCAGCCTGTGTGGTACCAGGGAATTGATCCCAGGCTCTGCATTTGCCAGGCAATTGCTCTTAACCACTAAGCTACACCTCCAGCCCCCATAATATGTGCTCTTGTGATGTGCTTTTTTAATATCCACTTTAGTCTCCTCAGTAAACTTTAGTAAAGTTTTCCATTGCTTTTCAAGACTTCTATTTATTTGTATCACATGTAGGTCTGTTTTGAGCACAATAGGACAGAAGGATGGCCCAGTTATATTCAAGACCCAGCTGAAAAGGAGACCATACATTGTTAGACTCTGGTACATGTTTATATTATAGGCTTTCATCACATATCAGTTTCCCATTTTTAAAGGACTATGTTAAGCTCCAAATTAAAGCCCTTGCTTAGAATGTGCAAGGCCCTAGCATCAGGCTCCAACACTGGAAAAATGAAAGTTCAACTTGAAAAAACATTTACTACCTATTGCTCTTTGTAGTTACGTGTTTGCTCTCTTTTTTTGTCTCCCAGAGTGAATATTATAATTAAATGTATCCCTTACTGTCTAGGTAAAGGTGGCAAACAGTGCTATACAGAACAATTGGACCTCTTCAGGATACTATATGAATTGTGAAGTACACTTTTTGCATCTATTATGAAAAATTGTAATTATACTTCATGATGACATTATTTTCATGGTCAAGATTCTACTTTTTCAGCACAGTACATGCTAAAATTGAAGGAAATATATCAGACACACATTGGCTAACAATCTCTTATTTCATCATGTTCCTCCTTTTGGAAAGAATCTGGATCAAATACTTAATGCTCACTGGGAATTAGGAACCTAGATATTATATTTTTCTTATGGGTGAGAATGCCTACACTGGTCAAGAAGAGTTGGTGAGCCCTCAAAATTACTGGAAGGGTTTCCTTCTTTATGGAAGTGGAACTCTACAGACCCATTGAGATATTTTGCTTATTTTAAAAACTACTTCCTCTAAGCAGAGTTCACATCATGCCAGTCCTCACACTGATAATTATAGGAAACTCTCAACAAATATCGTTGGTTAATGACCAGGTCTGCCACGAAGGTGAGGTGAAGCAGGCACCTAAAAAATTCAATAGTCAAGATAAATGTAATTCAAATGCAAAAGCTTTAAAATATATCAAAAATTAATGCAAAATATCCAGAGTGAATGTAATATCAAAAATTTTAATGAAAAATAGAATTGGTATTGTTAATTTTTTAAATATCTGCTACTAATATGGCTCATCACAACAATGTTGCTGATCTATCTATATTTAAAACCATTATGAGGAACTCTAATACAAATAAATGATATTGTCAACTGGGAGGGATGTTGGGAGTCAAGAAGGATAAGGGAAAGACTGGGAGAGTTTAAGCGGTGAGGGGAAGGGAATATGAAGGTGATATATATGTGCACAAAATTCTCAAGCTTATTATAATAATTGTATATTTTGTGTGTGTATATATGCTAATTAAAAATGGGAAGAAAAAGAATTAAAATTCAATAAAATTCTCTAGGTTTTGGGAAAGAGGCAGCTGCCCAGGGAGTAACCTCAAGAAGTGATAGAAAAATGAATGAAGACACGCTATCTTTCCAAATTAACTACTCTTACTCTGCCAAGTATCAACAATGTGTAGGGAAAAAAAATGTGTAGATACTTGAATGAGAAATGTTTATACTGAAATGCCACTGGACACTCCTTAAGCTATCAATGTTCAGGGTCAGCTTCGTGGTCATCTGTTTGTCTGGCATTCAGTGCATGGTCTAGTCTACAGCAACTTCAATTTGGAACATTAAAGAACAAATTGCCAATTTGTTGCAAAAAGAATAATTGCCAGGGTACCACTGGGAAAGTCTCTCAAAAAGTGGTAAAAACATAATTGGGATATGACCTGTCTGTCCCATAATTTGGCCCTGGAGATACCTAGTGCTCAGCGATGCTCTGCCAGAACCGCCTATGGAATGACTGGCTGCCCAGCTGTGGGCGGTGCAGTGGTCCATCAGAGAACTGGTGGAAGGTTTGTCGGTATACGTCAAATTCGACCCGTTTCTTAGCCACGTGCTGCTTCCTTTCTCTGTATTTCATATCTTGGCCTTCAAGCCACTCACCTAGGTATCCGCTTTTTGAGAGCTCAGCCTGAAACAAGGTAGTAAACTTGCCAGCATTTTCCTCTTTCCAATTACTCTGAACAATAACAAAAAAGTATGTAAAAGAGTAAGTATCTTTTTTCAATTGACAGTAATTTTACTTTGAAAAATTTCCTTTTCTTACCAGCATGTATTTATGATATGCAATGGTCATTAGAATTGAAAACTTTAAGCTGGGTGTGGTGGCACATAGCCATAATCTTAGCACTTGGGAGGCTGACACAGGAGGATTGCTGTGTGTTTGAGGCCAGCCTGGGACCAGCCAGAGTTACAGAGCAAGACCCTGCCTCAATAAATAAATGAATGAATAAATTTTAAAAATAACATTGAAAACTCTGTGCACGTACAGTCCCATTAGCCCTCGTCCCACTTGCCCTCCCCTACCCTCCTCTCATGCCCCTTAACTTCCAACACCACTTTGATGCTCTTATTTACTTATATTCCGGGTTTCTAATATTAGAGAGAACATACATATTTCATCTTCTGAGTCTGACTCAGTTCACTAAGCATAAAGGTCTCCAGTTGTATCCATTTACCTACGAAAGAATCAAATCTATCTGTCTTTGTGGCAGAGTAGTATTACATATATGTGCTACATTTTCTTTATCCATTGGTCTCTTGATATTTTGGCATCTTTCATGATTTAGCGATTACTTGTTGTATTGCTATAAACATGGATATGCATGTATCTCTGTTATATGGTGCTTTTAGCTCTTGTGGAAAGGTACCCAGCAGAAGTTTCTTTGGGTCAAATGAAGTTTATTTTCAGTTTTTGGAGGGTCCATAATGGTTGTATCAGGTTAGTCCCACAAGTAATGTAAGAGGGTTCCTTTCCCCCAAATTTTTGCCAGCATCGTTTGCTTTTTGAGGTCTTAATATAAGCCACTCTCACTGGAGTACAATAGTATTTCAGTGTTGTTTTGACTTGTATTTCTTTAATAGATAAGGGTGTTGAATTTTTTTCATGTATTTGCTAGTCTTTTGTCCTTCTTCTGAGAACTGCCTATTCATTTCAATTGCCCATTTTAAACTGGGTTTTTGATTTTAAGGGATCTATTTTTCTTCAGTTCTTCATGTATTGTAGTTATCATGCCACTGCCCAAGTTGTAGGAGGCAAATATGTTTTCCCACTGTCAGTTCTCTCTTCACTCAGTTGTTTCCTTGGCTCTGCACAAGTTTTATTTTTTTTAGACTCTTAATCCCATTTGTAAATTCTGGAGGTTCTTTTGCATCAGGTGGCCTATTGTGAAAGTCTTTTCCCATGCCTGTATCTTCCAGAGTTTTATCTACTTTTTCCTTTAAGAGATGTAGCATTTCCTTTCTAATGCCTAGGTCTTCACTACAGTTTGATTTGATTTTAGTATATGGTGACTAGTGTGGGTCTAATTCATTCTTCTGCATGTGGATAACGAACGAGTTCTTCAGGGACCATTTATTGAAGATGCTATCCTTTCTCCAATGTGTTTTTTTGCCCTCTTGTCAAAGTCTAGATGACTGAACGTATTTGAGATTGTCTGTGCATCCTCTGTTCTGTTCCATTGGTTGACCTGGTTTTGTGCCAATACCATATTTTTTTAAAATCACCGTTGTTTTGTAACATAATTAGATGTCTGGAATCATGATGCCATCTACCTTTATCATATCGTTCAGGATCATTTTTGCTACTTTGAGTCCCTTTTGGTTCCATATGAATTTTAGGGGTTTGTTTTGTTTTGGGGTTTTTTTGTTTTTGTTTTTAGTTCTGTGGAAAATGTTGTTTATATTTTGATAAGAATTGCACTGAATCTGTACATCAGTTTTGCCAGTATAACCATTTTGAGGATATTAGTTCTGCTAATTCAGGAACAGGGATGTACTTCCATTTTCTAATGTCTTCATCAATTTCTTTTTTCAGCGTAATGTAGTTTTCACTGTAGTGATCTTTCATTTGTTTGGTTATGTTTATTCCTAAATACTAAGTTTTTTTTGGAGAGGCTATTGAGAATGGGATTAATCGTCTCATCTCTTTCTCAGTGGATTCATTGTTAGTGTAGAGGAATGCTATTGTATTTTTATATTAATTTTGTGTTCTATAACTTGGCTGAATTTGTTAATTAGTTCTAATAGTCATCTGATGGATTTCTTGGGGTCTTTTATGTACAGAATCCTACCAGCAATGATAATTCAACTTCTTCCTTTCCTATACATATTCCTTTTTTTTTTTTTCATTCTCTTGCCTGATTTCTCTGGCTAGGTTTGTGTGCACTATATTGGATAGGAGTGACAAAAGTGGACAGTATTGTCTTACTCCTGGCTTAAGGAGAAATGCCTTAAATTGTTCTCCATTTACTATAATGTTGGAAGTAGACTTGGTGTAAATAGTTTCTATCCACTTGAGATATAGTCTCCTTCTATACCTATTTTCACCAGGGCATTTATCATGAATATATTTTGAATTTTGCTTTTTCTGCAGCTACTGGGATATTGTCATAATTTTTGTCCTTGCTTTTATTTATGTGATGTTTTACATTAATTGATTTAGATACTTTTGTATTATTTTGTTAATTTTTTGACTGATTGACCTATATATTTGTGAAAGTAGAGTTTTTAATTCCCCCGCTATAGCTGTATTGCGGCCTACTTGTCCTTTAATATCTATTAGGTTTCATTTTACAAAACTGCGTGCTCTGATATTGGGTTTGTATATATGGATAATTTTGGCATCATCCTCTTGGAGTGACCCCTTAACTAGTATGTAATGTCCATCTTTGTCTCTTCTGATCTGTTTTAGCTTGAAATCTGCTGTGTCTGAGTATAGTACAGCTATCTACGCTTGTTTTCTGTGTCCAGTTGCATGAACCATTAATTTTCATCATTCTATTTTGTCTGTTTTTTATAAGTAAAATGTGTCTCTTGCAGGCACCAAATTGTTGTATTTTGTTTTATTGATCCAATCTGCCAGTCTAGTTCTTTTGATAAAAGAGTTGTGACCATTGATATTTAGCATTATTATAATGGTATATTTGCTGTATCCTGTCCTCATTATGATACTTCAGGACTGTTCTGTACTATTGTTAGATTATCTTCCTTTTTTTGTTGGTTCCTTTTCTTCTCCAGGATGTTTTGTGTCATTAATCTCTCTCTCTCTCTCTCTCTCTCTCTCTCTCTCTCTCTCTCTCTCTCTATCTTTCTCTCTCTTTCTGTCTAATATTCTTTTAAGCATTTTCTGCAGCACTGGTCTCATGATCATAAATTTCTTTAGGTTTTTTTATCAAGAAAATTTTTAATTTATTCCTCTATTTTGAAGGATGATTTTTTTCTAGGTATAACAGTCTGGGTTGACACTTCATTTTTTTTTAGCACCTGAATAATTTGGCTATATAACCTCCTGACCTCTAATGTGTGTGTTGAGAAAGCTGCAGGTTTTTTGATAGGTTTGTCTTTATAGACAACTTTCTGTTTTTCTCTTGTAACTTTTAGTATTATGTCTTTGTGTTGAGTGTGTAGGCTTTTGGTTATGATGTTTTATGGAAAGGCTCTTTTTCGGTCAAGGTTATTTGGTGTTCTACATGACTGCATCAGCTCAATGTTAATTTCTTTCTTAGGTTTGGAAAATTTTCTGCCACAATTTTATTGAACATATTCTTTTTATCTTTCTTGCTGTCCTCAATTTTCTCTTGCACTCCCATATCCTGAAAGTGTTTCTATTTGAGTAGTCCATCAGCTGTTACAGCCAATCTCTTTCTTGTTTGTTTCTCAGTCATCACTAACCATATGGTGTAACTTGTCAAACCTATCTTCAAGATCTGATAATCTGTCCTCATAACACTTGGAACAACTTCCCATGTTTCCATATGAGTTTTTATATCCTGGGATTAAGCTTGGAATCCTTTGGTCTTTCTACTTCTCTACTGAAATGGTCCTCCATTTCTTATATTGCATTGTTTATTCTTTTATTTGTGTCTTCCTTATAATTAGTAAGCTTTTTACCTATTAATAGTATTGTTTATTTGATTAAATATTTCTTAAACTCTCCATGCATCTCTTGTATTTCTTTAAGCATATGTTGTTTGAGCTGACTGGGCACTATTTCGACTTGTTCTTTTACTTGATTTCCTATATGTTCCACTATTTCAGGGCCCATAATATGAGCTTCTGGGCAGTTTTTATTTTTGCATATGACTTACTGCCTCATTTTCCTATGGTTCTTTTGCTGTGTATTGTTGATCTGGTTGGTGAACTCAGTATTAGCTATGGAGATTTCTTCCATTAGATAATTTCTTTTCTTGAAATCTCCTTGAGTTCACTTAAATATTAATAGGTATTATTAATTTTACTATTAATTTTGAAGATCTTCTCAATGAACAACATTTTGCTGGTCTATCTAAATAAACCTAATATTGACTTATCAAAAAGTTCCACTAATGTCAGTTCTTAAAAAGAGTAGTCCTTTACTTTGCTTACCTAAATAAAACCAAACCATCAGAAGTTATCAACCTCTACTAGGCTCTAGTCACTATGCCCTCTTTAACAATGGATGAATATCAATATCAAGGCTAATGCCTAATGCACACTGGCTACTAACATATCTAAGCTATAAGCTCACACAACCATTTCACTCTTACATTTAGAAATGTGATCTGTACTACTAATGGAGGTATCTATACACATTGCCTAGTAACTTATTAGAAGAGTGTGTTAAAACAAGATTGTCTGGCACCTTCCAGCCTGAAATTCTCCCCAGGCAGTTTCCACTTGCAATTTGAGGGCTGGCTGGGTATTTCTACCCATGGTTGTCCCAACCACCTGACGTTGCTCAAGGCCTTTTCGTACATAGTGATCACACAGCTTTTCTGTAGGTCCCCTGAGCATCTTTCAGGTCTCTGATATTCTAAGCTAAGCTATAAAATAATTTTCTTTTCTAAATCTCAGTCTTCCATCTAAGTTCATATAGAGCCACTGACAAAGCAATCCTATAATTACACCATCTACACCAGCATAACTATGCCCCCTGAATTGACATCATTTAATACACAACTTCTCGTGACAACTTTGTCCATATACAGTGCAAATCTTTGCAATGCCCTTGCAGTGTTCCACAGTGAATTTCTTAACAGTCTCCAGATCTATGGCCTTAACTATTTTTCTGTTTACTACTTAATATGGTCCCATTATAAATATTTTTGTACAAATTGTTTTCTGTTTTTGGATTAATTCCTTTGACAATTGCTTTCTCTCTTGTTGGACCAGAGTACCCTGGATATCAGCACTGGTTCGAGTCAGCAGCACAGGGAAGAAAAGAGAAAAGAACAAGGTGCTATATAGTCACCAACTTTTCCTTTTTCATGTATCAAAGACGTGTACAAATGGAGAGGATGTGAATCTGGAAGGGCCTATAATTCCAGCAAGTTCTAGCTAACCTAATTTTCCCTAGGAAACTTCCTGGATCCCCTTTCCTGATCAGCATTGTGACTGTGGATATTGAATTACATTCTTTTGTAGCACCATTATCCAAAATCTAGTTCATAAGCTATTAATTCATTTTCATTTTGAAGGAAAAAACGTTCAGAGGATACAAATATTGAAAAATTCTGCATCAAGTTCTCTCAAGTTCTCTCCCTGAATATTAATAATGTAGAGGGATGAATAAAAAGTTTTGAGAATTCTTGCAAAAAATTTTGTCATATCTGTTAAATCTATCTCATTAAAATCTATATTTTAAAGGAAAATACTTTGTGAAACAATTGTATATAGAAAAATAAAAACTTTTGTGGACACTATTATATGTGCACATGTAATGCACGCACACATGTTACTTAGCAGCTAGGAGGTAGCTCCCTGGAGAAGCTCATCCATACTTCTACATTAGAATACTTCCAGCATTTACCACCCAGGCAGGCAGAATTTAAGTGTTTGACAAAAGATTAGGAAATGATACTAAACACCTGTTAAAAATCCCTTTGTTCTTTGCTAGACATTTACATAATATAGTTTTAAGGAAAGATAACAGCTGAGAGAAACAAGAGGAAACAAAGCATAGAATTTATGCTGAATTTTCCCCTCATATGTGAAGTTGCTATGTGAGAACAAGAGCACTCAGCAGATGTGCACATCCATTATCTCCCCATGGCAATATGTTCTTCCATTCAGAAAGTGTCAGCAAGTCTATGACATTAAATAATAAAAACAGGCTGAAATGCAAAGCAGAGAAAGTAAAAATTATTGGCACAAGATAATGGAACAAAAACTAGAGATGCTACAGAGGTGAGTTTAAACTAGGCCAATAACCATGGATGCTCACCACTTACCAAATATAGAACAATCCTGCTAAATAGGCTGAGCGGTGGATTCCCACATCTATAAAGACATCCTACACTAAAGGCAATGACGATGTTTTCCACACTTTGGCATCTCAGCCTTGTTTCTCACTGGCTTGTGGAGCTATTCCATGACTCACACAACCTATGCATGTAGAAACAGGTATTTTTAAATGTTTTTCTGTTGATAAATATTAAGGATAAAAGATGAGAGTTTTAACACAGCCTTATATCATTCCTGCTTGTCTTTGCCACCACTACGTACTCTATTGCAGACTGAGGTCCACAGACTACTCAGAAACTTCTTCCCATTATGAAATTCCAAATGCTTTTTTCCTCAGAATTTCTAGACACTTACAAAATTGCTAGCCAAAAAAGTATTTCATAAATCAAGATGGCTTCCTCATTTAACAGCTAAGAAAACTGAAAGCCAGAGTTGAAAGTACTTGCATTAATTCAGTGTAGAACACAGAAAGTACCAAAAATTATATTATTATTATTGCATTCAAGTGAAACTTATATATCATCATATCTCTCAAAAATGCTGGCAGATTTTCATCATATTTGAAAGTTAATCTTAGGTAAACTATAAATGAGTTATCATTCTGGAAAAGGATGGAGTCTATGTATTGATCCTATTCCTCCAACTCAATACAACTAACGTCTCGGCCAATACAGACATAAGAAGATTGAATGATGGAATGACGAGGTAGGCAGACTAGGGAGCTCAGAAGGACCTGCCTAGTTGTGGGTTCTCTAGATTTTATTCTTGTTCGGTACCTCCCAGAGTAGATACTGATTAAGCCACTATTCTGAAAATATTAAAGAACATAGAAAGAGAAACAGCAAAAAAAAAAAAAAAGGAAGCCCCTCTACTTCTTGCTAAGGGGCCCAAAAAGAGGCAGTCTGACAAGACAGAAAGTTTTGACATTAACTCTTCTACTCCAACAAACACAATATAAAATCAGCATCATCACCTCTGTAAGTAAAGGCACAGTGGAGAGCCCTGTCTTGGAATCCTGTGTACAAGCCTTTCCCCTGCTCCAGGGGAGTGTCAGAGGAGACAAGAGTGAAAAACTAGGTCTCACCTCTAACTGGTGATAAAGAAGACCCCTTCTTAGTGTTAGGGAAGCCCACAGAAGAGGACATAGCCGAACCTCAGCTGAACCTCAGGTCTCACCCAAAGTACCAAGCCATTCTTCTTAATCCTCGTGGGTGATGTCAGAGCATCAGGGAAGTCAAGACTCGAACTGTGTCTCTGTGGTAACAAGGTCAGCTTCCGCAGAGGCAGGGGAGGTGGTGTAGGAAGCATTAAGGAGATGCCAGATGCCTCCCCCACACCGAGGCATCAACAGAGGCCTGATGGGAGGCTCGATTTTAACCAAAAGACAAAAACAACTGAACATTGGAAAATACTCTTTTTAACGAATGGCGCTTGAACCACTGCATACATTTAGGCAGATAATATTAATAATAGTAATAATAATAATGTCCCTTTATACATAGGCATGTATCCTCAGTTCAGCATCTGAAATTTGACACTCTTGTTCAGTCCTTTTATAGGAAAAACAAACTCAAAACTTCAAGTTATTCTAATAGTGAGGTTATGCTAAGGCCATTTACTAAGCCCCCTGAAGCTCTTAAACCATAATTAGTAGAGCAGTGATGAATAAGGCAACTTAAAAATAAAGTAAGTGATTTTCAACTGGTTATGTTTAAAAAAGAAATCAATATTTTGTCCTTGGTATGTTACTGATTCTCTCAAATTAGCCTTCTCCTTTTTAGGATTTTTTGGTAAAAGATAAGAAAAAATGCTTTTAAGTCTCAGACATAATCTGCAATGCACTCCTACTAGAAGGAGTGACTCCATATTGAGTAAACCGAAGTAAACAGCTGCAGTGATCTTTGTATATTGTTTTATTTTTTTAAGACAGGGTTTTGCTCTCTAGTCCAGGCTGTCCCTGAGCTCATGATGCAGCCTGTAGCCCAGGCCAGTGCTGGACTCACAGAAATCATCCAACCTCACACCCCTGAGGATTGGAATTACACACCTGTGCCACAATGCCTGGCTTATGTGGTGCTAGGAAATCGGACTTCGGTACTTAGTGCTTGTTAGGCAAGTGCTTTAACTGCTGAGCTATTCCTCCAGCCTGATCTTTGCATATTCTTCAAACTAGTGGAATGACAAGTGTGCTTTCTGAGGAGGATTTAATATAAAATTTAAAAATTACTTATTAAGCTTTATATTAATTGTCAAAATTAAGAACTATTATCAAAATCTCACATTAATATTTGTAGTTTTCATCATATGTGAAACTTCATTTAACAGGTTAATGGTTAATGGTCCTGAGCAATGTTGAATATTATAGTTCACATATAGTTGAGATACACAGTGGAATCCTGACATCAGAGGGTTTCTCCTCAAGCTCCTGCTGCTCGACCTACTGGTTATTTAATCTCAGATGAGATATTTGTCTATTTCCTCCTACATGGATTTGAAACAATAATATTCTAAAAAATGAAGTGACATTGGAAAGCACTTTAAACTGCAAACTGCAAATCATTTGTCATTGTCGCTGGAGGAATGGCTCAGTGGTTAAAGCACTTGCCTAGAAAGCACTAAGTATCTGAGTTTGATGCCCCAGCAACACATAAGCCGGGCATGGTGGCACATGCTTATAATCCCAGCATACTCGCAAAGCTGACGCAGGAGGATTTCTGTGAGTACTAGGCCAGGCTGGGCTCTATAGTGAGCTCAAGAGCAACCTGGGCTACAGGACCAGCCTGGGCGGCAGGGTGAGACCCTGTCTCAAACAAAACAAAACAAAACAAAACAAAACAAAACAAACAAACAAAAAAAACCCATAATCTTGGTGATTCCTTCATGTCCATTAATGATTTCCTTACTGCATTTTTTAAAACTTAAATTGAGATATCTTCTTAAGAGTATACTCTCAGAGTTGTCCTGATATATGCAAATAATAAAAAATGTGATTATATTGGCTTATTTAGTAAAACTTTCTCTCCCTTCCGAACAGAATCACAATGTCCTATTACAAATAGATACACTATAACTGTAAGAAAATGAAATAAAGGAAAATTAATGTATAAAAATCAAGATTAAGCTTAAAGTTAGAATACACATGATTTATATTCTTGCCATAGTACTGATACAAATTTAGCTTAAAGAAGAAAAACATGATTTGCTTATGATATACATTATTCATATGTTTAGGAAATGTGCTAATTTCTGGTGTTGAGATCTGTGAGACATCTCTCCCCTGAGTTGTCATAAAGAAGAACCACTCTGACATAGTGCACACATCACTAACACCATCTCTGCAATAGTAATGTATCACAGGCCTTTTCCTCTAATGTGTATTAGGCTGGCTGATCTCATTGTATCAAAGGTCAATGAAACTAACTCTACAGGCAGAAAAACCATACAGAACAGTTCCTATTTACCTGATGAACAACAAATAGCAAGGCATGGATCCTGGTAGTATTTTATTCATTCAACAGAGGAGTAGATCCATTAGAACATATATAATTATAAAAAGAGATTTGTGAGATGGGCTTACACAAATAAAGAGTCTGGACAGTTTCACAAGGGCTGTCAAATGGAGAGATGAGGAATCTAAGAAGCTGAAAGCCTCAGAACAAGAGAGACCAATGTTGCAACGCCACACTAAGAGTGATGGAGCGGAATCCCCCTGAGGAATTGCTGGTGCAAACCTGTTTCTGAACTGAAGAATTTGTTGTCGAATGTCTATGAGCAATCCAGCAAGTTATTAGAAAGATCATATACCACGATCAAGTTGGCTTCATTCCTGGGACATAAGGTTGGTTTAACATATGTAAATCAATTAATTTGGTACAACACATTAATAAAAGGAAGAACAAAAACTATGTGATCATTTCAATTGATGCAGAAAAGGCCTTTGATGAAATCTAACATCCATTCATGATTAAAAAACAACCCTGAGGAAAATAAGTATAGAAGGTCTTTACCTCAAAGTGATAGAAAACATATATGTCAGACCTATTGCAACTATCAAAGTAAATGGGGAAACTGAAAGCATTTCCCCTTAAATCGAAAACATGATAAGGCTGCCACTTTTACCAGTCCCATTCAACATAGCTCTCCAAACTCTAGCCACAGCAATCAGGCATGACAGTGAAATAAAGAGAATATGCATCAGAAAGGAAGAAGTCAAAAACTCATTATTTGCAGATGATATGATTATCTACATAGAAGACCTCAAAAACTCCACCATGAAGCTCTTAGAACTAATTAACAAATTCAAATTGCAAGTTACAAAATTTATGCAAAAATTCAATAGCATTCCTCCACACTAATAATGAATACACCGAGAAAGAACTGAGAATAATCCCATTCTCAAAAGCTCACCAAAAAAATTAAATATGTAGAAGTAAACCTAACTAAGGAAGTGAAGGAATTCTACAATGAAAACTGTATTAGGATGAAGAAATAAATTAAAGAAGACATAAGAAAATGGAAAGACATCTCCTCTTCTTGGATAGGTAGAATTAATATAGTCAAAGTGACTATACTGCCAAAACTAATATACAGATTCAATGCAATTCCTATCAAAATACCAACAACTTTTTTCACAGTACTTTAAAAAACAATTCTTAATGTCTATGAGCAATGGCGGCAGCAAAAAAAATGCATTACTTTAAAAAAAAAAGTCTAGCACAGGCAAGCTTCCCATTCTTTTATTTTTGTTAGTGGTAGAGACTACAGATCTTTACAAAAGGATAAACAGAGAGGAAAAAAAAAAAAAACTACAGAAGACTCAGATTTTAAAGATAAAATCTAATGGAAGTTTGGTGTAGTCAAAAAGACACTAATAATTTGCTTTTAATGTTCTGATAAGGGATGTTTCATAGGGTTTTCAGGTACCAAAAGTAAACGAATAAAAACCAATAAGTACAAGTTAAATTTTTAAATAGTACTGAAAGAGATAGATTTTCACAAAACAGAACAAGCCCACATTTGTTTCAAGCGTACTTTTAATAAAAAAGCCAAAGTATCAATGGCCAGAGACATGGTTCAGCAGTTAAAGAGCTTGCCTAGCAAGCACCATCCTGGTTTAATTCCTCAGCAGCATGCAAACTGAGTGCACTGGCACCTGCTTGTAATCCCAACACTTGGGAGGCTGAGTAAGAGGATTTCCATGATTTCAAGGCCAACTTAAACTATGAAATAAGTTCAAAATCAGCCTGAACTATAGAATAAGATTTTTTTCCTCAAACAAAAAAGAAAATGTATATCTAAAAATGAATATTAATACACATATACTAAATGTCTTTACAAAGATTACCAATGATAAGTCCTTTGCATCAGTTCTGTTCAATACCAGATTTTATTATCAAAAGATAAGAGCTGAATGGAAAGGCGAGAAGAGATAAGTCAGTCTGCACAATCTGTGAATAGACTCTAGATGTTCATGCATTACATTGATAATGAATGATTTCTTTTCAGAAAATTACTGCCAGGAAAATCAAGAATTGATCACCAGCCAAACAAATTTAAAAGGCAGCCACAGGTAAATCCTAAGATTAATTTATACCAAACCAATTAAATCAAATGCCAATTGTACTCAAGAAAAATCACTGAACCATAAAATGGACTTGACTTGAAATCCAAGAATTAAAAGTTGAAAAAATATCCTTGATTTTTGGCCGAGGAAGAGTAGGAAGGAGTTGAAGACTGAGACAGAAAATAGCAGACAAAGGTGTGTAGGAGCATGTGAGCAGCACTGGATGAAGAGAACATGAAAAGTAGGCTTCTCTTCACCTAGACTGCGGAAGTGAGAGGCTGGCTGCCTGTAAGCTCTTGTGCCCAGGCTATGTGAAAGAACATGAGAAAGAAAGACACAACTGGGCACTGAGGAAAGAAAACAGGGAGGTTGGAAAGCCTGTGGGACTGGATGGAAAGAAGGGCAAGAAAAGAAAACCAGCAGAACTCTATGTTATGGAGCTATGGTGCTGCCCGCCTGGCTGGGAGGCTACATCTCCAGCAAGGTTTTGTTCTGCGACAGCCTTTACTGAAGTAGGAATGGAATGGAAATCTTCATGGCAAATTCAAACCTTGGGAGGGAAGAGGAGATGAGTGGGTTCTGAGGTCTTGTTATCATACTGATTTCAAGATGAATCGTACATAGAGCAAAGAATCGTCTTGGACTGTATCTCAGGATGTTTACTTAATGAAATACAAAAATTCTTTCTTTATAATATTCTCATTTATAAGGCAGCCCAATAGGAGTTTTCTCAGACATCATCATGAATAGGTTCTCGGATATATCTAAATTCAAAGTCAGAGTACACAGGACTCTTCTCATAAAAGACATATTTGTAGATGACTGAGGGCTGGAGGAGTGGCACAGCAGTTAAGCATAGCAAGTGCAAGGCCCTGGGTTCAATTCACCAGCCCCACATAAGCTGGGCATGGTTGTGCATGCCTGTAATCCCAGCACTTGGGAGGCAGAGGCAGGGGGACTGCCACAAGTTCAAAACTAATGTGGGCTACGTAGTGAGTTCAGGACCAGCCTGGGCTACAGAACAAGACCTTGTTTCAAAAAAAAAAAAAAAAAAAAATTCCCTGAAAACTTCCTAGGTATGAGAATAGACAAGGATGTGAGACAGCAAGAAAAGTTTCCCTCTTCCTGTAGATTATAGATTTGGTCAAACTGCCAATGAGAGAACAGTCACAAACAAACAAGTGTAATACAAAACTAGGACAGGAATAGGGACAGTGGAAAAGGTAAGCAGAGGCTCACACCTACTTTTGTTGAGTCACAAAGACAAAAACAGACAAGGAATAAAGTAATCCTGTAGAGGCAAAGTGAATCAATGGCTCGAATTAAATCAGAACAGGGTGTGAACTTGCCAGTGTGTTGGAAAAGTGAGTAGCAGATAACGTCATTAGACAGGGGCACCAAGAGCGAGTGGGGCTGCAAAAGGAGGAATGTGTAAGAGACACATGAGGAGGTAGGAATTGGGAGGAGGAATGGAAACAACCTCTGCCAGAGATGAAGTAAAAGAAAGGGCTTTAAAAATAAACTGTGATATTAAAACAAGATTTGATTTTTCTTTATTGTGGCTTTTCTCTGGCTAAACAGATACCCAGAATTACTGGAGGTAGATGCCTGGAACAACAGCGGGATAACAACTTTCAAAAGATACTGTGGAGACTCTTACACTATTGATTTCACACTAAAGAAACAACAACCAGTATAAAACAAAACATTTTGTAATAAGTGTGTGTGGTGTGTGGTGTGTGGTGTGTGTGTGTGTGTGTGTGTGTGTGTGTGTGTGTGTGTGTGTGTGTGAATGAGTGTCTTTGTTATTTGGAGAAAGCATGCTATAGCCAGAAAGCCATTTCTGGAAAAACAAGTCATCACTTCCATCACAGCAAATGTGCAATGCAATCTATTCATGCTATTTTATTAAGATTGTTAATTCATATGCAACAAAGTGGATTTGGAGACTAGGGTATTGTTAAAATAGACTGTATTAGATTCACTGGAAGCATTCTCTAGAGCTCTTGTGATACCCCCAGTTGCAAACTGATTTTTTTTCACTGGGTCCCCAAAACCTAAAAATTCTCAAAGGAATATGGTAAGATAATTATATGAAGAAGTAAAGCAAAATATTATTGTCCTTAAATTAGAGGCTACATAACAAGAGAATAAATTTCACACACTCTCTACTTCTTTTTACTACCGCATCACCAAAGTAATAATTGCATATTTAACATAATGTGAGAGTTGCTAAATAACATTTGAAAAAGAACAAATAATGTTATCCTCAGATGCAGTAATCTTTGGAAATGTTATGTACATATTTGAGGTCAGAATTTGGTTTGAAGTGCTTAGAAAAAGGAGCAAAATATTTAAATGGAACAAATGGCTTACAGGGTTAATGGAAACAGATGGGTAGCAATTAGAGAGAATGCTTAGCATGAAACACCACTGAAAATAGGTCCTGGCTGGGGGAGAGCAGATGAGCTGGGCCTGGGAAGGGGAAAGATGAGAAAGGACAGGAAGACATCACCTATCACAGCTTTGTTCCACACTTACTTCTGGGAAACAACCAGAGGGAGGGAGGAAGTAAGGTAGGAAGGAAGGGAGGGAGAAAGGACGGAAGGGAGGAAGGGAGGAAGGATAGAATGGAGGGAGGGAGGAAGGAAGGAAATTTTCTGAGGCAGGGTCCCACTCTGTAGTCCATGCTGGTCTGGAACTCACAGTGGAGCCTAGGCTGCCCTCAAACTCATGGCACTCCTCCTGCCTCAGATTACAGGCAGGCACCACCATGCCCAACTTAACTGGAAGTAGGGATTTGAACCCAGGGCCTTGACCTTGCTAGGCAAGTGCTTTTAACCACACATAGCTATTCCTTCAGCCCCAAGGAAGGAAATTTTAAGATAGAAAAATAGTAACAAAAATTCAATCAGATGAAAGTCATCACGTGACTCACAGTATCTGTATACTCCCCGTGTATTTGATTTTTTCCCTTCTGCTTCCCACCTCCTTTCTCTCTTCTTTGCTATTCTTTAGTCATTCTGTTTGTTTCTTAACCAAAAGTCAGAGTTTGGTTTCTCTTCTTTTCCTTTTCTCCTTTTCTTCCTTCCACAAACTTTATTTTTTCCACAACTACAATTTTGGACTACAAGGCTAAAGGAAGGAGGAAAAGAATCTGGTGATGAGCAGATTGTGTGGAAGGGCGTTCGATACAAAAAAAATCATTTTTCATTCCAGAAAATCTAGGAAAATCAAACAAATCAAGGGAGTAAAGAAGTTACTATGGATTATAAATTTTACAGATCCACTTTTAAGAACAAATCGTTGAAAATCTCCATCTTGAGAAATTACTTTTATCTAGAATGAGGGACAAATTTTAAATAATGCAGAACTGTTGCATAATTACTTAGTATATTCAGATTTTTATCTAATCATATTACACAGTGATATTCAATCTATAAGATCCTTATGATTTTGAGCCTGTAATTTCTTTTTAAGACTCCATCTAAATAGTATTCTAAGCTAGGCATGGTGGCACACCCCTGTAATCCTAGCACTTGGGAGGCTGAGGTAGGAGGATTGCTGTGAGTTCAAGGCCAGCGAGGCCTACATAGTGAGTTCAGGACCAGCCTGAACAGAACAAGACCCTGTCTCAAAAAAAAAAAAAAAAAAAAAAAAGTATTCTGACAAGAAATGCTGTGCATACTTGTAACTTCACCTTCAAATCTTTAAACATTAATCTTGACCACTAAAACCTAATTAAAAATCATGTTTTCTCAAAAATAATAGTACAAGAAACAGTGTACATGAGGGAAGAAATATATTTATGAGGAAAACAAATTTCTCTAATCACCAACTGGTGTCTACTGGGAAGAAGATACTCATAAGGAAAATAATTTACCTTAATTATAGTTATTTCTTGAATTTTTTGAATTGAGATTTTCAAAATGTATGAATTAAGTTACTCTCTATATTTTTTCTAAATCTGACTGTTAAATATGTAAACAAACATAGCTTATTTAATAACAGAATCAGCACTAAATACATTGCAGAGAATTTAGCCAAGCATATTCAAATTTTTATCAGAGAGAGTAGAAATTTTCAAAGGAATAAGCTAAACTAAGTAACTACAACTCTTAAAGGCTGTAAATTGTCAATTTCAAAAGATTTAGAATAAGATACAGTGAAAGTTGAGGAATAATATTATATATAATATTCCTCTCTTTACCCATGGTTTGTTCTCTCTGGTTTCAGTAACTCATGATCAAGTGAAGTCCAAAAATTTTAACATTTGCTTGGCTCTTTCAAAAAGTAGAGATTACATTCATGTAACTTTTATTGTACTATATTGTTACAATTGCTCTATTGTATTATTATTGTCAAATTCTTACTTTGTTCCATTCATAAATTAAATTTTATCATACATTTGTACATATAGGGAAAAGTATACCATATGTAGGGGAAAGAACTATCCATGGTTTTAGGCATCCACTGAGCGTCTTTGAATATACTCTTCTCAGTGAAGGGCGAAATGTAGCATATGGTAAGAAGAATTCTACCTGAAAGTCAGAGGCCTAGATTTTAGGTTGACTTTTCCCACCAATTTGGGTAAATCTCTTCATTATTCTTAGACTTTCACTTATTTCACAAAATAAGAGGTTTGGACTAAATCATTTGAATTCTCTTCCAACATTCATTTTCCTATGAATCTCTAAAATCTTGCAACATCAAAGAAATGTGTTTTCAAGATTAGTGTTTAAAATTCAACAGTTTTCCAAGACTCAAAGTATACCAAGAATACTCTCACTTTTTAAAAACAGCTATAGATGAAAAAATTCTAGAAGTGGCAACACCAAATTATCAACATGTTTTGTTTTATTTAACAAATGTGAATCACTGCTATTCCCTTCCAGGTACAGTGCTCTTCACCATGGACACGCAGGTGTGGGAGGATCTGGCCCTTGTAACCTTTGCAGCCTAGTGCCTCCTCTAAGAGGTAAAGCTGCAGTTGATCATCTGTCTTCCCTCTTTAATCTCATTTTCTGGAGGGGCTACATGACATTCTTGACAAATAAGAGAAAGTTACTATTTCAAAAAACTCTGTCTTTCAGAATTATGTAGCCCTACTCTGTCTCTGCAACTAATGATTCACAGAAGAATATTCAGACCTCAAATGACTTCAGGACTTCAAGCAAAAGCAAGTCAACTTCTGAAATCTGTTCTAACATGTAATGAGCTTTGTAAGTTTCACTGCTGATGATCACTAAGCCTCTTGTGGCCAGTTTACCACAGAATCTAAAGACAATCAGGCTGCTTACAATTTAAGAGACCTTCTAAAGCCCTAGGAGAATTGGGTAATCAATGGATTCTTAAAATATCAAGAAGAAATGTTATTTTAAATCACTAGAGTGAAACATCAATATTCTTATCTATGGTTTAAATCTGGAGTGCACCCCAAATGTCTCATGTATTTGGATGCTACTGGGAGGGGGAGCCTGGCTGGAAGAGGTGGATATTTGAGGCTTGACCCAGAAAGGGCAGATCACTGGCCAGGGCCTGGAAGTGTAGCTCTACATGTCCTCTTTGAATTGGCTCTATTATGGCATGTTGTGGTGGTGAGCTTTTTCTTGCTCTGGCCCTGCCATAGGGTCCCATCTTTCCAGCCACCCACCTATGAGTAGACTGTGACTTTCTGAAACTTTGAGGTAAAATAAATCTTTCCTCTCTAAAGGTGTGGATGTCAGGGTTTCTGCCTCAGAAACAAACAAACAAAACATATCTAAGATATATTATGCCTAATAGTAAAAACTCTATAGTGCCATTCATAGAAGTACATTGGTTTCTAAACCAGAATAATATCTCTGATGAGGCCACCTCTGATTCGGACCTTTTCTGAGAGCTCCAGATTATTTCCCTCTTCTTAGTCATTTTATTCTTGTCACTGATTGGTTCCTTTTTAGAATCAAATGGTATACATTTCCTTTGCTTAGAGTTCTCTTCCAAGCATGTACTTTTCAGAAATTAGAAAATCTTTGTGATATTTACAATCGGATTTTTAGCCAAATATTGCTCTCTTTCACATCACAATTTTCTTTCTTTTATTTTGGGTAAATTATTTTCCTTGTTAGTAGAATTTCTAGTTCATTCATATATTCCATATATATCTCACCATTGAGGTCAGAGGTTTTCTTTCATTACTGTAATTAGTTTTACTAATTATTAATCTGAATACACATACACATATATGTATATACACATATATTTCTTTCCTACATGTTTTAATTATTCCTATTGTGACTATTGCTATCACTATTAGTAATCAATTACTAATCAATATTGAAAAACAGACATATTTACATGCAATATAACAGTTACTTCTAAAAGGATTACATCCCAGTACATGTGATACTGAGTATGACCTAATCAATTTTATTAGAAAAGAATCAGTTTTTCAATAATCTAGAAGGTAGTAAAGCATTCCCATGGAAATTCAATAATTTGGGGAAATTCAGGATCATACACTAGAGAACAGCACTGTCTTATTTAATCTGTAGGAATGGTGTTAAACCATTCTTCCCTCAGGGTCTTTCCATTTCATGGTTTTTTTTTTATTATTTTGCATAAATGTTACATTCAGTATGCTATAGTTTAAGCCTGTGCGATGATTTTCTCTAACCAGAAGAAATAATACCTCTTTTTAAAATCTATACTTTTAGGAGTACATTCGGTTAAGATGATCTTTTTATATGTCTTATTCTAACTTTTAAATTTATGTTAACAAAAATACATTTATATTTTATAAATGCAAATCTTTTTATTTTGTAGACACAAAATCAAATGAATTGTTATTTCTGCCCTAAGGGATATTTCAATCTAGCTAGGGAAATCAAACAAATTAGAGTAGTACAAATTTGATTATCATCTTAACCTAATCCAAGTTTGCCCCTCCTCCTTGTCTGTACAGTATAAACTACAAAGCATATTTAAATATGAACTTGGCCTCCCAAAACTATGGCATGTTTTATAAATCTTCCAAATAATTCTTAGATCTATCCATAGAAGCAGGAGAAGCTGCCAGGATTAGTGGCAAGGGCCTCTGATCTCACTCGGGGAAGCTGAGGAAGGAGTATTACAAGTGTGAGCTGAGCTTCAATATTTTAGTGAGATCTTTGCTCAAAGCAAAAAATAAGAAAAGGCTAAGGATATAGCACAGTGAAAAGACCCTGGGTTCATTAACCAATACTGAGGAAGAAAAAAGAAAGAGAGAAAGAGAAAGAAAAGAAAATGGGATAGAAAGGCAGCTGATCAGTTCAGGGCATATGCATGCTGCTGCCTCTTCTGCAGTCGTAGAAAGGCATGTCTAGAGAAAATGAGAACTGAAAAGAATAGACCAGTGAAAACGACTGCATACCTGGCGTGGTGAAGGAATGGAAGGAGTCAAAGGACTTATTAGAGATCAGTGGGAAAAAGTACCATGGCGAGTTCCTCATGTTTGCCATAGACATACAGAGGCCAGAGAGCTCTCCACAGTTCACTTGTTTTCCCCATCCCTAATCTGTAGAGTACCACAGCTTATAATTGTCCTTATAATCTTGCTTGTGTATAGTTACTTCATTTTTCACTAAAATCTGTGCTATTTTCGCTTGGAGTCATTGTCTTCTTCAAGTAGTTCTTTTATAACCACTAGAGAAGAAATTATTCAACCCATTTAATTTATTTTCCTTATAAAAAAGACTACATATTTAAATTTTGAATAGTTAGATATTATATGGACATAATCTAAGTTAACATATAGGAATAAAAAGTAATTTATAGTCACAAAGAATTGAGTTATTGTTACCATAGTAACCTTAACAATGAACATCAAGGCTTTCTAAGGTAGAAAATTCACCCACAATTGTGCAGGAACACGGCTTTTTCATGCTTAATAAACCAGAGATATTATATATCATAATTATGTGCAATAAATTACTCTGTGGAGTAAAGAAACCTCTAAGATGGTAAATCAGCAATTTTTAAGGGTTGAGTAGCTATTTAAAAATGTCCTGTGGGCAGAAAAATAATATACTTTCACTGAAAACTGTCTATTGATATCTATGTAATAAAAGGAATAAAAATAAACATTTGGACATATAACCATCTTGAAAATAAAGACAAATTTATAATATAATCATAAGCCTGAGAGCTGGTAAGGACCTCAGAGACCGGTCTAAAGCCGAGCTTCATTGTATGGATTCCCTAATAGATCGCAGTCAGCCTTGGCTTAAACCTCCAACTGAGATCTCATTTTCTCACCAAGTAGTCCTCCTGGCTGCAGTGCAGACTGAGGTGTTAGGAAGCTGTTTCTGCGAGCCAGCAAAATACCTTCCTTTTGCTTTCACACACTGATTTCTGCTTTGCTCTCTGGAATGACACTGAGTGAAAGTAATCCCCATACCCTCACTGGACAGATCTTTAGGTAATTGAAGACATCTATTAAGGCTTTCCACTAGTCAGATTCCTAAGGTTAACTTTCCTCAGCTCCTTCAACATTTCCTGCCACAGATAGCATGGCTTTTTGACACTGCCAGCATCTACTGGTCATGTTACAGATTGTAAATATCTTATTTAAATGAAGACAGAATAGTGTTGGATGAAGCAAAGTAACTTTTTCACGAATGCACTACACGCCAGGGACAAGACCAACGTGGTCTAACATCTTGCATTAAAGTGATGCAAGGTTTCTTTTATATTCTTATTAACCATATGGTCAATGAAACATTCCACATTGTTTCACATAAACTGATGCATTTTTAATTTTCGCTCTTATCTTGCACTTATATGTATTCATTTTCAAATTTAGACTGCAGAGCTTAATTCCTGCAAGATTTTATAGCGTTGTTTTGGTCAGATATTTGTACCTGGAAATATAATTAGGCAAGATTTAAAGTAAAATTTTGATTCATGTGCCTTCCTTTACTGAGCTTTTAATATCTAACAATTATTTCTTCTATTTTTACTTTTGAACATATTGATGGGGTGGATTAAGGAAAGGGACTTTCTAGCCAGCCATACTTGCATGCCTTCATCCAAATCGAAGTAGAAATAGCGATGTTACTTTTTTCTTGTTCAAAGCCTTTTAAAATTCCAGTCAACTGTATGGTACTTATTATTATACCCTTGTTTGAGAGATAGGGATACATACAAGATCACATAACCACCAAGGCACAGGTAAGACTAGAACACAGCCTAATTCTTTCCTTTCTGTATTACTGCATCTCCCAGTGGGGCCTATACTTACCATAAAGGGAAAAAGCAGGTCCATCTACTAATACAAGCTGCCACTGTGAACCAGACAGCATGAGAAAGAAAGAAGGGCTTCAGTATCCTCCAAACTGCCATCCACTGTGTCCACGATAAGCAAAGCTAGCCAGTATTTAAAAGTACTAAAGCTGTCGCTGGACTATTAGCCCACCTACGTTGTCATCTTATCCATAAAGCTATTAAGAGAGGTCATTCTTCTTTCTGAAATCATTGTACATAAGTCTCCATACACAGCAGTCTAATAACTCTAGAAATATAATAAAAATGATGGAATGGTTTATTCTGGAAAGGATACATCAAGTTGTATTTTTTCTAAATGTGACCATTTATGTAATAAATCGTTCTATTATTTCACAATACGTAAGTTTTTATTTTTTATAAAACGAGGACATTATTTTTCCAGTATCTAAGAACCTTTGCAAGACTCTATGAGTTTTGAAATATTAACAGATCTGAAATAATTGAAGAAAGTTTCTTTGTCAACATCATATATCCCTATAAATGTATAGAGAAGCTCAAATTCATTTCTAGTTTTTTCTTAATATCTCCTTATATATCATGCTTTATGATTCTTAAGTCATTTGTGGAATTCCCATATTTATTTGGAAACTCTTCCATTTTCTAGGGAATATTTATCATTCCATAGTGTAGAAAATTTGAAGACATATATATAGAGTATCAAATTTCCAATACACACAGACTTGGTATCATTAGGAGTCAGTGTTTTACATATATTAGCAGACTAATCCTCTCAGAAAGAGGAAACCTAAATGTGGAAATAAGCTCTGATCCTTTTCAAGTCGTTACTTCAAAAATTAATCAGTTACATTAATGTTAAGCATAGGCTAACCTGCTAACATAATGTTACTACTACCAAAGACATCCTTCCCGGTGGTACACATAGGAACTTGAACCTTGACAAGGAGAAATTCATTTTATTAAGAGTCAGATATTTCATACACACAGTAGGATGATACCTGACCATGATCTTTCCATTTATTTCATCACTGTCTCTCTAAAATGTGATATTTTAATCACAAGGAAATTGGAAGAAAAGCAATATATCGTGGTCTCATATAGTTTATTTGTAATTTCCCTCATTTCAAAATCAACACCATTCAGGAACTGTGTGTTGTGAAGTAATCTTGGAGTGAAAGCAACAACCACAACATCAAGTAACATTTTTCTTTAAAGTTTATAAATCACCTTGGAGGTGATCTCTAATTCAGCCCTTCCTCATAACAGCCCTGAAAAGCAGGGGTAGCTACTCTAATTGTACACATAACAAAACTATAGTTTTGAGTCAATTACCTGACTCAAGTGACAAGACCAGACAGGAACAGCAAAGCTCCAGAACGTGATAAATGTTTATCTCCTTCAACTTCAAATAGTTCACTGTATACCAACCACGTAGGAAATCACACTTTCTGCAAAATGTCCATCAAAAGTATTGAAAGAAGAGAGAGAGGCAGAGGTTAATGATAGTACAGATCAATAAAAGGCGACATTAGATATGCCTACATAGCAAGATTTTCAACTGGAAAAATATATAAAAAACTGTTATATGGGGATGGATAATAAGAACTCTTCAATAACAAGAGTGTCAACAGCTCAGGCTCTAAAAATTGCACCTACTCTCATATACAGTTTGATTTTGGGTACAGTTGTTAAGATCTGTCTGTGATTATGGACATGAGGGAGAGATGGGATATGGACAAGTTTAAAATTTTTGCCTAACATAGACAGAAAGACATTTGCACTTTCTTGACATGCGAAAGATGATCAGAAGAGAAATGGTGGGAGAAATAGAAATATAAATGGGCCAAATACATGATGGCTGGAGTTTAGAGTGGACTTGGAATTGCCTGTTTATAGATTGTGTTTAAAGTCACAAGACAGAATGAGTTCATCTGGGATATAATAAGAGAAAGAGCAACAAGGGCAGGGATCTCAGAAATTGGTTAAGAGACACTTTATCACTAAGCCTTGGAGAAGATCCAGTGACAGACATTGGCAGTAAGCCATTTTTTTGTATATAACTTTCCCTAGACTCATTTGTGTTATTGCACAAATAGGTTCCTATTTAAAATCCTTCTTTCACCTGGTCTCCAAACACAAGAGCCAATGGGATATAATAAACATAGAAATCAAGGGTTAAAGGAATAGCACAGTGGTCAACAGTCCTTGCCTAGCAAGCACAAGGCCTTGGGTTCAATTTCCCAGCACCACATAAGCTGGGTGTGGTGGTACATGCTTGTAATACCAACACTTGGGAGGCTGAGGCCAGTAGATTGCCAAGAATTTGATGCCAGCCTGGGCTACACAGTGAGCTTAGGACCAGCCTGGAGTACAGAGTGAGACTCTGCCTCAAAAAAAGGGGGCAGGGACGGCTAGAGGAATGGCACAGTGGTTAAAACAATTGCTTTGCAAGTGAAAGGCCCTGAGTTAGATCTCCAGTACCACAAAAACCAAGTGGTGGCAGCCCATGCCTGTAATCCCAGCACACTCGAGAGAAAAGAAATCAAATCATCTCATTTATTCCCTAAAAATGCCCCCTCTCCCCTTTATCTGTCTTTATCACGTTTTCTCTCCATCTTTTCGGCACTCATTTCCTTGTTTTGTTGCCCTCAGCCCCTGCCCTCCAAATAGAAATCCTTTCTGATCCTAAAATGAAGCATGTTGTGATATCCAGCCATGTTCACTGGCTTCTCTGCCTGGAAAATGTTGTATTCCAGTTATCTAGAAACTTAACTCAAGTGTCTACTCAAAAATCATTTATCAAAAGCCCTTCCCAGAGCATGCTTCACAACACAACATTTAACTCTCCAGGAAGAATGAAGAATGTGAAAGCATGCATCACATAGTGTAGTCTGGTCAATTCCAGATGAGTTTGAGTCAGCATACAGGCCCCCTTACAGTTTCTTTTCTTTTTTCTTTTTTTCTTTTTCTTTCTTTCTTTCTTTTTTTTTTCCTGGATACAGCGTCTGTCTTGTTCTGTAGTCCAAGATGCTTCTGAACTCACTTTGTAGCCCAGGTTGGCCTTGAACTCAGCAATCCTCTGCCTCAACCTCAGTGCTAAGATTATAAGTGTGTGCCACCATGCTCGACTTATGTGGTGCTGGAGAATCAAACTCAGGGCCTTATGCTTGCTAAGCAAGCACTCCAACCATTGTGCTATTCCTCCAGCCCCTCCCTTAGAGTTTCAGCTGAAGTCAAGAATGAACCAACGGGATGTGAAGCATACCTCCCATGCACCCACTAATTCTTCCTTGGGGAAATGTCAGCAATTTTTTCTTTGGTTAGAGAATATCTATTAACACACAAAACATTTAAATGATCTTAACGACAAACATGACTTGAAAAAAATGACTTAGTGATTGAGGCAATTATTACCAACAAAGTGAATAGCAAGCATTACTCTTATGCAATCTTACTAATATACAATAAAACCTAACTTCCCTAATCTTCCCATAAGTTACTTTTCTTCTCTTGCAAGCCAATGATATCCAAACCATTTTTGTTGTTTTATGCTTACAGATTTAAAGTTTATATTTTAAATAGGAATTTGACAATTCACGTAAAGCATAGCAACCTATGAAGAAAGGAGAGTTTACCTTATTGCTTCTCCCTCTGTCACAAGTTAAAAAAAATGTAGTTTGATGTATAATCTTTCCGATTTTTGTATTTATCTGTTTGACAAGATTGGGTGGCTTCAGAGTGGTATGGCTGTAAACTCTATTTTTCTGTTTGCATGCATACATACTCATATGTAATTTCTAAAGAACATGATACTAACTGCTTGTTAATTTGCTTTTCCCTAAATATTAGGTCATCTTCTACATGAGACTGAAAATTTTCTCATTATTTTTAGCAACTGTATAGAAGTTCACTGCATGGAAACATGGTTGCAATGTGTCCTTCAAAGTCCACGTGATGGAATTTTATTCTCCAAATTCATGTGATATTTGGAGGTGTGGCCAGAGCTGGGCCATTGGGAGATACTTTTCTGATCGGGTGATACCCTCACAATGCTTTGATCTAGCAAGAAGCCCCTCAAAAGACACCAGAAACATGCCAGTGCCTTGTTCTGGAATATGCTGATCTCTGGACCCAGGAGCTAAGTACACCTTCAATTTTTAAAAATTTGAGTAGTTATCCAAGTATTTCTATGGTCTTGATGTATATATTCAGATAACTTAAAATATTTTTTAAAATACGTATTTATGTTAGAAATACCCGTCAAGCAATAGTTTAACCAGTTGGCCAAGAATAATATCACTGATAAAGGAAGAAACTGCAGCATGTGTCTCCTGGTATGATGACCTCACAACCTCAAGGATATTGCCAACAAAAGGCCTGACATAGACCCAATCAAAAGGAAACATTAGATTTACTCATGGGAGAATGCTGCAAAATAACAAACCTGAACTCTTTCCAAAATGTCACTGTCATGACATACAAAGAAAACACAGAAGCTGTTCTAGATTAAATGAAACTAAAGCAAGACAATGAACACAACATAAGGACTATTTTGCTACGAAAGATATTACCAGGACAACTGATACAATCTGCTTATATTCACTAGAAATGGAATCATATCAGTATCAATGTCTTAATTTTGATAAGTATACAGAAATTGTATAATATCCTTGATTTCTAGTAAATACACAATTAAGTATTCTGACTAAAGACTATCTTATGCATGGGAGGAAAGTTTGTGTAGGAGCGTATGTGTGATTTTAAAAAAGCGAATGTGATGAAACGTTAAGATTTGATGATTCTGGGTGAAAGGTGTATTACTGAGTTATTCTTGAAATTCAATACATCTAAATAAGGCCAACAGTAAATTTTATTTTTAAAAAGGTATTCTAGTAAGCTACACAATAATAAATATTTGCATCATTCTCAAGGTGTTAGTACAGAATTACAAGAAGTAGAAATGAAGAGTCCATGTGTATAAGCATTTTGGATTTTCAGAGCTACTGATGAAATTATCATTTTATCCTTGTGACCCATGTGACCTCCCTAAGTGTACAAGAAAGAGTGAAGTCTTAGCATCAATGAGCATCGTGACCCTAGAATGCAAGTCTAATAAGTAACAAGTGAGACCTTCTCCATTTTAAGATTTGTATTTCCTCTGATTTGTAGTGAAGTTGGACATCTTTTCATATATTTAATAGCCATGTGAATTTTATTCTCTGGAAAGTACTTGTGTATACTTGGACAATTCAAGTGTTTTTATTTTCATCTTAATCATTTACAAGAGTGATTATGTTAAAGATGGTAACCCCAACAGTATGTTGTTTGTAAATGTTGCTATTTTACCATTTGGTCTTTATATTAGTAGACTTTTATAATTTATGGAATCAGTAATAATCTTTCCAATGTACATACAGGACTTCATGTCATCCTTTAAAATGGTTCCTCCATCCTTGAAAATACAAAAATTTTTTGTTCTCCTGGAACTTTGATTATTTTATCATTTAACATTCAAATCCCAATCTACTTTCTTTTCTACACTAATATTTCAAGCCCAGTTTGGCGGCTTATAAACTGAAACTTTTGGGAAGTTTTGTACTGATACATTAGAAATCAGTAATAATCTCTCAACAAATGCTACGTATAGTCTATGTTCCAAATAATTGTGTTATTGAATTACAGAATTTCTTCAGTTTACTGAATATGTATAATTGATTAAGATACCGAGAACGTGTTTGTGGATTCTGGCCCGATCCCAGTCCTACTCATAGATGACAGGATGTTCAGGAAAGAGGAGAGATGTTGTCATCTTTCCCAAATAAGCTATATTTTCCCAGAAATAATATCTTATAATAAGTATCTGTCTGGAGAGAATCAGGTTGTTTTCTGCTTAGATGGGGCTGTCAAGCAGTGTCACTCCCTTTGGTCCCTTGAAAGCACATGGGCCTGTGGGCTGCCATCCCCTGGAGGGATCCTGTCATTCCTGTCAATCCTTATTAGACAAGGATAGTGTTTTGTAACGATTTATCTCCTTCAAGGTGATTTAGTTATTTTCTGCCAAGATTATGCCAGAGGATGTCATTACTTTTGTCCTGTCTGTCTTGTTATTTTTATTGCCAGAGAATATTGTCATTTATTTTCACTGATAATCCATCTCTCTGGGAAAAGATTATATTAATACTTTCATGCTGGGAAAGGCTTCATTTTCACATTGCAGAACACAGAAGTAAGATTGCTGCCCTGGTCCTCCGAAGATGCTGTTGTAAATAAATAATAAACAATCCTAAGAAAAGTTATGGTAAAAGTAACAACATGTTATGGGTTGAATATTTTTAAAGGAGAAAAGCATCTCTGTAAGTATTCAATTACATGCAAATTGACATCTTTGGATCATAGCCTGTTGTTAAGTAGAATGCTTTGGGCCCAGCCATTGTGAGTTGAGTTGCACTGAATGTGTGTTATCTCTCCCCTTATCTGTGGTCCTAGTGTTGTTGGATTAGCTTAGAAAGATCCTGATAAAGTGTGTCATACTACAAGCATGTTTAAAGAAACCAAGAGCATCAGCTAATAACATCAGTATTGTTGTAACCATCACCATCATCACCCTCATCAAGATTCTAAAACACATACTATGATCAGTCCTGAATAGCACTGACATTAATACAAAAATGCCCTTGAACTGAATACTGCCAGATACTGATGCACCAAAAGGCTTCTCAGAAACTCATAAGATAGTATAACATTAAAAATCTGTATAGTTGTCACAGAGTGAAAGTTTTAATATTATAGCACTTGCCAAATCAGGTCTCACCACAAAATAACTTATTCTTGAATAATTAGACAATATTTTACAAAAAAGAATGAATAACATTTGAATTGCCTTTCTAGATCAAGTAGTTTGTAATGGGCTTCAAGTAAATAAATATTTCTTTTCTACGGTATCTTTTATCATTTTTTGGGCTACCTAGAAAAAGATGGCTACGTATCTCTGATTCAGACCTTGGACAGCTCCTGGTTCCACCCCCACCCCCCCACCCCCCGCCCCAAATCTCTCATTGGCCAATGACTCCCTAAGTCCTGTCATCCTTCCTTTCCTCCACTTATCCCTGTCATTCCAGTTGCAAGAATTTTATGTTTATTCCTATTCTACTCATCTTCCTTTTTATCATGATGATTATTTTATACTTTGTAACAAAATCCAAGTTGTGTAAAAATAGATGAAACTACATGAAATGTTTAAAGGAAATATACATCACAATAAGGTAAATAAATGTAGTGTAAAATATAAAAAGAGAAAATAAGAAAGGCTAACATCGGGCACTTAAAAATTGTAAAACTTCAACTGATTTTGTGCTTGATTTTATCAGTTACATTAGAATCACCAGGACAATATACTGAGACAAGTCACCAACAGAACTTAGGTTTATTTTAACATGATTAAGTAACTCATAATATCACTGGACACATGTATAAACACTGGATAAAGACTCAGACAGACTGATTTATTGGTAACTGAATTGGTGAAGAAGTTCTAATGAACAATTAAAATATATGTATATTTTTTAAATTGACGGTTAAAAACCACAAAATGCACAGATTTGGGGCGTATAACTCACATTTAATGTGCATCCATGTGATCCACATACTTTTTAAAGTATAGAACATTTCTCTCTCTTCTCAAAGATCCTGTACCCCTCTTCCTGATCAGTCCCTTTCATACAGAAAGCAACACCGTTGTGACTCCTATCACCAGAACATATTTTTGCCTGAACTGGAATTTTATTTAATTGGGATCATACAACATGCACTTCTTGGATTCCAGTTTCCTTAACACTGTGTCCTTTTCAGACATACCCACACTACAGAGTGGGCCACTCTTTTATTCTGTTTTTTTTTTTCTCAATAGTATTCCACTGAATGAATTTATCAGTGTGCTTATGGTCTCTTCTATGGACCTCTGGGCATTTTATAGGTTTGGGCTATTATGAACAGAGTTGCTGTAAACATTCTTTCACTAGTCTTTCTGCTGATATGTATTTTCATTCTCCTGGATACACAGAAGAGCTTATGTGATATGTGTGTACCGGGTAAAGGTGTGTTTTGCTTTATAAGAAACTGCCAAGTGTGATTTGCCATTTTTATTCCTAACAGTATTATGAGAAATTTCTACATTTCACATCCATGACAGATATGGTGATGTGTTTTTTACTTTTTAACACTTCTAATAAGTGGCTGGAGTAGCTCATTTTGATTTTCAGTTATTTTCCTGATACTTGAAAATGTCAAGTATTTTAAATGTGCCTATTGGTTATGTATATATTCTCCTTTTGCCTAGTTTTAAATTATTGTATCTTTTGTTGTTGACTACAAGATTTATTTGCATACTGTGAGTACAAATTCTTATGACTATGTTGCAGAATGTAAAATAATTATTTGCTTCATAGATGAAAACCTTGCTGTGTTTGGAAGGAAAGAAGCTTGTTTTATATTTACTAAATTCAATTAACAACACTTATATGAAGAGTGCTACCTATGTCATTGGTGATAAATTTTCATTTTATCCAAGGTTGCAAATCTCTCTACAATAAATTCTATGAAGGCTTTATTGCAGGTGTGTCCAATCTGTGACTCGCCTTTTTTGCCTGTTTTTTTTTTTTTGAGTGACAAGCAACTGTCTTAGGCTACATATAAAATGTGTGATATTGTCGATATACCTATATAAATGCTAAAATTTCATTTTTAAACTTTTCTGTTATAGCATGTAAAAATTCTGGGACAAAAATAATGGTAGGCTGATGTTTGAACATGCTTGTATATATTTGGCTTTTATTTTTATATGTGGTATGATATAGGCTGGCATAGACATATTTACTCTTTCCATATATAAATATTCAAATGTTCCTATACTATTAGTTGAAAATACTATAACATTTCTTTGATGCTTTGGTGCTAAACCATTTAATTATAAACACTTGAATGTATTTTGTGGCATTTTATTCAGCATCATTGCTCTATTTGTTTATATTCTGACCAATATCATACTGTTTTTATCACTCTACCTCCAATATATTCCTGAAATTAAGAAATGTACTATACACTGGTGAAATCATTATTGAAATTAGCATGGAGAATCTTTAAAAATCTGAAGATAAATGTTCCACTTGGCCCAGATAAGCCTCTTCTGAATATATTTACACAATAATTAAAAGCATTACCAAATGGTGACACCTGCCCAACCATGATTATAGCAACGCAACTCACAGTAAGTAAACGTTGGAATTAGCCAATATATCCTTCACACATGTATGGATAGATAATAGATGGTACATATACACAATAGAGCACTAACTACCCTAAAGACAAGTTTGCGTCTTTTGTAGGAAAAGGGATGCATTTAAGACCACTGTGCTTAGCAAAATAAACCAGACAGAGGTTAAATATCTCATGTTTTCTCTATACAAAAACCCAAAGTATAAATAAGCAAAAGAGCAAAATTTCTGAAATGATGGTAAGTAACAGGGAGATAGACTTTAGGTAAGGGAAGGGAAAGGCAGGGGAATAAGAGACAGAAGTAAAAATGATCAGGATGTGATGTGTATATGCCATGATTCCTCAAGCTTAATCTACATGTTATATATCACAAATACACATAAAATAATTTCCAAGAAAAAATACAAGTTTTCCATATTTTCATATTATTTTGGTTATTGTAAGTTCTTTAAATTTTCCATTTAAGTTGCAGAAAAGACATCAGTTTCTCAGTAAGTCTGTGGTAATTTATGCCAAGATTCCATTTAATATAGAGATTAATTTAAAAATAATGTACTTTTTAAAAAACTGAGTCTCCCACCAAGAAAATATTGTATCTTTTCATCTATCTAGACATTCATTGCCTGCTCTTGGCAAAGTATTATTTCCAATGTACATACACTGCATAACTTTTGTTAAATTTATTTCTACATATTTTTGGTTTTGGACATTATTACCAGTAATGTCATTACACTTTTTCTCTTTTCATTGGCTAGAATATTTATCTAACAAAATAACGAACAGAAACAGTTGGAGGGTTGCAATCTTAATTCTGAGCCGTAGGCTTTTTAAAAACATATCACACTAGTTAAAGTTTCCATCTACTCTTATTTTTTGTGATTATTATTATTATTATTATTATTATTACTATAACTATTTTGAGGCAGGATATTGCTCTGTAGTAGAGGCTTGTCCTGAACTCCCAATGGAGCTCAGGCTGTCTTCAGACACAGATTAATCCTCCTGCCTTAGCCTACTGAGTGCTGCTATTACAGGTATGTTCCACCACGCCTGGTTTAATCATCACTGGGAAATTGAACCCAAGGCCTTGTTCTTACTAGGAAAAGCCTTTAAAACCACTGAGCTATGCTCCCAAGTCTTCTGTGAATTTTTATTATGACTAGGTATTCAGAGTTTATTTAATGCTGTTTCTGCACCTCTTTGAATGACTGTGTATTTTTCCTACTTTGTTTTTTTCCAGCTCCATTATAATCTCATGGGATTATCATCATTTTTACCATAATTTTATGGTAAAAAATTCACATGACATAAAATTTAACTTTTTTGTAAATACATGAATTCTAAGTAATTCTGTAACACATAAGAACCGTGAAATCTGGGGAATTAGTGAGCATCTATGTCCACCCCTTTGTCAAATTTTCACCCATTTCCTATATGGCCATTGTCTATTCTGTTATAATGCAATCTAAATTATGTTCATCTTTAAATTTTAAAACAATCTTGCAGTTAGGTGCTAAATCCACTGTGGACAGATATATCAGTTTTACATATTATTTACTTTGATGTGCTAGTATTTTTGTTAAGGTTTTTTCCATCTGTATTTATGGGAGATATTGGTTGCAATTTTTCTGATAATAATTTTACCTAATTTTGGTAATATCATTCTGCTGGGCTCATAAACTGAACTGAAAATTACCTTTTCTCATCTCCTGAAAGAGATTATGTAAGTCTGGTATTGTTAATTAAATGTCTGGTAAAACTTACCAGTGAAGCCACCTGGACCAGAAAGTTTCTGTGTGGAAAATTTTTATTAAAAATTCAATCTCTCTAGCAATATAAGGGATACTAGCTTCCTATTACTGTGTAGCAAATTATCTCTAAAAATTAGCAGCTTAAGAGAGCAGTCACCAACTCATAATTTCAGGAAGTCAGGAATCCTGGAGCAGTCTCCCTAGGTGACTGAATTGAACCTAGTATGTGTCCAAAGGTTTCATCCAAACTACCAGCCAAGGCTACCATCATCTGAAGATACAAGTGAAGGAAAATCCAGGCTAGCCTCCCTCACAAAGGGTTTTACAGGCCTAGTGACCTTGCTGATTGTCGGCTGGAAACCTAAAGTCCACTCTATGTGAATGTCTCCATTGTTCTCACAACTTGGCAGCTGACTTTCAATTCAAGAGTGATCTAAGGAAAAATAGAAGAGGGAGAGAGAGAGAGAGAGACAGAGAGACAGAGGGACAGAGAGTGTCAGAAACCATGTCTTTCCTAACTGATTCTCAGAAGTTACATACAATTTTGTTGCAATCACAATTTCACAATTGTATGCAAACAAACAATTTCTGTTGTATCACTGATTGCACAGAGAAACGCTGAGAAACCCTGACAAAACATGGAAGAATAGAACATAAATGTGTGAATACAAACATTGCTGGAAATGAAAGTTATTATAAGAAGTAGAAAAAAATGAAGGTATACTTTTCAGAAAAGGAAATACTGTTCCCAATAATATCTTCACATGTATTGGGATTACTATGCTCCCATTCTGTGACTAATAAAAGAGGGCATTGGTAAACGAGATCAGGTACATAAGAGACATTCAGTACTGTTGAGTGTCCATCACATGCCAAATGTTTTCTATCATGTAACTACACTGGAGTTGCACATGACTGAGAATCCTGAAAATAGCATATTATTCTACTAAAGATCCTATTTTGGGGGAATTTACTCTGAAAAAAAATGGATGAGTCCAGTAAGATTTACATGGCAGGAGAATCTTTACAATGCTATTTAGTAAACTAGGTAAAGAACTTAAATGGCCTAAAGTCAGGTACTGTAGCTCAGTAGTAGAACAAATGCCTAACATGGACCAAGGCCCTGTGTTTGGTCCCCATACTAAACAAGAAAAAAGTAAAGAACTGTTAAATAAAATTAGCATTTTGTGTTGAGTAAAATGATTTTTGGAAGATTAATCATTGATTCATTGATTGACCTTTCAGATAACATCATATAATACTGGAATATAAGATTTCTAAAATGCTTTCAAGTAAAATAATAACAAGTTACCAAAAGTTTTCACAGAAATATATCTTTGTGATATATATGTATGTGGTCTGCATATACCACACACACACACACACACACACACACACACATATGTATACACATATAAACATTCTACATATATTTAGTAGAAGTATTAATAGTGATTGTGGAATGGATTTACTGGTGTATCTTCCTAAGATTAATTCTCTTCCTAACGTTAAGATCCAGACTTTACAATTATCCCTCTCTTCTTGCTATGGTTGGGTGAAGTTAACACCTGGGGACAGGGTAGAAGATCAGGAGTGGGGAGGAAAAGGGAGAGGAGGATTATGGTAGAGAAAGAGATGAAGAAATGTTAAGTGCATGTACCAATTACTAAAACAAACCTCACCAATTAAATAAAAAGAAAAAGACCCAAAACCCACAGTCATAAAAAGAACTGGCATATGACCCAGCCTCCACCAATCATCATACTTCTGACCACAAATCTTCATTCAGAATGGGATTGAGAGTTGAGCTCCACATAATTGAATTCAAGTCTGAACCTTAGCATAGCTGTGTTGCTCCTGCCTAAAAGCCGAAGACGGAGGAGAGACCTCATGTCAGCAATGGATACTGGCTTCTCCAGCCAAACCTGAGTGTCCTTGCCTCACTCAGGCTCTCACACTCGTGCCAGGTTATCTCTCCCTTCCCCACCATATGCAACTCTACCTTGAATAGTGCTACTATATAGCTTTGGGCTGAATTAGGAGAAAAAAAGGTGGAGCGAGGATGAACAAAGAAGGAATGAGGATAAAAGATTTGTTTTCTTTTTAACTTTCTTTTTCTTAAAGCTTTCTATGCAAAAACTAGAATCAGTAAAGTACATTTCTGAATGTGTCTGGGTGTGTCACGGAGGCATGGCCATGGGGTCGGTGTCTGTTCCTTAGCCCTTCCTCTGTGACACTTTTGCCGTCCCCTGCTTCCTGGCCACCATAAACTTAGCAGCTCTGCTCGCCCAAAGCCTTCCACTGTCGTGTTTCTGCCTACAACACAGCTGACTACGAACTAAAACTCTGAAACCATAGGCCACATAAGGCTCTAGTTCTTTAAAAGAAAGAAAAGAAAAAAAGAAATTAGAAAAATTTACTTTGGACAAATGAAGAAAGGAAAAAAGCAGAATAATAATATTGTCTTCAAATAGGTCAACTCACTGGCCGAAAAAGTTAATTTGCATTCAACAGGATAAATTTAAAAAGGTATGTTTATTTATATAAAATAGCATATCATTTTAGCATATCAAAATAAAATGGAATGCCTCTTAAACTTATGAACCCTTTGTCATTAGAAATATTTCAGGAGAGATTAGATATTTATCAAAAGTGTATAAGGATGTTCACTCCTACTTCAAAAGGGAAACCAGTACCTAATGACAAGCTGGTCAGCATGGACAGATAACTAATTTGGCAATCCTGGGCTTTATTTTATCTTTTATTTTCTAACATGATAAATTAATCATGAGATAGCATATCTTAAATCATAATTCAATAAATCTCTAAAATATTATAGTGAAAAAAGATTTATTACAATTTTCCAGCAGTAAAAATAATTAGGTTCTGATCTTTGTGTGACTCAGAACAATCTATAGTCAATATACTAAATAAAAACAACCTACCAAGACATACAGTTCTCTTTTGAAAAATAAACCTTTCGAATTACACAGAGAAGGAAGATCTCCCTGGATAAAATTTAAAACGTTGCATATCAAGGAAAGAAAAACATCCCATTTTTAACAGCATGGGACTCTAGAGTGTTTTTTATTCAAATAAGCATGACAATGTGAAAAAAATGAAAATACTGATAAATCTTTCAACCATCAGAATTGAGCTAGTGGGGTAAAATCTCAGGTCTTTATGGTATAAATTTCATACATGAATATTCCTTTAAACGATATAAGTTGTGTTTTGATAAAAAGCTCTTTACAAATACATAAGCACATTTCACTTTCTTCCTTGATTAAACAGTGCCACAAAAATGATATTTTAAATGTTTTGATGACACACACAATTACAATATATTCAAATAAAACGGCTTAAAGACTTACACAATCATTACTGTGTACTCGACTTAGACTGATGTCCTCAGAGTCTACAGAAGTATATATCTACATATACAACCCAACATTTTCTTTTTTTATTCCTTACTTTTAGAATATGATCTGTCATTCATCAAGGTTGTTCATAAGTCTATCTCTAGAGGCATTTTTCTTGATACTAAATTTGCTGCTTTATATTTGTCATGTTTTCCACCATCTTGATTAAAGCATATTGGCAAGTTAAAAATGTACATATGACAAAGGTTACAATAAGGTATACAATACGATATCTTATAGACATATACATTGTGCAATGATTATCATCACACTATGTAACAAAATCTGCCACCTCACATATTTGCCACCTTTTTGTGTCTCCTAAGAACACAGGCTCCTCTCCCAGCATATTTCAAGTAAACTATATCATGCAGCCTTGAAAAAAAAATGCATGTTGTCACTGGACATTATGCTAAGTGACATAAGCCAGACACAGAAAGTACTACATGTTGTTACTTCCATGTGGAACGCAAAGACAGTGAACTCATGGAAGCAGAGACTACACCATGGGCTTCCAGAGGTGCAGAGTGAAGGGAAAGGCTACCTGCAACTGTTTTTGAAAAATAGGTACCTCAAACAGAGTAAGAGTGCATAGGAAAGGACGGATCAGAACAGTGGATGTGTTTACACAGATGCCTCTTAATTCTGTTCTAAATCATTAAAAATGAAATGCATGTATACTGTTTGTGCATGTTCAGGTGCACGTACAATACAAGAATGCATGACATTTTTATTTTATAATGAACTCATCTAACGTTTAAATTTATTGAAAAAGAAAAAAACTGGAGTATTTTGGTATCTAGTTCATCCATTGCAATGGCGAAGCGGAAATTGAGAATTTGTGATGTCAAGACCATTAAAACCATGTGGTTTTGGGAAAGTTAGTTTCAAAAACACAAAAACACACCAAACCAGAGAAGACTGACAAAACACAGCACATTCACTATGCTAACCTCCCTGTCATTTGTCAGACTTTAAAAAATATGAGGTGATGTAGGGGCATACACCTGTAATATCAGCACTCTTAGGAGCTGAGGCAGGAAGATCAAAATTTTGATCCAAGCCTAGGCAATTTAGCAGCCTAATGGGACCCTATCTCAAAATAATTTTTGTAAAAGGCTGGGAATATAGCTCAGTCTCCAGGTTCAACTCAGATCCCAGTACTGTAAAAAATAACAGCAAAATTTGAGTTTTAAAAAAAGAAGTTTATCCCTTTTCAGTTTAATTTCACATTTTCTTCAAGTCAATATGCAAATAGCTTATAAGAATATTTAATTTCATACATAAATTATATTATTAATTTCATAAAATGTTGCTTAATAAAACTATACTTTATTCAGTTCTGGAAAACTCCAAATAATCGTTTCTTCAAATATTACTTCTCCATGATTTTTATTCTTTTTCTCAGAATTCTTGTTCAATGTACATGAACAGTCTCTCCATATTTTAATCTCCTTTGTTTCTGCAATACTTGGAATGAATTCCTCACACTCCCTCATCATTCACTAATTGTCCCACTATGCCAATATATCCATTAATTTGTCACTAACATATCCTTCACTATTTAGTGAACACTTTCATAATTTTGTGCACTTGCTAGGTGGTTGTTCTGCTACTCTGCCCTGGACTTTCTACACAATTGCATTCACCTGCCAGGAAGCTAGAGGCTGGGATTTGCTGGGCAGTGGGTAGGGCTAAGAAGGCTGACTTCTCATCTGCAGGACGTCTCACGATCCAGGAGGCTAATTCAGGGGTTTTTGTTTGTTTTTTTCAAAATGGTTTCAGTGTTCCCAGCAGCAAAAGTATCTGACACTCTATGCTCAAATGCTCCTGAAGTATATACTTGCATCACTAGTGATCCATCAGCTGGAAATACTTGCAAGCCCATATTGAAGAAATAAAGAAATAGAATTCATCTTTTATTGGAAGGAGCTATGAAGAATGTATGTCTCTTGTTTGCGACTTACCATAACTACCCAGAGGTTCGACATTTTTCTATATTTTGTACTGTAACTATAATTTTTAATTTCTAATGGGTATGATTATCATATCCACATTTTTGTATATTTTATTTCATACAATCTTGTTATTTGTAATGAGTATCATTCTTTTATTTCTTTTTATGAAGAAAGCTTATTTGTTTCATATTCTTGCATTTTGTGTCATAGAATTGATTTTATCTGGGGGAATTTTTGTTCTGATTATTGATTTCATTGACTGTCTTATTTTTTAAGTGTAAATACTTAAACACATTAATTGCTATAATAGTGCTTGTTGTCATTATTTCATGATTCTTCACTGTCGTAATTATTTTCTCATAAGGTTTTTTTTTCCATTTTCTCACTTGACTGACTTTTTATCATTACTTTTCTCATGCGGTTCATTTTGAAACATAGGTTCTGTTTTGATTTGTTGCTCTGCTCTGTTTTCCAGTTTTCCTCTTCTGCCCATCCTCTTTTACTCATCTCATGAGACGTCAGGTCCTGACTTGAGTTTCTACTGTGCTTTAAGATTCCTACACTATTGTGATTTGTAGATCTGTGAAAGATTCAGAAAGACAGTCTGATTCAGTCCCTAGTCATGAGTCCTCTTGCATCCTTGGCTACACCTCCTGTGTGCCCCAGGCATCAGGTCAACAGCAAGGAAGAAGGAAACACTAGCTTCCCTTTTATGTCTTCTTCCAGTCCCTCATCTATCTCCCATGGAGAATTTTAATCTCTGTTCCCAGCAAGACCTATGTATACCCCCACTAGTGTCCTAAGTCTGTCACATGAGGCTCTGAGATTCAGCCTGTTCACTCTGCCCGCTAATGAGTCATAACATTTTGGATTCTATCCACGGCTTTCATATTTTCTCTGTTATGACTGTGGGTTTGGATTAGATGAAGTACGTTACACAGAGATTTCTTCTGTCACCCAACTGACCTGAGCCTCACAGTAGTTTTAGCAAAACACTTCGCATTAACCCAATCATATTAATATATCCACCATGTAGACAAAAAGATGCTTAATATCATTAATCATCTGGGAAATGAAAATTCAAACCATATTAGAATAGCTAAAACTAAAAACGGATAAACCAGTTGGAACCGGGAATTAACACAATTTGGAAAATAGCTTTCTAGATTTTTTTAGTTAAATACGCAGCTAGGTTGATTCAGCCATTCAATTCCTAGGCATTTACATTAGTGAAAATTAATGCACTTATCTATACAAATAGTTGTACATGAACATTTATGACAACTTTATTGGTAATATCATAACCAATGTACTTTAAGCATCAAAAGCTTGGAACTTATTACTATAATAGTACTTATTATCACTATTATTTTATGATTCTTCACTGTCATGATTGTTTTCTCATAAGTTTCCTTTCCCATTTTCTCAGTTGGCTGATGTTTTTATCATTACTTTTATATGAGAGTCATTTTGAAAGGTAAATTTTGTTAGAATTTAGTGTCTTGTTTTGCAATTTAAGTATATGTGAACTATACATACCACAGAACGCTACTTTGCAATAAAAGGAACCAAAAAAAAAAAAACAATTAATGCACACCATAGCATGACTAAATCTCAAAATTATTATGCTAAGTGAAAGAAACCAGGCAAAAGATAACACATGTCTCCATTTATAAACATTCTAAAAATTGAATAGTGACAAAAAGTAGATAAGTAGTTATCTGAAAATAAGTATGGAACACAAGAAAAAGTGAAAGGTAGAGATTATAGTGTCATTAGGGAACTTTTAGGGGTGATGTATATATCTATCATGGTGATACGTTACCAGTAGGTATGTCTAAAGCTCACCAAGCAGTATACATAAGATGTATATGCAGTTGACTATATGTCAGTTATACCTCAGTAACATTACTTTAAAATTAATTTAATAGTACACACTTCTAAGCTGGTATCACTTGAACATATCAATTGCACTGACAAAAACAATTATAATATCTAAAAAAATATTAACAATGACAACTAACATTTAACATTTACCAAGCAAGTTACTATGCTAACCATTTTACTCAGGTCATTTCAACTTATTCTTCCAACAAACTTATCAGTTAGGTACTACTACTAATTACCTAATTATATATACATAAATAAGTTGAGGTTTTAAATACTAAATATAAATAACGCTTGTACAATGGGTGACATGTGGAAAATGACAGAAATGAAATTTGAGCCAAGTGCTACTAATCTAGTGTCCAAACTCTAAACACTACCCAAGTAGAGTGGGAAACGATAATCTGCCTCACTCTTACATGGTGTCCTAGTCCTGTCCGTGAGAACTCTCCTCCTTCTCAACTTCCTTTTCTCTCCTCTTTTGTCTCCTCCTTCTAGTAAAGTCCTGGGAACTGAAAATGAAGAGCACCATCTTTATGCTGGCATTCAAAGGCTAGGCTGTTATCTTTTACAGGTAAAAATCAACTTGTAGGAATCTGGAAGTAATGTACATAATTGTGACTATACAAATGTGCCTTGAATCTGGTGGAATTAAATTACTTGCCTGTGAACAGTGACTACTTCCCCTCCAAATCCCCATGTTGGAGAGTGAACATAAGGCCTCATTCATATAGGTCAGTACCCTGTCCTGAGTCATATCCCCACTCTTCCTCCTTTTCTCTTTTTCTTTCTCTTTTTCTGTTTATTTTTGTAACTGTAATCTGTTTATCTAATTTTTTTAGTATTTTCATCTGACCGTAAATTGTCTTTTGAGATGGTTGGAATGTCTACTAGTTCCTTCATTATTAAGTTAAATTCTTCACATCTGTTCATTTTGTATTTGTATGAAAGCCATATTCTTATATTTAAAAAGGTTTATCCATAACACTTATAAGTTAAAATAATTTTAATTTATGTTATCTAACAGAGCTGTTTACTTGGTTTAGTGAAGTTCTTCCTCAACTTTGTCCAACTGTGACATTCCCTTCTGTATAAATACTCAAAGACTGAGAATTTCAGTTCTAATATAAGAAAATAGTGAGTTCTTACTGCATCTCATTGGGAAATGTGAAATTAGAAAGAATAAAATAGAGAAGATAAAATAGAAGTGGAAAATTTTTTTAAAGATTCTTTTTCCTTTTTCTAGTATGGGCATGTAGCTTAAAAAGAATAGGAAAAAAGTAAAAGCAAGCTTTCAGAAGGCCTTCTGGAGACATCTGTAAGGAAGAAGGAAGCAAGCCAATGCATGATCCTTGGCTTAAAGTTATTGGAAAAGGAGCTGAGACCTTATAAATCTGAGCCTTTGGAAAGAAAACAAGAAATACCTCCTTTATAATGATGAGTATTAAATACAGATGACTCAAGACTTTTTTAGTGTAAGTGTCCCAGTCCTTCTCCACCCTTGGAAAACACACTATGGAGGCAGAAAAAAAAGTTGAGGATACCTGACCAACATGCAAGTTTCTGGAGGTCAAGATTAAATAAACTTGGACTTAAAAAATTTGAAAAGCATTGATGAATCTACAATTGAACTAAAGACCTCGTTTTTTAAATTATATTCTAGAAACAAATGGTTAACACAAGGACTGCAAAGTTCTGAAAGTATCTATGAAAAAATAAATGAGCACCAAATACATAAAATATGCTATTACAGTTTTAAAGTATGTAAGATATTGTTAATGCTATTCTGATGAGTAACTGTTTTATTTAACTAAGATGACATTCATAATATTTAACAATCTCAGCTCGCTTCAAGATCCAACTAGAGCAAGTGTTCAGAGCCCCCCAGCTCTTTGTGACATTGACTTATCTTATTTTGACTATGAAAAATCCAGTGGGCCTCATGGGAAGGACCAAGGCCACTGGGGCACAGGTCCAACATTTGAGCGGCTTAAGGCAAAACTTATAAACAACTGATATTTATTTCTCAAAAACGTTGGAGGCTGGAATTCCAAAATCGGGATGCCAAATTATGTATAAGTATTTCACTCTTCTAAATGAAGTACTCTCTCTTTTAACTACCTGCCACCGTTCACTTACTCAGAAAAGGATGCGGGTTGATATGAAAATACTGGTCAATATGCAAGTTACAAAATATACACTTATAAATAGAAACTCTACCATAGTGGCTTAAACAGAATAATTTTTTTTCACATCATTAAAAAAAAAAAAGACTAGGAGTAGTTCATGTCAGAACTTGAACGTTATCATGGAGCCAGACTCCTTTCATCTCTAACTATATTAGTTTCCTTTCCATTGCTAGCACAAAATACTTGACATACACAACTTCAAAGGAGAGGTTTACTTTAGAACACAGTTTTAGAGGATTCAGGTTCCAAGGCAAAAATGTCAGAGCAGAAGAACATGGCAGAGTAAAGCTGCTCACTTTAGGGAACCAGGAAGGACAGTGAGAAAGAGCCCAAGAGGACAGGACCAGGGACCAGACAGATTCCAAAGTCACAGTCGTGATCCACTCCCCCTCCCACTATGTCCTGCCCCCTAGCGTTCCATTACATCCCAATAACGCCATCAAATTATGACTTCCTTCGTGGATGAGCCCTCTCTCTGCACACGACACTCAAGGAGACATCTTAGATCTAAACTATAACGCCACCTTCCACCATCCTCGTCATCCTCACCGTACGTCCTGCCTCATGATTACCAAGTGATCCTGCAACCCCACACTTCATAGCTCAGTTTATGGAAGGAATACAATGGAAGTGGGAAGCATTAGCCCCTGGCTTAAGAGTCAAAACTTCTGACACATCTTGACACATCCACAGCAGACATTCCCTGTCCCACTTGTATCGTTGTGTCGCATTTACCTCCTCCTTGGCAAGTAGAGTTACATCACTATTTTTAATAATATACTTTGTTGCCCTGAAGGAAAAAATGAGAATGTGTTTGTATGGATAATGAAGAGCATAAGTATTGGGTGGATAGAAACAAATGTGTATTTGTTACAGAGGGATTGTGTGTAGCTCCCTAAAATTTTATATGAAAACCTAATCCCAATGTGATAGCACTTGAAGGTGAAACTTTGGGGAAGTTATTAGTCCTTATGGATGGGATTAATGCTTTTGTGAGAAGCAGGCAGGAGACTAGCATGCTATTTTTCCACCACGTGAGGATACAATGAGGCCTCAGTCTGCCAAATCGAAGAGGGCCATCGCCAGAACTTGATTGTGCTGGCACAATGACCTTGGCCTTCCAGCTTCCAGAAAAGTGACAAAAAAGTCTAAACTCTATCAAAAATTAAAATTGGCTCCAACTAATGAATTCTTAATTTTTATGAAAAAAATCTTAAAATGACAACATACAGTTTACTCTGTAATGGGTTTAACATAGGGTATTATATCACTCAGTAAATTTTATATTTTACTTTTATATTCGCATCTGCAAATATGTACATAATCACCACCTCATGTTTCAGTAGAAAACATGTATTATGCGTAAGCCATTTCTAAGCATCCATAGCTAATAAAATTTCTAAGCCAACTTTTTCCATCCATATTAAAGAAATACTTCTCACTGAAGATGACATAAGAATGTTCATGAGTGAATGTACGATTATTTTTAGCAGCATTTGAGAAGAAACAGGGGTTGGGAGCTCAGTAGATAAAGCACTTGCCTAGTAGGCACAAGGCCTTGGGTTCAATTTCCCAGCACCACATTAAAAAAAAAAAAAATAGCTAGACATAGTGGCACACACTTGCAATCCCACCACTTGGGAAGCTGAGGCAGGAGGATTGTTGTGAGTTAGAAGCAAGCGTAGGCTTCACAATAAGTTTAGAAACAGACTGGACCTCGAAGCAAGACCCTTTCTAAAACAATAAAAATTTTAAAATCTAAAAAATTAAATACCAGAATGACTTGCTGATTGAGATAGTTACTGTGTCTTTTTCCATGATTCTACTTCTTTTCTAATGTAAGTTTCTCTTCTGACATTCTGTTTTTTATTTCCCATAATTTCCCCCATATCCAGAACATAACTTCTTATAAGAACTGTAGAGAGATTTTCTCCCAGTTGTCCAACATTCTATACTTCTGTTCTAGACAATGAGATCTTCATCTGTCTGCAGGGGGCCTTTTTGTAGGTTCTCACGCAGCAAATGCAATGCAGTAAGTTTTGCTCCTTGTTCAGAAATATTTGTGATCAAATAATATGCGAGAGGTCACTGGAAAATAACCTTCACATATGCTTGACTTTTGGTTTATTTGATCTGAATCCCAGTTCTGGTACAGAAAGATTCTCAGAATAGTTTCCTTCTGGCAGCTGGTGATATGAATCGTCCACTCTCAGTACCACAGAGAGTGAAAGGCAACCAATCTAGTAGAAACCTAGTATCCTCTGATGCCTCTAAACAGCAAATAGAGTGCTATTGCTATATACTGCCTAAATTTAAAAACAAATAAACAACAACAACCACAAAAACTAAACATGTCTCTGAAGGCAAAACAGTGAAGAATAACAGGACAATTGTAAGGTAGATGTTAGTTCTATATTTAGGTCCTACACATGTGCAATTCAAATTAACTCAGTGAAAATAGGTTGAAATACTTATTACATGGGTTTAAGTCCATTTACCCTATAATTTATGTCACTAATGATAGGAGTGTGATCATGACCTCTTTTCCTTTTCCTTTTCTCAAAGCCCAGAAAAATATCTATCTGACATTTGACTGAGCCCAGGGAGAAAAATATGTCTAATCAGAAATAGCTTTAGACTTGGTGAGAATTTGGCAACACAATGAAAGATCATGTCCTGCTAATGACAGTATAAGTTGGTTTAAATTTTTGTAAAATTATCTGGTAATATACACAAGAATCTTTAAATATTAATAGCAATTCTGCTTCATGTTTATATCTGATTAACTTCTTTGGGTAACATAGCTTTGTGTAGAGTGTTGTTCAATATAGCATAGTTGTCAAAGAGAAAAATGGAAATAACCTAATTTTTAGGTTATTGGCACAAAAATCTAACATACGGTTTTGGTCAAAGTTAAGGTGAAAAAATAGAATTTGAAATAGTGAAACTTGGATTTTTACATTATTCATACCATGAGGTATCATCAAACCGTATTGTAAATGTTTAAAGTTTTAAAAATTATTACTGTAAAGGACATATTGCAACTAGTGTTGCTCAAAAAACTCTCCCTTTGAATACACTTTCCCTGCTGTTCTTGCCACTTTCTTCAGCAGTTCTGAAGTTCTCTTTCATGAGTATCTTTAGAGGATATGGTTAAAATTCAGTGAATACTACTGTCCACTGCTATCCAAAAAAAGGTAGGCTCATAAAAAATTATGCGTCATCATGCACTTTAATCACCAGATCCAATACTGTGGGGACATATATTTCCTTCTCAAAGTCAAAATGACCATCAAAAGTAAGCATTCTGAATCAATTCAGAACATCAAGGCAGCCACAAAAGCACAACTAAGACATTCATGAGAGTATTTCCAGAACTGCTTCAGAAAGTGGCAAGAGTGATGGGATTAGTGTTTTTGAAGCAAGGAATTTATTTCAAAGGAAGTTAATGGCAAATATTATTTAGTGTAATAATTTTAATTTAAAATGTAATTGTATTTTTATCACATCTCATACAAGACCAACACAGGAAAAAAAAAACTGATTGCAAATTCAATCATATAGCCATCATACCTACATACAGAGATGCCACCCTTCTAAATAAATCTTGCATACATATTAGACTAATTCCTTTGAATACATTTCTAAACATAGAAATGATCCAACATAGGGGGTACTGTTATTTTTAAGTGTTTTATGTCACATTTTAAAATGGTCATCAAGCCAGGTAAGGCAGTAATGTATGTGATCCCAGACACTTGAGCAACTGAGGTAGGAGTATTGCATCAGTCCATGAGTCCAATATAGAAATATGGAAAATATAGTGACATCTTGTCTCAGAAAAACACAGCAAAAAATTTCAAACTAGCTAGCCAAATGTATTGTACAAATTTATATAAATACACTGCAGTCAAACTAATTCCTTACTTATGGGTTCCAGGTTTTCCACATCTCCTTTAATTTCTTGTTTATAGTATCTACATTCATGGGGCTCCCCGGTGGGTCAAAGCCTAGTACAATATCTACAATAAACATGAATGCCATAAAATAAAAGATACACACATCTATAAGATGATTGGTTATGTAGTATCAAAGCAGACCACATGAAATAGGACACTCCCTCTTTCCACAGCAATTGTTATGAGCATGTGAAACACATCCATCAATGCTCGGTCAACAACTCTCCTTTAGCCCATCGGTACACACATCTACTTAGGTCCTCATCATCAATCTCACATTAAAGTTTTCAAAGTGGGACTCCATACCTAGTTCCTCAACCATCTGCATTTCTATCAGTGATACAATCTTTCTCAGAACTTTTGTACATCTGGATTTATGCTTCCTGGCCCACTATACTGATTTATTGAACCTGTCCTCTGTCCTTTCATTTTTATTTCCATAACTCCCACCTTTATACAGAATTTTATTACCTCTTGTCTTACAAAGAGTATGTTTTGAATGCCTACACTGCACGAGGCATTATATGATGGTCTTGATAACTAACATATAGTGTTTTCCCATCAAGGAATTTACAGTCCAGAAAAGCAGACAGACAGAAGTGAAAAATTGTATAATTAGTCACATAACTCCACTTGTGGTGATGTTTCACAAAAACAGAACTCAGAGTTTTAAGAGCAAATTGCTAAAGAGACTGATCCAGTCTGGAGAGCTCAAGTGAAGATCTGTGGAAGAAGTGCTCTTTACCTTGAGATGTGAAACATTGGCACTAGCTTACATGAAGGAGAGAAACACCAATCTAGGCATAAAGAACAAAGGGTTTAAAGAAGCTGAGGAGAAAAAGCCTGGGCATTTAGAATGCCAGGGCAAAGCCAGTTTGGATGGAGGGCAAAGACAAGGCAAGGTGGGATATACAGAACAGAAACGTTATGTGTTAGATTATATCCCTTGAATAAACCCAATTAGCCTCAGTGCCACAACTCCTTTAATCATTATTAACCACAAGAACTAGTTAGAGCATCCTAAAACACCTGTTAACACAGTAGTTTCCTAAACAAAACAGAAAAACAACGGTCACAAAAACTAAAAATCATTACCTAGTGAGGCACCACTCTCCTATGAGCCCATTATATATAGACTCATATATATATATGCAGGGCCATTATCAGTTTTGATAGACAGTGGGACACCCATAATCATAAAACATTTTAGAAGATGAGATATTGTATGTTTAGTAGACTCCCTAGAAGCTGCAGAGGCTACCAGGAAACCAGAATAAGTGTCTATAGTAACATAGACATATTTTAAATTACCAAAAGGAAAATGAGTGACATCTATTTGCCATAAAGCATTGGACTTAAGTCCTCTTGGGTTTACCCCTGCAGGTTGTAAAGGACCCAAAGGCAGAAGGGGAGCACGTCTTTGACAGTCTCTAATAATTTGTTTGCACATTTCAATAGGAAGTAGGCTTTGGTATGGATTGGAGTATATTCTCCCAGAATTAAAATCCTAACCCCTCCAAGTACTTCAGACTGTGACAATGGTGGTAATAAGTTTATTATAGATATAATTAGTTAACATGAGGTTATAGTGCTGGTGGGCAGCTAATCCAGTATATCATTGATGTCAATGAAAATGAGGAAACGTGGACACATGCACACAGTGTGAATGCCACATGAAGATGGAATTGTGCCACTACAAGTTGCAAAACTATCAGAAGTCAGGAGAGAAGCCTGGCGCAAATCCTTCACTTTCAACATTCTTCTGACCATTGTAACACTGCCTTCCCAACAGTCTTGAGGCTTCGAAGAACTAAACATAAAATCTCCATTATAAAAGATTAGAAAAGTAAGGTCTGATGTGTAATCTATATTACAATTTAGGAACCCGTAATCTATGCAGTTTAGCCCATTTTTGTGTGCCCAAAACAAAATTCTAGAGGAGAAGTACTTTATAATGAGAAAAGGAAAGTTCATCATGACTCAGGTGGCTGCAGAATCCAAAGAGCACAGTGCTGGTGTCTGATGAGGGACCTCCTGGTTGTGTCACAACTTAGGAAGGAAACAGAAAAGAAATTGGCCTAGGACAGAAGGACCCAAAACATGGGATGGCTTTGCTTTACAAAACTCCTTTTGATAAGAACTAATCCAGTTGGATAATGCTTGTCTACTCGTAAAATAGGCCTTGATGCCTTCAAAATAATGGTGGCAATCCATGATATAATCACCACCTGTTAGGCTCCACTTCTTAAACTTCTATCACCTCAATATCATTACCTTGGAAGCTTTATTGCAACACATAAGCCTTTGGGAGACAAAATATATCCAAAGCATAGCATGCAAAAGGACACAATCAACAATGGGTATATGCCTTTTCCATTGGAGGTTTCATCCAACCATTATATATGGATTGAAAAAAACAGAATAACATAAAATTGCTTTTTTACCATATTCACACATGGATAATAACTTACGATGATTTTCAAGCTAAAAAATATTCACGATCTTTTTTTCTAACTAAATTAACATTTATTAATTACATCACAATAGAGTTTGAAGGTTTAGTCTTCACAGTAAAACGTTTATCTTTATGTGTAGGCATCACAATGATCCACCTGAAGACATATATTGGTATAAAGTATGGTTAAGCCAATAATTAAAAGAAAAATATTTCATTTTGAGTTAACAGAAAAAAATCACATGGTACTAGTATAAGAGTTAACTAGAGAAGATAGTATTCATAGCAGATGATTTCTTTCTTTTGCTACACTTTGATGTAGAGAAATCTGAATTATGTTTAGAAATAGGGAATTAATCTAATTCCAAGGGAAGCACAAGTCATAACAATTTAATACTAATTAGATGGATTCTTCCAACAATATTTTGTAGCAAAATTAATTTCTACATAACATGAATTCATTTCAGACATTAAGTCTAAACATTATTTTAAGGCTTTCTGCTTATTTCTATCCTCTAGATTTTAAGCATTCAGCTTTTTTTACCTGTAATATGCTGCTTTCTTGCTCTGTGTATGTATCTGAATCTGAAATACAGAGACAGTATTTTTGATAAGCTACTTTAAGATATCATCAATAATTCCTCCTCTTCATACTCACATACCATTTCACCTGTTCTTGTGAGTATTCTAACCTTAATGACTAACTTCAAAGAAACAGAATGATAGAAACAATGTTATGACACTTTTTATACTATCTTTGAAAATATGATAGCTTCTTCTTTTTTTGAGACAGGGTCTCACTCTGTAGCTCAGGCTGGTTATGTAGCCCAGGATATCCTTGAACTTATGGCAATCCTCCTGCCTCAGCTAATTAAGTGCTGGATTACAGGCATGAGTCCCCACATCCATCTTCATGTGGTGTTGGGGACTTGAACTCGGGGTCTTGCACTTGCTAGCCAAGCATCTTAACTGCTGTGCCACTTCTCCAGCCCCACTGTAGCTTCTTTCTTGGATACTCTTGATCCCTTTCTTACCCTTTCTTAAATCTTGAATTGCTCTTGGGGAAGTCAGCTACTATAACATGAGGCAGTGCTGTGGAAATTCACATGTGAGTGATCCTGGCAATGGATCTTCTGAGCCTTGCCAACAGCCATATGACTAAGCTCAAAAGTAACTTCTTCAGCTGTGAGTACATCTCCACATGACAGCTGGACTGCAAACTCATGAGTAACCTCAAGCCAGTTATCCACCTGAGGCACTCCTGGATTCCTGACCCATAGGAACTCTATAAAGTTATAAATATTTGTTGTTTTCAGCCACTAAATTCTGGAGTAGTTTGTTACATAACGGTAAACAGATATTACAATACTGTGTGCATCAATTCTCTTTCAGTCTTCATCTTATTTTAAGACTAGCAGTGGGATTGCTGGTTATGTTATTTTTGACCTTCATGGAAAAATAGAGCATCATATAGTTTGAATTTTAGGAGAGATTTCCATAATTAATTTTAGTATACTATAAAGCCCTTTGGTATACTGTGTTATGCATGTAAATTTATTCCAAAGATCATGGTAAAATTCCTGACAATTCAACAGATAAGTAAAAGTAGAAATTTTAGTACATTGGTATTTACTATGCATGATAGCCATGTACCAGATATATCTTAAAATATCAAGAATTTTATGCTCGGAAAATGTTATATGGTTCATTTGCTTACTATTCATTCAATTTCTCAATAGTCATTCACAGTGCATCTTTGAAAACTATTATGACCAGGCATTATATTAGAAAATGGGGATACCATAAGGACAGTTACTAACTCTGTCCTGTAAAATGCAAGGTCTAAGGTGGTAGACAAACAAAAGACATGCATTGACAGACAGTAGTTGTCCCCACGTGCTTTTAGCACAGAAGATGGGCTTAATAAGATGAGAGAACATTTCCTTTAGGAATACATGTCTGATTTCAAAGGATAAGTAGGGTTTATTCAAATAAAGAAAAACATGGAAAAGTGTTTTAAGAAGAAAGATGTGTATCAAAGTACAGAGTAGAAACAAAGTTAGAACTTTGCAGGTGCTTTACATGGCTTATTATGTCTATAAAAGAAAGGGGGAGATGATGGCAAGGTAATATTAAATGAATCTGGGCATCTGGGGGATGCACCTTCAAAGAATTTATAAACCAACATAAGAATTTGGATATGTCAATTTGATCAGCAGATGAGTTACACTAGAATCACCTCAAACACATGAATATATAGATTCCCACATGTCACTTGAGACTGCTGAATCAGATCCAGGAGGCTAGAGATTAGATACTCTAATAAGCTTTCCTGGTCAGTGTTTCTCAAAATTGTTCTAACAAATGGATTGTTGTGACAAAGACAAACAGTAACTGACAACCACTAGTACTGTCAAATAAAATGCAAGCAAAAATTATGAAAGCAATAAAATTTAAATCTAATGACATAAATTCACAAATGTGGGAGGATATTTGCTGAACTAAGTTGCTGCTTCCAAGGTGACTACTGCTGCTGCAGTGCGAGGTCTTCAGAGTTGAGCACAATGCTCTGATGGTGCATCATGTGGGGACTCCATTCATTTTTTTCCTGTTTGAACTGCTATAAAGTCTAATTTATAAAGTCTACATCAATGCAGTAGGTCTTCTCTTAAATTTTTTGTAGTAGGTCTTTGTATTTGCTACAGTTGAATGAAGTTAAATTAGAAATGACTGAAAATTCAAACAACTAATTTAAACATGATGACATTCATTACTCTGTTATAAGAGGCTGGGAAGGTGACATTGATTCAGTAGAGGCTCCACCATGTCAGGGGCTCAGGCTTCTTGGACACTATCTTTTTGCTCTGTCCACCGGTCCTAACGAGTCTAACAAGTTCATCAACTAAGATTAAGCTGCTCCAGGACCAAGCACGAAGCTCCATTCATAAGAAGAATAGAGGAAAGGGGAGGAAAAGAACATGCCGTTTACATATTCACTTCCCCTATGTTGTACATGCCATGCATAATTATTTCAAGTGGACACATCTGGCTGCAAGGGATATTGGGAAATATAGCCAGCTTAGTGGCATTCATGTGATTTTATTATTGAGGAAAAAGAAGCAACAGATAACTGACAGATTATCTTTTCTTTATTATTAGCTCATAGCACACAGAGTAATACTGTTTTCTACGCATGATATTATAAAGGCAAAAAGTACAAGGACATGATCAAGATGGTCTGTGAGACCATTCAAAACACACTTATAAATATTTTAGCTCATGAAAGTGACAATAGGAATTCATTTCCAATTTAATCAAGAGATCCATGAGAACATGGGATCCCAGCTTGAACAAAACTGCTAAGGAGGACCTAAAGGAAAGCCAGATTGGAAAATCAATGCTAAAAAAACATAGAACAATTAAATCCTAATTTTGATATTAATCATACACGTTCTCTTTGGCTGGAGGAATCACACAGCTGTTAAGAGTGCAAGCACATGGCCCTGAGTTCAATTCCCCAGAAGCACATAAACCAGGTGTGGTGGTGCATGTTTATAATCCCCAGCACTTTGGAAGCTGCAGCAGGAGGGTTGCCTGAAGTTTGAGACCTGCCAGGACTACACAGTGAGTTCAGAACCAGACTGGACTGTAGAGCAAGACCCTGTCTCAAGAAAAAAAAAAAAAAAAAAAAAAAAAAAAAAAAAAAAAAAAAAAAAAAAAAAAAAAAACCAAGAAGAAGAAGACAATGACGACTACAAGTTCTCAAAATGAAAGGGGGTTATACCCAAATCTTAAAGAATTCTTTTTTTTTTAACTAAAGCATTACCATATATCTCTTTTTTGTGACATAAACCATAGACTGTAAGGTTTAATCAGGTCTTGTAGAACTAAGCAGAAAGTAACAGAAGAAAAAATTAAGAGTATATGTGTTAAAGTTTGACAGACATTACTTTGGAAAGACCTCTGGAAAGATCCTAGTGAAACAAGCACAGAAGCACAGGACTATAATTGCAATACTCGTGGAGGCTGAGGCATGAGGACTGCAATTTCCATGCCAATCAAAAAGATAAAAGGAAAGAAAAAAGAGAAAAGGAAGGAAGGAAGGAAGGAAGGAAGGAAGGAAAGAAGGAAGAAAGGAAGGAAGGAAGGAAAGTGGTGATTTGGATCTAGAATGTCCCCCAGTATTTGCATGTTGTGGATCATGGGCATGTATGGTAGATGATGGGTATGTGGCACAGTACTGGGGTCTGAGCTGCATGGGTAGAACACTGGTGTGGGACCAGGAGGCATATACGCTAGCTCTGCCCTTCCTCATTTGGCTTCCTGTATGCCATGCCATGAACCGTGTCCAGCTAGGCTGACACCACACGCTTCTGCCATTGCCAGCCACCCGTGAACAAATTAAGGCCTTCTGAAACTGTGACCCTAATAAACCTTTCCTCCTTTATGAGGTGGATGTCAGGCACTCTGTCCCAACAAAGAGAAAGTAACTAATACAGAAAGACCATATGCTGGCAGGACTGTAAAAAGATGGCTGAAGATGAAACCAGGTGTACAGAGTCCAGCAAGGATGCAGTTATGCAACGAAAAAGACAGATTTAGGGTCTGACCCAGGTAACAGATGGGAAAATGAAAGACGAGCAAATCTGGGTTGATTTCCATTTCAAGGTTTGGTCCAGGTGTGTATGGATGGTCATGTTACTCATCAAGTCATTAAGTACATGATGCACTAGAGGTATCATTTGGTCCCTTATTAATCACTTGCTAACTTACCAAATTGTTTGTGAAGTTTCAACTACAATTTACACATTATTCTACATATTGAGAATATTTCATGAACACAGTAAACTCAATCCCTCCTGGTCCTAATACTTTAGTGATGGAGAAAATTGCATGAACAAATATTGAATTATAAATAGCAGTAAATTGAGTTATAAATTGTGACAAAAACAATAAGAGGGAAAAACCAGTGTTAATAAAATGTAAAGGAATTTGAATATAAAGGTATTGTTGGAGGAAACTGTTTATTTTGGACTTCTTAAATACAAGTATGGGGCATTCCCTTAGAAAATTCATAATTCAGTTGTATTTGAAGTTTAGAACTTAGAGAAACTGGCATCTAAGTTAAATATTCATGATTTATCAGCATATGAGTGTTAGTTACAACCATGGACATCTTTTACAACACCAAGAGAAAATATGTAGAATCATGAAATTGACAGTTATTTCAATCAGTGTGCTTTTCCCCCAGTTTATTAGTATGTATATATGCAATACATAATGTTTACATTGAACTTGGGTATTTTGTGCACATATATATTGCATCAGCACTACAAACCCCTCCTCTCTCCCTTTTTAGACCCTCCCCCCAACTCCCACTATCCCCCTCATTTAGTTCTATGAAATGACTGTACTCTGGGTTTCTCATATTAGAGAAACCATTCAATATTTAGCCTTCTCTGTCTGACTTACTTCACTGAGCATGATGGTCTCCAGTTTTGTCCATTTACCTGCAAAAGCCTCAAAATTACCTGTCTTTACAGATGAGTAGTACTCCAATACATATGCATGCACATACCATAATTTTTGTATCCATTGGTCTGTTGATGGGTATTTTGGTGTCTTTCACATTTTAGCTATTGTTAGTTGTGCTGCTATGAACATAGGTATACATGTGTATCTTTTATATGATGTTTTAACTCTTTTGGAAAGATTCCCAAAAGAGATATTGCTGGATTAAAAGAGTATTTTCAGGTTTTGAGGAATTTCCTTACTGCCCTCCACAGTGATTTTTCCAGTTTACAATTCCACCAGCAGTGTAAGAGAGTTCCTTTTTCCCCGCAGCCTTGCTAGCATTGATTGCTGTTCTAGTTCTTGATATACACCATTCTCTCTGGAGTTAGATGACACCTTACTGATGTTTTGATTTGCATTTCTCTAATGACTAAGGATGTCAAACATCATTTTGTGTATTTACTGGCCATTTGAACTTCATCTAAGAAATGTCTATTCATTTCTATTACCATTTTTTAAACCAGGTCTTTGGATTTGAGGGTCTATTTTTCTACAGTTCCTTGTTTCTAGGTATTGAGGTATACGTGGTGAAAATGATTCCCCATTATGTTGGTTCTCTCTTCAATCTGTTGATAATTTCCTATGCCATGCAGAATCTTTTTAATCTGATATAACCCCATTTATTAATTTTGGGAGCTATTTCTTTTGCATTAGGTGTCCTGTAAAGAAACTCCATGCCTAGACATAGATTCTTTAGATTTTTGCCTAATTTGAATTCCAGAAGGTTCAGTGTTTCAGTTTTGATATTCAGGTCTTTGATCTCTTTTGATTTTATTTTGGTACACAATAACAGATGTGTGTTTAAATTCATTCTTCTACGTGTGAATATCCAATTTTCCCAGCACCATTTTTTGAAGAGGCTATCTTTTTTTCCATGTATGCTTTTGGTGCCTTTATCAAAGATCAGGTAGTTGAGGGCACTTGAGTTAGTCTCTATATCCTCAGTTCTGTTCCTTTGGTCAACCTGCCTGTTTTTATGCCAGTACTACATAGTTTTTATAACTATTGCTTTGCAATATAACTTCATGTCTGGAATCATGATGTTTCCTGCCTTTAATCAGTGATCTTTTTGAGATATATGTTCAAAGTATCTAAATTGATTTTATTCTGATTATCCATATTATATTTTTAAATAATTACAGATAATTTTCATTTAGATGTAATATTAATAATAAATACATAAGTTGTTACTAATAGAGCACAATGTACTTTTGAAAGCCCCATTTGGTACATGTGTCAGACTGAGGCAGTGAAGTTCTAGGTGAAGCTTATATTGTGGACGGCTGCCTGGTTACAAATGCTGGGTTTGGTACTAACTATGGAACCAGACATTGGTTATTTCAAATCCTTGTTTGTTTGAGGCAGGGTCTCATTCTGTGTCCAGGATGGTCCAGAACTCACTATGTAGCCCAAGCTGGCCTTGAACTCATACAGCAAAACTGGTGCCTTAGCCTCCCCAGTGCTGGAATTATGTGCATGTACTATCAGACTAAGTTTGTGATGCTAGGGGATCAATCCTAGGTCTTTGCACTTGCTATGCAAGCACTCTATTAACTGAGCTACACCCCCAGCCCTTCAACTGTTTCATTTTAGTTTGCTTCATTGTGAAGTGGTGTTAAGCTTTCTACAAACAGAGTGAGGAGGAAAACTGAAAAAAAAACAAAAATCAGAAATCTTACTATTGGTAGAGATGTAAATTAGTACACCCATTAAAAAATACAGTATGTAGATGCTTGAAAAACCTAAAAGGGTGAATAGATAAAAAGAATGTAGTGTGTCTACACAAAGGATTATTTAACCAGAATGAAGAAGAATGAAACCATGCATTTGCAGAAAAAAGGATGGAACTAGAGACTGCCATTTTAAGCTACCCAAGGCAGGCTCAGGAAGACAAGTATTACATGCTTTCTCTCATGTGTGGAAAACAGGTGAAAAAAACACATGGACATAGAAGGGAAACTACAAGAGAAGAAAAAGGGAGTAAGGGAGGGGAAGCATGAGGAATGGTGATGGGGGCAGTGTAAGTAAGATTGAAGTATGTTAAATGAATGTGTCAAAAATGTCAGAATGAAGCCCATTATTTTGTATATTTGATTTGCTCATTAAAATACAGTTTATAATTGCTAATAAAAATGGGGGGTGGTGCTGGAGAAATAGCACAGCAGTTAGAGTGCTTACCTAGCAAACCCAAGCCCTGAGTTTGGTTCCCCAGCACCACATAAAGTCGGGCGGGGTGGCACATGCCTGTAATCTCAGCAATGGGAGGCTGAGGCAGAAGGACTGCCAGGAATCCAAGGCCAGCCTGGGCTACTGAGTGAGATCCTGTTTGAAAAAAAGAAAAATGAAGAAATGTAGGCAAAGCTTATGACACATTGTAAGGGCTCAATTAAAAAACATGAGCTCTTCTGAATAATATTCTTATTACTATGTTGATCAATGTAAAAGTTATTCCTTTTTCTGTGAGAACTTCCTGAAAAACTATGGGGCGTTTGGGGTAACAGAATCACCAACATTCTTACACTGTCTCACTAATGCTGCTGTTTCTCACATGATCATAAAAGAAAGGTTTGTTTCTTTTTTATTTTTGGGAGAGGGATATAGGAAAAATAAAAACAAATATGTAAACACTAAGAACTAAGGTCAAACAAATGGACCTATGATCTCTGCATGGAAACACAAAATGTTCAGGATTCGTGAAGATCCCCTTATGTTCCTACAGCTCTGGTGCTTCCTAATGCTAAGCAATGTCATCATTCCCCATGTCAAATATATAAGATTATTAGTCTTTATTGCAATATTACATATATTTGAGTAGAAAAATATTAATAAATTTTCAGTTACTTGGTTTCAGGGTGGGTAAGTTGAAGAGGCAACAGCTCACTTTAATTTCTGCTTGCATTTATATTTTCCCTTTTTGTATCTAAACATTTTTTAACCTGAGCATATAAGACACTTATAACTATAAAATAGTTAATTAGGAAAATTTAAAGTTACAGAAAAAAACTATGAAGCAAATAAAAAATTAGATTTCACTAGACAATACACAATTTTAGTACAATCCTAGAGATATCATTTGGTAAAGGGTATAGGTAGTAGGATCCTCCTGCCACGTTTATAAAAGGGAAGTACAGTGCTTTAAATCTAGTCTCTTGCTAATGATATTTGCAAGTATTCACTTAGCTAGGTCTTTTTAGATTGGTTTACTTTAAAGAAGGTTAGTGTTATAAACAGCAGTCAAGGCTAGAGAACTCATCCTAAAGAATTCTTCCTTTAAGGACTTCGGTAAGGGTTTCTTTCTCAGGAACTTCCTGTCAGCCATAAGTACAGGAATGTCAGAATTTACCATACAACACACTCCCATGAGACTAGAAGCAAGCATTAATTTCATTTCTGTTATGAAACAGATTGTAATAAATGATTTGCATAACACTTTTAAGGCTTCACATTTTCTATCTCATTCTCTTTTCTGAATCTCCCTGTGCTACTCACACAAGTAGCAAGACTATATCCCTAAGAATATTTTCTAATGGTTTGGTGAGTCATTTTATGCAAGGTGTTGTGTTAGTTACATAAGCCCACACTTCAGAATTAATAGTCCATTGTTCAGCTATATAACATAGACATGACTATTAATGAGATTAAAATTTTTCATTTATTAGACAATTGTTTTTCTTCCTTTGTGAATTGCTTGCCCTTCAACTTAGACTATTTTTCTATTAAGTTTTCCCTCATTTTCTTGTTGACTTCCTTGTTGATTTCAGTGAAATCTGGATAGAATAGTTAATAATTTGTATCATTGCTCCAAATATCAACTTCCTGGCTACAGGTTATCTGGACAATTTTTGTGATATCTTTTGATAAAGGAAGGTTTTTTTAGGTTATTTGAATTTTAAATGTTCTTCAACAATTGTCAAACTTTGTTTTCATGCTTAGGTCTTTAATCCCTTCAAAGCTTTATATTGTGCCTAAGGTGAAATATCAAAGTTGAGAATTACCTCTATGCCACACAGGGATCTGCTTGGTTGCTATTCCTGGGGCACAAGCCTATTTACTGATGGGCTATATGTCTGTTTGTTAGTCTGTCTTTTCTCCGCTGACCTGAACAGCTAGTCGGCTCATCTTCACCCTGGCTGTCACACAGGCCTATTCGTCTGTCTCCGTATTGACATTTTCTTGTTACAGCTTTTAGGCTTGCTTTTTGGTAGAGTTCATTTTTTTAACCTGTTTATCTTCAAAACAGCTTGGATGTTTCATCTTTTCAAATGTATTTTAAATTTGTGGGCAGATGTGCTACCAGTGGGCCTCTTTGCCAAGTTCCTGTCTCTACAAGCTTGAGGAATAAGTCACGGACAATGTGATGCAAGTTGTGAAAGAATATTTTGTTGGGAAAAACACAGAAGTGGAAAGAAGTACGAGTAGTGGTGCTGCCGGGCCCCAACTCCTCCGGGCCTCTGCGTCAGGCTCGTGTCTCCATGAACATGAAGAGTAAGTCGCAGAAGATCAGAAGACAGGAAGCAGGCTGCGAACAGTACACTTCATTGGGAGAAATACAGGAGGAGAAAGTAGTATAGAAAGGGAAAGAAGCAGGGTAAAGCTTGTACCAGTCAGAAGGTAATGAGAATTGCTATTGCCCTCCCCACCCCTAGCCAACTGTCTAGAGGTTTTTGATAGATAAGCTGGGTAAGGGACTGTCCTATACCCAGCAGCGAGGTTGCTAAGGCCAGTTGCTATGTTCTCCACCCTTAAGCAGCTGCAGAAGCCCACCTTTATGTAGCTTTAGAAGTACTCTTCTCTTAAGATCTTTTACTCTATCGTCTTTTAACTACTTAATGTTTATCCATTAAGTATCTCTGGGAGTGGTTACCAACAGGTTGACCCAAGTTACAGTCAGCTGCCATTTCTGTAATCCTGCTTTCCAGTAACTTTTATATTTCTGGGGGACCCTGCATCCCTCAATGCCTACTACCCCACTATCTTCTGTCACAAAGTCAAGTCATATACCAGAAATTTTTTCCCTTGATGCTAAGAATTGATCCCAAGGCCTTTACACTGAGCAACATCCTCAGTCATCTTTTATTTTGATTATGAGACAGGCTCTTGATGAGTTACTACAGTGCTTATTCAGGGCTGGAATTTGGATTCTCCTGCCTCAGCCTTCTAGAGTGCTGAGATTATAGGCTTGCAACTCACAGCCCAGTTTATACCTGGACTAGAGTAAGGCTTTTTAATTTGAGTTATAAATAATATATATGATAATTTGGGATTTGATATTCTCATACCATTGAATCTATATATTCTTAAATATGTAATCTATTTCATTTATTTAGATCTTAGATGTTACTTCTAAAATTTGTATTATTTTCCATAGAGATCTGGCACACATTTTGTTAAGTTTATTTGTAACAGCTGAGGCAACTTTAAGTCAAATCTTTCTAGAATTTCTTAAATTATTTCTTGTTGATGTGTAGGAACATAACTCATACTTGATGTGGACTTTTTCTTTTAACTACCTCTAATTATTTGGTAGAAAAGATAATAGTGGGAGCAAACAATGGCATGATGCTTTGTAGGTGTATTTACATCTGTAAACACAACCCCAGTTACCACAGCATGACGATGATGTGGGTTCTACTCCTATTCTTCTTTTAAGAAGCAAATACTGAAGTAAAAACTGGCTCCAAGTCACACAGAGAGCCAAGTAGCATCAGTATCTGAAGCTGAGCAAACTGCCTCCAGAGTCTGTGCTCTCAAAGTTATCATCCTTGTTTGCAGAGCATTTTTTTTGAATTTTATGTTGATAATTATCTGTGAAGAATGTCCCTGTTATTTGTCTCTTCAAATCTTTACACCTTGTATTCTTCTTATGCTTTTACACTCTCCAGCTCAATATTAAACATAAACCATACTGCTACATCACCTCATCCTGTTCTTGATTTTAAATAGACCAAGTTTTTCCTAGTGACATGTCTTTTAGTCCTCACAAAAGCCCTACAAGGAAGCAAGCAATTATTATTATCACGACTGCACAGGCACAGGAATCAGCCTGTACCTAAGAGTTGAAATAAACAGGCTCAGTTTCATACAACTTGAATTTTAAAGCTAGAGTTTTTCCAGGTCTACTGATTCCAAAGCCTGTATTCTTAACAACTGTATTTCTAGTTTGCCTTTGCTGCATGCATGAGTGTGTATGTTTACAAAATCAAGAGCTGAGCTCAAATACCTGATGGTCCTTTAGAATTATTTTCACTTTTAAAAAGGTAATTGAGCTAAGCCTGATGATTCAGGCCCACAAACTGAGAAACATAGGAGGCAGAGGCAAAAAGATCTCAAGTTAAAGCTCAGTCCCAGGAAAAGAAGGATGGGGGCTATAAAACTCAGTGGGAAGGTTCTATGTTCAATTCCCAGTACCACAAATAAAGAAGAAAGGTCTGTTGATGGGTATTTTGGTGACTTCCATATTTTAGCTATTGTTAGTTGTGCTGCTATGAACATGGATATACACATATCTCTGTTATGTGTTGTTTTGGCCTCTTTTGGATATATTCAACTCTTATGAAACTTAAAAAACAAAGTGAAATGGGGGTAGGGTGGGGAGGGAGGGAGGGGTGAGGACGGGGGAGAGACAAAAGGAGAGTGGGAAAGCCCTTGTCACCTTGACAAGCTATGCATGTGCACAAAATGCTAAACTTCATTGTAAACCTTAAATTTTGCACTTATACATATCAATAAAATGGGGAGAGAAAATAAAGAAGAAAGGGGCTGGATGAATAGATCAGCAGTTAAAGTGCTTGCCTAAAGTGCACTAAATATTTTAATTTGATTCCCCAACACTAGGTAAGCTGGGCATGGTGGCACACACCTATAATTCCATAACTCTGGAAGCTGAGGTAGGAGGATTGCCATGAGTTCAAGACTCGCCTTGGGCTATATACTGAGTTCAGCATCTGCCTGGACTAGACAGTGAAGCCCTATCTCAAAAAAAAAAAAAAAAAAGTTGAGACATTCTTAAAAATAAAATTCATACAGACACCAATTGCTCTGGGCAAACTTTGACGAACATCTCAGAGTTGAACATGTTCTATTCCAACTCCCCTGTAGGCTCTGAGGTACCTCTGAATCCTGACAGTAGAGTTTGGACCTAGGATGTCCCCCAAAGGATCACATACTGAAAGTTTGTTTCCCAGCTAGTACAGCTCTTGGGAGGCAGAAGAAACTTCAGGAGGTGGAGGGTGGAGCCTAATTGGAGAAAGGAGATCCCTGGAGGTGGCCTCAGCAGTTCTCTGATCATCACAGATGATAGTCACTCACAGGACTACCAAACTTCAGCGACAAAAATCCTGAACAGGATAGTTGGTGTCAGCCACAGGATTGAATTTTTCAACTTACTTTTTCCTCACCATACAATTGATTCTCCAGGTGTTTCATAGCAAATCAGTAAAAGGGAAGAAGAAGCCCTCCACATGCTCTTAAATTACATTTCATATGCCTCCGTGACAGACGATCTTGGGAATAAGCGGGCAAGACGGGGAAGGAGTGCCTGAGCATCTGTTTAGAGATTCTCTGTTGGCTGTTCTGCACTAGCAGCCCGAGTGTCACTTTTGCAGCAGTATTTTCAGAGAATGCTTCAAAATTAATGTAGAATAGACATACATAATTAAGCCTCTCTATCTAGGGGAGGACTCTATAAAAGTATAAAAGACATGGTCTTGGCTAGTGTCTACTCATTTGGACAATGTACCCAACATCCAGAACTTGAGAAGATGTTTAATGTGGCTCATGGTTTCAGTCAGTGGTTGGTTGGCTTCAAGGCAGAAATTGCACAGTGGAAGGGCATGGCAGAAGAAGGCTGCTTTACCACGCAGTCAGGTAGTAGAGAACACAGGAAGTAACATCCTCTCAAGTCAGACCTTCTATGACTCTCCTGACATCACATTCAGCTACTGAGCTCATCAATGGAGAAATCATCTTCCAAACACCTGAGACTTGGAGAGACATTTTACATCTAAACTATACCAGACACTGTAGAGAAAGAAAATGGTTGTTCAGCATGGAGGCTTTTGCAGGCAAATGGAAGAAATTTGAGAACATCATACTTAGTGAAGTGAGTCAGAAGCAGAAGGCAAAACATTGAATGGTCTCTCTGATATGAGAAACCCAGATCACAACTATCTCATGGAACTTAAAAAACAAAGTGAACCAGGAGGGTAAGGTGGGGAGGAAGGAAGGGACAAAAGGAGAATGGGAAAGTCCTTGTCACCTTGACAAGATACATATGTGCACAAAATGCTCAACTTCATTGTAAACATTAAATTTTGCACTTATACATATCAATAAAATGGGGGGGGGGGGGAATGGTTGTTATGCTCACCAAAATTGCTTAATTAGGTTATGCTCCCCTTTTTTTGGTAGTTACAAATTTAACAGACAGCTCAGGCTTACACAAAATTTTCCCTACTTATATGTAACATAAATATAACAGCTATAAAATGTGTATTGTATATAAGCCAAGCATAAGTGGAAGGCTAAATAGTGGCCCCTAAAGTTATCTAGGCTGTAAACTCTGGAACCTATGAATGCTACCTAGATGGTGTAAGATAAGTCAGAGATATAATTAAATAATGCATCTTGAGATGGGAAGATTATCCTAAATTATCTGGATGAATACTATGGTTTATGATGAGTATTCCTATAAAAGGGAAGCAGGAAGAGATTTGACTCAGTAGAGAGAAGGCCAGAAGACCATTTCATCAGACAGCAACTTGAAGATGCTAAGCTATCCACTTTGAAGAGAAGGAAGGGGCAGATGCCAAGAAAAAATGCCAAGAATGCAGCACAAAAGGTGAAAAGGGCAAGGAAGCAGATTTTCACCTAGGAGGTCTGAAGAGGCCCAGCTTTACCAGCACCTTGGTTTTCCCCAGGCAAGCTGATTTCAGGCTCCTGATCTGCAGAATTTTAAGAGAATAAATGTCTGTTGTCCTAAAATATGGAATTGGTGGTAATGTGTTATAGCAGTCACAGGAAAGCAATATAGTATGTTTTGAATACCTGGCAAGAAAAGATGAGAGAAATTTCAAAAATCACAGCAAAAATAACTGTAACTCTAAAATCTACACACCAAAATCAATAATATTCACCAGGGTAGGGGTTCCCAAATGCTTGATCATAGAATACTAGTAAGTGTAGTTTTTATCCATCCTTGGATTAAGTGAGAAACACAAAGATAAGACTATGAGTTTTCTCAAAATTAAATTCATTTCATTATTTGTCCTCATATGCCATATTTATATTATTGTTCCTTAGTAAAATTATAATGTAATATGTTGGATTTTTAAAAAATAATTAGTAAGGTTAGAATGAGGCAGCAAAATTTAAACTTAGAAATCAGTATTGCTATTTTTGGAAGTTTTGCTGGTTAGTTAAGTTCACAAGTTCAGTAATCACTGATTACGTGCCTTAGTGCCATCTGCAATCTAAATCAGATAATCAGTAATAAAAATTATTATAGCCTGTTAAGTATGGTAGGTACTTACCTTACTGTTAATATAATAAATTAACACAAATTTAGGGCAATAATGTATCTGTTATTTTATTACTCTATAGGTTTGACATTGCTGTGGGTCTCACTAGAAGAAGTTTCTCTTCTGGAGGTTCTAGGGGAGAAACTGTCTCCTGGTTTTTTTCCAGCTTTTAAAGCTCCTGCATTCTTTAGTTGTAGCAGTTTCTTCCATCTTCAAAGCCAGCAATAGTGAATTGAGTCCATCTAGTCTAGAGTCACGTCTCCTGACTTTTCTGCCTCATTCCTCTACTTTTCATGAGCCTTATGATTAATTGGATAAGGTAGAATAATCTTTCTGTTTTAAGATCTGCTGATTACATGTGTTAGTGTTATCTGCAATCTTAATTTCCTTTGGCTGTGTAACCTAAAGTATTCATAGGTTCCAGGGAATAAAAAGTAGACCTATGCTGAGGAGGTAGAAAGACATTATCTTGTGTACCACATTAACAAAACTAGGCCTAACAGCAACCAAGAGGTATTACAGCTAATGTGTTTCAATTTTTTATTATTTCCTTAGGATGAATTATGACATCAGAATTGCTGAGCCAACATATTTGCCTATTGCAAAAGTTCTGAAGCATAGTGTCAAATTTGCCAAAAGAAACACAGAATTATCAGTAAGTATCGATTGAAGTATTACTTCTTCTTAACCTTACTTATTCCATAAGGCAAAAATAACACCAATAGGTAAGAGAGCTAGGCACCCATATAGGTGCTGAGGTAACATCAAGGAGCTGACAAAGAAAGCTCCTGTTTTTGGATAAGCTAATAAGACTAGTTAACAAGACAGACATTAATCAGGCTACTACACCAAAATACACTATGACTAACTCGAATGATTCTTTTTTGCATTCCTGGTACTTTATATCTAACTCCATTAGATATACTACTACACCTGTGCTTCTCTACTTCTTCTCACTAGACTAGGTTACTCAAAGCCAGGGACAATCAATTATCTCTGTCATCTCTAAGCGAAATCAGCAGCTCTGGAATTCAGATTACCTGGGTCAGCATCCTGGGTCCACAGTTACTATGTGTCTTTGGACAATTTTTTAATCCATGCTATGCCTCAGTTTCTTGTATATAGTGATGATGGTTTTAACAGTTACCTGTTTGAGAATTAAGTCTCACGTCTTTCAGAGAACAAAGAACAGTGCTAGACACTGGCATGTAATATATACTCTATTAGCTACAACCTTCTTCGCAAAGCTAGTATTGTCTAAATGGTTACAGTGGCCACCTAACATGTTAAATTGGTGTTATCTTAATATATGAATACATTCATATTAATTTCGAGTTCTTCTTTAACAGTAATGTCAATAGTTTGATCACTATGACTAATCTTAGCACATGCTTTCATCATATTACATGAAATCTAATATATATGAACTTCTAAGAAAAAAATTCATCAACTAAATAATGGCATATGCTATTATAATAAATTAAAAGATTCAACTCTAAAATGCACCAGTATTTTATGTGCCATTACAGAAGAAAAATCACTGTCAAAACTATGGCAGTGTTTTTTTAATCACTTAGAACTTTTAAAAAGATTTTTTATTTTATATTCACAGAAAGAATTTTTATTAAACATACTTAGGTTTAGATTTTTATTATGCAATACATTGCAACCATATAAAGAGCAATGTACAAGCGCATGCAGTTCCATTCAATGATGACTGCATCATAGATATTGCCTGGATGAGAGTGATTTAGAGTATCTTTGATTTAAAAGTATATATTTTGATTTCAGATATGTTAAAATCTGCATGCTGGCATCAATGAAATCATATACTTGGAGGTACTTATGTATTATAAATAAATAATAAACATACTTTTATTCTATGATGATTTTTGATTCCTACACATCTATACTATCTGACTTGGTCTGCTGAGACCCACATTGCCAGCATTTTCTACGCAGCACAAAGGACAAGGTTCCTCTTGAAGGAATACGGTATATTAAGCATTGAGATCACAAGACATGTGTGCACTTGTGCAGAAATATTCTCCTTGCATCTCTATGCCTAAATTTAAGAATATGCAATGATTTTCTGTAGCCCTCATGAATGACAACGGCCTCCTGTAGGGCAGATAGTTACAAACAAACATACAAAAACTGCTTGAACAATTAAAAACAGCAAATATTTATTCAAGGGTTCCTACATGCAAGGCACATAGAGCTCTGTCAACATTTCTTCATTTACTCTCCCATAACTAACAACCTTATATAGAAGGTATAAATATACCTCTTCAATAGATGAAAAATGTTGAGGCATTGGGCTGGGTAAGTACTGTGTTCTAGGCAACACAGACAGGAGGAACTGAACTAGATTTTGAGCCCTTTTTTCTTTGAACCTCAATGTTGCACTACAGTGTCTTCTATATTAATTATATGGATTATATCTAAGCAAATAAACAACTGCTTTCAATTTACTAAAATTAAATTAGAGGAATTTTTCTCTCTGTGCGATACTTCATCTTCCTTGTCGGGTAAGTCTTATATCTTTAAAAATATAGTTTATGAAATGAACATAATTTAAGAGATGACAGGAAAAATACAGATTTGCCTTAAGTTAAAAATGACTAAAATCAGTTCCCAAGAATACCTGCCACCTTTAACTACCATCCAAAAATCATTCATTCTACTTTATGACAAAATACATATATATTTTTGAGAAAGAACTTCATATAAAGATAATTACTGAAAGAATTCTACAAATTGAAAAGTTATTATAGTGGAGTATGTTATCACATACCTTTGATCCCAGCACTTTGGCTGGCTGAAGAGGCAGATTCTTAAACATGAGCCCCACCTGGGCAATTTAGTGAGAACCTGTCTCAAAAAAAGGGTAGTAGTGGTGTTGAGGTTGAAAGTCAGTACAAAAGTCCTGGGTTCCATTTGGTATTGAAAAAAAATCTACTGTAGATTAAAATACTGTGACGATTTACTCACTGGTGCATTTCAATAACAAAGACATATTTCTACATTCTGGAAATTTACTCTCACACTATACATATATCTAAAGTTATGATTTTCAAACGAATCAAAGAAAACAGCTATGATTTGGAAATAATTAACAATCTTCCTTTAATTTAACAAATAAGACATTCCTTTCTTAGTTTCTCCATGCACTTGTAATTGAAATCCCTATCATTATGTGGGCCAAAGCAATGGTTCTGAAACTTACTCATCTATTAGAATCACTTGGGGAAGGTTTAACAAAACGAATGCCTGAGTTTTAACTCAGTTTATGATTTAATTGATCTGGAGTGTGGCCTGTGCATCAGCATTTTACAAAGCTCCCAGCCGTCCCCAGATGAGTATCCTGTGTAGCCAAAGTTGAGAATCACTAATATAGTTAGATAATATTAAAAAGAAGGCTAACTCAAATCATTGAACAGCAACACTTTTGAATTAGCCACTGATTTCAATGTGTATGTTCTTCTAACACCACAGATAATAGGGGCTTAGCTGCACTGCCAAAAAAAAAAAAAAAAAAAAAAACCAGTAAGCATTTCATAGACCAAAAAATAAAACTAGATCATTATCTCATTATAACTCTGCTCCTAAAATTATCCTATTTGTTTCTGGAATTCTGTAACAAATTCGTGTTTGGACCACAGCACCAGAAAAAGCTATAAGTACTACTGTCTTGGGGGAGGGGAGTAGGAATATGCAGTAACAAGGCTTAAAATTCATAACTTGCCATCTTGGGCAACAATCCTGGCCAAGTTTCTTAAAAGACAATTTGACACACTAATAAAACCTCTACCAAAATAATCTTTTGCAGACCCAAAGTAACTTTAGGTATGATAAACTGGCCTCAATACATGAACTTATGAAACAAACAATTTTAACAGGCTATCTGGTCCTCTCATGTTGCTGTTTGCTAGAAAAATTCACAATAGAAAAAGGCAAGATTTTGTATAGCAAATGGTAGAGATGTGGCTAGAGCCCCAAATAATAGTAATAGTTACTATTATTATTTCTATCTATATGAAATTTTATAATTTTTAAAACTTCTTCACAATGAAGTTCTTCATTTGATTTTCCCACTTCTTAGTAACGCTTCTTGGTAATGGTTTTTCTTAAATAAATGATTTTACACTTCAAGCAGTGTACTAAGGAGGTAATTTGAAAGAAAATTCATGATTGGTTGATGCAAAGTGGTCACAATGCTGAAAGAAAGATAGGGTAACTCACTCTGATGTTTACATCTGGCATTACTGCTGTCTCTAATTAGCATATTTACCTCTGGTTCAGATCCTACATCATTATCCATCAATACTCCATTTTACATGGCTCCTTGATGTTATATCTAAGTAGACAATTGGCAAACGCAATAGCAAACACTGCGTAAGAGGAAAATATGACCTCTTAAGAGGAAAGTGTCATCTACTGGGACTTGATGTCAGGGAATGAATATTCATTCAAATAAACATCTGTTACTTTCACAAAACACTGCAGTAAATCAGTTTTAAGAAGCTGTACTGAGATGAATATCGTATCACCTTTCCTCACCCCAAATCAATCTCCTTTGTTTGGATTTTTACATTACACTTACTGCACTAGAACAAATTATAGCTACTTAGCCTAAGCAGCACAGATTCTGCATGCGTGCTCCTAATGTCAGGCCCTGGTCCTGGTTTCTACTTATGTGATATGCACAGCTCTAGCATGAGCAGAGTTAGGATATCAGATTAAATTATTAATCCAAATATTCTTTGTACCAACCCAGGCACAGATTACCTGAAGATAATGGAAAATTTCCCACACCATTCCTTTAAATCACTACTATTTTCATATACTCAAATTGTCAAAAGTACAAATATAATTTATCAGTACTTTAATGTCCTTCATAGAAATTGAGAAACTTCAGCACTTTATAAACTGCTTCTCAGCCTACAATAGCACACGTGAAATTCTTGTTCCTATTATAAAGAGTCTAAATCTGAATTTGCGGATATTTTTCAAATGTAAAAAAAAAAAAGATGTCAAGTTTCAGTAAGAAATGCTTTTTTATTTAAGATTTGACATCCCTTCTAATACTGAACTGAGAGAGCACTAATTTTTTTTTCCCCCACTGGTACTGAGGATTGATCCCCGTGCCTTCACAGTGAATTATGTCTTCAGCGCCTTTTTATTTTTTGATTTATAGACAGGGGTTCACTGAAACTTTTCTCAACAGCCACTGACCTGAATGCTCCAACCAGTAAGGAGCAATTTTGAAGTAACTTCAGATGTTTTCTTTCAGCGGAAGTAGAGAGAGACTGAGATGATATATACATTTGATTTAACAAATACAATAATTTAAAATTTAGGTCAACACTGTAATAGGCTAAAAGAGATAGAAGAGCAATGAGACAAAAGAAGAGAATGTATACAAGAAAGAGAATGAACTAGAAAGAGATTTGCAGAAGAAAAATTACTCAGAAGGACTGCAAGTCATTTCTGATATTTACAGGAGCTTCCTTACAAGTCTCTTTCAGCAGACAATTTGTCAACTTCACAGTCCAAACACTGTCCAAAAGTAACTTCCTTGAGATACCTAAAATTATATTCCTCACAGGCTGTCCCAGAGATCCCAATACCTTCACTACCAACTATGGGACCAATGGTGGTTTATTTCCTTCTCCTTCCAATCTTGTCTTAATTGGAAGGCCACCTCTTTCTTCAGCAGGAACAAAGCAAGGCAGCCAAGATAACTAGTTCCAAGATCGTGGTCCATCATTTACTAATCGCAGGACCTGGAGCAAGATGCTTTAACTCTGTTTCAGTTTTCTCATCTGTAGCACTAATATATAATAATAGTACTTGCTTCATTGGGGTTTGAGAATATCTCGTGAGTTAATGAGCATAAGAGATAATAACTGCTCCAGAAATGTTTGCTATATGTATTCAACAAATACTTACTGAGCTCCAACAGGCTGCAAGTCACTGGTGATATAACTGTAATAGCAGGGAATGGGTGGAGAGTACAATGTACGAAGTATCTCAATTAGAAGGTTGATTTCCCAACTCTCCTTAAGAAAAAAAAGTCAAGTTACCACAATGTGAAAAATAATTCAACTGCTGCTTTTTTCACCATATAATTATCCTAAGATAGAACTTGTTTTTTTTTAAATCTATTCAAGCAGACCTTACTTCTCCAGAGCCTGTGTGTTGAAGGACATGTCATCTACATTCAAAAATAACGGGTTTCCCACACGTTGAATAGGTACTCAATATGGAATGAGCATATGAATCTGCTTTTACATCTACTAGCTTCAAATTGAATGCATTTGAGGGCAGAAAAAAAGCATAATTCTAAGGTGCTGCTTATACCAAAAAGACAGTGAAATTCTGCCTTTGTGCTTCTTTTAAGCAGGAAGGAAGCTCCTGTTTTTGGGTCCTGAAGTTCTCTTAAAATCATCCTCTTAGATTATAAAAACTTTAGAACAGAGATGATACTTTATCTCTTGTGGCACATAACCTCTACCACTGTATTTTGGCCTTTAACGAGGCATCTGTTAGGTTTCTTAATTGAATAAATGAAGTCATAAATATGCAAATAATAATATTTTCTAAATTCAATTTATAGAAACAATTACTTTGTTTGCAAAGATATTTTTCTAAGGACAAAGGGGAAAAATTAAGTTTAGAATTAATCTGACCAGAAAATGGAAATCTAACCTGATGTAAATCAGCTTATTACACATGAAAAGTGGCATCATTTATTTTCTTTACAAGATTTCAAACAAACGGATTACTGATACTTTTTTCCATTTAAATTGGCATGTGATTTAAACACACATGTTCATATAGCCAAAATACCAGCAGTGGTATGGCTGGCTCTGGTATTCTTTATGTAAGAAAAATTCAAAAATTCAAAGCCAAATTGAATTTTAGAAGTCAATTAACTAACTCATAGGATACATATGGCTTTATATTCTTGCTGACATAAGTCTACCCTTTATGCACTGCATTATTTTTTAAAAAGTTATCAACCAGGGCTGGAGGAATGGAACAGCTGTTAAAGCACTTGTATAGAAAACACAAGGTCCTAAGTTCAGTTTCCCTGCACCACACAAAACTGGTGTAGCGACGCATGCTTGTAATCCCAGCACTTGGGAGGCTGAGGCAAGAGGACTGCAGTGATGCCAAAGCTAGCTTGGGCTATACAATGTGTTTAGTTCCAGCCTCCGATACAGAGCAAGACCTTATCTCAAAAAAAAAAAAAAAAGCCATCAACCATGTTAGTAAGTTCATTTAACACAGCTTATTTAAATGAGAACATTTAGTCATTGGGACTTCAGAATTGGGAAAGACTTTCATACTCTTTTGCTTCACTGATGCACTTACTTGTAGAAGGCGAAAGCATTGCAACTAGAACTCAACCCAAGATCCCAGCTTTCTGTATCAATAGCTATGATGTTTATTAAGAAGTAAAGAAAGTTGGGCCAAGCAAGTAATGGTTTTATTTTCCATCAATCGTTTTAAACATCTATTCCAATGAGTCTGAGATTGATTGAGGTTGATGATTGATTTTACACTTGTCAGCCTTGAGCTTTCTAGGACACATAACTTGATCTCATCTATGCAGACATTTTATTAAGGTTAGAAAAGTTTTGTTGCTCTACTGTATTTTTAGAAAAGAACATAAGCCCGTAATTCTACTAGAATTGTGGTGAGAAAATGTGGTGTTTTTTTCCTGATATTTCAGAGTCGGGTTATATGCCAAACACCTTTAATTTCTTTGAATGCATAAGTCCAATATCCTTTAATGTCTCTGAACACTTTTGGATATCTGTATGTTTTGTCTATGCAAATTTCATGAAAATTGGTTCCATAAACATATTAGGTAGTATGAAAAGAACATTTTTATTGTTACTGTTACTCTATAGTATTTCTTTCAGATGGTTTTGATATGAAGGTAACTTGGTCACAATTCACAAATTATTTACTAAATATATAGCAAGCACTGTCTGAGACACAAAAATGATACACGGGCTCTGTTTTAATTCTAGGAGGGAAAGAAAATATTACAGAGCCAATCACACAAATAAATGTTACAACCGTGAGAAGTTTTAACAGACGTATACATATATATGTATGTGTGTGTGTATATATATATATATATATATATATATATATATATATATATATATGTAAAATATGGTGTTATGAAGGGTTACAACAGGATTACCAACTTTGTATCAATATCAGAGACAGCCTCCCTTATCCTGATGGGCAAGTAAGGGAAAAGCTGTCAGATCTATAAGTACTTTATGATGATATTCTTTTGACAATCTCTAAGGAACTAGTGACTTGAAAGATTCAACTCTACGCCCTGTGGCTATGACAATTCAGTAATCAGGGATAAAATTCTGAAGTTCTGTCTACTGCTCTACTAGAAGTTATTTTTATGATTTCAGGGAAGCCATTTAGTATCTTTGAGATTCAATTTCTTTGTCAAAATATTCTAAGGCTTTGACTTCATTTCCTTAAATTACAAATAATAGAATCAGGTAGACGTTACTTTATGAGTTCAAGTTAGACAAATTTCTCACCTCTAGCATGTACACACACACACAGTCCTACTGAAAATTGTTTGTCACTTCTATGTTAAACCATTTCTCTGTGACACTTTATCTGAGTTATTCTAGAATATTATAATCAAGAAGAATGAAAATCATATGCACTTTGACATTTCATGAAACATACCTTTGAGATCTTTCATAAGTAGGATGAGCCTCAGGAATAAACCTGAAGAATAAAACTAAATGCATTACTCTTGACATAGAAATATCCCCATTTAAAGAGATTTTGTTTTTATTCCTAGTTACAAAGACATTCAGTGCACTATAAGCTTCTTTATCGTGTCAAACTAAACTACTTTATTTGCACCCCCAAAGGAAAGCATATTGCTCCTTAATAAGTCTTTTCTAATTAGACAATTTGTGCAATGCACAAGAGGTATCCAGACTCTCAAGTTAACAGGCTCCTTAATCTAAAAAATAGGTTACACACCAAATTTTTTTCATACAATTTTCTAGTATTGTACATACAATTTTGTTTTCTGTAGCAGAAATACATTTAACCTGATTTTATACCATAAAGCATCTCAGAAAAAAAAACTTTAAGTGACAATGTTAAAGAAAATTGTCACTTAAAAATGGCTCCCATCTTTTTTGGTTTTATTAACTAAGCTGGAAATGAACTGATCTTACACAAAAAGATTTATCAACAAAGAGGAGTTGGTGATAAAAATGATAGTTATAGTACCCATCATTTTATATGTATCATATTCCATCAAGGAAATGAATCATAATTTACTAACGCATAGCCCTTAGGTGGGACAGTTTTAGTGGTTTCCATTTTTATATAATATAAATTACATTGGGATAAACATTATCAGGCATATGGCACTTTTAAATATTTTGGATTATTTCTTTCGGATAGATTCCCAGAAGCAGAATTACTAGGTCAAAGGTTATGAACATTTTTACAACTCTGGAAACCCACTGCCAAATTGCTTTCCAAAAAGGTCGTATCAATTTACAATGCCACCCGCAATATAAGAAAGTGCCCCTCTCATAACACTCTCACAGGTATTTCGCATTACATGGTTTGCAGATTTGTAAATTTTGTGGGCAAAATGTACTACCTCATTTTAATATAAATTTCTTGATCTTTTTAAAGGCAAAATGAATATACAGCTTAATAACCTTGAATTCCTAACACATCCTTTACTTATCTAAGATATTTTGATATTTTTATAAACCTACAATGCAACTACATGTAAGATATACTAATCTTTTTTCATAACACAAACTATTTCATTTAATCTATTTCAGTTTGGGATATGCATGTACATAGGGAGGGATATTTAAGGATTTATTATTTTATAACTGGTCAATACACGTTTTCTTCTCTGTGTGTTACAATTTAGAAAATATACCTATCTACTGTAAATATTCAAATTATTATTTCAACTTTCCTAAGGGGTAACTTTTTAAAAATTTTAACTCAAAAAATAATAAAATAGAAGCTCTTGAGCTCATCTGTAACTGATGTAGGTGTACGATATAAGGAATGTTTCAAAGGGATCTGTTTCCAGATTGGTAATTAGTCACCTCAATATCATTAATTGCACAATGCTTTTTTATGTGTTTTAGCTTAAGTCTTACATTATACATTAAATAGTCAATTCTTTTTATTTCTTTCACAGAGCCTGTTATTTTATTTAATGAGAAGTGTCTGCACGTGGCTTATTCAGGATTTAAAAAATGGTCTTCCCTATGTTTTCTTATATCAACTTTCATATTTTAATAAGTTCTGAGACAGTCTGCTTGAACTTTTATCTCTTTTAATTTATAGAAGAACTTGTTAAAAACATAGCATTTATGTTCACCTTATTTATACATGCACATTCATTCACATCTTTTTCTTTTTAATAAAAGTAATACTTGCTCATTAAGGAAAATAAAAATACTGAACAGAGACAAAAGAGAAAAGGTTATTTACAGTCACTCAAAAATCTAAGCATAGTTAACCTTTTGAAGCATTTTCTTTTCAGACAGACTTTTTTTGTCTTGTTAGTTGTACAAATATGGGAGATATTCATTAGGCAATATTTATGGAGTGTTTGTTTTGTGATAGTCTTATTAAGTTCTGATTTCACAGTGAATAAAATCCACAAAATTTCTACCTTATTAACATTATACCACAGTCTGGTCTTGTATGTTTGTTTCTTCCTCATACTTACTAATTTAATAGCTATAAATTTCACTGTGGGGGTCAATAAGTTTGTATAATCATTCTTCCCTTGTTAGACATTTCTAATTTTTCAATTTATTTTTTTCCACATTTAAAATGTAAAATACCTTTACATACCTTAAAATACCTTGAAGGCTGGAAGAATACCACAGCAGTTAGAACGTTTGTCTAGGAAGCACAAGGCCGAGTTCAATCCCCCAGCACCATTTAAACTGAGTGCAGTGGTATATGCCTGTAATCTCAGCACTCAGGAAATTGAGGCAGGAGGAGTTCTGTGAGTTTGAGGCCAGCCTTGGCTACATAGTGAGTTCAGGACCAGCCTGGATTACAGAGCAAGATATCTTTCTCAAAATTGGAGAAATTGTGTCAAAAGGTTTGGTTGTGGGGCTAGAGGAATAGCTCAGTGGTTAAAGCATTTGCAGAGGAAGTCAAGGTCCTGAGTTGAAATCCCCAGCCCCATATTAGCTGGGTGTGGGTGTGGAGGTGCAGGCCTATAATTCCAGCACTGAGGCAATGAGGTAGGAGGATTTCCCTGAGTTCAAAGTCAGCCAGGGCTACATACTGAGTTCAGCATCAGCCTGAACTATAGAGCAACACCTGTCTCAAGAAAGAAAGAAAGAAAGAGAAAGAAAGAAAGACAAAGAAAGAAAGAAAGAAAGAAAGAAAGAGAAAGAAAGAAAAAGAGAGAGAGAGAAGAAAAAAAGGAAGGTCTGACTGCACTTAAGGCTTTATTTGAGACATTGTCTTGTTCTATAGTCCAGGCTGATCCTGAACTCACCATGTAACCCAGGCTTTTCAGGATTGCCTGGAATTACAGATGTATGCTACCACACCCAGCCTACGTGGTGCTGGGGAAATCGAACCCAGGGCTTTGTGTTTGCTAGGCAATTTAAGACTTTTGGTATCATTTTCAAATTGCTTTTCAAAAAGGTTGAATCAACTTTTACTGCCCCTGGAAATGGATGAAGTTTTACTTGTTTTACTTTAACCAATTTTCCAGCAATGATGACAACCACTAAAGTTTGTTATTTTGGTAGGCATCTCTCTTTCCTTCTTTTTTCCATTTTGATTTTAGTCAAACACGGTCCCAGTAGATAGCCTACATTGGCTTTGAACACATCTCCCCCTCAGCCTTCAGAATGCTAGGATCACAGGTGTATGTTTACCTTGTGTGGTTAAGTTTTCTATTTTTGATTAGGAAGGTTAATTTTTTTTGGAGGGGGCAGGGTGTGGAGTATTGTCTTGCTAAATTGCCCAGCCTAGCCTTGAATTTGTAATCCCTGTGGCACAGCTTCTGAAGTCACTGGGATTAGGCCTGTACTAGAAATTTTTAAAATAAGAAAAATATTTTTCTTTTAAAATTTTTACATTCATGTCTTTTGCCTTCCTAAGATATCACACTTTTGTTTCATATGCATAAGCTTTTGTTATAGAAGAAAGGCACGAGAGGGCTTTTGGTATTTATATTCTCTCAAAGTTATTTCAAAGAAGAAATGCAAGAAATGATCAATGACTTAAGTATTGTGAAGTCCCTGAAGTCAAACCCAGGCTCATGTATCTTGCGGTCTCAGAGTTCAGGAGCTGAGCCAGCGAGCAGCAGGTTTTCACATGTGACACAGTGAAGAGACTCTTAAATCGAAGCAGTACATCAGATTTTAGGGGTCTAAAGATACCGGAATGCATAATGGCAAATATGGTTTGGTATGCTACACCTGGGACAAGAAATGTCTTCCTAGCAACATCAGTCTACTTTTTAAAGGTAGAAATAGAACATTTTATAGTCAGAAAGGAAAAGGATACAGGTAAGCATCGGAAAGCATCAGAAACAGCCAGGAGACAAGGAAGGGGTAAAGTGAAGAATCATTTAAAAAATCATTGAGTAGAAGAAAACAAACAAAAGCACTCTAAAATTAATGAAATAAGTTAATAAGCCTTTCTGCATCTATTATATGTGAGGTATGTTGCTGGCTATGGTGGGTGAGTTAAGATCTGTAAGCCTCAACCTAGCTTACACAATGATTCAATTCAGTAACTAACTTCTTAGGCAACTCAAATGACATCCATATTCCTGTATAAGTAGGTAACATAGATATCTATTGGAAGACTCTGGAAAAAGCATCTTCCAAACTAGACAGATATAAAGGATTAAGGACTGATCCCTTTTGGTCATAACATTCCGTGGAAAAGAGAAGACGTATCTTTCCTCTTAGCTTTAATCCTCTCATGATTGTGAAAGGCTGGCAGAATCACATACAGACTAGAAAGGGAAAAAAAGAAAAACAGGAGATGGAGAAGGAACCATCTTCCTGTGGTGGCTTAAGAAGACTTGTGGGAAAATTTTTATTATATATTTTACGGAAATTTTGAATTAGATTAAATTTATATGCCTCCCAAGTGTGCCTATAAAACATGAGCCCTAATTTTTTTTCTAACGGATTTATTTATTTATTTATTTATTTATTTACAGACAAGGTCAGGCTGGTCCTGAACTCACTACGTAGCCCAGGCTGGCCTTCAACACATGGTAAGCCTCCTGCCTCTCAGCCTTCCAAGTGCTGGGATTTCCACCATGCACAGTTTATGTGGTGCTCAGGAATAGAACTCAGGGTCTTGTGCTTGCCAGGCAAGCACTTTAACAGCTGAGCCATTCTTTCAGCCCCTTTGTTCCTTCTTTTATGGATAGACACAGCACAAACAAGAGAGGGGTAAAATAATTATCCAACAGAGTGTCTGTGAGGAAAAACTTGACATGAGAAACAATTCATAATTTACAAGTTACTTCTGGTCAAGTCATGTTACCTTGGAGAGCTGCGCAGCAGGAAGAACCCTTTGACACACTTCGGTCAGTTGGATGAAGGTTAACTGGGCACCTGGTACTGTGGGGATAGGCCACTGTTCTCCTGAAATTTATAGAGTTACTCATTCTCTTTGTGATAATTTTAAGAATATGGAAAATACTATTCAACAAACAATTATTAAACTTCAGGCATTTTGCTAAGAATACCATCTATATTACCTGTATTATTGTTGGGCCAATCGACCCCTTTTGGCCCAGACTGGTGATACTTCTTTCAATCTACACTCTGAGTCCCAGACTCCAAGCTCCAACTGGCTATTATTATTATTAACAGTGCTCTGCCCTCATTCTGTTTAGTCCTTTAATGCAGCACTTATTTTGTAGTTTATTTTCTGATAGTCCTACCGAATACTGAGCTAGGGCAAAGGATGAGACATATTTAACTCTGACTTCCCACGCATTTAATAGATCTTAATTATTTTGTTCAATGGGAACTCCAAACTCACTAAAGAATCATGGAATTTTTGAGCAAGAGAAGACTTAGAACTTGTAATACAATCTCCTTTTACATATGAGTAAAATTAAGTTAGAGCATCTAGTTTTTGTGAGGTTATGTAAACTTAGCATAATCGGAATTAGGATTAGAATTTAGTCCCTTTATTTTCAGTTTTTGCTACAGAAGATACTACCAAAACACAACCACCTTTATCTTCTCATCTCCTGGCCTACTCAAACCTTATCACACTTGCTCTGGACCCTCAAGCTATTTCTTTGATACTACATTTTCCCAAAAAACTCACCTTTTACATATAGCACAGATCCCCATTCCAAACCCAAACCCCAAAATGGCTGGCTGTTGCCACAGTTAACACATTGGGTATGTTGTGGGGATCTTCTGCTTATATTTTCATCAACAAGCTCTTCTGACAAACACCATTTGATCCAGTCAAATCAATACACACGTCTACACACAGTCCATCCTTTCTGTTCATTCTGACTGTAATTTCTTCCTATCAACCTGGTGAACTTTAATAATCTGGTTCTCTTCTGGACTACGAACTCAGCACCAAGCAGAGATTTGGCTTTCGTGACATTGTAGCTCAAGGACATGAAGTTTGTGTGTCTAGCACCTGGCAGCATTAAGCGTATGGGAATAACGGTACCGCAACTAAATTGACAGAATAACCGTCTTGGGAAAGTTGCAGAAATGAAATTTATAGAGTTGTGAGCAACACTTGACAAAACTTCTCTAATGGGAGGGAAAGTAGTACATGGTTTCACGCGTCTTTTTTCTTCTTTCCCTCAAGTCTGGTTCATCTGTCATTACTGCCATTCTCCCGTTCTCCGTCCTCTGTGGTCTCTGCATCCTCCCAGCACCTCTGCCCCTGGACACTTGTGGGAGCGGAATCCACAAATTCCTTTGAGGCTCCAACAGGAGACAAATTTCTCTGGAGTTGGAGAGATCTGGGCTGCAAAGAGGAAGTTTTGTACTTTTATCTTTTGTACCTGGGGCAAAAACTGCGGAGTCCACCTGAAGAGTTCGCAAAAAGAAAGCTCAGTCAAACCAAAGTAACCTTCAGCACCGGAAGCTGGTCGGTGTGGCCACCCACACGCGTCCTCATCACGCAAGGAAGGAGTCTCCAGAACCGCAACTGGCCCAGACAGTCCGGCCTTGTTGGGCTACAGACCCCCAAACTGTCTCCACTTTTTAAAATCTCCAGCGGGACGTCTAAAATATTGTTGGGGCTTTTTTTAAGTTTGAAGGGCAGCCCCCTGTGGCAGGGACGGCCGCAGGCCCGGTGCCAAAGACGGGCAAAGGCGGGTGCCCCGCCTCGGCACGCTGGCGCGCCCCTTCTTCTACCTCGGGGGTGTGAAGGGCGAGCCGCGGGCAGCGCTCCGACCCGTCACCGACGCCCCTCGTCCCCGCTCCCGGTACGGCCGGGTCGCCCGGCCGCCGGCCCGCCCGCACTCTGCCCCGGCGGCGCGGCGGCGGGTAGTCCAATGGGCAGCCTCGCCCGGAGGCGGGCCCAGGCCGGAAGCCACCCCGCGGCACGGCGGCCCCGCGAGACGGCGCCCGCGCGCCCGCCTCCTCCGGCGCGGGCTGCGCGGCCCAAGGCGCCGGGGCCAGCCTGCTGGGTCCCCGCCGCGTTCTTTGTCCTGGCCGCGCGCGGGCGGGCGCGTGCGCACCCCCCCCCCGGGTGAAAGGAGCGAGCGGGCGCGCGCGAGAGAGAGCGGGGGCGCGCCGGAGCCGCTCGCGCCCGCCGGCGGCGCGCGCCCCCTCCGCCAGGCAGGCAGCGAGCACGCGCCGCCGCCGCGCCCGCCCCTCCCCCGCGCTCGCCCGGGAACTTGCTGACTGCGCGGCCGGGAGGAGCCGAGCCGGGCGGCGGCGGCGGCGGCCAAAGCGCGCGGGGGTCGCCCGCGTCCCTCGGCGTCGCCGGGCGCTCGCGCCCTCGCCCCACCGAGCTCCCACCGCCTCCCCCGGCGCTTTCCCCCGAAGGCGCTGGGCGGCGCCACCCTCCGGCCGGCGCCCGGCACTGCACGGCCCCGCCGACTTTCGATGTTCCACACTCCCCGGCCGGAGCCTCCTCGGCTTCTTTTCCTCCCGCCCCCCCTCCCCCCCCCGGCTGCCTCCATTTCCTTAAGGAAGGGCTTTCCTCGCTCGCCCTCCCCCACACCGTAGCGGCGCGCGAGCGGGCCGGGCGGGCGGCCGAGGTAAGGCGGCGGGGCCGGGGCCGCGTGGGGGCGCGGGGCGGCGGCGGGGGGAGGGGCGGGGGCGGCAGCTTTGTTCGCGCCGCCGGTGTCCGCGGGCCGCGGCGGGGCCGGCCGGCCGCCCGCTCGCATCACCTGGCGCCCGGCGCGGCGAGCGCAGCCCGCGGCCCCGTGCGGCGCGGCCCTCCCCACAAAGGGCCGCGGGCTGCGGGGCCGCCGGCCGGGCTCGCCGCGCGCGCGGGGATTGTGGCACTTCTCCGGGAGGCTTTGTGTTTGTTTGTTTTTCCTCGGGCTTGGCCCCCCCGCCCCCCTTCCCTCCCTTCCTTTTCGTTATTTTGGACAAAATGTCGGTCCGCGATGTGAGCCGCGAGCGGGGAACCTTGTTGGCATTGCTGGCTTGGCAGAAGGTGCAGTTTGGATTCTGCTTTTCCCGGGGTGGCAGCTCGGTTTGGGCCGGAGGAATCTTCCGCCGCTGGTCGTGGAAACGGCTGGGGCAGCTGGCTAGTTGATTTTTAAATTTCTAGGGGTTGTGTGGCTTAAGAGGCTTTAACGTGCAGAGAGTGGGAATCACCCACCGCCTTAAAATAAGCGTATGGGCGATTCACGGGGTATGTTTTCCTCTCGGATGGGGAATGTGGTAGCTCTGACCAGTGTCAGTCTGTAAATATTTAGACGTTATTAGTGACTTTTTAACATTTTCAGCGAGATCTGTTGTTTACAGAGTGTCATATGGTATGAATGCTCGTTGCCTAAGTTCTCTGGCAGATCTGTTTCATGCCTTCTGAGAAAGTAGACAATTGATAGATTGTCCAGTGGATGGGGTAAAAAAAAAAGTGGGTTTCTAACTCGAGTTTAGTAATCTCATAAAACCCGTCACCTCCCCTGCACCCTTGCTGTGTCACAAGTGTGAACCCATTTAAAGCCTTGTCATTGAAATTTGGTTTTACGTGAATAGAAAAAGAAAATGCTGTCGACTTTTTTCTTAGATTTAACATTTCTCTCTTTTTTTTTTCTTTAAAAGTTTTCCTAGAGGTAACTGCACCAAGATGTCCAGTGATCGGCAAAGGTCCGATGATGAGAGCCCCAGCACCAGCAGTGGCAGTTCAGATGCGGACCAGCGAGACCCAGCCGCTCCAGAGCCTGAAGAACAAGAAGAAAGAAAACCTGCCACCCAGCAGAAGAAGAACACCAAACTCTCTAGCAAAACCACTGCGAAGTTGTCCACTAGCGCTAAAAGGTAAATGTCTAAATAGAGGATAATTTGCACGTTGTCAGCTAAGGTTGTCTTCCAGGCAGTTGGACGCACATGTCTTAGGTTTTACATCAGTAGCAGTAGTTCTGAGAGTCTTCAGGAGCGGTTTTATGTGTAGTTGAATGAGTTGTCATTCCTTACGTGACATGCAAGTGACCTCATGAGAATTCAGACTTTTAAAGCAAACTTACTTTGTGCTTCGGTAACTTCAGAAAGAGTGCCCTCCAGTAGGGATTGGGCTGACATCCTGACACGTTATTTGAGGAGTCCTTAAAGACAATTTGGTGAAGCCCAATTAGATGGCCCATTGGAGATGTTTCCCCTGGTGACTCATACTCTTCGAGTGCAGGTGAGGCTGGGAGAGGTCAGCAGTGCCTCTCCCGCTAGTCGTAAAGACTAGGAATGCTTACCTTCGCTAGAAGATTTCTAAATGCCACACATTGGTTGTATTGAAAAGCAGATTTTAAATTGTACTTTAAATTTACTCACGATTTTGCAAATGAGACTTTAAATCCTTGATCACAGGTACACCTTTTTGTAGGTAAGTGATGGTTATCCCTTAGGTTTTATGAGGCAGATAAGACTAGTGATAAGTCAAATTTTAGGTGTCTCCTTGGCTTTTGAAAACTTTCATTGTCCTTGTGCATCTTGACTCTATAACTTGTAGATATGCTTGACATGCTAATACTCAGCAGCAGGAGAAACATTATTTTGTTGGGCATAAGTGGAAGATCATTAGTTTCATGTTGACTTTTATTTACTGTGTTGGTTAAAAAAAGGGTTCTGTCCGTGCGGCTTCATGAGTGGTAGTAGTGGTGGAGCATCTAGCGGACCTGGTAATTGTATATAAAATGTGTCTGCAGCATTACCTCGTATTGACATCTTGATGATTTTTATTGATCACAATTAAAAAAACTGATCAAGGATTTCATTTTATAGCGATTCAGAGTACTCCTGTTTTTCCTATTGATTTTCATCAATATGGTACTACTAACTAAATATCTGAATATTTATTGAATACCATTAGTGTTTTAACATTTTAAATTCTTCTCAATTTGTTGTGATCTTTTGGAAGAATTCATTGCACACATCCTAAGTTTTGAAAGCAATTTAAATTTGAGGAAAGTTGAAGAACTGCTTTTTCCCCTGGACTCAGGGTTTTATAGCTCTCCCCTCAAATTTGTTAAATTTAAGTGCTGTACCAAAGGTCAGAGCAAACAGAAATGGTGAAATAAGAATGCCAAAATAATCTTTGTAAGTTTTTCATTGGTAAAGGTATTTGTGAATTTTAAACTTCTTTTTTGATAGACAAAATATCATTTAAATTACTGATGTGCTCTTGCAGTAGGTTGTTAATTTTTATCATAGTAAAAGTGACTTGAAGTCATTGTCAAAATTCTAGGGCTTTCCCTCCTCCCTTTCTGTCTCATTTGCATATAAGCTTGAAAAGAGAATTTCTTTGGTAAAAAGTGTCTTAAAATAGATTTTATATCCTATCCTGAGTAGTAGTAATGGACTATTTCTCAAATCAGGTGTAAATGACTTACTTATTTACAGTAGCAAGTGAGAAAAAAAGCTGCAAAGTTTCTGTTAAGGGATTTGGGTTATGCCTCTGAGAACAAAGAGGAAGCAGCCATGTTAGCATTACTGAAGGCAAAGCCAGCCTTGCATTTAACTGCATGGTGGTAGAGGGCAGTGTAATTCCCCGGTTATTCTGTAGACTGTCTCAAATCCTTTTTGTCTGTTCTCATTTCACTAACAGAATTCAGAAGGAGCTAGCTGAAATAACCCTTGATCCTCCTCCTAACTGCAGGTAAGAAACAAATTTAGTTGTTTTGATTTCAAATTGTAGAAAAATACCAGGAGATGAATGTGTCCTTCTTGCATGTATGTTTGACAGAAGAGACTAGCTGTGTTTGCTTCCTTACGGCTTTGCAAGAGCTCTAAGCATAGATTGCTTAGGTGAATTAAATAAAATTTGGAGAAAATACTTTTTAGCATGTGTCATACACTGTGAATTTATGAATATACTGATTTTATGCTGCTTACTGAGATTAGCATGAATGGTGCTGATTTTTCTGTTATATTTCTGTGGAATATGTTTATGCACAAGTATATTGCAGTAACTTCTAAAATTTTAAGCTTGAAAGTTACTGCTGTGTGCAATCTGAACTGACTTTCCAAATTTAGAAGTTGCTGAATGTGGTGTTACAAAATGTAAATGCAGTAAACAAGAGGATAGTTGTTTCTGTTTGATTTATTCAGTAGCTTGCCTTAAGGACAAGTTTTATGTGCTAAGCGAATGGTTTTAGTTGTTGTTGTCTAGAGAATGTGTTCGTTGGAATTATTTATGTTTGAAGCAAATGTCCTAATTATTCGGAAATATTCTGAGTAAGCAATAAGTGAATTGGAAGTGTAGGAAGAATTAATTTCAGTGGAATTCAAGTAGACAAGTAGAATAATTTAAGATTGTTGGTTGGCCTAAGATGCTGTGAAAATAGCTGGTTGATTTTTTTCTCAGTAATTTTTCATTTGGTCTGATACAATGTTTTATTTTTGAGCATTGACCGCGGATTTACAAAATTCATCAAATTTAGACAGCTGTTTTGTAAATAATTTGCAAATACATGCTTGAGATTGGCTGCTAGAATTAAGGCAGTGCTATGGTTTGATAAGAATATATGCTAGTGTTCAGTTGCATATTCTTGATACATGTTACTTAAGTTGATCAGACTCATCTCCGAAGTCTGCTTGAGTTTTAATAGGGTGTAATCCATTTGCTTTTTATTATGTGTGTTAATCAGATCCTCAGAGAAGGTGACCTGATCCTAATTTATTCAGCGAATTACCAGTTTTACTAATACTTGGAATCACAACCATTTCAATTCATGTAAGAGACAGGAATGTGAACCAATTATAAACAGTGATATGTCACATATATAAATATTCCATAAGAGCTGTGCTGTCCCTTAATGTAACCACTAGCCATGTCTAACTATTGACTACTTCACTTGCAGCTTGTCTAAAATGAGATGTGCTCAAGCTATGAAATACGCATAGGATTTTCAAATCTTGGCAAAACAAAAAGTTTTAAAATTTTAAAATATTACATGTTGAAATATTTTGGATATGTTTAATGTTAAATTAATTTAACTGTTTCTTATTTTAGTGTAGTTAGAAAATGTAATTACATATGTGACTTGCGTTACATTTTTGTTAAACAGTGCTGTTTTAGAGAATAAATAAATCAAAGTATTTCTCTCCCGCATCTAAATAGTGTGTCAAATCTGCAGCGTTTAAGGAGGTCAAGTTAAATTTGCCGTCTGGAAGAATCACTTAACTTTCAGAGTGATTTTTGATACCTCCTATTATGAGAGATGTAGAGATAACAGTTCAAAACTCTGAGGTGTTTTTAAGTTGCGTGTAAGGTCAAACATTTTTAGAGGTTTCTGTTGATTTTCTGCAAATGGCACAAACCAGTGTGGAAGCGTAGACTTAGGGAATGCCGTAGACACGTGTTGATTGCCCCCAGAGAAGTAGTGTAGTGTTGCAGTTGCTGAAGAAATCTGCTTTATGTGTTTGACCCAGGAGGTGTTTTCCCACAAGTTCACTGAGGATCTTTTTAGAGGGAATACAGTCTTTTCTGATGCAGAAAGTTTCACTTGAATATTCTTTCCTTTATATACCAGATTGTATTTAAGTCTGTATAATGCTTAGCACAATCATTTCATCTAGTGATACAGTAAGATCTTGGGTTTGCACATGCACAGGAGTATGGAACACTCATCTCTGTTTTCTCTTACTGTGCAACCTTTGATGACTGTCAGCTATTACAGATCACATCTAGTTCTCTGGTTATTCTGACTCTGGATTTTTTTTATAACTGTATGTGATTTTAGAAAAAGATAATATAAATAAATCTTCCTAAGGAATTATAAATCGTTTTCTTACTACTTTGAGGATATGCTTTTTTCTGTATGTTTCACATGTCCTAGAGAATTATTATTTTTTTTTTTGAGACAAGGTCTCACTTTATATATAGCCCAGGTTGGTGCTGAACTCACTATGTGTGCCAGGCTAGCCTTGGACTCACACACAGCCTCAGCCTCCTGCATGCTGGGATTTTATGTGGTACTGGAGAGTCAAGCTCAGCGCTTTGTGCTTGCTAGGCAAGCTCTTTAACCGCCGTGCTATTCTTCCAGCCCCTGTATTGAGTTTTTAGTGAGATATTTTAGAATTTGGTGGGTAAGCCTAAATTTGTATTGTATTTTTGATTTAATGTAATATCTGTGAGGTAATGTCTGTTAGCTTCTCTTAATTCGTGTGGCCATCAGTAAGAGTTATAACTTTCTGGTGATTGTGTGGCTTAAATTTATTAACTTAGGCTGTAATTAAAAATAGGATTCCACATTTGCAAGCACATTTTTAATATGTGAATTCATATTGCCTGAGATCTAGGAAATCTGGTACTTTCAACTTAATTTGATCAGAATTACATTATGGTTTCAAATATGATTTTTACAAGCTTTTCAAAGTATATGACAGATTTAATTCTTCCTCAGGGAAGAAATGGAAAGTATCTGTACATTCAAGGGAAAGTTGAATGAAATCAGGAAATGGATTACAAAGTCTATCGGTGCAGTCAAGGAAAAGTTGAATGAAAATTCAGCAAAACCAAAATGACTTGGAGTTTGTATAAAGGCCTTCTCCCTTTTTCTCTTCTTTGCATGCACTGTGTGGAGGGGTGCATGTGGTTGTGGTTGTGGCTTTTTTTTTTTTTTTTTTTTTGAGGTAGGGATTTACTAGGCCATCCAGGCTTCCCTTGAGCTCTTACGTAATGCACTCAAGAGCATTCCTCCTGTCTCAGAATCCGAGAATCCAAATGCTGGGAAAACAGGTGTCCACCATCACACCTGCCCTTACACCCTCTCTTCCTCCTTATTTTGTGGTAGTGGGGATTGAGCTGAGGGCTTCCACACTGATTTATATCCAACCTATTTTTTTTATTTTTGATATTGAGACCGGTCAAATTTCCCAAGGCTGGATTCCAGCTTGCTATCCTCCTGCTTCAGCCTCTGATGTGCTGTAGTTAGGTGTGCACCACCACACTCAGTTTATGTAGTGCTGGGGAATTGAACCCACCGTCATGAGCTTACTATGTAGGTGCTTTAACTGCTGAGCCATTCCTCCAGCCTTAAGGAAATATTCTTAACATTTAGGTCTAATATGTATATATAGCTGTATAATCTTATGATAGGTTTAACATTTAACTTAAGTGTGGTCTTTAAGTATGTTGGCTATATTTTGTAGAATTCTTTTTCTGAAAATAAAAAATATTTGATAAATACATTATTTCAAATGATTTGATGTTATTTCAGGTTTTCAGTGTTTAAGGGCCATGGATCAGTACATCCTAAATATAAGAATGTGGTAATAACTTATTGGATTAAATTCATGCTCTTTACATACTGTACTATAGGAAACAACTACTACCCAAGCAAGAGTGACAAGATGTTGTGTTACAGGCATTTTCTTGTCTATTATCAGATAAAGTTGTTGGCGAGAATTTCTGGGTAATGTGTTAAGACATTCATAGTCCATCTATTTCCCATGGCTATCTTTGTTATAGTCAAACTTAACACAAACAGTGAAAGTTTAGAAAGGTGCTAGATCTCCCTAATTTCTTTTTATATGTGAAAAATGCATAAAAATGCATACACACTTCTGAAATATTCTTTAATACGTTTATATTGAATTTGTGCTAAAGTAGTATCCATATTCAGAGGTATTTGTAAATAATATTTGGATATGGAAAAGGCATTACTGGGAGTGGTTCTTATAATTTCCAGTGTATAGTATTAATATGTTTACTAGCAAAACCTGAAGTCAGTTAATACATGCAAGTTTTGTTAACTTTTTTCTTTTTTTAAAAAAAGGAGTAAGTTCTCAACCAAAAGTTGTCAACCCCTCCCTGCTCAGAAGGCTGATGGAGGTTGAACTCTGCCTCCTCTGAAGGTTGCCGCTCTTCCCATTTTCTGAGTGGGACTGGAAGTTTTGTACTTAAGCTGATCCGTAGACCTGCAGTATCTGCATTGCTGGTGCAGAGTGTTGCCTCTCCCTACCCGCAACTACTGAGTCAGAATCTGAATTTAACCAGTTGAAGTGAATTTCCAGTGGAACTGATTGTGTGTCGAGGTTTGAAAAACCTTGGTACTGGAGCAAGACCATTCATTTCAGATCTGTGCTTTAACACTTACTGGCCTGTCACTGTACACCAGTTATGGGGTACTTTTTAATATTTCTGCTTCCTTGGTTGCAAAATGAGGATTAAAATGATAGTACACACTCATAACATTTGTTTGAAGTTTAAAGGAATTTGTTTAAAGTTTTACATCAGTGTAAACTTAGGTCAGCAAAGTAGCCGGAGCGTGGGGAAAGTAAGAGCTGCTGTCTGCCATCTCGGGCTAAGATTTTATCTGGTATGCTAATATCCTGCTGTAGGAATAGTTCATCTTAATCCATCACCTAATTATGCAGTACATATCAAGCAGTGTATTTTCAGTGTTACTAGTAAAAGTAATTGCTTTGAATTTGAATAAAAAAGAAAGACCTGAAAACACTGGATAGAAATAAATAAATACGGTATCTCCCTTTTTGAAAAATGCATAAGGTGGACTACGGAACGAGACCCTGTCTCAAAAAATGCATAAGGTCAATGATACTTATTCAATAAAGAGTGCTGTGGCTACCTAGTAAAGTATAATAAAATATTTTGTGTTTTGATGGGGTGTTGATTATATTTTCCCTCTTCTTAATATTACATAGGAATTTGTGATTTTACTGAGAATGGAATTGTATTTGTATTTGTAAAGTTTAGACTTAGAATGATACAGTTTAACAGTTCCCTAGACAGCATAAAATTCAGGCTAGAAAGTGCATTAGTGGGCTGGAGGAATAGCACAGTGGCTAGTAGCCTTGAGTTCAGTTACTACCCACATAAACAGGTCATCACAGTGTATGCCTATAATCTGTAATCTTAGCACTTGGAAGGCCGAGTCAGGAGGATGGCCTTGAGTTTGAGAACAGCCTGGACTACAGAGAAAGACACCTGTCTTGAGACAAAAAGAAAAAGAAAGAAAGAAAAGAAAAGTGACAACACAAACATTGAAATGGAACCAATTTATTAAATATTTCATGTTTTTTCGCAATTCTTATATATAATGATTATTCAGACTATTCAGCTACCATTTTTATATGCTCTTAAGGAGAAACTGATATTCACAATAATCCTAACTATTTCTTGCAAACCCACCAGTGCAGCAGAAGGAAATCAACATTGCTGTGTGACTAAAAACATTTCCAGAGCAGTGAATGATTCAAAATAATAGGTTGTGTTTTATTGGGTGTTTTTTAGGTTTGGTCAGTATGTATAAAGTGGGTGAAAACTGTGTGCATCAAAAAGTTGTATGGTTATTTTAAAACTACATGCTAGAATTGTGTTTGTAGGTAACACATTGGTACTTTATTCTCTTTAAATGCATTGCTTTAACAGCAGTTAGATTATATTTAGTTACCAAAAAATCAACAAGTCTTACTTAGATACAAGGACATTCATATTGAGAGCAGACAACTTGATCTTTTATTCTCTTCCTTACAAATATAAGATAAAAACACGTGAAACCACTTAAATACATCGAGAACTTCATAATCTAGATCAGTGATTCTCATTGGGAGAATTTGTCTCTTATCCCACATCCCCAGCTTGGGGTGTAGTTGACTATACCTGGAGATGTTTTTGCCTTTCAAATCCGAGGGAATTAGAGGTTACTACCTTTAGTGAGTAGAAGTCAGAGATGCTGCTGTGTACCCTATAATGCATAGGATGGTCCTCACAACCAAAGAAGTGTCTGTACAAAAATATCTTTGTATTGTGATTGAGAAACTCATGAGTTTATACTTTGTTAGACTGTTTTTCTATTCTGTTAATGATGCCTGTGTAAAATATTTATCTCCACTTCCTACAGGCTAATATCCCCAACCCCTGCCTATCATCCACTGCTGTAGTTTATGTGTATCTTATTGTGTGTGTGTGTGTGTGTGCATTTTTTTTATCTGAAACCACAGGAGTGGTTACCATGAGTATTTACGAAATGATGGTCTTTTGTGGCCATAAATGCTTACTACCTTATTTTTATGTATTTTAGATTTTCTACCAGTTAGTAATATCCTTACTATATTCTGCTAGGAATACTGAAGTAACATCTAGGAGAAACACTATTGGAAAATCATCAAAATTCAGTTTTACGTTGATTGAGTCATGCATCAGTTAGAAGGCCAGTGCTCTTTATTTGGTTTTGTTTTCATTATTAAGATAGTACAGAGATTCTTTTGTATAGTCACAAGTTAATCCTTTATTTCAAGGCTTTGGTGCCACGTGTGTTTCAGAATGCAGAAATTTTTGGATTTCAGGAAGATCGTATTGTGTGTATTAATATATTTTACATATTAATATCCACTGTAGCACTCCGTAATCAAATACATTATTATTAGTTCTACACAAACTCATGAATATTCAGACTATATGGAATAAGTGGAAACTACGGGTAGTTTGAGGTCAGTTCACTGTTTGCTTATACAAAATTACCTTGTGCCTACCGTAGTAAAAATCTTGATATGTAGAGCTTTAGTATTCTGCCACTGTGGTTAGACAGCTGTGGCTCTGTACTGATTTGCTTCTACAGTGATGACTTCAGCTAGGACTTAAACTCTGAGCTGGTTCTGTAGTCCTGCTTATTTCCCTTTCCACCTGTTTCGTAATAGCTGATTTCAATTTCTCATTTGTTACTTTTAGATCTTTGCTTTTTTTTTCAGTTGTATATTTCCAAAAGATCTTAAGGTCTTGCCTTTTATATTTTCTTATGAGGTAGCACTCTTTTATGTGTCCATTTTGTTTTAAGTTCTGTGTGTACTGGGTGACTTTTTCAGTTTAATTTTAAAATATTATCTCTTAATTATGTATTCTGGATATAAAAATTGCACAAAATAAGATACCCTTTAACACTTAAGTACATGACTTGACATTTTAAAAATATGTATTTTGTCTTAGAGCTTTTAAGTGCAATTAGGCTAGAAGGGGAGACATTAAAGCTTGGTAGTTGTGTTACAATTACAAACCACCTAGAAGAATTCGTAGGTCATTGTAGTTTTGTTCATTCGTATGAAGTCTGTGTGGACAAGAGACTCTCCTGGATACCCTCTGCTAGCCCACATCCATACAGCTCTGTCAGGTGGAAATAATGTGTCAAGACAAGAGTTCGCGGATCATGTGCCAAATATATAAGTGCTTAGGTCTAGAAATAAGACATAAATTTGTCAAACAGCTTGGAAAAATGTGAGGAGGGGAGTATATAAGTATTCAGTGGATAATCAGTTTCTCTGCCAGAAAGGATACATACCTCATAAATAGGTGACCTTCAGTCTCACTTGAAGAATGAAGAGGAAATCATTGAGTACCAGCTTAGCTTGTACTAGTTTCCACAGTATAATAAACTCGAACAACTTTTATTTTTTGTTTAGATTTCAAAACTAAGTTTGAAATTTAGAAACTTGCCACATGTGGTATATACAGTACATACACATTACATATCAGGGGCATAATCAAGATTTAGTTAGGGAAATAGACATTTTTGCTGTTAAACAGTTCTGTTTTAAAACATTTTACATTGATTATGGGGTTTCTTGGTACATGTTTAGTGTATATTTCATTGGATTCAAGGTTCTATTCCTGTAAGGATTTCAGAATCTGATAAATAAGGTCCTGTGGTGAGTCTAGGAATTTCCTTCTTTGACATGAGGTGGCTCGCCCTTTTTATTTTTTTCTCATTCAAAAACATGTTCTTATTTGGGTGGTGCTCTCCCAGCTTTCATGTTTTATTTTCTCTTAAGGAGGCATGGAAAGGATTGAATGTGATCATAATGTAAAAAATAAATCTTTCTTTTCTACCTGTGTTTTTTTGGTGTGTGGATTTCTTGTAAGCAAGAGAATTACTTTAAAATCTACCTCTACTTTTTCCCCCTGGTTTATTGTGAAGCAGCCCACATTTATGTATTGTTTGAAGTTGGAAAAAAATCTCTGTAAATACTAATTTCTGTACTTTGTGGGGAAAGCTCCAATAACATAGGATTTTAGGAGATTTTATAGCTGATATTTCAGCAACTTGTGCATGTGCTAATCTTTTAATACTGGTGCCAGATCTGCCTTTTTGCAGAAATTTGGCTTTATGTTATGCTGAATTTTATTCTGTTTTACATAGTTTATTTAAATACTGAGTTTTCCTAAACTTGTGATTTTATACAAAAATTACTCTCACATACTATAAAGATTTTGGTTTTTCTTTGAGGTAAGGTATCATTGTGTAATCCACGTTGATCCTGAACTTACTTTGTACTGCAAGCTGGCCTTGAACACACTGCACCCCGCCTGCCTCACCCTCATTGGGTTGCTGGATTACAGGCATAGGGCAGAATGCCTGTCTTATGTAGTGCTAGGGAATTGAACTCAGGGCATTGAGCCTGGTAGGCAAACGCTCTATCCATGTCCTATCTTTCAGCCCACTTTTTGAACTGATTTTCAGTGTAACAAACAACATGATAATTTGGCAGATTTATATAGTTTATTTTAGATTGATTACACTGAGTTTATGAATTAACTGTCTTGTATTTTATCTAAATGTAGTATTAAATTCTGTGAGTTTTTTTTTTTTTTTTTTTTTTTTTTTTTTTTTTTTTTTTTTTTTTTTTTTTTTTTTTTTTTTTTTTTTTTTTTTTTTTTTTTTTTTTTTTTTTTTTTTTTTTTTTTTTTTTTTTTTTTTTTTTTTTTTTTTTTTTTTTTTTTTTTTTTTTTTTTTTTTTTTTTTGATGCACAGGTAAATGGCATAAGCTTTTCCTTGCAGCATTGGTGTGGGTACAGTAGTGGGTGTGATTGCTAATGAGGGACAGAGTTCTAAAGTTATTAAATTCTTAAAAATTCCAACCCCTTCTCTTTGGTCCTGGTCCTTAGTTTATATAATAGTTGTTTTAATTTTATGGTTATTTGCAACAGATTAAACTTAGAAAAGAATTACAGTATTGTAGAGCTCATTCAGAGTCTGATTTTTAATCTTCCTGTTTGGTTGGGTTCTGGCCAGTCGTTCCAAAGTTTTTTTGCTGCTTCTGTGTCCTGGAACAAATATACTTTGTCATTCTGTTTAACTTCACCTTGTCTGGGGAAAAATAAAAGACATCTCTAGTCCAAAATTGCTTTGGGGAGTACAGCTCCATATCTTTTGAAAGGCCTAGGGAATCATGAATTTTGTTACCTTTTTATTTTATTTTCCTTTACTTATAAATCACCATGATGATCCTCCCTTTACATTCATGTGTCTCGCTTTCTATAAACACCATTTGTTCACTTTCTGAAGGTGATCACTTACGGTTTTGCTATCTGAAATCTTACAGGTCTTTTACAAATGGAGCTTATTTTTCGCATTGAATTTTAGTAGGTCAAGAAGCATTTATTTAGAGTTCCCCGGAGAATGGATGTTGGGAGATTGTGGCTACATATTTTTATGACTCCCTATTGCTTTCGGTAGTCCTCTCAATTTAAGCACTAGAGATAGTAAAATGTAGAGAGCAACATAAGACTATGGCATTAGGATTTTATTGTTGCTTCACACAAGTTTTCACAGGTATTGGGTTATTTGTTGGATTTGTGATTATATATGCTTGTAAATTTACCTGCTATCTCACAGAGGTAAAATCTGGCATTTGAAGATTTGAACACTTGAATTAAAGACATGTGATCTGTATTGAATTCAGAGCCAGTTTTAACTAGTGTAAAGACATTTTTTATTTCATCTCCATTCTATATTAGAGGACTGTTTTTGAGACAGCATCTCACTCTTTAGTCCTGGCTGGTCCTAATAAACTCATTATGGTACTCTGACTGGCCTCAAATTCCCTGCAATCTTCCTGTTGCCTCCTGCCTCAGCCTCCTGAGTGCTGGCATTATAGACCTGTGCCACCACATACAGTTAATGTGGTGCCGTAGACTTGAACTCAGGGCATTGAGCTTGCTAGGCTAACACTTTAACTGCTGAGCTATTTATTCTTCCAGCCTCTATATTAAAGCACTTTGCAAAAAATAATTTTTTGTTTCTTTCCAGACCCTAAAATAAATTTATTAAAAGCAGTAACCTTTCTCTCCTGCTAAGGTGCCTTACTTACTTTTTCATCACTGTGACTCAATACCTGATATCCACAACTTAGGGAGGAAAGATTTATTGTAGCTTACAGTTTCAGAAGGTCTCAGTCTGTTCATGTGTGGGTGGTTGGAAAATCGTTGAATCACATGGTGGGGTTGCAGCTGGAGCTTGAACTGGAGTTCCTGAAGATCTTTACAGAATGGTGCAAAAGAGACTGTGAGGAAGGGCAGTACCCTTACACGCCCCTCCAAGTCAAGCCTTAAGTATTCACCTCTACCAGCCAGGCCCCACCTCCCAACCCTACACAGCATCCATGAGGGGAACATGAGGCTTTTGGGGGACACTTCAGATCCATATCACAAAAAGGTTTCCTGATTTTTTTTTGTCTTTTTATTTTGGAAGACTTACACAAGTAAACAGAATGGGATGAATGATGAGCTTCCCTGTAGCCTTCATCTCCTTGGGATACTTACCAGTCAGTCCTTGGCTGGTCCTGCTCCACCACCACCTCCACCCATGTCACCCTTCATACCACACTGGAGCACATTGAACATCACTTTATTTTCGTGTACATCTTCTAAAGATAAAGATTCCTTTTAAAGTTACCTATAAGGCCCGTAGTTAGTTCCTTGGTCACTGTTCACATATAAAATGTCTCAGGAATGTTTTCTCTCTCCCCAAACTTACTTGAATCAAGATCCAAATAAGATAAGTACTTTATGATTTGTTGATATGACTTTTTCTTCTCAATTTCTTTTTCTTTTTTTCTTTTCTTTTTTTTTTTTTTTTTTGGTAGTGTGTTGAAGGAACTGGGCTGAGACAGCTGGCGTCTCTATCTTACTTTTTGGACTTCTGTGATGTAGTTTATTTTATTTATTTTTTTTTTGTCCTCAGTATTATTTATAAATTCGGAAGTTAGGTCAAGAGGCTTGATCAAGTTTGTACCATGTTTTCTTTTATTCTTTTCTTTTGACACAACTGCTTGAGAGTTGAGGTTGTGTATTCTGTTGCTGATGTCTCAGACTTGGCTGTTGTTTTGTTGTGTTCATGGACATTGTAATGCATCTTTAAAGAGACACTCTGATTTTGCATTTTGTTATTCAGTCCTGTATGTTACATAGTAGAGGCAGGATAAGTACATAATTCTTTCTCTTGATTACCGTTTTTTTTTTCAAAATAATTGATTTTCTACTATCTTTCAAAATCATTAACACATTTGTTGTTTCTATCCATCATAGTACTTTAGACTGCTGACATTTTTGTTCTAACATAACTTTGTAATTTTAAATGCACTTCAAGTTAAATTGCTTTGCCTTGGGAAATACTAGATAAGTAAAAGTTACCTGGATATATTTGGTGGTAAAATAATGCAGATGTAGGGCTGGAGGAATGGCACAGTGGTTAAAATGCTTTCCTTGCAAGCGCAAGGCCTTGAATTTGATTTCCTGGCACCACATGAAGCCAGAAGTAGAGGCACATACCTGCAGTCCCACCTCTTGGAGGCTGAGGCAGGAGAATTGCCGTGAGTCCAATGGTAGCCTGGGCTCCATAGTGAGTTCAGGACCAGCCTAGGCCACAGAGTAAGACCCTATCTCAAAAAAAACAAAACAAAACAAAAACAAAAACAAAACCTACGAATGTATGCATTCAACTAAACTGTTACCATAGATAGGTATTATTTGAAAACCAAATGCTTCTTGAAGCTATTACATGATGTGATAACTAAAACTTTTTTTGTGTTTTTAGAGAGATAATTGTCTTAGCATGAGATAACCAGAATATCCTCATTATGGAGCTGGCATCTCAAGTTTTAAACTGAGGCAGTGACTTTAATAGACAAACAGAATCAATTTGTTATAAGAATTGAATTTAACCCTTTTGTAATCTAAATATACAGCTCAACCAACCTTTCTTTCTGTGTTTGGTGATTTTCATTGGGGCACTGTAGGCATTTGGGGCTGGATTGTGCTTTGATTGGAAGATACTGAATATACTGAGCATTCTTGGATTGGACCTTGCTCACTTTTGTGTCTTCCACTCTGTATCCTCTTTGGAATCCCCCTTCTGAAAACCTGGGTGACAGGGAATGTTTATCATTTCCACTTGGAAATTACTGCTGTACACAGATTCTACAAGGCAGTAATTACAAGTCTTATGCTGTAATAAATGTAAGTTTACATAGCATAATTTTGAATAATAGATAATTTATAGTATTTTTACATAGTCATGACCAAATATATGTGATTTTTATTGCATATGTAATTCTCTATTATACAGAAAGATTATTTTCCTCTTTTATTTTACTTGTTATACTCCACTCTGAAATCTGATAACAAACTTAAACATAAATGAGCTCAGCACATACATGTGCTCCTGCTCCCACGCTACTTCTCTTTGTGTACGCTGTGATATTTTTGGTAGTAAACCTGTGTTCTTCATAGCATTTGTGTTAGCGTGTTACCTCAAACTCCTTTTCCTTTATTTCTAAACTCCAATTCTTAACTCCTTCCTTGTTCTAAGAGATTTTTTGAGAACCATTTAATTTTGTCATTCTTTTTTCTTATTACCTTCTTGGAGCTTCCCATTTATCTTTATTTGATTGAGACACGTGTGTGCAAGTATGTAGCCAGTTCTCCATTTTTACTGTGTTGTATTTCTTTTGCCCTTTTTTTTTTAAGCCTGCCTTTTTCTTGTCCATTTTATATATTTATTTAGACCAAACCTTGGTTATGTAGCCCAAGCTAGCCTTGAATTGGTGGTCCAGCTGCCTCAGCCTCCCCACTGTTGAGAATACAGGTTGGTACTACTATATGAAATTTATTGGGAATATCAGTGGTTCATCCAGTATTTCGTATTTGACCTATATCTTTCATTATGTGAAAGCCCTACCACCAACAAAAGTGATGTTTCTATCCCCAAAGAGCTCTGTATGTAGCTTGGGTGATTGAGGCTCTGTTTTTTGGTTTGCCTTCTCTTAAAGCTTTCATCCTCCAAATGTTGGTGATCATTACAACCTGTTTTAATTTTATACTGTGTGAAATCTTTCCTTTTTGTGTCTCTCAAAAGACTTCTGTGTTATGTAATTTGCTGGTACTCACTGCATGTTTCCTTTGTTTCCAAGTAGGGAATGACTTGCAGTTAAACATGGAAATAATTTAAAGTTTAGTTGAAAGTAGTTCTTACACTAGCACCAGGCAACCCTGCTTTGGCCATCGCCTTGGCTTTACATTGTTTTGGTGTAAATGTTAATACTGTGGGGTTTCCAGTTTTTAGAAATTGAAAGATCACATTGCTCCCATGTTCTAAATGAATGGTATTCTGGTTGGACTTGGTTAATCAAGAGATCTTGTAATTAGCAACTACTGAAAGCAGAGCTTATGCTCGAGTTGGCTCTGAGTGACCTGATAATGTGCATCTTAAAAAGCACATGTAAGGACTGTAGGTACAAATGGCCCTAAATCATTTTTTGAAAGATGTACTGTGAAGCTTACAGTCATAGGTGGGCTAAAGACAGTAGAGAGTGAGTGGGGAGAGGAAGACAAACTGTCCACTATGAAGCTAGAGAAGAACAATTAAGGTCATGTTTCCTACCTGATTTCAAGGACTATTTTTTAAACCTAGAATTCCTATATGCTGCCTGTGTCATGATGGAGGAAACTGTTGGTAATAGTGCGTGTGGGGTGGAGTCTGTCCTAGAACATTAAAGCTGTCTGTTTGTGTGTTTGATGCCTTAGTGAGAATATGAAATTTTAGTGTGAACAGCTAAAAAGGAATAATTCAGAACGTGGTGAAATGCATCTTTAGAGGAAGATAGACTGAGCTCATTTAGGCTCTTAAAATTCTACTTTCAAACTGCAAGTTCCCATAAAGTGAGATTGGTAGAAAGAGAAATAGAAATATAGCAAAAGAATCAATTTAGATAAAGGGTAGGTTGCCAGAGCTAGCAAGTATATTTGTTTAAGCACAAAAGAAAGAATACACAAAAAAGGGGAGAGGAAAAATGAAGATGATTTACAAGTATGAAGTAGCCTGGTAAGGACTCCTGGAGCTGAAGGTAGGTATCCTATCTTGTATGGGCCGTTGGAAATCTGGGCTGTTGAAGAGAGGGTTTGAAAGTTAGAAGGTGATGTACTACCCGTAATTTAAGTTGTGGTTAGAGATTTTTGGTAACTGACAAGTGGAATGATTACAATAATGACAGTTTGTTAGTACATTGTTTTAGTATGAGTGATATAGTGTTGTGGTTAGGATATGGAGTGTCCCCCTAAAGTCTCATGTGTTTTGATGTTGTGGATTGTCTGTGGAACCATGTGATGATGTTGGTGGATTGGGGTCTAGTGGGGGGGGGGTGATTACAGTTAAGACTAAAGGCTTGTGAGTTAGGATTAACGGTGTGTAGTGGCCACACCTGGATGCAGGTGGGACTAATTACTGGGCGGAGACTTGAAAGGATACATAAGCTGCACCTGCCTTCCTGGAGGACTGGGGCTAGTCTGAGCTAGTCTCAGCTTGCCTTCCTGTTTCTGATGTCCTGAGAAGCTGCCTCCACCTCTGTCTCTGTCCTGTACTTTGATTGCTGCCAGGCGCCCCTGAATGAATTGTGACCATATGAAACTGAGCTAAAATAAACCTTTCCTAAATTTGCGGATTTTGGGTATTGAGTCACAGCAATGAAAAAGTAACTAGGACATACAGTTTAAATGCTTTGTTTTTAAATTTCTTTCTCTAATAAGATAATGCAGTCCTCACTGTTAGATATTTGGTGACACAGTATTTGTCCATATCTTTGTGCTTTAGTAACACATCTTAATAACTTCTCTGTGCTTATTAGTAGATTGTACTTTTCAGCAATTGTACTTGTATTCAGAGGCTGGAATAAAGTGAGTTACAGAGATAAATTATCATTGATACTGCCTGAAAATGCGTGTGACCATTCATACCTAGTATTTGATGACAAGTAAAGTTCAGAGATTAGGCTGACTGTGTGGTTGGTCTACTCATCATCTGTTGGAATGGATTTGTTTTAGTGGATTTCTGCTTTTATACAAATGTATATCATTGGTTGGTTGCATAATATAAACATTTAAGATCTTAGTATCTATGTTTTCATCTTTGGTCTATTTTCAAATATAAAATATATTAATGTTTATTTTATATTGCTTAATGCAATTAGTAATATTAAGAGGTTTTATAAATATGTATGGAAAGATAGAATGTTTTGTAGTGTTCAAACAAACTCAAGAACTATCAGCTTACAAAATTTTTTTTGAAGACTAGTTTAGAATTGATAATAAACACACAATCTAAGGTCATAGATTTACTTAGGTGTCATACTCGAGAAGAATGCTTTCCAGTAGAAGTAGAGTACAAGCCAAATATGTAATTCTCAGTTTTCTATTCACATTGAAAATTAAAAGTGAAATTAATTTTAAGTCAAGTATCTAGAATTGATACTTTGATGTATGAATAATATAAAAATTATAGTGAGATAGCTTTACTTCTTTGGCACAGTTATCTTTAAAATCCAGTACATATTTTTACTGAACATATTACTGTTCAGGATAATTGTTTTTTAAGAGCTTGAAATAGTCACAGGTACTGGCTACTGTGTTAGAATATCTGTGCTGTGTTCTTCAACCTCTCATTTCTTTTCTCTTAACCTCTTTTTATTGTACATAGTTTTTGTGAGACAGGGTCTTACTCTGTAGCCCAGGCTGGTCCTGAACTCACTGTGTAGCCCTGGTTGGCCATGGACTCAGCAATCCTCCTGTCTCAGCTTCCTGAGTGCTGGAATTACAGGCATGCACCACCACGCCCTGCTGCCCGGCTTATGTGGTGCTGGGAATGGAACTCAGGTACTTAGTGCTTGCTAGGTTAGGACACCGGTCAGCTTGTAAAACAAAGATCACCAACCCTTCTTGACTGACAGGTGGTAATTTGATTTGAAAAGCTCAGAAAGAGTTCTGTATTCAATAAAGAAATGCAATCTGATTCCCAAAAGTTTTTTGAAATGTCTCTTTACTCAAGAATGTTTTGCTGTAGTTATCTTCTGTAGACATACTTTTGTCTTAAGCAAATTCTCTTTTAAGGATGGAGAATATATTCTAACATCATTTTTTTTTTTTGTGGTAGGAAGTATATTTGGCTTATGTAAGATTCCCAGATGGCGAAATTAGTAAAGAGATTCCGTTGGACTTAAATATATTTTCATTGGTGTTATAAGCTGAAATGTCATTTATTATTTAATTTTTAACACATTTTCAGGCAAATGTGAACTAATGTTTAACTCTCCTGCTACAGATAATCTAATCATTAGCGATACTCGTGTTTCAGACATCTGCTGAGGAGCAGACATACGTTCCTACTTTAAATTTTTCTAGTATTACTTTAGAATTAACTTTAAATGAAATTATTTGTGTCTGAAACTTATTTCCGGGAGAAATGTCATTGTCCCACAGGGTTGATAACCATCTAATTACAGTTGGACTTTATTTGATACAAATAAGATATGGTCTATAGTCAGTTTAACGCTTTTTTGATTGATATTTTTGTAATGTCGTAAGTCAGGTTGCTGTTTCTGAACACCTCCCAAAGTTTTGAACACTAAATGAAAATATCCATGAACATTATTTGTGTGCACATTGTATAATTGAACAAGATTGTATTTCTCAAGACCTGCGGTCTTGCACGTTTTGTAACCATTTACTTTTTTAAAATAATAAATTTTGACAAATGTCACTTAATTGCAAAGCTGTGCATGCTCATTTAAGTGCAATTTTAAGTTCATTATTTGTTGCAGTTGCTTGGTATTCTAGGATATTTACATGTATTACATGAGTTTTAGTTCTCTTAGGAAGTAATTATTTTAGAAATGAGAGTAAGTTGTTGAGAAAGGATGTAACTAGTCCAAAGACATAGTAATTAATGATGGAGGCAGGATTTGTACTTTGATCTGATTCTGAAGATCGTGCTTTTCATCAGACTGCTTGGGGCATTCTTTCAGTAGCATTGGGTGTAAATATTTATGCGAGAGAAAGTGTGTGAGATTGGGGTGGAGAACTGCAGAAGAGCTGATACTGTGAAGCTAATAATCAACTTACCACAGTACTTTGCTTTTCACTTTCTATTATACAGAGTTTAAAATTAATTGGCTTAAATAACTTTTAAGAACAGACAATCACTCTTTTTAAAGTTAGTGTTGAAATCATTGGTAGTGTGCAATAGTTTTAGTTGTAAAATTGGTATTTTTGAATCTTACATTTTTGCAGAAAAACTATAATTGGCTGTAGCCTAATTAATAAAGTCATATTAAGTAAGTTGGTTTGGGGCTTAATATTTGTAATATTGGGAATATTTATCAGTTTATGTCTGTTCAATGTCTATACTTAGGGTTTACATGTATTTAAAGAAGGCAAATCATTATTGTCCTCTGTACTCTTAAAACAAGTAGCATATATACTATATAGTGAGTGACAGCCAAGGCTTTTGTTGCTTCTTGGCCCTTTGCCACGTGCAGTTTTGAGTTTTTATGTTACTGGCTACGTCTTACAAAAATGTTTTGAGATAGTTTTAAATAAAACCCAACACTTCATAACGTATATGATATAGTTATATACTGTCAGCCTGTAAGACAGACTCAACAGTATATATTTGTGTTAGTTCTTCTAAAAAATTGACTTTGAATGCCTGCGTCAGAGTTGGAAAGAGAAAACCCAAACCAGATGGATTGCCTAACTAAGCAGTGCAGGTTTCTGTGGCTGTTGTAGATTCAGTGCTGTGACAAAGTACCCAGTATGCACAATTTAATGGAGGAAAGATTTACTTAAAAGCTCTGTGTTTCAGAAAGTTTCACACAGATGGTGGGTCAGCCAGCAACAGTGCAAGTACATGGTAGAGACAGAGAGAGAGCTGCTCACTTCAGTGAAGACAGAAGCCAGGTGAAGACTGAGACAAAGGCTAGGGCTTTCCCAGGAACAAGCTTTAACAGTGTTTCTTCTTTCTTTCTTTACTTAGTTCAGAGCTGCCAGTCCCCCACTATCCCCCCAACCCCCAAATGGCCTTCCCTCATTTTCTGGTCCCCAAGTCAAAAAACACCTGAAAGTTCTGCCTTATGCAACCCCCAATCTCAACAAGTTGATATAATCCCTCCAGGTCAAACCCCAGATATTCGCCTCTTCTGGCCAAGATCTGCCTCCCACACAGTTCTATGGACATGAGGCTTTTTGGGAGGCACTCAAGATCCACATTATAGCAGTGGCCTTCAGCATGCCCACCGGGATCTTTTATACAGTCTCATTGTTAGCTCTCCTCCTTCTCCATTTTGAGACTTTCATCTTTGTGTTCCCAAGAACGTCATATTGAAATACAGGATGAAATAGTATGAAACTGGCCCCCAAGGTTTTTTTTTTTTAATCAGTTGTCTTAATTTCATTGAGCTTATCATAGGTCTAATCATAGATGAGGACGTGAGAGTATAATACTTCATGTTGTGGTTAGGATCTGGAGTGTCCCCCAAAAGTCCCATGTGTTTTAATGTTGGTGGATTGGGGTCTAGTCTGGAGGGGTGGATTACAGTTAAGACTAAAGGTTTGTGAATTAGGATTAACGGTGTGTAGTGGCCACACCTGGATGCAGAAGGGACTGTTTACCTGGTGGAGACCTGAAAGGATACCTAAGCTGCACCTGCCTTCCTGGAGGACTGGGGCTAGTCTCAACTAGCCTCAGCTTGTCTTCCTGTTTTTCCGGGGGAAGCTGCCTCCACCTCTCTCTCTGCCATGTACTTTGATTATTGCCGGCCACCCCTGAATGGACTGTGACCTTCGAGACAGTGAGCTAAAATAAACCTTTCCTTTCCTAAGTTTGTGGGTGTCCGGTATTGAGGCACAGCAACGAAAAAGTAACTAAGACACTTCACATCTATGGTTCTTATGTATACCATTGTTCTGTACCAGAGATGAGTGTGGCATGGATTCAACATGTAGGATCCAAGCCTTAACACTGGTATAATTACTGGAAAATAAGTGTGAATAGGCTATATTCTATATTATTGTTCTTTTTGTATAGTTCTCATTGTCAGAGAAATTAATAGAAGGCTTGTTTGTTTGTGACAGGGTCTCACTACAGAGCCCAGGCTGGCCTCAAACTTATGACTCTCCTGCCTTTGCCTCCTGAGTGGTAGAATTACAGGCATGTAACCACCATGCCTGAGTAGTAGGCATCTGGGTTTCAGATGTAGCAGTACTGTTTACATGGCTAGTAGAAGGTACCTACAGCACTACCCTTTGTTCAGTCATGTATGAAAGGGTATTTATGGGTTTTTTTTTTTTGACATGGTTACTTTTACTAGCTTGCTTCCATCTTTTTTTTTCTTCCATCATTCTGTTCTTCCTTGAGTAGTGGTATCTTATATACTTACGTGTAGAAGTCAAAGGGACTTTGTGTATTTGTGTATCTGTAGGATTTTCCCAGCTGTCCACATCCACTTTGTGTGTGTTCCCGTAAGATTATCTGCAGAAGTTATGAAGAGTTACTCATCAGATGGAATGTCTTCATTGCTGTGATGTAAAAGTTCTGGTAGAATAGGCACTGTTTTATGTAGATTTTGGTAATTGTTTCCTAGCTGCCAAAAATGAAATCAGAAGTTACATGTGAACTTGGTTTTGTAGTTATATTTAAAAAGAGAACAGTAGCTAATAATATCTTTTCTTTATTTTTACATTTGTATTTAAAGTATTTTCTACTGGAATGTAAGAATAAGCCCCTGACTTTATGAAACTGATTTGGGGGAATTTTTTTGTTTGTTTGTTTGTTTGTTTGTTTTTGCACTGAAAGCTGTAGTATTACAGAGGATTGAACACATTTTTCCTGCTGGTGGTTTTGTGTTCTTTTTCTTTGTTCCCTCCATTTTACACTTACTTGGATGCACTTGTTGGCAATATATGAATTACATGACTGCTTGAGTATGTCTTCACAGAAGTGAGTCTGTTGATTTTTTTAGTTGAATGCTCTGAGTTAAAACTTTCTAGTGATGATTTCCTAACTACACCTTTAATAATACCATTTGTAGAACCTTCATCGACTTACCTAACCCCCTTAATTAATAAAATTAAGTAGAGATTTAATGATGTTGTTTATTGATTTTTTAAAAATAGAAATAATAACAGAATCCCTATCTCTAGGCCTGGGTTCTGTTTTAGTGTATGTTCTGTTGCTGTGACAGAATACTGATGATTGGATAATTTAAAATGAACAGAATCTGTTGGCTTCCAGTTCTGGAAACTAAATAGCTGTTGTCAAGGTGCTGGCCTTCTTGCTGTGTCATCTCTCATGGAGAGAAAGATAAAAGAAGGGTGGTGGGGCAAAGAAGGAGAGGAGGAAGAGGAAGAAAGAAAGTGCATTAAGAGCAAAAGGGCAGAACTCATCCTTTTATAGTAACCCACTTCCAGGGCAACTGCATTAATCCTGTAATGAAAAGAGACCTCACAGCCCAATCAGCAGTCAAAATTGTACCTCCTGATGGTGTTACAATGATAATCCAATTTCAGAAGGAGCCTTACAGTGTACAGATATTCAAACCATATCCAAGTCAAGTGCTCTTTCTAGGACACCTGTGTGAAAGCCAAAGTCTTACTAGAAAGTTAACCAGTAGCTACAGCAGAATCATGGATTAGAATTGTCATTTCTGTCATTTGTTTCCATTCCTTGTTTCTCATCTTAATTCTAGTCTTGTATGAGAGCTGTATCAATTGTATCAGTGGGGTACTCCGGAAACTGGTGTTATTAAAAATTGGATAATACAAATAGTTTATATTCGGGCTTTTACAATGAGTGAACCACGTATCCTCACTTTAATTGCTTTTAGGTTGAGCTTATGCTGAAGATTGATCATAACTTATTTTAGTTATTCAATTTTTATTATAAACTGATTTTTATTTGACTATAAATTGCCTGAGGAAGGTTTATTAGACAAAATAGGTTCAAGAGAACATATCATGTTTTTCTGTTACTTCAGTGTTAATCATTTTATGTGGAAGGAAACCTCTACTTTGTTCAGGTGCAAAGTAAAAGACTTAATTACTAGGTAGGAAAGAAAAATGTGTCTTTTGGGGGGAGGAAGGCTTGGTGACTAGCTCTTTATTTTTATTCCCTGCAGTGAATTGCATTTTTGAATACTATGCTTGCTCCTTTCTTGCTGCAGCACTGAGTAGACTGTTAATATTGGTTATATTAATTTTGATAGGTCTATTGCATGTAATAGCATATATTAAAGTTTTAAATGTATTTCAAAAGAAATATTTTACTTTGTGTTGTTTAGTTGACAGTGCAGGTATTTGTCAGTTACAGTTACTGTTTGAATCAATGTTGTGTTATGTACATTATTTCTTAGATAATTTTGCTGTCCGTTTTAGATACTTCAATAGTTCTTTAAAAGATTAGTGTGAGGGACTGATAGAGTAGCTCAGTTGTTAAAAGCTCAAGGCCTTGGGTTCCATTCCCCAGCACGACGGAAGCCAGGTGGGGTAGCCTGTAATCCCAGCACTGGGAAGGTTGAGGCAGGAAGATTGCTGTGAGTTTGAGGCCAACCTGGGCTACATAGTGAGTTCATCATCAGCCAGCCTGGACTGCAGTGTGAGGCCCTGTCTCAAAAACAAAACAAAACAAAACTGATGTGCATTCACAAACAGTTTATCAGTATTCTAATAGGTTCAAGTTGGTTGTGTGACAATCACAAGTTTTTAGGTGTCCTTGGAAGGTCTGGCTACTAAAAAGAGTACACAGCATCTTTATATGTGTACTAATAACTTGAGACACACATGCCAGATATCTTTTTGTCTTTATGTGATTGTGATTAAAATATAGGTTGTCAGTTAAGGTATTTAATCATTTGATGGTATCATACATTAGTCTAAAATTGTGTCATTATTTGACACATAATCATGAATTTAGAGATACTGACAGGTGTTGATTTTTTTTATATTTAATGTTTATTGAGTCCCTGTTTACATGTTAGACAACATTGCTGATGTTGAAAACATAATGGTGAGCAACTCAGGGTTGTCCAGGCTCATATACTTTCTAAAAAGGAATTGGGAAAACATGGACAATTTTTTAATTGCAAATATTCAAGTGCAACAATGGAAAAGTACTGTGTTAAGATAGCATGCCGTAGGAATTATGTTAGTTGTCGTGTTACTTAAAAATTGCCCCCATTTAAGTTCTTAAAGTAGTTAACATTATTTCTTCTATTTTCTGAGCCTAGGGTTTGGGAGAGGATTAGCTGGGTAGTACCGGCTTGCGGTGTTCATGAAACTGCAGCCAAGATATAAACAGGCTAGTTATCTCAAGACTTCCATTAGCTTGGAAGATCCATTTTCAAGATGGCTCACTCACATAGCTGTTGGCAGTAGGTTTCAGTTCCTTAGGGCTGTTGGCCTAGATGCCACAGATTCTTTTTTGTGAGCCTTAAATGTTCCTACAGTATAAGATAACCTCCTCAAGAATAAGTGATCTGAGTGGGACAGAGGGATGGCATCTCCTTGTTCTTCTTAAACTTGATGTCTGGATTTCAAGGGCAAGCATTCCGCCAGTGGAATAATGGAAGGCAAGGTGAGGAAGGGAGGGAGTGTATGCATCGGACAGAAGATATGTTGCCTTTTGTGACCTTGGAAGTCATATATGATCAGTTCTGTTGCATTATGTTCATTCAGAGAGTCAAAAAGTCCTGCTCAGGTTCAAAAGAACAGGAAGTACACCATGCCTCCTAATAGGGAATGACAATTTGAACCACTAGCATGAATGTGATTATTTTTGTAAAAATACAATCTGCTGCAGAAAGGAGAACTGGAGGGAAAACTAGAAGGTCAGTTAATGTGCACCTAGTACTCCAGGAAGAAGATAATGGCAGTGTACATGGAGGATGGAGTGATGTGGCTAAGTATAAAAAGTATGCTATAAGAGGAACAGATTTTATTGATTGATAAAGGAGAGAGATACTGGGAATGACTCCCAGGTTTCTCATATGACTAAATGAGTGTGGTACGCTGGGTTAGGAAATCCCAGAGGATGTCGGGGTGAAAGTATTTTGTTTTCAGTGGTTATGAATGTAGTGTTCTGGGATAGAAAAAGATTCTGAGTCCCTTTCTGAACAATGAGTTTGAGTTACCTGAGAGTCATGTTGTTGAAATGGAATATGAAACGTTGCTAGTCTGGCTAGGGGAGTAGTAGTCTATATTAGAAATAATTTGAGAATTTTCAGCACGTAGATGGCAATAGGTATAAATGAAGTTCACTTAGGTGAATGTACTGAAAAGATAAAGATGGGGAAAACATATTGAAGAGTGTCAGTTTCTAATGATTGGTTAGAGGAGTTGACAGTGAACACAACTGAGGGCTGGCCTAAGGTTGGCAGAAACCGAGGAGATCACACATGAAAACCTAAGGCTGACAGTGTTTTAAGGTTATATCATGATCAAATTGGAGGACCGTGGATTACTTTTAGATTTGGCCTCTGGAGTGACTTCAGCAGAGTTGTTTTTGAAGAGAAGTGGAAATGAAGACAAGTTGGAGTGGTGTGAACGTGAGTGGGAAGGACAGTGGAGGAGATGGCAGGTGAAAAAGCTGTAATCAAAATGTTTGGTCAGGGAGGGAGGGAGAACTGGAGGTCAGTACTCACAAAGGAATTTGACATAAAGGATTGTTGCTTGAGTTAGGTGGCATGTACCTGTAGTCTGATCTATTTTAGAGACTGAGAGGCAGGAGGATCCCTTCATGTAGCGGTGTAAGACCGGCATGGACAGCATGGGGAGACCATGTCTGGAAAAAGTGATGATTTTTTTTTAGTTTTTTTTTCCTCTTTTTATTATGGAAGAAGATCAGCACCCTTAAATCTAAGGTCAGAAACCAGCACGTTTTAAGTTTTATAGTCTGGACATACAAAACCGTGCTTATTTACAAATTCCAAGAAGTCATTTTGCCTCAATAATTTAAACCCCTCCTACATATAATTGATTATATTCGGCCATTCAGAAAATATAAGCTTTTAACTTGTTAATGTACCATTATTAGTGTACATTGTGAGCTTTTCTCATTGGTGACCTGTATATTTTTGTTTTAGTAAATCTAGAATGTTTGTAAAAAACTGCAGTATTGACACAAAGCCAGGATAGATGATAGTACTGACATTTGTAATAGGAATGAACAAAAACCTAAGGATTGTACTTGAAAAACAACTAAGTAGTGAAATAAATGATAAAATACAATCTTGAGGAAATAAGGCATTATCTCTCAAAATAAACTAGTGACAATATTAACAGGCAGTGTCAGGATTTTGGGGGGAAATAAAATAAACGGTCAATTTTTTACTTTTGGGTTTATTATATCAACAGATAATGGAATAAAAGCAAGTTAATTGGTTTAAGATGTCCCCAGGGAAGAATAGACTTTTTTTTTTTTTAAAGATAGCACTAAAAACTGAATGGCCACAGAATATTGGGATATATTTTAAAAGAATGTGCAGAAAGAAACCTGGGGTAGAGTTTAATCAGTAAAGAATCTCATAATCCTGCCCCCACGTGCTGGAGGTAAGACTCTCCATGATGAGGTCACTGGCTCTGTGATTTGTCACCATAGGTAAGAGCCTAAATTGGTCCTCTTCTTAGAAGCTAGTGTTCTTTTTTTTTTTAATGCCGTGGAGAATGTTAAAGCTATGAGAATAAGACCAGAGTAATTACCAGTGAAGCTTGAAGTTTGCCTAACTAAACTAGCTTTATAAAATTTCAAGAGCTGTCTAGAAAGGTAAAATGACCACATGCTGCCTGTAGCATTTATAGGAGAGGTTTTGAAATAAGTAGTAGTAAACAGTGTAGTATGTGCTTGGTGTTGGAGGAACTGAGTGCTAATCATAGGTCTGCCACTGAGTCTTTGGGAACCTGGCAACACATACAACTTTTATATTTATACTTTTTTCTCTCTTTCTTAGAATATAATTGGAGGTAGGACTCTGATAAAATTCATATTGTTTTGACCATCACTTGACATTTTCCGTGCCAGTGTCATTAAACCCATTTAATAGTTGTGGATATATTTAAAAGAATGAGATGGCAATAACTTGGCAAGATTTCTTGGCTGGTAGAATTCTAACTGAAGCCTGTTGATAAAACTGTTTTTTTTTCCTCTCACCCTGTCCCTTACCCTAAAATGTTTTTGTTGCACAACATTCATTCATTTTTATGCTATTTCAACAGCTATTGCCATATCAATGTGTTACTGCTGTTATTTAGTTGCTATTCTCTATATTCATTTTCATATACTTAGACTTATTTCTGAAGGAAACTACTTGATAAATAAAGGCAAACCAAGCAATAACAAAAGCTAATAAGAAAACCTAGAAAGATAGGGAAGCCCCTCTTGCCTCTCTGCAACAAAAATTCAATGTGAAAAGTATGAAGAACCAAGGTACAAGAGAAAGGAATCTCTTAGGATTCGAAGCCAGAGCCTGGAAATTCTGTAACATTTTAGACAAGTGGATTTGGAGATCGGAGTTTGGATCCCATTTGACTGTAACCTTTACACAGTGTTGTATTACAGACAGACACACAGCCAGGAGCAACTGGATGTGATCTGAAAGAGAAAACTGGGTGGGAGACAACATAAGCCAGGTGTGGAGCCTGGATGGCAGAAAAGTGTGAAACTGATGATGGATCCCTCTTCAGAATGGGGAGAAGGGTAAAAGTCTGAAGAAGGAGCATTGGGGATTGGGATGCCTGCCTGAAAGAGCCATGGAGGTGACTGTGCAGATTAAAGAAGGACTTTTGTCAGCACTCATCATGAAGCATGCCAGTGAGATCTGAGATTTCAAGAAAGACCTGTGGGAAAAGTAAGGACAAGACCAGAAGGGCCCCTCAGAAATGAAACCTCAGAAGTGGGTGGACCTGAGGCTCGGACAGTAGATGGGGAGTTGGGGCCATGGTGTTGGGGGCAAGCTTGACTTCATATATTAAATCAAATTTTTCTTCTGAGAATGTACCATGAATGCAAGTAGTTTGGACAGTTTTCTTCAAGGAAAGACTTGTGTATGTGTCTAAACTATTCTCACATACCATCCTTTCAGAAGATGAGGAGTTGTCTAGATTCTGTCCCTACATGCCTTCTAGTTCTTGGGCTTTCCCTTAATTCATTTTGTGTAGAAGTGTCCTATGCTGCTTATTCACTCTTAATATCATGCAGTGACAGCATTAATCATGTTTAAATATGTTTAAATAATAATTAGGCTTTTTGGCTTGCCATGTCTTTGACTTTCTAACAAGGTATTTTGATAACTGTAGCCACAGTCTTCAACTGTTTTGGCACCAGGAACTGGTTTCATTGAAGATAGTTTTCTAGGGATTGGGGCTGAGGGGTTTGGGAACGATTTAATACGCACATTGCATTTATTGTGCTTTTAACATTGTAACACATAACAAAATAATTATACAACTCACCATAATGCAGAATCAGTGGAATCTTTGCACTTGCTTTCCTGTAACTACAGAGTTCCACCTGGGTGATGGGAGACAATGCCATCCACTGCTCATCTTCCAGGAGGTGGAGCTCAGGGGAGTGATGTGAGCAACAAGGTGGCTCACCTCCTGCTTGCAGCCTGGTCCGTGGCCTGGGCACCTCCAATGAACAGAGTAGAAAATCCAGTTTTTTTTTTTTTAAGAGTAATAAGAGATTTAGAACGCCAGCTTCATGTCGGCCACTACCTTTTTACTGACTTAAGAGCTGGGAGCACTTTTGTTTTCTTCTCGCAGTATCTTTACTTAGAACTTTCTCTTTCTATCCAGATCAGCTTAGTGAATTTTGTTGTTTTATTTTCTTCTTAGCTCTATTTCTGAAGCTGCCAGACTTGTTCGTGCTTTGATTTTATTTATCTCTGTTAGATTTCAATTGCTTTTCTTTTCTTGATGTTTAGTTGGCTCTCATAAAATGAATAATCATGAATAACTAATAAAAAGGCTATATTACAGCATCAATTTTTGCCCATGAAATCTAGAGAGCACTATCCTTAGAGATTCTGTCCCCTCTGGAAAAACTCATTCTGGTGTTTATATATATATATATATATCTATATATACACACATACATACATACATACATACATACATAATAAATACCCATGTACCCATGTCTAAACATACCTCTACTTACATGTTTTTACATAGGAATATACAGTGTGTATACCATATAATGTTTTTAGAATGATGTACTATGGGCTTGTGTATGTGCCCGTGTGTATGCGTACATATATGTATATATGTACAAACATACATATCACCACATATGATCCATTCATGTCAGCTTTTGCCAGAGAACTCAGGAATATAAATAGTTAAAATTGTGTCCTTATTTCCCGATGTCTGCATTTCATTCCAATTTCTAATGTTTGTTCTTTACTAGTCCTTTTAATAAACATGTTCTTAACTTAAGGTGAAAATCACTGGTTATAGGAGTTATTTAAGAGCTTCATTATCTTTTTCCAGCTTACCAGACCCTTTCTGTGACCTGATACAATTGGTTACATCTCAGTGAGTAAATGTAGTATAATAAATGCATATAATTTTGATTTTTTTCTTAGTGTATAGAGTGAAGCTCATGCCTGTTGCATAGGAGAGTATTATTTTCCTGATAAGCATTAATCTAGGCGTGGAGTCAGATCTAGCTTCTTTAATCTCAGATTTTTCATTGTAAAATAAGAAAGTTACAAATACTAAGACGCTTTTAAATTTCTTTTTAGCTCTGAAATGTATGAGATTTTGAGTTTATGAAGTTCCTAGTTGGCAGATACTAAATCATTGGAACATGTTTAGCCATGGTTCAGAATTTGTTGTCCATAAATGTCACTCAGAAGCATATGATCTAAGCATTAACATCTTTTTCCCTACACATTATAAAGTACAGATTTTTAAAAATGAAGTGGTTAAGTGGTGTATTTAATTTGCTGTTGTTACAGGTTATTATTTGGAAAGCACAGGATAAATTTTGTTATCAGTACAAACGATAGCCTCCCAGAACTTGTGAACTTCATTTGTAATTATATCAAAACTTCATTTTCATTGGAGAGTGTTTTGTTTTTTAAAGTCTATTCATGTTAGTTTTGTGGAAAGGTTGAGGTTTTCAATTCATTCCTTTAGCTGCCATAAAAAAGCACCATAATCTGAATGGCTTTGAGCGTAAATTTATTATGCAGAACTGCTGGAAGTGAGTTCTTCATTGTAAAATGTGGGCAGTGCCATCCTTTCTGTGACACCTGTAGGGAAGAAGCCTTCTCTGCCTCTCTCCTCTGCCTTTTCTCTGTCTAGCTTATGGCCTGTGCAGGCAATCTCTGTCATTCCTTGACCTGAAGATGCATCATTCTATTCTTTGTCTTGCTTATCATGTGGTTATTTTGGTCTCCATTCTTATATGGACACAAAGGCTGTAGGATTAAGGGCCTGCTCTATACCAGAACGTCCTCATCTTAGTTACATCGGCAGTGGAATATGTTTCCAAATACAGTCACATATTGAGATATTGGGTATTAGGATTTTGACCTTTTCGTGGGATGTGTTTTAACCTGTAATAGTTGATGAAAAGATTCTGATTTTATATAATAATATAAACGCCTGCATTACTGTGTTCTCCTTTACTTCAGAGTCAGTTCAACAGTGCCAAAGTTCTTTTCATCTGCTGAAAAAACATCCAACTCTCCTTTGCTTCTTGTATCTTCTTGTTAAGTAAAACCCTTTTTATAGATCCCGAGGGAATGTTCTAACTTGTCTTCATACAGAACTAAGAAAGAAAGTACACAATTAAAGTCAATTTTGTATGTATTGCATTACAAAAAAAAATAGGTTGCCATGGGACAGAGATAACTTTGAATCTACCTTAATATATTTATAATTCCATGATATAGTATGGAACATAGTGATAGGATTATACCTGTGTGGGTAAATTAAATTTTGTATAGTATTTTTAGATTTAGAAAATGATAGAAGATTAAAAGGGGGTGGGGACTTTATCCTTTTTCATGTCATTTTATTTTTAAATATTTGAGTATTTGCATTTGAAACTAATGAAAGGATCATTGCATACTTTGTTAGTAATCTTACACACTACTACTCTGTACACGAAACAGTAATTATTTCAGTAAAAGCGGCTTGCAGAAATAATGGTGAAGATAATTGCAGCAATATACCAATTTTTGTAGACTTGCACGTAAAATTATAGTTGCAACAAAAATCATGGGATTGATCAAATCATGAGTTTGTTTTACTAGCAAACAAAATACTAATCCCAGTGTTGTATTTTCCTTTTGAAAAAATATTCACTTAAAAATTACATTTTCCTTATTTAAAGTTTAGCAATTAATCATCCAAAATAACTAAACTTCTCTTACTTCCCAGTTACAATTTTCTTTCTAAATTTAGTGTGTGTGTTAATGTTCATGGAACCAAGTAATTTGGGTTAATATACTTAATGCCTGTTTTTGTTATATATGTCATCTACTTCAATGATGACAAATAGGTTAGAAAAATATTTCTCAGTTTTACTTTCGTAAGATTAAATGATTTCAATATGCACTTGGAGGGTTGAAGTAAAAATTCTGAGAACCAGGGACATTACTCTACATTAGAAGTGAAACTGTCAGTTTCCCTCATTTGACTGGGTTTGGATTGTTATTTGCAGAACTATTTTATCTTAATTGTATGCAGGTAAAAAGGTAATGTTTGTAACTTTTGAAATTGTAAAATGCGGGACAGATACAGTAAGATGCCATTGATTAGTAGTAGTCTTGGAACTTAAATGGAACATTAAAACTAAATGTCTTCTGATTAATACTGATATGATTAAGATACCAAAATTTTAGGAATCATGGACCACAGTTTTTTATGAATAATAGTTACTTAATAGTGACTCTCCTGAAAATAAGGTTAATATCACCAGCTTTGTCCATTTCAGGAAGATTATCAGATGGGTGGAAAAAGAAACACAGTTGGTTCTCATTTTTCTCAGTGGTACTGTTTTCCATAAAGTTGCTACAGTCACTGAATTAGTGAATAGTGTGAATCATTGCTTCTAGATGAAATATAGATTAGGTTCCTTTTATCCTCTATAGTATTTTTTTGCCCACAGATCAAAATGTAGCTTTGTTTTTATTAAAAAAAATTACCTTATTTTATATCTGATTTGTTATTTTATACATATTTCTGACTCATTCACATAAACTGCTAACAACTGTATATCATGTCCTCACAAAGCTTATCTAACACCTGTGTTTTTCACTAAGGCACATCGCAGGTTTTGGCACATGTAGATCCTACATAGCATAAAACAACATTAGCAGAAAGTACAGAAATGTACTAACACAAAAAAGTTGCTGTGAGTTAGAGGCCAGCCTGGGTTGCCTAGTGAGTTAAGTACTGGTCTGAATTAGAGAGCAGAACCCTTTCTGACAGAGAGAGAGAGAGAGAGAGAGAGAGAGAGAGAGAACCTAAAGACTTTTATCTTAATGTCTTTTTAAATTTTACCTTTTTTTACATATAGTGTCCCTTTCCTCTTACCACCCCAGCTTTCCCTCTTCCTCTCCACAAAGTCTATATTCTTTTGTTCGTATTTCTTTTTAATGGTTTGGTTTTCTCATATTAGAGAAACTATATAATATCTAACTTTCTGGGTCTGAGTAATTTCGCTGAAAATAATGGTCTCAAGGTCTGTTCATTTTCTTACAAATGACTAAATGTGTCTTATTCATGGTAGAGTAATATTCCATTGTGTGTATGTACCACATCCTCTTTATCCAATCATCTGTACTTGAGCATATCGGCTTCTTCCAAGATTTGGCTCTTATAAATTGTGCCGCTATAAAAATGGGTGTGCATGTATTAGTATTGTATGATGACTGTAACTCCTTTGGGAAGATACCAGGAATGGTATAGCTGGATGAAATAAAATACCGATTTTCATTTTTTTGAGGAATCTCCCTACTGCTTTCCATAGTGGTCTTACCAGTTTACAGTCCCACCAGCAATGAAGGAAGGTTCCTTTTTCCCCACAGCCTAGTCAGCATTTGTTGTTGAGTTCTTGATAGTAGCCATTATTACTGGAGTTAGATGGAACCTCAGTATTGTTCAAATTTGTGTTTCTCTGCTGGGTAAAGATGTTGAACCTTATTCATGTATTAATTGCCCATATGTGTTTCTTCTGAGCACTGTATTCATTTCACATTCCTATTTTTTTATTGCATCTTTTATTTTGGAGAGTCTAATATTTTCAGTTCTTTGTATATTCTTGATAATATTTCTCTGTCTGAGGAGTAGCTAGCTGGCAAATACTTTTCTTCATTCAGTGGATACTCTCTTCACTTTTTTGGTTGTTTCCTTTGCTATAGAGAAGTTTTTCAGTTTTATATAATCCTGTATGTTGATTGTTACTGCCATCCCTTGTGCTTTGGGTGTTTTATTGAGAACATCCTCGCCTATGCCTATTTTTCTTCCAACAAGTTTAATATTTCCATTTTAATGTCTTAAGTCTTTGATCCATTTTGCTTTGATTTTGGTGCATAAGTGAAGTTGTGGGCCTAGTTTCAATCTTCTGCATATTTCCTCAGTACTATTTGTTAATGAGGCTGTCTTTACTCCAGTATATTTTTTTTGGCTTCTTTGTCAAAGATCAGATAGTTAATGCTCTGGTTACTCCAGGATGTTTCTGCATCCTCAGTTCTATTCCATTGATTTGTCTGTTTTTTGTGCCATTTTTTAATCACTATTGCTGTGTGACATAATTTGATACCTGGTAGCATGATGCCTCCAATTTTTTTTTATGACTTTTGGCTATTGGCCTCTTTGTGCTTCCATATAAATTTTCAGATTGTTTTTTTTCTGTGAAAAATGCTATTGATATCTTGATTGGGATTGCATTGAATCTGTGTATCAGTTTAGGTAGTATGGTCATTTTGACAATGTTGGTTCTGCCTATCCATGAATATGAGATGTCTTTTATAAAATTCTCTTGGATTTCTTTTTTCAATGTACTATAGTTTTCAGTGTTGACATTCTTCACTTGCTTTATCAGGGTGATTCATAAGTATTTGATTTTCTTTGAGGAGACTGAATGGAATTGTTTTTCTGAGGGTGTTGTATTTTTTCAAAGCATTTTTCTGCATCTATTAATACGATAATGTGGTTTTTTGTCCTTGGTTTTGTTGATGTGTATTACATTGTGTTTGCGAGTGTTGAACCAGCCTTGCATCCCTGGGATGAAGCCAGCTTGATTGTATTGTATGATCGTTTTAATAATCTGTTGCATTATGTTTGCAAATCTAATTGATTTATTAAGGATTTATTTATTATTTATTTATTGAGGATTTATTTATTAACTTATTAAGGAAATTGGCCTGTACTTTTTTCTTTGTTGGGTCTGTATTTTGTTTGGGGATCAAGATGATACCTGCTTCCGCGCAGGAGTTAGACAGTATTCCTGTCTTTCAGTTTCATTGAAGAGTTTAAGGAGCATTGGCACTAATTTTTCCCTAAAATTCTGATTTGATTGGTAATTGCACTGTTTCTTCAGCTATATGTAAACATGAACTTGCCACAGAGCTCAGTGTTATATGTTGAACTGTGTCACTCCAAAAAGAGGTATTTAAGTCCTGTTCCCTAGCAAATCAGAATATGAAATAGGTTCATTGCAAAAAGGCAAGAACCACAGGGCCAGGAAGCAGATCCAAGTGTGCTTGCCCCAGGAATCCCAAGTTGGGAGATGATAATGCCTGTGACAGAATGCAAAAAAAAAAAAACAAAAAAAAAAAACTTTCTTGATATGGTAGAAATGTACTATGTTATGATATGATGATATTGCAGACTGTGTACATTTTTCAAAACTTGTCACAATTTCACTTGAGAATGGAGAGCTGTTGTAAACTCTACTATCAGAGAGCTGTTTAAAACATTTAGGATACAATAAGTGCTTATATTGAAGATGCAGTGAATATCCTGTTAGGTCACATGATAAAACTATGTTCTAAGATTGCACAAAGAGCAGTTTTGTCTATGACAAAATCTCTGATAAGTATTGGCTGTAAAATTAAAATTGTTATATCTCATAAATTGTTATATCTCAGTACCTTAGTAATGGTAATAGACTAATGCAAAGGTACTGCATGAAATGTTGGTGAAATGCAAATACACAGAAAATCATTAGTTACAATTTTATTGTTTGAGTGACTTTAATTCATGTATAGTTGCACTAAAACATTTCAAATGGTCAGGTAGCTCTCCTCCTATTCCCTGTTTGTACTGATGTGCTTTCTAAAACAATATTTTTGCCTTTTTAAGCTATTCTGCCACTTGTGGCATACAAGGTATAGACTTTTGGGCTGGTTTTCTTTATTTAGCATAGTGTTGGTTCTTTGGTATACTCCAAAGATGAAGCAGGATGGTGCTTCTTTGTATGTTCTTAATGATGAAAGTGTTGGATTTCCTTACAGTAAGGAATTCACAGAACTATCATTCTGTGAGACATTGAATTGTTCCAGTTCTGTTGTGATGTAGTGTGTTGCATTTGGCCAATTTCATGACCATAAATTTAATAAGGTGTCATCTGTTCCTTTTACCCCTACCATAGCTACAGTGCCTCCTTTATGATGTATACACAATGAATATTAACAGATAGGAAACATGCTTTTTTTGTAAAGAATCAATTTTTGTGTCATGGTGCATTTTAGCATGCTTAACATTTATCCAGCAAGCATTAAGTAATTTATGTGCTATTAGACTAGCTACTTTAGCATACATAATTCTGTGACACTTAAACTTTCAGATTAGAATAAAACATAATTTTTACTTAGTGTAAGATTTAATACAAATAATGAAAGTAGGTAACCACAGCTTTCAGGTGGATTATAGATTAAAATATTGGAAAAACTACTTAGTTTTATTACAGAGAGAACCACTTCTTAGTAGTTATGATGTTAGAAGTAATTGTAGCTTAAAGTATCATTTAATAAGGCAGTTCCTGGGAACTGTATAGTGTTCTCCCTCACTGTCAGTAGCTTGGCCAGGAGAGTCAGCTATGCAGTGATTAAAAAATTATGTACTGTGGAAGAACAGAAAATTAAAATTTTGTAAGTAAGCTGTTAAAATTTTCATCAGATATTTCTGCATTTTCTTTTCTCCTACTATACACATTGAGGACCAATATTTCAAAGGTGCACTAACTTTATTTTTTTATTTTTAAAGTAGATTGTAGTTCTCATGTAGATTATCAAATAGCATTAGAAAACCATTGGTATTCATGGAGTCATTGAACAATAATAAAAACCTCATAATATTTTTATGTAGACAGTATAATTTTAGAGCGGTTGTTATAATATGTGTGTGTGCACCCGTGCACGCTCATGCATGTGTGTGCGTGAATGCTGTGTAACATAAGGAACTTGAGATTGCCACAACTTACACTTAAGTTAGTCAAAAAAAAAATTAGATTGATGGCCGCAGGAAAGAAGTGTAGTTTGAAAGAACATTGATGGTACAGTTTGGAAAAGCACTGACGACCTCATCCCTCTGTCATACAGTGCACGGTCATCTGACTTTAACTTTCTCAGATCTTTTGATATAAACATAGTTGCACATTTCTTTTAGATGATGAGTATCCCTAGATGATGGGAATCAAGTATAAATATATCAGGAAAGAGTTGTTAAGTCATGTTAAAACTAAGCAGTTGATGTAAGTTACAGTTAACTCTAGACTTTGTTCAGCTTTCAGTCATTTTTTTCTCTAGTGTCTTTTGTTACGGGGTCCGTTACAAGAGGCCGTATTGCATTTAGTTGTCACATCTCTGTAGGAACCCATTAGTTTTTCATCATGTTTTGACCTTTCCAGATATTTGAAAAGTATCTTTTTGTCTGTCTTAGAAAGCAGACTGTGTGTCTCACTTTCTCGTTGCTGGGACAGAATACCCAGCTTTCACAGTTTAGTAGAGGAAAGATTTAACACAGTTTCAGAAGGTCACAGCTCACACATGAGCTGGCAATGGCGGAAGCACATCGTACGGAGAAGAGCAGGAGAAAAGCTGTTCACATCACTGCTGACATGAAGCCGAGCAATGGAGGAAGAGTGTGGCTGCCCTTCCAGGTCTTGCCCTAGTGACCTGCCCCCTCTGGGTGAGGTCCCAGTGTTCCATCCCCTTTAGCCAGGATCTCCACCTCCCAGCAGCATGTTGCTATTTTTTTTCCTATTTTCTTTTATTTTTCTTCTCCATTTTATTGATATGTATAAGTGCAAAATTTAAGGTTTGCAATGAAGTTTAGCATTTTGTGCAGCTACGTATCTTGTCAAGGTGACAAGGACTTTCCCTCTCTTCTTTTGTCCCTCCTCCTACCAACCCCTGTATACCTCCCTCCCTGCCCTACCCGCCTGTTTCATTTTGTTTTTCATTTTAAGTTCCATGTTCTACAGCTTCCAGATACATGAAGCTTTTGGGAGGACACTAAATCCTAACCACAACACTAGGTATTGAACATCATTTAGTCTTTGTAACCTCATGGTTATGAAGAAACTTCAGTTACTCCTCAGTGGCTGTTGTTTCATGTTTTCTAACTTTACCTCAAGCTAATGTGCTCTTGTATTTGGCCCTCCATCTATGTGATCCAATCAAAAGCCCAAACAGTGTGTACTAGGTAAGTTGAGAGGAGAGAGAGGTCACTGTAGAGCTCTTAGGCTAGCTATCACTTGTTGAAATAGTGATAGGTTTTCCAAAGAGGTAGGCATGCTTCTTGCTGAGAACCGCAGAGCAGCATTACTTTGCTAAATTCACTGTAATCCTGAGATGATTATGAGCACTGGTAAAAAAGTAAGTTAGTTAGTGACTTCTGTCTGTGCAATAGGAGTAACAGTTACGGAACTCAGGTAGTCATGTTCCAGCTACAGATTGGAATGCTTTGTGTTTCTATTTTTTGTGTATTTGGTGTCTCTCCCTTCCTGTAGTATTTGTGAGTCATGGCTTCACATTATATCACTTGATGTGTTTTTATACCTCTATAAGAATTCAGACCATACTCCAGTCTAGTTATATCAGGATGGAGTTTGGGGCAGACTTGGAAATCAGTAATTCTTAAAACTACACAGAATATTCTGCTTGGTAGCCAAGAATGGAACCTGTGGTTTCAGATGTAGTAACGTGACCAATTAACCAAGTTGCTTATTAAAATCAGCTAGGGGCCTCTTCAGTTTCTTCCCTCACTCTCCCTCTCCCTTTATTATTATTCTAGTGAATCAGTGTTAATTGATGAGAGCATATAGCCTTGCTTTGGATGTGTTGAGAAATAACCCAGAATCAGTTTATTAAGTACTGTTTTTCGTGCACTCTTTTTGAGGAGATAGCCTATTTATTTAAGTGAGTTTGTATGTTCACTTTTACTTTATTTTAATATATTTGTGATAGTGTATTTGTATAATCTCTGATAAATTAGGGTTGCCAGCCTGTGTCTGTTGTGTTACTGCATTTTCATCACTCAATAATGTCTGGCACATGGTATGTACTAAAGGAATGTTTCAAGAATGACTCTCACTGAATTTTGGGGGCTTTTAAAGGAATGGCTCAGAGGGTAAAGTGCTTGCCTAGCAAGCGCCAAGTCAAGCACTAAGTACCTGAGTTCCATTCCCCAGCAACACATAAACTGGACGTGGTGGCACAGGTCTGTAATCCCAGCACTTGGGAGGCTGAGGCAGGAGGATTGCCACAGGTCCAAGGCCAGTCTGGGCTACAGAGTGAGAGACCTTGTCTCAAAAAAAAAAAAAAAAAAACCACAACAACAAAAAAAATACTGAATTTTGGGGAGTATGTACTTTACTGTTAATCTATATGTACTACTTAAAAAAATTGTAGTAACTGTATTGCACACAAGAAAAAGATCTTCCATAAAGCAAAAGGACTAGATTTACTCCTTTTTGAAGATTTTCTGCAGGTTAGGGTTGCTGTTATAGGCATTATTTTTGAACAAAAAACATACTGAAGCTATGTTTTCATACCTGTTTCTTGTATCTCAAACTTTAAAAATGTATAGCAAAAAGTAATGGACAAGCAGGAGATTTTTAAAGTTTATTTTTACATTTGGCTTCATGATAAACCGGGCAGGAGCTTGACATTCGTTAGTTACTTTTCGGTTGCTGTGACTTAACACCTGACATACACAAAATTGGGAGGAAAGGTTTATTTTAGCTTACAGTTTCAGAAGGTCAAAGTTCATTCATTGGCGGCAGGCAGCAATCGAAGTACGTGGCAGAGACAGAGCTGGAGGCAGCTTCTCACAACATCACAAACAAGCAGGCAAGTTGAGACTAGTTGAGACCAATCCTAGTCCTCAAGTTAAGCAGGAAGCAGCTTATATATCCTTCCAGGTCTCAACCCAGTGATTAGCCCCTCCTGGATCTAGATATGGAAGGTGTGGCCACTACACGCCGTAAATCTTAACTTAAACACCTATAATCCACCCCTCCAGACTAGGCCTCAATCTCCCAGCAGCACATGGTTCCATAGACAATCTGTAACATTTACATACATGATACTTTCGGGGGACATTGCAGATGCAAACCACAATAACATGTCAATCAAGTGTTAGTTTTATTTTACCCAGAGTAACCTGTCTTGAAATACGGGGTGGGAAATGAAAACTAGATATTGAATATGATTGACTTGTTATGAAGGTCTGTAGTAATTTGCCCAGACTAAATTTTGATTTTCTTTTTGGAAGTAGAAAATAAATTTATTGAGAGAAGTATACATAAAGGAGAAACAGAGGTTAAAAAGTAGGAACTCCCCTGCAAGGAGGAGGAGGGGCAAGGGCGCCAATTATTTGTCCCTTACATCATCTTTTATAGCTTTTCTATGGATCATGTATATTAATTTTCCTATACAGAGTTGGTCTTTACTGATTGGTGCATATTAGCATAAAATTAGTTCACTGGTTTAAGATCAAATTCAGAAAGCCTTTAAGTTTTACTCTACAAGCACGGAGGAGAAGGAAATTGCCTAGATATAGGTCCAGTAGTTCTAGCCAAGATAACTAAAAGTGCTTATTAATTAATCTGTATTATTCAGAATCAGAGAATTGCTATTATCAGATTTCTCATGTTTTAGGGCTGAGTGTATAAAAGCAAATAGAAGTTATCTTTGACTACTTAATATCCTTCTGTGGTTTAGATTATTTTTCTATTTTGCCTTCAAACCCGGCAATGCTTTAGCTGTGTAAATTTTGCTGAAGTTCTTCCCACCCACCTCATTCAAGATACTGAAAGTGGAACACATGCCTTTTTACAGTGCGCTCTGTTTCTGGCCCTGCGTCAATCGGTATTGCTTAGAGATGGGGTCTTGTTGAGTCATTCAGGTCGAATTCAGACTTGCGATCCTTCCTTCTTGGCCTTCCAGAGTGCTGGGGTTCCAGGTGTGTGCCACCGCACCCAGCTCATCCTTTTTAAAAATACAAGTAACAGTTTGGAAAACAGAAAGTAAGTTTTCTTCCATATTACTCTATTTCCTGTGAGCTGGCATGAACCCTGTGTTGCCAGGTCATGTCTTCCTTAGTCTGTTAAACCTTTTCACACCCAGGCTCTTCCTGCATCTCCTCATATACATAATCTCCTCTGCTTTGCTCTCATTTGCCTTTTTTGTCCATTACTCATCTGCCACAAGACTGTGTTCTCTCTCTGTCTGTCTGTCTGTCTCTCCTTTTTCTCTCTCTCTGACAGGATCTCACTCATTAGTCTAGGGTGGTAGCTTGACCTCACTATGTGGCTGTGTAGTCCATGCTGACCTTTAACACAGCAATCCTCCCGCCTAAGCCTCCCGAGTACTGGCATTACAGGTATCAGGATTATACCTGGTTTATGTGGGGCTGGGGAATTGAACCCAGGAATCTAGGGCCTTACTTTAGCTAGGCAAGCGCTCTAACCACTGGGCTACACTTCCAGCCTCAGCCATATATTTTTGTGACTTATCTGTGATTCTTTTGTTCTGAGTATCATTTCCTCTTCTCACTGTATTCTTTCCCTAGTCTGGTGCATTCTACCCTTAGGACTTTAAGTGCAACCCATGTACCAAGATCTCACAGATTTGTATCTATAGCCAAGGTCCTATAGGTACATAACATTTTTCCCCTGTTAAGGATTGAACCCAGGGTTCACTGAGCTGCATCCTGGGCCCATTTTTTTCCCCTTTAGAGGCAGAGTCTCTGGTTTGCTAATCTGCCAGGTTGAACTACAGCTTTTTCTTTTACTTCAGTCTCCAGAGAGCTGAGGGGGCTTAATTGATGTCACCAAGTCTGGCCTGCACTTAGGTATCTATTTGACATATTGAAGTCTTGGATGTCTCAGAAATTTCTTAATCTCCTCATGTCCAAAACCAGCTTCCATCTTAGCAGATATGTTCAACCTTGGCCTCCTCTGTATGTCTACAGGGAAATGTGGGGTGGAATTGCCCTCTTTTAAAAAAATATTATAATAAAAACTTGTAAAAGGAAGTTTTCTTGCTAATGTGTGTTAACTATATTATATATTTGTGTGTTGCCCAAGACAACCTTTTCTCACTCTAAAAAATGAGGACAAAACATGATGGGCTACAGGTTGGACATGACTGTTTAGTGAATGGAATTTCTGTGGTCCACAAAACTATATGCTGCTTCTTGGTGTTCTCTTCTTTCCCACTTCCTGTATCCCAGAAACATTGTTTGATTTATTTTTGCTACCTGTAATATTTTTGAAAGACATCATTTTCTCTTTATCTTTCTTAACTAACACAGTCATATCTACTGTCATTTTTACTTGGATTACTGCTGTAATTAATAGCATCTAGAACAAATTCTAAATACAATGTGGAACTCCTTCCTTTCTTAAAATCTTTTGATAGACTCCTGTGATGCTTTCTGTAGATGTAACCCTAGGTACATGTGTTAAAGTCTCAGAATCCAGCGTAGCTCTATTGGATGGTAGAGCCTTGTGAGAGGTTCTTAGGTTATTGGACTTGTGGCCTCAGCAAGGATTACAGAACCTGTGTTCTCATCTTCCTGGTTTTGTTTCTTGGCTCGTGATGTGAGCAGTTTGCTCTGCCTTGTGCCATCTACCATAGCTATCCTCACCTGAGGCCCAAAGAAATTGATTAGTTCAGTCTTAAGCTGGAACCTTCAAAATTATAAGGCAAAATAAGCCTTTTATAAGGTAACTGTCTCAGGTATTTTTTTAACAGTTACACATAGCTCATTAGTACATTTCCTGTTGTCTTTGTCCACATAAATTTTTACAGGTCTGGCCTGATCCTGCAGGGATATTTGTTGCTGCTTCCCTCATGAGTTTCATTGCTAATTGTACTTCCCATGTTCTATGCTCCTGTCATTTCGTCCTTACTTCCAAGCTCTGCTGTTCACTCTTCTTCCTTCTCTCTTAGGGCATTTGTATATGCCCCTCTGTTCCTTTCCTGAGTCCCCACATTGAGGATTCAACACTGAGCTTTCACACTGAACTGTATCTCCAGCCAACCTTTTACCTTTGATTTGAGGCAAGATCTGACTAAATCACCAAATTGTCCAGACTTGAATTTGTGATTCACATGTCTCAGTTTCTCAGTGCTGAGATTACAGGTCAGAGCCACTGGGCCCAGCTTGTATCAATAACTTAAAGGACAGGTGCACAAAATAGTAGATAATAAGTTTCTAATAAATGGGTGAAATTTCTTTATTGCATCTGAAAAGTACTATATTTTGTATATTTAAAAAGCTCAGTACATCTTTTGATTCTAAGTGAATTCATGCTCAAAAGGTACAGAGTGCATGCTGCTGTACTGTTTCTCGATTAGATGTAGTAGAGTTTAATTTCTCTCTTCACCAGAACCTACAATTTAAAAAGAGGTCACTCTGAGGGAGGGACTAGAAATATAAAACAATAGGAAGCTACTGGAAGGTAACTAGTTATACTTTTTTTGATAGTAGATTATTCCCTATTATTATTTCTTTGGTCATTTTGTTGCTTCCAGTTGTCATCTGTGTTCTCTCTCCCTAATAATTGTTTTTTAATCTAATAAATTATTAGCTCCAGTTTACTTTGAACCTAGAGGAATACAGCTTTTCTCAAAAACATGACGTTTAACAACAGTTTGCTTTTAAAACAGCTGTTTGAAGTTTGGGAAGAAATAAAGGAATACAATGTTACCTTAGGAAAATGTTAGAAACTCAGCTTTCCAGGGTAGTTCACACATTCCTCTTGCATTTGATGTACTGATGTGATTCCATCTGCTCTGCCTGCCAAGAATATTCCAGAACCCTGGGCATCATTGATAAACCTGTTAGTGAACAACTCAGGGACAACTGATATTCTTTACCCTTCCTGCTGTGTTTCAGTAAAGGTACAGAACTCTGTATTGGCTATAGAGGAGGGGGGGAAGAGAAAGGTATTTTTGACGTCCCTGTCAGTAGAAGTTGGAGATACCCTGGGCAGAGCTGATTTTTGAGTGTTTTAGTTAAATCTAATATTATACTCCACAGTCAGTGTGAAGTGAGAAAGGGCGACCCCCATATGGCCAGATGCATTGTACTTATTATGGTTTCATTTAACTTCACCACCATAACAGTTGTTCTTCTAGCATTAAAGCCCGGTTCATATTCGGTGTCCAGAATATTGTTGAACTGACTTAGCTCATGTGTTTAAAATATTGCTTCATTTGTGTATGATTGTACTTTTAGCAGTACTTTCACTTGCACTTACACTAGTGTGCTTTGCAATGAATAAATCTGGACCAGCATTCTTATTCTTTTACAGTGTTTGTCATTATGTACACAATATGCCTGACTACTGCATGTGGATGATGAATGCCATAATAGACCTTAAGAGAGAGGACAAACTATAGCAATAGTACTGAAGAAAGACTATGGTAATTACTGGATTAAGAAAAATTTATTATATTGTACAGATGGAAGTGTTTAGGCAGGTGTTTTAAATTTTTTCTGAGTTCATCCATCTTTTTATGTATACTTAATTGCTAGAAATATCAACTCCTTTGCAGACATGGTTTTACAAACTGAACATTTAGTTTTGAGTATACATAATATGCACACACTGTCTTTTGGGGATTATGGTTAGTCTAATCCTTTTAAGCAAAAAAATCATAAAAATATCGCTTCTTTATAAACCACTTGGCATCCTTGTCCGGGCTGGGCAGAAAGAGGAAATCTGTTTATATGCTACACTCTCTGTGAAAAGAATAGTAGGTCTCAAAATCTTACTTTCACACATCACAGTAACAAAAGGGCCAGGAGGTTACAGAGCATTTTGCAGTAATTCATGTAAAAGAGATTGAACTAGTAAAGGATAGTTCATAAACTTTAAAAAGGAGTTGGAAGCTGTTCAACACAGATCTTATAAAAAGAATCCAGTCCTAGGACAGTATTCTCTGACAAATTTTCAGAAAAGTTTCGAAGATGATTTGGGAAAGTGCTATGTGCCAGGATAGGTTTTTAATATGAATTTTATCTGTTCTGAGAATTATACCTGTTCTTACGGATTTTTTCCTACTGTTTTTAAAAAAAACAAAATTTAATGTCATTTTGTTTTCCCTTCTTCATATTCTTCATATTTTAAACCTCAGAAGGCTCTTGTTGTGTTCAGCAGGGCTCTCTCCAGAAACATGAAATTGAGGTGTTACTGTACTAGACATTTGAGATAGATGTGAAAAAACTAATTATTCAAATTATGAACCATTTAGTACATTATATTCTAATTCATATATTAAGTAATTATAACATGTAATTGCATACTAAGCATAGTACATTAAATTAGTAAACTACATAGTATTGTAAACTATTACAGAAAATCCCTTAATATAGCTCATTTGACACCTTTATATCTAAATTTGTTCATGTTTTATGTTTGGCAGAAATTGAGTAATTAAGAATATATGTTTGAATTTACTGCTTTATGTTTGTGATATATTTTTTAAAAGAATCTGAGCTGTATATTACTATAGACAAAATAGTTACCTGGCTCTTCATTTTCTCATCTGTGATACTATGATAAATTTTTTTTCTGGATTTTTTAAATCAGGTTAGACAATATATAAAAGTAGCTGGCATAGAGATGATACTCCAGAAAGTAACTCTTCTGTATTTTCTTATGTTAATAGTAAATAATGCTGCATTTGAAACTTCTCACTTTGGTATAAATATGTATAATTAATAATCTAGTAATCCTCACATGTTTTAGCTGAACTTTTTAATTTTCTTCTGCATTGTTGGGCATGAGTTCAGAGCTTACAATTGAGCTCCATCCCTAGTGTCCACTCCCACCCGCTGATTGCCTTGAATTTGACTTAATGCCTGTCTGTGTAAGTAGCCCCAGATGGGCTTGAAATTGTGACCCTTCTATCTCAGCCTTCTGAGTGCTGGTATTACAGGCATGTGTCACCATGCTCAGTGTAATCATTGATTTTAATTGCTATACAGAATGCTTCCTGACTGGCATTTAGTGGGTTTTTTGGGGGGATGTGGATGGGCTGGTCTTCACTTTTTGAAATGTATTTCTGAAGCAATAGGGTATCTCCATGTAATTTGACACAAAGTAAGAATTAGTTGAAAATGTTTCTTGTTTTTTTAAAGCTATTTCCCTAGTCTTACTGAATCTTAACCAGCTATAAAATGCATAGTATACAAGAAAGATAGCTGACAGAGCCACATTCTGTAAGAAAATGAATGTAATATCTTTCTTAACTGTTAAACAATCACTAAGGTAACTAATTCTCTAGTTGAAATACCATCTGAGATTTGGATTTTACAAGAGCACTGAAAGTTAGAATCTTGATGGTGTCAGGAATAATTAATAGATTTTCTAGAGCAGAGGACCCTCATCCCCAGGCCTGGGACCATCGCTGACCAAGGACAAAGAAGAATGAGAGGGTGGCTGGGATAGCAGGTGGTGAGCTGCAAGTGAGGCTGCACCTCCTGTCCTCCTGCTCTGTAGGTCTAATGTTGCAGCTGATCTGGCAGGAGGTGGAGCTTAGCTCCGGTCTGCCTTCCTCTCTTGCTGCTGCTCCTTGCTATTTCAAAGCTACCCTCCACCCACCCACAGTATAACGGTATAACCAGTAAACCTCTCTTATTCCCTCATCCTCTACTTGGGGAATGGTCTGCAACTAAACCAGTCTCTGCTGTCAGAAAGGTTGAGGACCACTGCTTTAGAGAATCTGTGTGCTGTAAAATAACTTGGTTGACAGAATTGCTTAGGAAATACACTAATGGATTTTTCAGAAACTTGTGAATTAAAAAAAAAAAAAATGTGAAAGTGTCCTGAGTGCTGCAAGTGAGCACCAGTGAGAACACTTACATCAGTAGTGCTTGCCTGGCCTTTCTGTTTGCTAGCAGCCACGGAAATCCCCTTCTCGTTTACTTAGGATTATCTGTTTCCAGCCATATTGAGACCTGGTTCTCATTCTTGCTGCTGAAGACCATGTCTACTAGGAGGCCAGGGTCGATTCCTTTTCCTACTTTCTTGTATGTGTCTTCTGCTCCACTCTCCCAGAAGAATCTCTTTTCTCTGTTTTCGTATTTGCTGTGATGTACTTGATGGTCACTTTCTTATCTTGATTTTCCTTTTATCCTAACTCTCCTTGTTTTAGGATGATTGATGTCCACTTGCCTTCTGGAACATAGCATACGTATTTGTCACTTTTACAATCCTCTTTGTTTTGTCTTCCACTTTCCAATCATTTCAGCTTTCTATTTTTCCAAGGATAATCTTTTTTTAAATTAAACCCTTTTATTGTCAGCAGAATCTTACTTTTGCCCTCTTTTTTCTTAGTTATAAAGCTGTGTTTGAAAAAGTAGAAGCTTGGAGGTCAGAATGACTATCTGCCAACTATGTAAGCTTCAGCCTGACTAGTCAAGCTGAGAGCTTTTTTTTTTTTTTTTTTTTGTATTTCGAAAAATGTGTACCTTGATACCATCATAAATAAAATATAGTATTGATTTTAGTATGTTTTATTGAAAATTTTTTACATAGTAACATTCATTTAATATTATGAGGAAGTGGTTTGTTTAACTTCTTTTGGGCAGCATTGAAATTACCACTTTGTATCTTAATAGATTGCATCTCAAGTTCAAAATACCTGATTTTAAGAGGGATTTTTAAAATACATTTCTTGCAAAGTTAGAAATATCTTTTATAAGTCAATACTTACAGAAATGCTTTTTCTTTTTTAATTTCTAAACATTTGCATGTTTTAAACCTTGTGTTTTTTAATTAATTAGCTTTATTTTCCCCTTTAAAAGTAATTTCTGGATTTACAGTTGAGTGGAACACTAATGGAGTTCCCATGCACCCTTGGGCTCACAGGTGTACAACTTCCCTATTATTCCATACCACTAAAGTGGTACATTTATTACAATTCATGTACCTTCTTACACATCCCTAGCTTACATTAGGGTTTCCTCTTGATGTTGTACATTTTATAGGTTTTAAAAAGTGTACAGTGCCATGTATCTGCCACTGTGGTACCAAACAGGATAGTTCTCTGCCTTAAAGATGTTCTACACCCCTTTTTATCACTACATGCCTCAGCCTCTGGCAGCTACTGTTCTTTTTACTGTCTTTATAGTTTTGCTCCTTCTAGGATGACATATACGGGAATGACATTGGGTACAGTTACGTATAGTCTTCTTCAATTTAATAATACACACTTAAGTTTTCTGTATGTCTTTTCTTAGCTTGCTAACTCCTTTTCAGCTCTGAATAATATTTATGTCCATTCATGTGCTGAAGGACTTCGTGGTTGTTTTCCGGTTTTGGCTGTGATGAGTAAAGCTACATTAAATGTCTGTGTGCAGGATTTTTGTGTAGATGTAAGTTTCCAGTTTTGGGTTAAATACCAACAAATGCCATTGCTGGTTCATATAGTAAGATATATTTAGTTTTTTAAGAAGTTTCCAGACTGTCTTCCAAGGTGCATATTCATCCTTTTGAGTAATCTCCGTACAGCTTTCCACAGGGGTTACACAGTTTTTCATAGTCCCACCAGCAATGTAAAAAGATTTTTTTTTCCCCGCAAGCTTACCAGCATCTATTGCTGTTTGTCTTTTGGTATGTTCTTCTCACTGGGTTAAGATGATACTTTAGTGATGTTTTGATTTTCATTTCTGTAATGGCTAGGAATGTTGAATGTCTTTTCATGTATTTGTTGACCATTGGAACAGTTTAATCTGAGAACTGCCTGTTGATTTCACTTTCCCATTTTTTTATTCAGGTCTTTAATTTTGAGGGGTCTATTTTTCTTATGTTCCTTGTTTATTCTAGCTGTTAGCCTCCTGTATGAAACACAGGTGGTTAAAAATTTTTTCCCATTTTGTCAGTTCTCTCTTTATTCTGTTAGTAGTTTCCTTTGCCATGCAGAAACTTTAATATAATTCTATTTGTTCATTCTGAGGCTGTTTCTTCTGTATCAGGTATCCTGTTAAGAAAGTCCTTGCCCATGCCTCCATCATCTAGATTTTTGCCTATCTTATCCCCCAGAAGGTTCAATGTTTCTGTTTTAATATCTGCGTCTCCGTACACTCTGGTTCGGTACATGGTGGTAGGTGTGTGTCTAGATTCATTCTTCCGTGTATGGATAACCAGTTCTTTCAGCACCATTTATTAAGGAGGTTATCCTTTTTCTGGTGTGTGTTTTTGGCCCCTTTGTCAAAAATGAGGTTGCTGAGGGTGCTTGAGTTTGTTTTTGTATATCCTCAGTTCTGTTCCACTGGTCAACTTCGATGTTGTTGTGCCGGTATCATACCGGTTTTTTTGTTTGTTTGTTTGTTTGTTTGTTTTTTATCACTGTTGCTTTGTAATACAACTTGAGAGCTGAAATGGTAATGGCATCTGCTTTTGTCTTGTTACTTAATACTGTTTTGGCTATTCTGAGTCTCTTTTTTGTTCCATATGAATTTAAAACTTCTGTTCAATCCAGTGATACCTCTTCACAGTGTCTTTCCAAAAGAGTAAGAAACAACATATAATAGAGATACATGTATACCCATGTTTATAGCAGCACAGCTAACAGTGCCTGAGTTGTGGAAAATGCTGCAATAATCCATCAACAGACCAGTGGACCCAAAAATTGTGTTATTTGTACGCAGTGTAGTATTACTGTTCCATAAAGACAGGTACATTTGAGACTTTTGTAGGTAAATGAACACTATTTGAGACCATCATGCTTAGAGAAATGAGTCAAATGCAGAAGGTTGGATAACATATGTTTTCTCTAATATGAGAAACCCAGAATGCAGGCATTTTATAGATGTAAATGGTGTGATAATGGGAATGGGGGGGGGGGCGTGGTAGGGTGTTGGAGAGCCAAAAATTGGGAGGGGAAGCAATTTAATGTTGACGCTGTATGTATGTTCACAAAATACTCAAGCTCGATGTAACCGTTGTGAATTATATACAGTAAAATAGTGGGAAAAAGCAAAGTGCATATTAATGTGCAAAAAGGAAGGAAAAAAGTCATCATAGGCAATTTTTACATTTTTCACTAGCGTTGGTTGAGTTGTGGTTGTTCATCATTCTACTGCCACAACATTGACTGTGGTGTTTCTTTTGGATTTGAATAATTTAGGTAATGTGTAGTAGTATATCATCATTTGTAATTTTAAATTCCCTAATAGTATTGAGGTTGACCATCTTTTTATTCGCTTGTCTCCTTTGTGTCTTCTTGGTGTGCAGATATTTTGCCTATTTTTAAAAAGGTGTTTTCATTCTCTTATTCTGGAGTTGTAGAATTTTTTGTAAATTTTAGTAGCAATTGATTATTAAATGTCTTTTGCACATGTAGTTTCTTCTCTTTGTATATATTTTTCTCCTGCTCTCTTGTTTGATGTTCATTCTCTTCACTTTGTCTTTCTCAGGAGTGTTTTTTTTTTTTTTTGATGAAGTCAATTTTATTTATTAGTTTTTAAGGATAATGTATTTCTATTGGTATCTAAAAGGTCATCACCATATACAAGGTCATCCAGCTTTTATCTTATGTTATTTTCTAGAAGTTCAATAAATAGTTTGGTTTTCTTGAGTCTTTGACACTGCTTAGTTAATTTTGGGTTAATCTGAGTTAATTTTCAAGGCGAATGCTAAAGTTGCTGTTTAAATTCATTTCTTTGCATGTAGATGTCCAGTCATTCCTGTGTGCTTGTTGAAAAAATTTTTATTTGCTCTATTTTATTGTCTCTCTCTGCCACCTTGTCAGAGATTTGCTACTGGTACTTACGTGTCTATTTCTGGACTCTGCTGTGTCCTTTTTCTTTCTTTTTACCAGTACCTCACAGTCTTGATTTTGACGGCTTTATAGTAAGTCTTGAAGTTGGGTAGTGTCATTTCTCTTAACTTAGCTCTCCTTGCCATGTGTTACAATCAGTTTGTTGATATCCATGAATTTAAATTGCTAGAATTTTTTGTTGGAAATGTGTTGAATCTGGTAGATGAAGTTCAAAGAATTGGCATCTTAACAGTGTTCAGACTTACGTGCTTTAAGTACATGGAATGTCTGCCTAGTTCTTTGGTTTTATTTTTCTTTTCAGTAGATAAGTACTTTAAACTTTAGTTGAAATTGATAAAACTTATTGAAGTTAACATTTGAGTTTAACCTCTTTTGCATTTTTAATAATACTGCATCAGGATTTTTGTTTTAAATGCACATTATAAGCATAAGAGTATTCACTTTAATAGTTTAACTGTATGCCTAACATTATTAAAACCATTTTGCTCACTGTTACGCTGGGTTTTTCTTATTTTTTCACAATTATGTTGTATTAAGCCATTGTCATTGTCATATACTCTTCTCTTTACATTTGATTCAGTTCATTTAAAAATAAGAATTTTTATCTTAAGAAGAAAAAAATAAGTATTGTATTTGGCGTAAACCTCTGCCTTTGGCTTAATTGTAAGATTGAAGTGTTCTTTTTTTTCTTTTAAAGAGCACTGTGTTAGAAAAAAATGTGTAAAATTTACATACTACTAAACATTTGAAAGTTCTTAGGGGAAAATCACTCCTGTGCTATGAAAAGATAGCATTTGCAACCCTTGTCATAAAAGACATTGCTGAGCTAGTATTTGGGCATTGATAAACTGGATTTTTGCTGAACTACCAGCCTTCGTGTTTCTGACATTTAAAATAATACTGTTTGTTGAGCGTAAGAGTCATTGGTAATGGTATTTCCAGATGTCATTTTTCCACCATATCCACACTTCCTACCTACGTTTTAATTTTGTTGTTTTGATATAAAACTTATGGAGAACATGGTACTTAAAAGGGGCAATAGAAGTTTATAAAGGAAAAATAGTATCTTACTTTCTAAGTTGTATTTAAATAAAAATCGAATCCCTTGTTATGCATTTTAATCCTTTTTTAGGGTCATATTTAGTTGTAATAAATTAACCATCAATAAATTCTTGTCTGTTTATTCATAATTTGACCCAGAATTATATACCTTTGTAGTACCAATGAAGTAAATTACTAATGAGTCTGCCCTTATGAAACTAATATGAAAAGGCCCATGTTTATGTATTTCTTTTCATCACCACTAGTGAGTTTACTTTGTAAGTTCCCCTTTTCCTTGTTTTCCTGGGCAGATCTGACCACTCTGTAGGTATTTTGAGTTCTTATGACAACGCTTCTCTCATCTCTATTACAAAAAGCCCAAGCCACTGTGTGATGAAGAGCCCCATCTATGTCTTACATACTCATGTAGCTTGCATTCTCGTAGGGAGACGGACAGTTAGAAAGATAGATATGTAATGTATCAGAGAGGATGAAAAAGGGAAACAGTAATAGGAAGTGTGTAATGACCCCTTGTGGTATTTTAGACAAAGTGACCAAGAGAGGTCTTTTTGAGGTGACTGTATTGAATCTGCAGAAGGTGAAAGCAAACCATGTGGCTACCTTAGGAAAGAGCTGTCCAAACAGTGACACACTGCTGTGGCAGTCCTTGGGTGCAAGTGTATCCTGTGTGTTGGACAAACACTGTTGCTTTAGCCAGCTGAGAAAGGGAGGAGAGTAGTACATGAAGAGGGAGGTGTGGCGCCAAGACGATTGCCATGAATTTGAGGCCAGCCTGGGCTACATAGTGAGTTCAAGACCAGTCTAGTCTAGGAAGAAACAGGAATACAAAGTGACTTTGGATACGAACTGGTTCATTGAAGGAATGGAAGAAGCAAATCCTGTTTGCAGTGGATTCAGATGAAGCCAGAAAAGAAATTGGAGATAGGTAGAGGTAACACTTTCGTGAAGTTTTGCTGTAAAGGGAAGATAACTGAGATAGCAGCTGGAAGCAGTAGAGATGTAGACATCTGGTTTTTAATAAAGGCTAGAGAAATGACATTGTTAGATTCTTGTGGACCTGACTGAATAGAGGGGTTAATGAGTGATCGGAGGAGAAGCTCAAGCACTGCCCTGGTGGCGGGCTGGTGGGGAGGGGGTAGTAGCAAAAAGGTATGAAACTCCTGTCTTGAAACTGTTAGCATTTGTCACCCATTTTCTACTCAGGTGTGAGGATTTAGTGGAAGGTCAGCTGCTAGCCTATAACATGTTCTGTGTTTGATTGTAGTGGACTCATCAGCCCTGCAGCTGCCTTTATCCCATCCCTCTTTCTGTTAACCTCTTACCCTCCCTATGCCTTGAGTAGCAGATGCTACCTTTGTGAGAATAAAAAAGGATTCTTTACTCCTTACAATGTCAGCCAACACAAGGGCTGAGTTTTAGCTTTCGATCCCCTTGAACAAGTATCTTTGGAGAAAGCAAAGGAATCACACAAACAAAACTGCATCTTGCCTCACTCTGTACTAAGACAACAGAAAAAGTTACATGAATGCCCTACTGTAATATAGTTAAGCATATCCCTTAGTGTGTGGCAAAATGATTAATTGGGAAGTTAAGTTTGGTATGGAAATCTGAGCTCCTCCACCAACTCTCTGTGCCTTGGTTTCTTAGAATGTAAAAAGAGAGTTTGGGTTTCAGCATATCCTTTTTGTTATGAAATACCATGATCCTTTAACATACAGTGATCCCCTGCTTGCCATTCTGTCCAGCCATCTGATGCATAACACAGTTCTGAGGCAGTTTGACTCTTGGAGAAACCTCCCGTGGGTATTGAAACAAGTAAGTGTTTGCATAATTTGGTTGTAGATGAGAAACCGCAGCAATGAAATGAGAAAATTCAACACAACTTTGAACAAAACACAAATTGACTATTTTACCTACGTTCAAATTCCATGTTAGTTTTTGGACTCTGAAACATTGAAAATATTTAGTTCACCCTGATTTCTGCAAAATAGGAATGTAACAGTATTACCTACTCCTAAGGTTTGTTAGAATTGAATGAGTTAGGTACTGTAGCGCTCTAAACAATGACTTATTTATAATAAGGTTGGAGTAAATTGTAACTAACATTATATTACTATTACTAGTATGTAAGATGGGTAGTTTAGAAATGTTATATAGAAAAGCTATTAACTATAAAAGTTCTGACATGATAATTTTCATTTGTGATTACTTTGAATCGCCAAGTGAAAATATGACTTTGAAGAGAAATGCTACTGAATACAGTTAAACTGTTTTTACACAATTGGTACTCAGTTTTGTATTTTTTATTCAGTGACTGTTCATTTATACAGTATACCTGATTCTCAAATAATGACAGAACGAGCCATTACTGTAATTAGTCCTAGTTGCTGTGTATATTTAATACTTAGAAAATACTACTTTTTTAGAAGTATTTTTATTACAAAGGCCAAAATGTAAGCTTTTATTTTCATATACCTTAAAAATAGATATTGAAGGGCTGCGGGAGTAGCTCAGTGACTAGTGCTTGCCCACAAAGTACAAGACTGCGGGTTTGATCCCCCAGCACCACCTACTAGCTGAGCATGGTGGAGGCTGAGGTGTGAGCATTGCCATGAGTTTGAGGCCAGCCTGGGCTACATAGGGAGTTCAAGATCAGCCTTTTCTCTTAAAAAAAAAAAAAAAAAAGATTGAAGCCATCACATTTTTTGTGTGTATCTTTCTCTTTTGAATGCACATTTGATTGCTGATATTACCACTTGTTGGTGTAGTTATTGAAATTAGAACTATTTGAAGTTTGTAAGAGACTCGTTTTAGGAAATAAACACTAAAGTGTTTACGTGGAAAGAGCTGTGGTATGTTCAACGGGTTCTTGAATGGTTTAGAAACAAGTTTATGCCTCTGTGTGTTTGTGTGCTCCTAGGGAGAAAGATAGGAGACAAGTAGCACAAAGTGCTAACAGAATGAGATTCTGAGTGAAGGAATGAAGGTGTGTTTTGTACTTCACTTTTTCCATAAGCTTGAAATATTGCCACATAAATTTGTACACACATGGATGAATAATTTGGGGCTCTTTTATGCTTAACCTTCATTTTGCTAGGTTGCTAATTTCATACTCTGTTGGTTTTTAAGGTGATAACATGTATTGCTGCATTGCTTACAAGTATACATATTGATTTTTAATTTTTTTTAAATAGTGCTGGTCCTAAAGGAGATAACATTTATGAATGGAGATCAACTATTCTTGGCCCACCAGGTTCTGTATATGAAGGTGGTGTGTTTTTTCTGGATATCACATTTTCATCAGATTATCCATTTAAACCACCAAAGGTAAGAATTTAGAGGTATATTGTTTAATATTTCCCCCTTTTCAAAATCAGAAATTCTGAAGTTTAAATATGTATTAATGTAATTATTGTTTCATTATTATTCAGTACTGATAGAGCAAGGGATTTTAAAGGATAATTGACCCCTACCTTCAATAAATGACTTCACATTCAACAGATAATTAATTGTAAATGAAAGTGTGCTTTGTACATGAATAAAACATAAATTTTAGACTTAAGATATGAAGGAAGATATCCTGTGAACCTTCCTTAGGAAATGCATTAAGATGAAAAAGTGTACTTGTTTGAGAGCTTCTAGGAGTAATGATTTAGTAATGTGAACCTCAGATAAGCAAAAACTAAAAAACATAACAAAGGAAGAAAATTAATAATATTTACAATACTCATTTTATACCCTCAGTGGCTCTGATGTAGTATTGAAAGCTGAAGGCAGCTGAATAATCTCTACTTTTTCTGATCTTTTTAGTTCAAAAATGACATAAATGTTTATCAGAGAAGGGTTGAATTGTTCCTCTTCTGCTTTGTCATTCTAAAATGTTCATGCTAACAGGTGAAAACCACCAGAATTAATTAAGCCTGGGCAAAACTTAATACCCTTCTTACATTCAGCATGCCATAGAAAAGTGGTAGCGAGTCTTTGGTCCTAACTTTGATGAAATGTTTCTCTTTTCAACTTGAATCCTATATTCCCTTTGGTAATTATCATATAGTAGTGATTTAATGCATCCGTGTGTTTAACAATAGTTCCACCTAGTGATGTTTACCTCTAATTGCAGATGCCAAGGTCCTTTTATGACTTGGAGATGCTTCCAATAAAGCCAAGTTTTTTTTTAGTTTATTGTGTGATCCCTTCACAACCTGAGATCTTAAAATTAGTATATGATCTTGTTTAATGCTCCCAGGTCTTGGAGTCTTTCTTGCTAAATCAGTAAAGGAACACGACCTCACCTTGATAATACCACAGATTGTACTTGCATTCAAAAAGGCAGATATTTGATCTCAATGTTTATCACTAACTGCTCAGTTTGCATTCACTGGTTTTTTGTATTATAGAAAAAAATTTAACTATAATTAGCCACACAGCTCTTACAAGTGATGATGCTTTACAAGCTTGGTTTGTCATTGGAAATAAGGTAGCAAAATTTGGGAGCAAAATTTGCAAGGTATGTTTTGTACAAAACTATTTTGAGTGTGGAGGAATTTTAGTTGAATTATAAAGATACTGTCTTAGCACCTTTTAGTGGGTAATAGAAATTTGTCTAATAGATGGATTTCAAACTTTCATGTATGATTTATAGGCACTTTATTATATGATAAGTGTAGCTTGTTCATTTTCTGTTGATTTGCAATATTTTGATTTTCTAGTTTGTCAATATTGGTTGTCTTTTGCTAAAATATACAGTACTACATATTCTTAACATGGGTACTGTTTTGTTCACATATTAATAGCTATGAATACATAAAACATGACTTGTGTTTGTAAACCACTTTAAATCTATTCCTTACTCCTGTTCTATAGAAGCACTGTTTAATGATGCAGAACAACCTATGTAATGTTAAATTTTCTAATAGTGACATTTGTAAAAGTAAAAAGAAACAGTGAAAACTTTAATAGTGTATTTTATTTAACGCATTATATACAAGATATTGTTTCAACATACAATGTAAGACTATTAATGAAAGCTTTTATGTTCTCTTTTTGTTACTAAATGTTTGAAATCTGGCAGGTATGTTTTATACTTCTAGTTCATCTTAATTGACTAGCTATAATTAAGATCTCTTTATTCACATGTCACTACTATGTATTTTATTGGAGCTGTTCTAGAGGGATGTGGATTCCTTCACAGCTAAACAGTGATCTGTCGGTGTATATTTTTATCTGTCCATGTGCCTGTGTTCTTCCCTCCCCACCCCTCCTCTTTTCTTCTCTCTTATCCCTTTCAGAAAGACCTTTTTGAAGTATTCTTCCTAGATTATGCTATGGAGTTCACACTATATTGCTAGTTCTAAGAGATAACAAATTTTTTTTCTTTGCAATTCCAAATTACAAACTAACTACAAAGCAAATGTTTATGGTCATTTTGAAACTTACCAGCGTTTGTTCGTATGATTTATCTTTTTTTCTCACACATATGTTTTTCTTTCCTTTACCTAGTAGCTAAAGACTTTTCTTCGTTATTTTAATGTTTTAGTTTAATAAGGCAGTGAGCCAGCTTAAAATGAAAAGCTGAAAAATACAAAGGTCAGTTGTGCAGACAATTTCACCAACCTTCCCCTCAGTTTTATATTAGTCTCAGACATGTGGCAACAAGATAGCTGAGTTGATACTGATCACTTCTGCTGAAAAAACTAGTACAAGTTTTATATTAAGGAAGAGTCATCGTTTCCTCTTTGGCACCAACCACTATTCCTCCTTATTTTCTGTCTTTCTGTGTGTACATAGGGTGTGTGTGTGCGTATACATCCACACCTTCCTAAATTGAATTACTTTATCAGTCACTTAGACTTGGTTGACAACTCATCTTCCTTAAAAACCAATGCAGTTCTTATACTGGAAAAAAGAAAAACTTCTCAACTTCATCAAATAAAAACTTTTAAATTTGTTATTAAGTTTAATGTATGATTAGTTCTAGTCTCTAGTTATTTGCTGTTTAGTATTGTCTGTTATGTGTAATAAAATTTTTTTTAAATAATGTGATTGTATTTAGGTAACTTTCCGTACCAGAATCTATCACTGCAACATCAACAGTCAGGGAGTCATCTGTCTGGACATCCTTAAAGACAACTGGAGTCCTGCTTTGACTATTTCAAAGGTTTTGCTGTCAATTTGTTCCCTTTTGACAGACTGCAACCCTGGTAAGCAAATACTTATAAACATGCAGTAGGAATGCAAAAACTAGTACATTTACTTAGTTAGCTTACTTATTGATTGAAAAATAAATGCGTTGTGGACACATTACAATAAAACATTATATGAAGAAATTATAAGTGCAATTTCACTTAGACTACTCCAGTAGTTTCTCAGTAAGTTCATTTAGTTAATTCCCTGTAATTATTTTTATACTATTTTTTCATGGAATTTCTTCTTTCTAGGTTATGTAGTTGTACAGATCATTTCTGTAAGTAATTAAGCAATGTCTGACACTGGTGCCTCCTTTTCCCTTTCTTTCAAAAGTGCATGTGCTTTAAGGCTACTCAGGAGGGAAGGGCTTCTTATCCCTTCATGTTTGGCTTAAAATAAGCTATATTGGTATAGTACGATATTGGACTCAACTTTGGTTATATAAATTCAAATAGAGTCACTAGTGCATAGCTTATAATTTTCAAGAAATCTGTCATATTGGAAAATTAACGTTGGTACCTGACTTGATAAAACAATGTTGAGACATGGGGGTTCATGTATGTTGTTTTTCTGTGCCCTCCTCCCATTTTATTGATATGTATATATGCAATGCATAAAGTTTACATTGATCTGGAGTGTTTTGTGTATATACATATCATAACAAAATTACAAATCCTTCCCCTCTCCCTTTTTTTTTTTTTTTGGAGTAGACTTGCTTTTCCTAAGTCTCTGTTCTTCAGCTTTTAGCACTTAGGACTATCACTGTTACCTTGGGGTTGGCATATGTGCAACTACTAGGCTTAGATATTTGTGATCACTTGGTTGAACAATTGATAGATGGATATTTACATTTATACCATTTAGTAGAGTAAAAGATTGGAAGTAAACTTGAGTGTCTGTTTAAAGAAAATTTAACTGTTGAAGAGAATGGAGCAGCTGTATATGAGGTGACAGGGAAAAGTTTTTTAAGATATATTAGTGAAAAAAATAACGTACTGGAAGAAAATTCATGTATGTAATGTTAATATTCTAAGTGTGTTAAGTGCATAGAAAATCTCTGGGAAAATGTTGTAAACAAGTAACCATTGTGAGGGAGAGAAAATTCTTAGTAATTGCAGTCAGGAAGGATGAACGGATTTACATTTTTACTGGTTATTATGTGGAACATTTCAGATAGTTAAAATGAAACGGCATGTAAGTTTTTAAATGGAGATATGCATAATGATCAGTATCATATTACAAATACGGGGTAAAGGAAGTATTTTACTCTGAATAACATTGTATTCTGAGATCAGGGTTTCATGGAAGAATTGTGTTTTTATATTCATAACCAAGAGGTACAACCACCTGCCACCCTTTCACTGTTGAATGAGTTGCTAAGACTGTATCTTCTATAAAGTTTAGACCTATTAGCTCAACTTGTTTTCTTTGGTGAAAGAGACTTTTCTACCTTGAATCTTAAAATACGTAGATGGTCATGTTACCATAAGCATCTTTTTTGAAAATCAAGCCAATAATCCAGATGCTGCTGAAGTATGCTATAATTTAATAGAGTATTTGAACTGTACTTATAAGACACCACACAATATTTTTTAATGTTGTTTCCACTTTTCCAGCGGATCCTCTGGTTGGAAGCATAGCCACTCAGTATTTGACCAACAGAGCAGAACATGACAGGATAGCCAGACAGTGGACCAAGAGATACGCAACATAATTCACATAATTTGTATGCAGTGTGAAGGAGCAGGAGGCATCTTCTCACTGTGCTGCAAATCTTTATAGCCTTTACAATACGGACTTCTGTGTATATGTTATACTGATTCTACTCTCTGCTTTTATCCTTTGGAGACTGGGAGACTCCCTAAAAAGGTAAATGCTGTCAAGAGTGGAACTTTGTAGCTGTAGATTAGTTATGTTAAAAACGCCTACTTGCAAGTCTTGCTTCTTTGGGATATCAAAATGTATTTTGTGATGTACTAAGGATACTGGTCCTGAAGTCTACCAAATATTATAGTGCATTTTAGCCTAATTCATTATCTGTATGAAGTTATAAAAAAGTAGCCGTAGATGACTAGGAATTATGTCATTTGTATTAAACCCAGATCTATTTCTGAGTATGTGGTTCATGCTGTTGTGAAAATGTTTTACCTTTTACCTCTGTCAGTTTGTAATGAGAGGATTTCCTTTTCCCCTTTGTAGCTCAGAGAGCACTGATGTATCATCTCAAACACAATAAACATGCTCCTGAAGGCATAGTTTCCTGTCGTAATATTTGAAGTCAGTCTTTTCGGAAGGCGTGTCTGAGATGATTGTTGATGACATAAAGATGTGGATATGAAGACTGACTACTAAAGACTAGCACAAATGAATGAATTATTGAAAAAATTTTAAAATCTTACTGATGTGTAGAGTATTTAAGCCTTACTGAGAAAGTAGAGTGAGTTTAAATATGTAAAACTGGATTTTAAACTACTGATACTAAAAAAAGTTTGATTTTGATAGTGTGGCAGTTGAGCCAGAAAGAAAATAAAACTCTGGCTCACTTTACAGTCTGGTAATGTCCTTTGGAACGTCTCTGTCCCACACTGGTAGTTTCTGTCCCACATCGGGGTCAGTGCTGTCACATAATGACTTTGGTCTGGAAGCTCGTCAGTCTGTGGTGCATTCTTTTCCCCTTTAATCTGAGTCTGTAGTTTCTATGGTGTGTCACCATTCTCACTGTATACGTGGGCAGCAGGTAGCAGCCATGGCAGAGCAGAACACAGCCCTTGTCTGACCTCAGGGTTATAAGGGAACTATTTGTTAATGTGCAGATGTGGCGTTCTTTCTCAGTTGAAATTGTTCCAAATTGTAAATGTTTTGTAGGTTAAAGGATGACTTTCTGGATGTAATTATTAAATATGTTATTAAGCTTTCTTATAGGAGTTTGTAAACAGTATCATTGTACTATTTTTTTCTATAACTGGGATAATTATTTTTGATTATGTGGTTAAGCTTGTAGTAATGGAGCAAGATTATTCTTCAATCCTAAATATGATAACAGAGTACCATCTTAAAGTTTATGGAGTTGACGTAGCATAAAAATACATTGTTCCGAGGTAATAAGGCAAAGCATACAGATGCCCACTGTACATACATACAGCTGTCACTGAAGATGGTAGACTTCTATTTTACTGTATTTAAGTAGAGGTCTTAAGAGTAAAGATAAAATTAACTCTATTTATTTTTCTCTCACACACCCAAAACCTCAAAAAGAGTCTATTGTAAACAGTACTATGTTGAAGGATTTGATTATTTTGGGTAAAAGCTAATTGTAATAAGAGTTTGAGTCTATGTGAAAAGAGACCTTTTGTAGAAGCCAAAAACACTTAAACAAACCAGGTGTGCTTTAGAAAGTAGTTTATTTCCACTGCCAGGATTTTTCATTCTGTCTCCTAGAGTAACAGACTTTACTCTTAGTGCTAGAAAAGTTTTCATCATACCAAATAGTAGGATGCTTGGAAATACTATGACCAGACTTTCTGAAGTTATATGAGCATCTAGTAGCCTATTTTGCTTTCTTGGTTTTGAGACAAAGTAGTAAGAATTGGCTAGTTAAAATATTTGCAGCTCCTCCACAAACTACCTTTGTGGCCTTTGAGTAGGATACTTCTTTGGATTTCAGTTTGTTTAGATATGAGACACTAGAATTGAACTTGATGAGCCCCTTGAACTCAGCACTTTTCATCTTATGAATTACTGTTCTGTATGCTGTGCTTTTTCTTTCAGGAAGCTGACTACTTTTGTCTGAGCTGATTGTATATAGGTATTCTCATAATTTGATCTGTCACACCAGAGATGCATTCTCCTCTAAGTTTGAGAGAAGATAATTGAAAGGGTATATTTTGGAAAACAGTAAGCATGATTTGGACTCCCTTAAAATTTTGATTTTGGAGTATTCTTAATCGCTTCTGAAAATATCTGATGGTTATCATAGCTACATGGTTATTAATCTCTGTATACTACTAGAGCTTTTTTTGCTCCGTGAAATTTTGCTCTAGATAAAATTGTGACATTTCAAATAAAACAGTTTTTCTAAAAGTGAGTTTTATAAGTCCAAATGTAATTTCATAAGTTTTTGCAGTGGCAGTGGCACCTCTCTTTCATTGCCCCTGGAGTGTTCCGATTGTACATATGTGCCCTTAGAGGAGCTAAGCTGGGTACTACTGTATGCCAAGCATCATGTATTTTGTGATGATTCTAAGTTTACAGAGCAGGAACTGATACACAGACAAGTTCATACCTTGCTTCAGAATACCCAGCAAGAAGACCCTTTGGAGGTACCACTCCTGTGCTCCATGACTGGGCTGATTTTTTGTTTATATCACAGTGTAATATTGTATACACCTACACAAGTAATAGTTATTCCTAATTGAAGTAGATATTAATAGATTAAAGCTTCTGAAATTGCTCTGTAAAAGAAAGTATAGTTTCCATTTTACTGTATTATTTTAAAATTTTCTGTGTCTCAGATGCCACTGTATCAGACTTGTTTCAGTGAAAATGATGTCGTTCATTTGTATTCTTCAGGAATACATTCAATATCATTGACTTTTTAATGTGAAAATGAAACACATGGTGTTACAGTTAGACATTCAGTGTAATCCCATTTAGAATTTTACATTGATAAGTACATTAACTATTTTTCAAAATAGAAAGGTATGTTAGCTATCTAGACATTACCTTTTTAAAAAGAAGTCTTAAGCACAGATAGAATTCAGTTGATATTGAGTTACCTTTTTAAATAAAAATTTGACATCTTGCTTATGCATAGTTTATTCAAGACTATTCTTAAAATTAGAAAAACTGGCAAAATTCAAGCCAGTTTACATGCAGTGCATGATTTGAAATAGGAATCGTTTTTCTCAAACCTATTGCAAATTGTTTTAGAGGTTGGGAAAACAATTCTACAATAGTTATACGATTTTTATTTCAGTTTAGTTAAATAAAATACACAAATTCCATTATTTTATATCTAGGCAGATTATCTTTTTTTTCAAGCAACACCCAAATAATAAAATAACTCATTGTTATACCTTAGAACATACACATTCTTTAAAATCAAACAGATTTTTTTCTAAAAACATGTTTGTCAGCTTTTCCTTATTCAGGTTTTGGGATGATTTAAGTGTGTCTCCAGTGTGTAGCAAAATGTTCTTATACATTAGACTGGTAGTCCTTTCAAAATGGCTGTAAAATGAATTGCTGGGAAGAGCTTCTGTAACCACATTGCCACCAGTAATGAATAATGTCAAAGTCTTGGTGGTTGTCAGAAAGCATGAGCCATGTTACATTCGCAAAGAAGAAGTGGTCCTTTAAGACCTGTGTGTATCTTTCTCAGGCACACCTACCCTCATTTTTCTTTTTCTTGTTGGCCCTGTTTTACAAAAAAAGTACTTCGTTGAAGAGGAGTAGCCCAGAACTCCGCGTTCTCTCCTTTCAGTTGCCATCTTCTGTGCTTTCTGTGACTTCAGAGAGTTCAGGTAATTCATGAAAATTCCAAGTGAAATTCAACTGATTAAACTTTAAATATCCAACACATAATATTGAATATTGTAATAAATACAGACATTGAGAATCTAAGCTTTGGGAAAATGTTTTTTTAGTAGTAGAGGACTCAGGCTCAAGAACGGTGTAAATGTCCCCTCACCATTAACTTAAATACACATGAGAAAAGTGGAACTGTTCATAGATACATTCTGAAATAAACTAAACTATGCCATAACAAGGAATCACTTGACAAATATAGGTATAATCAATAATGTATATTTAGATAAATTTATTTTAAGTCTACCTTGTCCATAATTACCTTGTCTAGCTCCTGAGGCTAAAGCCAGCCCTGCAGATCTACCTTACAGGTCACTAAATGCAACTTTTGTTTTCTCTAATTTATCTCAAAACCAGCTCTTTTGAAAAAACCTTTCTGTTGTGCTGCTCTCATCTGTTTTTCTTAGATGCATCTATACAAACATCAGAAATAATAAAAGGAAGAAATGCAGCACGTACATATTTCAAAGTACCAGTAGGAAACCAAGTACTTTCTCTGGAATGTATCCTCCAAACCAAGAATCTTTTCTTTTTCTTACTTTATTTTGAAGGAGGAAGGGGTGTGGGGGGAAAAGGTAATAATTCTGTAACTTAACTGATTTCTTTTGTGAGTTTATTTGTTCTACAGATTTTAAGTGCTAGGAAATTGAAGGCTGCTTTTGGGCAGAGATGGGTACATTTTCACATCTTTAGTGTGTCATTTTCCTGTCCTGATAGATTTTTCCCTGTTCCTAGCAGAAGAATACGTCTTTGCTAATGTGTATCCATTTTCTACTGAATGAGAAATTGAACAGATGTTTCTACTGATTTAGCAGTGAAAATATTAGTGTCATGTTTGGTAAGTTTACCCATTCTCTATAATATTAAACATGGTAAATACTAGCTGATGCCTTTAAAATCATCTTTGAAATTACTGTTAGTACCTAATGTCCCTAGTTTATAGTTTAACTTTGTATATTAAGTTTAACATTTTTAACCTTATTTCTGGTTAATGAGTAAGTTTTGGGAAGATAATACTCTTTTTCTTGTCTCAATATCTCCTAACCTACCTTAGTATTTAACATCTCAGTGCCTACTGTAGTATTTAATATCTATGAATATCTATGAATGTAAGTCTTCTCCGTAAGATCATGCAGAGATCTTGTGAAACTTGTCAGGTATGTCTTAATTCTCCGTTATGCTGATTCAGTATTCTGTATGTTTTGCGACTGTTTATATACATATGAAGCTGAAATAAAAGAAGTTATCAATTTATTGATATAATATGCTTACCTTGTACTTGTTTAAAATGGAGAGTGATTAATTTTAAAGTTCTACTTATTCCAGTATCCCCTTTATGTGGCTATAACTTCCCATTATTGCTAGTATCTTCCTACTTGATTCGTTTCTCCTTCCTTTATTGATTAAAAAAAAAAAAGTGATGCAAGGAACATGTACAGCCATGTACTACTACCCAAGTACTTTGGTCCCTGGACCACATAGTGAACACTTGTCCTATATATTTTATTCTTTGCGTTGCCATCTTCATTTGCGAAAGTTGATGTCTCTGCAACAACAGTGGCTAACATATCTCGGAACATACTTCGTTTGAAAACTCATGACTATTAACAGTATTTGAGAGAAATAGGAAAAATGAAATATGATATCTTGGAGGAAATTTTTAAGTACTATAAGAAAGGAGAACTGGTATAATAAAGCAGGGGTGTCTTTAAGTGTTGAAAGTTGTTTATGGAAATATTATCCAAGTTCTCTTCCCTTTTCCACTTCTAGCTTCCATTAAAGGGAAAAAAAATCACAAGGCTGCTCTTTTTTATTGTTTTGTGTTATTCTTGTGCCACTATATAAAGATGACTGTGTAAGAGTTTCCTCATAACTGTTCTAACAACTCAGTTGAGCAGACCCAGACTGTTGGCTACTCCCAGGCCCACCTCTGTCCGAGAATGAGAGAAGGAAAACTTGTGGAGAACTGTGTAAGGAAAACCAGGGATTCTCCAGCAACTGATATCGGGAGACTTGTGTAACCTTTCCTGTAAATTCATCCACAAAGTACTGAGGAAGAGTAACTATTAATTAATACGAGAAATACAAAGTGCGTGAGAAAATAAGGTTGTAGAGGCGTCCCTGGTTTTCCATATCTACTTCCTTTGTTACTTTCTTTGGAACATTGTAACTTTCTACTAAACTTTTGCTGACCAAGTTACTCCCAAAAGAATATGAATGTGAGATTGTTTTTACTTCTGTAGTATTTTTTAATGACTCATTTCCTAAACATGTATGTGTATATGTGTGTATTTTGAGGTACTGGGGATTGAACATAGGCCTTCACACTGAGCTACATGCCCAGCCCCCTTTGTGTTATTTACGGTCTCACCAAGTTGCCCAGTCTGGGCTTGAACTTGAATTTTTCTATCTCAACTTCCCTCAGTGCTAGAATAATAGACTTGTATCATTGAACCTGGTTTAAATCCTAAAAATACATATAATACTTTGTGAATGTAGAATATCTTTTACTTAACCATAAGCCCTAGAAGTAAAGAATCATTTTTATCAGTAAGCCTTTGCTTGTGTACTATGGCAGATGTGTGTTAGTTGTTCGGTAGTATGTAGCTCATAAAAACCCCTGCCCTCGTGGAGTTTACCTTCAGGTGGGGGCAGACAGACTAGAAAAAAGTATAGAATGGAAGCGAGAAAGAAATGCGTGCCTGTGTGAGTAAGTGCTATGGAGATAACTGTTGGCGAAAAGAAAAGCAGTGAATGTGTGCTGGCAGGGAAAAAGAAAACTGCCCAGAGTCCCAAAGCCTCACCAGAAAGACAAGTCAAGCTGAATGTTGTGAAGTGTGAGCCACATAGGAAAAGAAAAAACAGCAAGTGAAGCATCTGTGGCAAGAGAATTCCTAATACTTTTCAGAAACTGCGGCCCAGTGACCAAAGCAAGGAAAGCAGAGGGCAGCGGTGGTATGGAGGGTGAAGTCAGAAGGCGCATCTGAAGCGAGGGTGGGTCTCGGCTCATTGTTAGGAGGTTGGCTGCTGTTCTAAATAAAATGAGAAGGTTTTGGAGGATGTTTGGGGGGCGGGGGGGGGTTATTTTGCCAAAAAGTAATAGAGTGGGAGTTAGATTTTGCTAGAATCTCTGATTACTCTTAAAAACTTGGGTAGGATGAGAATGGCAATTTGGAATAGGGTGGTCAGTTAGGAAGGAGATCACTGCAATAAACTAGGTAGAAGATACTGGTCACCTTTTATCTTGGTAGCCATTTTGAAAGCAGTAAATGGATCTACTTCTCGTTGAAGGTAGAGCTAACAAAATTTAATGATACAGTGTTTGTGTAATGAGAAAAAGCAAGTGCGAGGTCTTTGCAAAGTAGAAGGATGTAGGTGTCATAAGGTGAGAAATTTGGGAGTGGGGTGGGGTTGGAAAGAAGATTGATCCTAGTTTTTTATAGGCTGGGTGTGGAATGCATATTTAAAAAGGAAATGAAGATGTCGGGACAGTGAGTATACACATGTGGAATCCAGATATTAGTTCGGCACTTAGGATGCACATTTGAAGCCCAAATGTGTGGGTGGATGCACTCTTGGCTGTGAGAGTGTGCATTCATCATGTTTGAATGAGTGTTGCTAGGGGAAGAAAGGTCTGAGTGGGGCGAGATGAAGCCGAGGAATTCATGGAGCAACTCAGGAAGGATCACTCAAGGAGCGTAAGGAAAACCAGAAGAATTGGGAAACATGGAAAAGAAATGATGTACTGATGAATCCAACAAGATGGGGTCCAAAATAGCCATTGTACTTGGCACCGTGGGGATAGTAGTCATTGGTGACCTTCAGAAATGGAGTTTTTGAGGTGACAAAGGAGAGAAATTGGACAGTATCCTTGCTGTGATGGTTGTAATTTTAATCCCAAGTAAACTTTTTGTCTGACTTTGAGCAGGATCTGACTCTTCTTTTCTGAATTAATCGTAGCAATAAGTATTCTTAGGAGTATTGCACACACTACTCGCCAGTTGTTTTATTTTTCCTTATCTCTGAAGTCCATCCTATCTGGATTCAGTTCTTTCCTTTTCAGTCCTGTTGTTTTATCCAGACACGTGGTTATCGCTTATCTACAGAAACGTTTTAAAAGTGATCTTCCCTTCCATACAAAGCCTCCAGTTCATTTTTTCATAGAGCTATTACATTAATCTTCCCAGAATAAGCTCACAGTATACTCCCTGCTCATGCTATTTCAGCAGTTGCTCGGTGTGGGCCAAGTTCATGTCCGAGCTCTTGGGAAGCGCATCTCTCTGCTGCCGTACTGTAGCATGCCTCAGGATGAGGCAGCATCTCTGTATGTAGCAGCCTCAGATGACTTGTTTCATACTGAAATACCAGAGCCGCTTGCCAGCTGGCAGCATTTCCATCTATCACTTACAAATATTTCCTCCGAGTAATAACAGTAGTGGATCACTGAGAACACTTCCTTAATCTTCTGACTTTCTTCAAGGCTTTCTGCTCTTAGGACTGCACCTCTCTGATGCCTTGACATTTTTATAATCTGTTTTACTACTAGCAGTTCAGAGTATTGATGCATGTAACCTTGTTGCTGGCCATGTTAAGTTTCAGTCACACATCAGAAAATAGATCGCTAAGATACTTTGCTAGGCACTCCAGTATTTTAAATGTGAGCTGATGCACTTGGTGCTTCAAGACAGATGGTGCTCTGCTTCTGTGCCTAGGAGCATTTGGCAGTACTGAAAGTGAGCCTTCTGTTCAATCCAAAATAATTCAGTGTTGAGTGGGCAACTTTGTACTTTGTTGTTTTTTTTTTTTTCTGGAATGAGTATTCAAGTGGATCAGTATATATTAACTGTATGTACCATCATACACTGACATTGCAGGTGTAGGCAAGTACATAATCAGTAGATAAGTCGTGTATCTGCTTGACATTATAGCATTACATTTTTATTTTCATTATAGTGGTGATTCTTGTAGATTAACAATTATTTCCATTATGAAACTTTTCAGGCTTAAGGTTAAGAACTAAGCTCATTATAAGCTCAAAAGTGAGTCTTTTAAAGTGCTATTGAAGGAATTTAAAGGACCAGAGGATTTTAAATCATGTATTAGTTACTGCCTTGTTTGATTTGATCTCCTAATTAATACCTCTTTCTCAGGTACTTTACTTAAATAGTATTTCCTTAGTTTCAGGCCTGGCTGGAAGATTACAGTGAATAATATCTCAAATGTCAATTTAGAGAATAGTATTTCTAAAGTCTTCTGGCATCTCTGAAGTCTTATATTTTGTTAACTAAAATTAGAAATTGTTTTATAATCCTTTTGACTTAGAAGCTTATTAGATCCTTCTTAGTGGTTAGCTAGAAATATATGTGTGTGTGTGTGTGTGTGTGTGTGTGTGTGTGTGTGTGTGTGTATATATATATATATATATATATTCTCTTCACATATTTCCAGATTAGGATCAGGGTAACTGGTTATCACTTTTGGTTCTATAACTAGTTTTTGTGTAACTCTGGTTATGATAGAGACTCCCAAGATGATGAGGCACTCCAGTGGAGACTTCTGAAGATAAAGAGCAAAAGAATTCCTATGTGGATTACGAGAGGGTATTAGCTGTGGGGAAAACATGAAGTCCTTTTTAAGCTTTACTCTATTGAGCTTGAGTTAAAAATATTGCCTCACCTACTGTCATGCTGTGGGACAAAGAGATAGAGATCAATAATTTTTTTCAGATTATTGTTAGATATGTCTCTGTTACAGACATTCCAGGGAAACCACAACTACAAAGGATGGTGGATTCTGGTGGTAGAAATGTTAGTATTGGGTCTGTGATGTTACTGTTCTTTTTCCGAGATAAAATATATTGTGCCCCAGGTACTCCGTGACCACATCTCTGGATTCATTTCATATAACATATCAAGACTGGTCGTTTAACAGTCACCTCTTTTTTTAGCATCTACAGCTTTGAAAATATATGGAAAACTCAGTTCCTGTCTGCATTGTTGTAGCATCTCCTGGGAGAGTGAAACTGGAAGACTTGATTAGTAAGACATGATGTGTGCGCACGTGCGCGCGCACGCACACGCACGCACGCGCGCACACACACACACACACACACACACACTTCCTAAAATGACTGACTTCTCTGAAAACCACAGGAATTTGCTTTTTTCTGTACAGATAAGCCTAGGGATAATAATTTCATATCCACAATTGGAATTCTGCATGGTAATCTTTAAATCACCATGTCTGAAATTCTATCCAATAAAAAAATACATGTGTGAAAACTGCAAGGGTTGTAGTCTGACATTTTGACATTTTCTCTTGAAAGAATATGAAGCTTACAATTTTAAAATTTCGATTGTATTTTCACTTAAAGTAATTAGGGTCATTGATTTATCATAATAGTCTCTTTGTGAGTAAAACACTCCAATAGTAATTGATGTTTCAATTCTGACTGCTGGGTCTTTAGGATATTGAACTCTGGAGCCAAAATAGTTTAATTAATTTAACCAGCAGCTTGTAATTGAGTATCTAAGCTTTCATGTCTCTTGCTTGCCATTTTATTCTCTAAGTAGGATTTTTTTCCCCTGCTTCTCTGGGCCTGAGTTTTTCTCAATTTTATTATTGAACTGAAAATATTAAATAACACTAGAAATGTACTAAAGGAACATTTGTGGCAAAACAGTGGGCAGAGGAAAGTATTTGGAAAGAATCTCAACAGTAAAACAACATACAATGAAATTTATATGGATAATTACACATGTAATTGCAGCATGAAGCTTCACTGTTAGAACATTGTTTTTACTTTTGTTAATAGGTTGTATTACATCTTTTTGTTTTTTGTTGTTGTTGTTGTTTTTGTCTCTGGGCTCTGAAGATTGGAGTTTACTCTTAGTTACCAAGAGAGACATAAGCGAGTATATTTCCTAAATGTATCTTGTTTAAAATTACCATTACCAGCAATGGATACACACATGTTAAAGATGTTTCATTTGTGTTAAGCCATGCAGCTGCCTTAAGATTCTTCTGGGATTATACGTGATAGCTGGTCTGGTCCAATCATTTCTAGAAGGTTCTTTTGACTCCCAGACATAAACGAGAATGAAGGAGTTAAAAACACTATTTCCTAGTCTTCGAGAATTTCTTTTAGTACCGTGCTTCCTTCAGACCAGCATCAGGTGTTTTCGCTTTTCTTTCTTTTCCCTTTTCCTTCTTGTCCTTTCCTTCTTCCCCTGTTTCTCCCCAGATGTGTAGAAGAAGGGTCCACTGGAACCGGAGGCTCGTAAGCATGCAGCCTTGCTTTAGAAGTTCTTTATTCCAGCTCCCAGGATTTCTCCTCCTTAACCTTTCCTGTTCCTGGAGTAATGAAGCTATTGCACAGTGGTGTAAAGAAGGTCGATCCAGTGATTGGACCTAGTAGAAAACAAGGAATTAGACTTGTGTAGATCAGAGACCATCTGTATCCTGAGTCTTTTGCAGAACCCCAAGGGGGTGAGGGGGCCTCGGGTTTATTTGATTCGTGCTGTAGCAGATATGACTGATGATCTTCCCATATGTATTTGTTAATACTACCTAATTTAAATAATGTGTTAAAGAGGTGTTAAATTGACTTTCTCCTGGGGCCTCTTACATTTACTTGTAACTTTTTTGGAACAGAACCAAGCCCTAACCGTCTTCATAGTTCTAGTTCAGGGTAGGAACCCTTTTTTTCTGCTGAGGGTTATATGGATATTTATGATGGCATTCACAGGCCATAAAAAGCTATCAACTGTAAAAAATAACCTACTGTATTTGATAAAACATTTAAGTAACTCACCACTAACGAGATAGCTGAAACTGCTTCTGTTTGCGGGTACTGGGCCATACCAGATGATTTCATGGGTCGTATGTGGCCTGCAGGACCAGTGTTTCCCACCCCTGTGCTGAGCATTTCAGAAAGTTTGGAGTAATAGAAACATTTTTTTCCTCTTCCACCCTCCAAATTCTCTATGAATTTGTATTTGCCATACATAATAATTACATTCAACTTGAGGAATTGGTGCATATATATGCTATGTTTTGATTATTTTCCTGTTTTTCAGAGTTCATGCAGTATATTAAATAAGTGGGCTTGGATAAATGCTTAGTGAAATGCTGAAAGGCTCACCCATACATTTACTTCAAGGACCTTTTGCTTCTGAAATTAGTAAAATACTGGCCACAATGAAGTTCAGAAGTTACTTCAAAGAAAGTAGCTGAAAATCAACTTTCTTCCTTCTTGTTGCTGCCTTCCCCTCTCTTTGCTTACATTCACTACTGAAAGAAAAGAGCAGGTCAACACACAGCTATATACTCGTTCCTAAATTTCTCAATTAGAAGATGAGTAAATGGCTGTCGTGTCAGCTGCTTGGCCAGGTGATGCAAGAGAATATGAGTTTGAGACCAGCCTAGGCTGCCTAACAAGACCCTGTCTCAGTATGTTAACGAAGGATTGGGATGTAACTCAGTGTAAAGGCCCTGGGTGTGATGTTCAGATCCACAGACCAAAATAAAACAACAATGAAAACTACTGGAGGGAAGTTTGTGACCTGGGATTAATTACAACACTAGGTTTTTTTTTTTTTTCTTATTTCTTTCTCTACAGTTAATCACTTTTGACACTGTGAATTGACCAGTGTTTCCAATTAAGCAAATAAAACTTAAAAGTGTACAGAAAACATTTCTTTAGTGTTTATATTTTGTTCTTGATGCTCTGCATACAAACCAAGACAACTTTGCTTTTCTCTCTGGTGGTTATTTTTGGGTATCCATCCCATAGCACACCATAAATCCCCACTAGATGTCAGTATGTTACTAAACGAAACGGAGCAGCATTCTACACAGCTATTCTTGAAACCTATTGGAAAGGTGAATTCATTTATCATTGCTAACCAGAGTGATATGCAGGCATTTTAGTAATGCTCGTTAGTAATAAGTGGTACTTGACCTAAGGAATACTTTTAATGAATTATTTCCAAGATCTTGTACCTTTTACCTGAATTTTAAAATGTACATATTCTCATTTTTGCCATAATATCCTCAAAGAGGTACGATCAGATATGATGATCATTTTACAATAGATTAAAAATATGCATTCTTTTTGCCATAATATCTTCAAAGAGGTACAGTCAGATATGATGGTCATTTTACAGTAGAGTAATCGGAATTATATGAGGACATATGACTGGCCCAAGAGCACATTGTTACTGTAGATGGAACTAGACTGGTATTGCTATAATCACAGAATATACTCCACTTAAATTCTGCTGCTTTTGTTTTGTACGTAATATTTTTAGACACAGTTTTCCTCTGGAGAAGTCTCACTTTACCTACTATCTCTATAGAACATATTTAGTAAGAGTAGAATAAGTAAGAACTATTGAGATGATTGGTTAAATTAATATAAGGATATTTATATCAAAAATTGTTATGGTTGTGCAAAAAATGGCAAACAATGAAGATAACTATAAAGTGTATGTTATAAATGATGGAATTTAGGCTAATGTGAATCCATCTTTATTCATTTATGCAAAGGGAGAAAGAAGGAAAATTGGAATTTGGTATGGGAAGGTTAAAACTTAGATAGTTGATGATTGTGGTGCATATTATGTATTACAGGTTTTATATACTTTCCTAAAGAGAAGTCCTCATGTAATTCTGTACAGTAGAATTTTTTTCTGTATGCCTAGATTAACAAATAGATAGAATTTATGTTTGTGGATAAAAAGAATGTACAGAAAAGCAGCGTATTGAGATCATAGGTAAATTTAATAATCTCTTATGCAGTAATTTTTTAGTAAATAGAAAAATATTGCTTCTTCCTCGTGTTGACAAAACTTGCTAAATCTCAACTTTAGGAAGGCTAATACATGTCAGTGAGCCATACTGTAAACAATTCCATTTCAAAAAAGTGGGCTTAATGTGTGATTTGTTTACTCATGTTTTAGGTAATTTGCAAAAATCAAGGTTAAACTGGCAGTAGTGCAGGGTCAGATTTGAAATTATTGATGTAAATTTTAAGTGAAGACAAAAATGTAAATTTTAACTGAAGCTAAATCATTGCCTAAATCCAGGAAAGTTGTTTACTATAGTATTTAGTGCATTATCGGTGTTAAGTAAATATTGATAAATTGAAAATGAGCTTCACCTCGTTATGTATTTTAAGTGAGGTAAAGTTAAGAGTTACTGGCACAGTTTAAGAGATTATGAAAGTTAAAAGGTTTTAACTTCTGCATGCTTAGGTCTGATTGTTACTCAGAGCTTGTATATAGGAAACCATGCATGGATCTAGTCGAGGTAAAATGATAATATTTTGTATTTATAAAAGAAAACCTGTGCTTTTGCAGTATGTCTCATTCAAGTAATGACCGTGTAGCCCTTGTTGAATTTTGTATGAACACTTCATGGCAAATGAAACTTGTACAACTAACTAGTGATTATTAGTTGGGATTTTGGGCATGTTTATCAGAATTGGCTAGTAAACTTCAGAGACTATGCATGTTCCAGTGCCACGACCTCCACCTCCATAGTTTTAACAGCGATGTTTAGAAACTTAGGTTTGCAGATTTGTGAAAATTGAATGAAGGATTCCAAGTGCAGAATTCTAGGACTTCTCAGAATACAGTTGTGGAAGTCCTTCAACACAGTACCACCAGTTAGCACAGTGTGTAATAGGTATCAAAGTCATTCTTAGACTCCTGGAGAACTCAGACACTACCTGGCTATAACACCCGGAATATTGAGCTCACAGTGGTCTAGAGTGACACTGCTGAAGCAGATTTCAGTGATAGACTTGATGCTGAATTCTTTGTTTAATCAGTTCTTGTTCAATGTAAAGGGAAGGAATCCAAGTCCAAGACCAGACTAGACCAGCCGGCTTCGTATCTACTTTGCAAACTGTCTAACACCCTAGCCTTCACAAAACCTGTACGGCTAGTTTCTCACGATACGTGAGATTTCATATTTGAGACCCATTGTTTAGCTTCAAGTATTCTCCAGAAATCCTGTTAATGTTTATAAGAATCAGTAACATATGGAGTTTTGTCAGTAATCATAAAACTTAGAAAAATTGTTCCATCTGCATACCTACTTGAGGCAAGTTATTTGGAGATTGTGAAGGAAGGAGTGAAGAAAACATTCCCAACTATCCCTTGAGAGAACATGCTTCCGGTAACGCAATGCCCATGGGAAAACCGTATTGGAGAACAGAAGAGGTGAAACTCCTCCAGCTTCCAAATTGAATTTGTGAAGGAGCCCTTTGGGGATCTTGCTGAACCTAAACCGTTGTCTGATTCTGTAGGTTGAGAGCAGGAGAGTCTGGCCTGATGGACTCCCAGGTAGGTTTCATGCTGAGGCATAGAGGAGCCTGCTTCTATTGTTTATGGCCCTAAGAATGGAACTCATAGCTCTTGAGTGGAAATAAGAGTTACCCGGGAAGCTTGTTAAACCATGCTTCATCTCAGTAGGCAAGGGTCATACTGACACGGGGGCCAAGCCGAATAGTGGTGCTTTGAGCCACGCATCTTCAAGCAGTGTTTGCAAACCCAGTGGAGCACCTAATAATCCCAACATCCACTGCATCCTGAGTTGTACTTCCTGACAGTCTGCAAAGGCAAGCCAGCATTTTTTATTTTTGCCAAAAAATAATAGCTAGAAGAATTTCCCAGCAATCTCTCAAGATTTCTGTCTTATCTTTGTGAGTTTTGGTACACACAAGAAGAAGATCAAGATTTTATATTGATGGCTTGCCTACTATCAGGAGAAAAGAGATTCAGTAGATACTGGGCCTCAAAATCATTGGATCACAGTTTCTTGTCATTGTGGTGAATTGTTTGAAATTCATATTTGATTAAGGAATTCAGCAAAAGGCAACGATGCTGTTTTAAATGTTCGCAGGCTTTTTTGGGGGAAATCTTTTTTAAATTTTGAAATATTTTAAGAAGTTGGGAAATATATTGAAGAAACATCCATAGCCATCTAGGAGAAGCTTCCCAAAGTTCCGTTATCCTTTGAACAAGGTTTATTCCTCTCATTAAGTTAAAGGATGAAAATGGGGACACGTGAAGCATTTTATTGTAAAATAAGTTGGCTTGAAGGGAGTTTTTCAACCTGTTTTAATAGCTTAGAATTCAGAACTGTTAAACAGATTTTTTTTTCCCCAGCTACTGGTTTCCTATTTCAGTTTGTTCTCTTCTTCAAGTCTTTGAATGTATTGTTACTGTTATTAGTAGTGGTATGAGAAGACATTTATTACTCTTTGACTTTCACATAGCAATATTTGATAATTAGCTTAAGCATTAACAAATCTCAGTTTACCTCTAAGATTAAATATGTACAGTATACTATAAATATAATCTTAAGCACATTATTTTCTTTTATAAAGTAAGTAATAAATCTTAGCCTGTTAGCCATCCACTGAAGCTCTAGTATCATGTGATTTTTAAGATTCTCAGTTGGGCATGCACTTAGTAAAATTAGTTTCCCTAGTTGGAGATTTGTAAAACAACTAATAAAGTACTCCATGCCACAGATGAGTTTTAGACTTTGCAACAGCTACAAACCACTGGTTAATGTAAGAACATGGTTTTAACTGTATTTACTATATAAGACCTACAGTAAGATTCAGCAAACACAATATGTCCCAAAGTTTAAGTTTTACTATTTGCGGCAACTTTGAAACTCCCTGTACATTGCATTTAATACTTCCATAATTTTAAATCTAGCATTAGATTTACTTCATGTATTATGACCGATTAAGCTGGAGAAAACATGTTGCATTATTAACATTTTCATGTGTAAGGCAACTTTTGGGACACCGTGGCTTGCCTGTTAGAGGGTAGTCTCCTGAGCAGTGCTGTTCTAAACAGATCTAGCCATGCAGATTTCTTTTCCTTCAGTGGATAAAGGCCTCAACATTATTTACTGCACTGAGTGAATCTCTTAGAAATCTTTTTAATGTTGACAGTTCATTACCCTGCATACCATTGTCTCACTCTGAAAATGGGCTACTCACTTAGGCCAGTTTCTTTTGTTGTGTCAGAATCCGGCTCTTTCCAAAACAGAAATTGCTTGAGTCTGTAAATATTTTCTCATCTCTGTGATGATTTGACTATTTTGTCTTCCCAGCCAGGATTTCTGAAACCAGGAGCACAAGATTCAAGGCAGCTTACATTTTATTACATTTTCTAGGCCCGTGTAGCATCTAAGTAGTAGTTTGAGAAATGCTTACTGCTTGTGTCCTGTTTACACTTTATACTCATGTAACAGGTGTTTTCAGTCGATGGAGCCAATCAGAAAGATCATTATTAATTATTCGGTACTTCAGTCTCTCAAAATCTCTCTCTGCCTCTTACGTAAATAAAGGAGGGGTAACTGCTTGGCAGTCTCCTAACAGCCGTCTTCTTTCCCTTGCAACGTGGCAGCTGTGTCACAAGCTGACTTTCCCAGCAGAGCCCTGGGGACGCAGGACTGGGACTACTCGGACCTGAAGCTCGGCCCCTGTACCGAAGGCCGCGTTGTTGCTCCCACTTCCATGGACCCTGGTAAGCCCTCTTGTTACCAAGGACAATCAAATCCACGTGTTTGTGTCATCCTAGATTACAGATGAGCTCCTTGGAAACAGGACTGCCCCTTTTCCTACATTCGCTGTCTAACTCATCTGATACAGTTGTGTGCCCTTAATCAGTTCTTCCTGACAAAGCATACTTCATGGCCCTTTTAAAAAAATTCTTTGCTAGGAACTTGGGATTTAAGGTTTGTTCCTTTCTCCTGGTGAACTTGAGCCTTCAGAGGTCATCGCCAAAAAGGTTCTTTTCCTCTGTGATTTCTGCTTTTGAGGTTTTTTTTGACCTTATTGCCAGTGGATGGCCACTGCGCATCTCTCCTTGTAACCCCATGTCCCTCATTCCCTGAAATAACTTTAGGGGAGAGGAAAAGGGAAATTTTTACAGCAAAAATGTTAATTCATATCTTAAAGCACGACATTAGAGACTATGTAGAAATAAGTTTTATATCCAGTTTATCTTCATATTTAATAGTTTCTATATTTAATGTTGTCTAGTATATCTTTAGTGTTCTAGATATAAAACATTAATATTTTTGTGATTTTAAATAAAAAGATCTATTAACCACATCTTATATGACTACTATCTTGGTCCATTTGTACAGCGTCAATTGTTTTTTTCTTTTTTTAAATAGGAAGATTTAGTTTAAGACCTTAACATTATTTTCTCCACCTTCATTTTTATCTAATCCCTTTAGTCTTATGCTATATTTTTTACAGTGTAATTCACTTAACTGGGTACATTCTCTAGTTTTATGCTTAGTAGAGCGATGATTTTATAGTTATCTTCAACCTTTGTGTGTGTGTGTGTATATGCACACACACATGCACATGTGTGCAAGCAGTAGTAAGGATTGAGCCCTCAGCCTTCACCCCGAGCTACATCCTTGGCCCATTTTTGATTTTTGATTTCAAGACAGAGTCTTGCCAAGGGTTGCCCAGTTTGGGCTCAAACTGGTAATCCTGCCACTGCCTCCCAGAATGCTGGGGTAACAGGTCAGCCCACTGTGCCCAGCTTGTCCCAGCCTTTGAAGATTTTTTTTTCCAATTGATTAAAATAACTGCTGAAAGTACGACTGGGCACAGAGTGTGGTTTTCACAGCCTGAGCCCTCTACCCTTCACATGCACTTGAACCTTGAGTAAACTGCTTAATCTCTCTGCGATCTAAATTGCTTATCTGTAAAATGCAAATAGCAATAATATTTATTTCATGTTTGTTGTAAATGAGATCAAATCAGATGATGTAAAAAAGCATGCTGACTAAAATCTTTTAAAGATTCGTAAAATATTTATTTCAGAAAAGAACCCTATCTTCTAGGCAGTCTGACTAGTATAGTTCTTTTCTTTGCTGTAATCTAGTGATAAACTGAAACAATTCCAGCTGGCATACTTATTTGGCATGAGCATGTTCAGTCACTTTTTAGAAATACTGTAAAAGATGGAATATTAAGAAGTCAAGTAATTATATCATGAAAAACTTCCTTGTTATCATTTAGGCAGAAGGATTTCACCTCTGCCTAAACGGCGACATTTCTGGTAACAACCTTGTGAAACTGCGTTGTATTTGGCATATGCTGGAATAAACTGTTAATCACTGTTATTGCCTTAGACCTTTGCAGGACAGGCTTCTGGGTATTCAGGGCTTCTGAGTCTTAGACAGTGGATCTTTTCTTGGGCTTCAAATGAGCTGCTTTTCCTTTGCCGCTGATTCTAAGTTTGCTACTGCTAGTTATTGTGCTCTCAAGTAATCAGCGTCAAATCTCCAAACCTTTATTCTTTGAATTGGCAGGATAAGGCAACAAAATTCTTTTTCTGTCATTACTTTATATTTAGCATAGGTGTGCTTTTTAATATCTAGATCCTTCATTTACAGCAGATGCATTGATTTCTGAACATCATTTATTTAATAAACAACATTGTTTTCCTCATACATAGTCTTTGTTTGGTTGTCAAAAAGTATTTGGATGAACCAGAGCAAGAAGGTAAGGTACAAGGCTTGACATGTTACTCATTCTTAATACATCCTTCAGTTTTTTCAGACTTTAAAGAAAATTGGTTTTCTCTGAAAATGTGTTTTGTTTTTGATTTTTGTTTGTTTGTTTGTTTCTAGACATCCACATTTCTAAGTAACATACATACTCTGTCTTGATTCTCTTGGTTAAATATATACTTATACAAAGAAAGCTCTTTTTTGTCAAATTGAAACAATGACTTCACTTGATCTTTTTTTTTAACGGCAGAACTTTATCTTGCCTAGGTTGTTTGTACAAGGGGTGATTCACCTTCTTGAGGGGTGAGCTGGCTGTTGCCTTCTCCCCCACACAGGTGGCCTTCATAGACTCACAGAGGTTGGGGTGGTTACTGATTATATACACTAAGGATGTTGACCTTCAGGACTTCAATTGGAGCTCTGTTCAAAGGTCACGCCTTAGCTCCTGTGGCAGGAGGTCCAGATGAGGCAGGAACACAGCAGTAGGGAATAGCCCAGGGCACGGGGTCACAGTCTCCAGCACTGTGTGTCACTCAGCTGCATTGTCACCCTGGGAAGTCTGTGCAACACAGACTAGTCAAGTGCTTTGTGACATTCTGAAGAATGAGCCGCTGCTCTCTTGCCTTTGGAGGAATAGAAGGGCAAGGATACTCTCACTAAAGGACTCACTAGGTGTAATGGCTAGATAAAGTAACCAGGGAAGTTTTTAGTAGCAGAGTAGAAAGATTTTATGTCAGATTAGCTAAGAAATGTAAAGATTTTTTTTTTTTTTTAATGACTGTATTTTCTAGTGTAATAGTTGGGGTGACTTGCTGCACGAATCAGAGAAGTCTTCCTGGAAGTATGAGTGGAAGAAGCAGAGAACTCTACTTTTTTCCGATCATCTCCGGATGTGTTTTTCTGCTTAAAATCCAAATACAAGAAATTTTATTTGACTAATTTTACTAGTGTTATACAGTTAAAGTCACAGAACCAGAAATCAAGCTCAAGACCCTTTAACTGCAAAGCCAGCAAGCTTCTGTTGCCACACCATGGTGAATAGGCACATACACCACACCCTCCTGCTAAGGATGCTGTATGTGCTGCTAGCACTGAGCCCCAAGTTGTGAAAAATTATGATCCTGCCTTCTGAATGGAACCGCACCAAGACACAAAATACTTATTAGGAGGACTTGGAGTCTGCACTGACCTTTCCTGTCACATTTTCTCATTTGCATCAGCTGGTGAACATTTAAGGAGGAGCTTAGGCATCCAGTTCCAGCACTAAAAATACAAGCACTGAACTGTTTTGCTATTTTGGTAATTGTAAATTTGACCATAAATCCTAAACATCAAGATTTTCTACAACAAACTCATTGCTAGTTATAAGCCCTTTTGGGGATATTCATAATTTTAAATTTTAAAATTTTATGAACTCCTCAGTTTTACAGACTAATGATACATTCGTATACCATGCTTTGCTCAAATCTCCCCTCCCTAATACTTTCTCCCAGTGCTGAGGAAGGCCTCTCAGCATTGTCATTTCCTATCACAGAGAATCCAGAGCCTTTGTTCCACAGGATCCAGAGCAGTGTTTCTTGTAGTGGAGTCCAGCGACCTGTCATTTGAGCTAATATGTAAGTGCATGCGCCTCACTCCAAATTTAATCAGAAATTATTGCAGAGTGACCCAGAAATCTGCACTGTAATAAAAACCAGTGTGAATTTCATGCACAGTAGTGGTTGAAAGAATTGACCCAAATGTAAACAGACTGACGCTGGCTATACAGTTCTTTTTAACAGCAGAGGTGTTTGTCCCCAGGGCATGGGCAAGAACAGGCCGTAGATGTATTTTTTCTACAGGCATCTGTTCATATTTCTTCTGTATGTATTGAGATAGGTGCACAAAAATAACAAAGTCCTCATGTCCATGTACTGGTGATCACTGGTGCCACTACACCTCTGCGATAGGGACAGCCTGCTCATAGGGAACCTCTTGCTGGTTCAAGGTGAGAAGCTACTTCGCATGCCACAGAACACTGGTGGTTCATTGTTAGGGCATTCTTCGTTTTCTGTAGTCGTGGTCCGTAGTGATTTGTTACTGTTCTTGTACTGGAGAGCCAACCGAGGGTCTTCACTCTAAACTACATGTGGAGCCCATTTTTTTAGATTCTGATTTTGAGGCCATCTCGTTCAGTTGTTAAGTTGCCCAGGCTGCTCTCATACTTGTAATCCTCCTGACTCAGCCTCCCAAAGTGCTGGGGTTATAGATCTGCAACCCCAAACCTAGGTCTCAGTGATTTTTTTTTAATGGACTTAGCTAAGAATATTTTCTCCCAAACAACACCTTATTAAAATGCTTGGCACTGTTGCCTCACTACAATCAGTGCTCAATCAATGAAACTGGAAGCGAAAATTATGTCCTGCGGGGAACATAATGTGTCACAATCACAGATTTCTTAAGCAATATCACGTAAAACAGAAAAAAATAAGAAAAATTGCAAAGCATTTCAGGGAAAGACATGATGGTTCCAAAATTCTGTAATTTTTACATTTGTATAGATCAATAAAATCTAATTCTTCTCTTGTGGTTAAAGGGGTGAATTGCTGAATGCAGATCCTCACTCAAAAAAAGTGCTCCTGTGAAAATAGTAGAGAATCCTTTTAAACAGATATGTCACTGAGCACTTGGTAAATACATAAAATAAATATATTCTACTTACTGGTGATGAGCCTTGTCCTTCTAAAATTAAATGTTTTATGCTATGATAGGAATTAATTTGCAAGTTTTATCTATTCTAGCACAGAATTAGTATAAAATTTAAAACAAATGATGACCAGATACTATGTTATTAAACAAAATGAATCTGTGTAAGACATAGATGCTTAAAATGTAAGTGAAAAGTTGAAAAATGAAGGCAGTTTTCTTGTCATTTGTGTGTACTTTAAGCAGTGACACTTTGATGTTTGCAGTTACTTTTACTGAATTTACCTGTCCCTTCCCCAAAGTGGGAGAGCCTTTTGGGAGGTAAAATGTAGGCATACAAAGATAAGTTATTTCATATAATCAATATATGTTGCACCAAACGATACATACATTATGTGTGTGCGTGAGATATATATATATATATATATGTGAGTGGAGAAGGCAATCTGGGCTGAAATAATCAGGATAACTTCCTGGGAGAAAAGGCCATTGAACTAAACCTTATATAGGACTTATTTAAGGAGCAGAAGATGGGAGAACCTCTGATGACAATGGAAAGGTGCATGGGCAGGTGATTTAACTAAAAATAGTTGTAGGAGAATATCTGTTGAGAAGAAGGAACAAAATTATAGAGTAAATCCGTTGAGAACTGGTAGGGTCCTTGGGCATATGGGATTCAGACAAAGCTCCCCCCCCCCCCCCCCGCCTGGGCACTTCAAAATGCGTGTTTCCGAGAACTTGAGACCCCCGCTCAGCACAGTTGGTCCTATCAAAAGCTCGGCACGTCGAGCATCACGTTCTATGGCTAAACTACTACCTGAAGATTTACTAACTCTCAACTCCTCACAGGTGCTTGTTCTGTGTTTGTGGCGTATTTCTCTCCTTTCTTTAATTGCGACATTTCTTTATTTTTGCCTCTCTTATCCGAAGAAGAAACATCAGGTAGACAAACAAGAAATCCTTTATTTTCCTGCAAGGCAGCTTTCCCTTTTTAAAACATTTTATTTCCTGCTAATGTTGGTGCTGTGCACCAGGTGGAGGAAACAAATGACCGATCAAGGTGTTTCCCTGAACAATGACAGGCTGCTTCCTAAGAGAAATTCTGATGCCACTCATTACAGTCATAATCCAAATATAACCTCATCCATGCAGTGATGAACTGCGTTCTCCGGTTCATCTTTTCTGCCCCAGCAGCTGGAGCTCTGCCTCCTTAGTTTGAACATTCCACCTGCATTTTCCTGGCGGGGTAGTTTTCTTCCTGAGTGATTAGTGCCTCCCGCTGGCTCTTCTCTCTCCTCTCTCCCTCGCCTTGGATGATGAAACGGTTGCTAAACACTCTGTCAGGAAAATCATTTTAAGATCTGATGTCCTTTAAACTGCTCTCTAGAAGCAGCTGATATTCATTACTTTGTAATGACTTTGTCCAACATAATGTTTTATATTCACATGCATTGTGTTTCTTAATTATCTCCATAGCCAAACGAGGGTGAGATAATCATTCCTATCTTGATAAATCTGGGAACCCAAAGAACAGAGAAATGAAACAACCTGTCCAAAACAGTAGGGCAAATTCATGACAGCAGGGATTTGAAAACAACTCTGCCTTCAGAGATGTAAATGCAAGTTCATCTCATTCCTCACTACTTTCTACGACATAGGCTTTTCGCCAATTTTTTCCTTAAAGTCTTTGACTTGGCTTAAAATATTTGCAGCTTCACTAATGTAAAATGACCACCAGTATGTCACTTCTCAAATTGCTATTGACATATAACAAACATGCCCATATTACTGACCCTATGCATTCCCCTTGGAGGCAGAATTTTCTCTTCCTTGGCAGAGACTCACTGTTTTCTGTTAAGGACTTCACCTGATTGGATGGGACTAACATTATTTAGGATAATCTGTCTTATTCAAAGTCTAGTGATTTAATTATTAATCCCATCCAAAATCTGCCTTGAGGGAGACATCTGGACTGGTATTTGACCGAGTTCCTGCCTAGCCAAGTTGACTACTGAGCTGCTGCCTTAATTTACATGTCTCTTTGAGTGAGCAGAGAAACACATGCAGAGGCGCACACTCAGAGAAGGTGTGTGGTCCCGGCTGTGAGGCGGGCACTCAGCTGAAAGGTGTCTGTGTTACCTTAGTATGGCAGCCTGAAGATTTGTCAACTCGAAGCAATACAGTATCCTGTAATTATATTTCCTTTTGAAGCTTTCCCTGCAAATGTTAATTTAAATTTGTTTTGTAGTCCTTACTGTTAATGCGTTTTCAGAGTATCTGTTAGGCCTCTAAAACTCCTTCTTTAATATTGTTTTGTTTCGAGACAGGGTCTTGTTCTGTAGCCCAGGCTGGCCTTGGTTTCACGGCAATCCTCCTGACTCAGCCACCGGAGTGCTGGGATTACAGGCATGCACCACCATGCCCAGCTTATGTGGTGCTGGGGAACTAAACTCAGGTACTTAGCACTTGACTTCGCACTTGCTAGGCAATTGATTTAACCGCTGAGCCCTTCCTCCAGCCCCTAGAATTCTTATTAACGGATCTGAGGACTCCTTATTTAATACTCTCCTCTTTTCTCTCCCTATTTTCATGCTTCTGGTTTTTTGTTTTGTTTTGTTTTGTTTTGTTTTGTTTTTTGTTTTGGCTTTCAGAGAGACACCCAGCATTACCTGCCGGTTACCAAATCTTTCATTTTTTGTCATATTTTTAGTTTTCAAGAAAGCTTTGTTAATCTCTGCATGTTCTTTTCTTTTGTTACCTTACTCATTACTGGTAAGTTTACTATCATCTCTCTTTCTTTTACCTCCTCTTTGACTTACTGCATTGCTCTTGACTCTTTTAAAATTTTGATTTTTCTGTTGTCTTTGGTTTCTCTCTTTCCCTCCAGAAGTTGTCCTTAAATACTACATGACTCTTGACTACTTCCAGGTCAGTTCCTAAACCCTAATTGGAGGTACAATACGTCCATCCTTGTGCTTAATGACTGAGATCATAAGGACCATTAATGGTTAAAAAAAAAAAAAAAATCACCAGAAGGCCTCATACATAGGGATTTTCTTAAGGGTGTAGTTTGGTAACCAGAAGACTTTTGATTTCCAGGCTGGGAATAAAACTTGTTTGACAAAACCTGGGAGTAAACTATAAGAAGAAAGAAAAAATTAAATATTCTTTTACTTTGTAGATTTAGTTAATAAGTTAATATATTAGTTAGTTTTGTGGTATGGGGGATCAACCCCAGGGCCTTTACAGTGAACTATATCCCCAGCCCTTTTTTTTTTTTTTTTTTTTTTTTTGATTTTGAGACAAAGTCTAAGTTACTGTTACCCAGGCTTGGGCTCTAACATGCAGTCCTTTTGCCTCTCCCTCCTAGAGTGTTGGGATTACAGGCCTATGTCACTAGACTTGGCTCTAGATTTTTCCTGAATCCTTATTTTCCATAGATATTTCACAGTTTCTTCAGTTATGTCCCTGAGGCAGCCATTAGATGAGAATTCTGTCAGATTGTCTGAACAATTCTGTTCAAGGATGGAGGTGGGAGACTGGGTGTCTAATTGCCAGTTTGAAAAACTTAATTTCCAGGTAGTCCTCCCCTTTTCAGGACCCTGTAACCATGATGTGCTCCTGCCGTTGGAGACACCTGCATGGGTTCCATTCTGGAACTTTTTCATAGGCAAAAATATAGTTAATAGAACTGCCACTTCAAGTTTTCTAATTTATGTTTGATAGTTGACTAATGTGGTTCTAAATGAATGTAAAAGTTATAAACATAGATAAGATTTCCATGTTTCATCTGAGTTGAAAAACTGATGAGTACTGGTTGATTGTGATAACTTTCTGTAGTGTAATTTCTAATGCAACTATTAAAACAGTAAAGAGATACACTCAATACTACTGATGAGTCTAAGTGTGATTCAAAAATTATTCAAGGCAGGAAGACAGGAAAGGGAAATAAATGAAAAACAATAAAAGATAAAGAGGCATTCTCACCCCTTAATATATCAATAATTCCAATAAATATAAAGCTTCTGAGCATACAAACAAATTTTTAAAAAGAACTTTTCACAGTGTATTAGGCCCAACCGTTTACAGGAAGCTCACTTCAAAACGGATATAGGCAAGAGGAAAGAAAAAGAACGGAAAAATATATATCATGATAAGGTTACGCTAAGGAAAGCGGAGCTGCATGTAATAACCTTGCATATGCCAACTCAAAGGAAACCAAAATACCAGATAGAGAGGGACACTGTAATGCTAAGTTTAGTCCATCCAGAAGCCAAACTAACTCTAAGTATGCATACACTAAAAAGACATAAAACAAAGCTGTAGAACAGAAAGAAGAATAAATCTAGCAACTGATGATATCAACTGTATCACCAATTGACAAACTACATAGATTAACAATATGAAAGAAGTTAACCCAATCAACCAATAAAACTTTGCACAGCGTCCCATCTACGAGCAGCAAAGTACATGTTTTCAATTAGAAAACATGCAAATCATATACCAAGATAACCATATCCTGAACCATACAACAAAGTTTAAAACATTTTCTTTTTGAGACAGCCTTGCTTTGTAATCCAAGACCTCAGACTGGTCCTGAGCTCACTAAGTAGGCCAGACTGTCCTTGAACTCACAGCAATCCTCCTGCCTCAGTCTCTCAGTGCTGGGATTACAGGCTTGAGACACCACTCCTGGTTTATGTGGTGCTGCGGAATTGAACCCAGGGCCTTGTGCTTGCTAGGCAAACACTTTAACTACTGTGCCATTCCCCCAGCCCTGTTTAACACATTTTGAACACTGAAATTATATAGCATGTGTTCTTTGGTCACAGTATTATCAAATTCGAATTCAGTAGCCAGGATAACAGGTACATTTCCAAATATTTGGAAACTAAGCTCTATATTTCTAAGTAAGTCTTAGGTCAAAGAGAATTGACTCCTGAATTGGGTAAATATAATATAAAACATTATAAAATTTTGGGACACCACTAAAGCAATGGTAAAAGGAACACATACGTAACACTTACATTAGCATGTATTAGAAAAAATCAAAATCTCAAATCACTATTCCACCTAAACAGACTAGAAAAAAGGCGAAGTTAAATAAAACAAGGGAAATATTAAGCAGAAGATAAGAACATTCAAATAGACAAAATAGAAAAAAATCTAAGAAGAAAAAAGCTGATTTAACACGTGCAGCAGTGTTTACAAATATAGCCAGACTGACGAGAAAAAAAGAATACAAATTATTCATATCAGGATTATAGCAAAAGGTTATCACTTCAGACTCTACAATATCAAAAAAGTGATCACTTAACACTTAAGTACATGAATTTGACAATAAAATGGGCAAATTTCTCAAATCATAAACCATCGAAAGTTTCCCATTGTCAAATAGATAAGTTGACTAGACTCATGACTGTTAAAATGCAATATTGAAATATTCCCCCCAAAGAAATAATTAGGTCTATATCTTCACAAAACAATCTGACCAACGATTTAAAGAGTTGTTAACATCAATTCTACAAAATCTTTCCTAGGAAACAAGACAGGAGCACATTTCCAATTGATACGAAACTAATAATAACCTGGTACCCAAAATTAAAAAAAAAAAAGAACAGTGCAGACAAACATCCCTCATAAATAAAGACAAAAAAAAAAAAAAAAGACTGGCCAAAGCATTAACAAATAGAATCCAGCAATATGTGAAAGAAATCCACCATTACCTCATAGCCTTTATTGTAGGGAAGAGAGACTGCTCCAAGATTTGGAAATCAGTAAATGTAGTCCACTATAGCAATAAACTGGAACAAAACAACAAACAGGTGGTGGGCAAATACCAGACTTGGAGACAGTATTTTGTGAAAATATCTGACAGCATTTATAGGTAGAATATATGAAAAACCCTCAGAAGTCAATATTGAAGAAAAGCCAATATGAAAATGGGCTGAACACACACAAAATAGCATTTCACGGATGAGGATCCACTGGTGGCAAATCAGCACATACAAGGCATTCGATGGGCTACCCACGTGTGGCCGGCCGGAGGTGGCAGTGTTTCTTCTCTAGCGTTATAATGAAAAGAAAAAAAACTGAAAAGGAAGTTTCATTGTTTTTATATATTAACTAGATTAGACACTTTATATGCAGCCTAAGACCCCACTCAAAAAAAAGGAGGGCCAAAATCTGGCATCAAACAATGGAAGTTAAGATCAGGGATCTCACTTCACACCGATGGAAACAGCTGAAGGGGAAAAAAATAGTGACAATACCAGGGATGGCAAGGATTCAGAGAAACTGAATGACTCACACGTCAGTGGTAGGAATGTAAAATGGTGTAGCCATTCCGGGAAACAGTTTGGCAGATTCTTAAGAAGACTAAACATATTTTTACCATATGCTGTAGTTATCATGCTCCGTTAGTATTTACCCACAAGAGCTGAAAACCTAACATACACACAGAAATCTACACATAGATGTTTACAGTAACTTCATTCGGAATTTGCTCAATCTTGGAAGCAAACAAGATGCCATTCAGTAGGTGAGAAGATGAATAAGCTGTGGTATATCCAGACATGGAATATTAGTCAGCACTAAAGAGAAATGAGCTATTATTCAAGAGAAGACTTGGAGGAACCTTAAACACATATAACTAAGTAACAGAAGATAATCTGAAAAGCCTACCTATTATATGATCTCAACTGTTTTGGGAAATTGCAAACATTTACACAATTATAATCAAGAAATTGAATGCTTTCAGAACTTTTCCCAGGAAAGTGAAGAAAACTGTTGCTGTGAAAAATGAAGCTATGAAGCTATCCCATCCTCTTTGTGAAACTAGTATTTTTATATTTGCAATATTTCAAATAGTAAGCTCATATTCTGTTAAGCATATCTTTAGCTTCAGTGAGATATAAGATTGATGTCATGCCAAGTCCCCAACAGCTTTTTGCTGCTTTTGACTAAGTATTTTGAATATTTATCTCAGAACTTTTTATAGGATTTAACACTTGGAAAGTGCTTACTTATATTGACCTTTGACATATAGTGAATTTAAATATTAACAAAAGGAAAAATAGATTTATCAATGGTAAAAATTTTATTTATTTTTAACCAAATCATGAAGTAACACCCAGGTATTCCCAGCATCTTTTTTTTTTTGGTCAGGGAGCTGACACTTTCCGTTGTGCCACCTAGGCAAGGGCTTCCTTTCTTTGGGTCCCACACCCCATCCGCAATCTTGATCACGTTGATTTCCCAGGCCTTAAGACCCCAAAGTGCTGAATTTTCTCCTCTCCAAGTAGACTCTCTCAACTTCCCCTGAGTACTTCAGTTCTTTTCTAAGGTGTTTCGGAGATGCTCATTTTGTGAGTCTCCCTGGAAATCAAAGACTGGCTGGTTCCCGAGTGCAAAAATAACAGCACATGTTAAACATTTCTGTTTAATTATTGAACATTCTAACACAAATTTTTACACAAACCTTATCTTTTGGCCAGTCTGATCCACTTCTTCCTCGGCTAGGAGGGTCATCACCTTTGAAAGCTGAAGATTGTTGAGTGTGAACATTGAGGCTGCATACAAAGGGGCCACCAGGGACGCCTTTCCATTTTATCGTCTGGGTCAGTCAGCTTTGCATCCCTGTCACCAAACCCCTGACAACAGTAAACCTTAAGGAAGAAAGTTTTGTTTTGGCACATGGCTTCAGAGCCATGGTCAGTTGGCTTTATTGTTCTGAGGCTCTTGGTGAAGCAGAAGCGCCATGGTGGGAAGGACGTGTGCTATGGTTTGAATCTGGAACATAACACCCAACATCTCACGTATTTGGAAAGTAATTAGATTGTGGGGGCTAATTGGATCAAGTAGATTGATCCATTGATTCCTTGAGCTGTTGAAAGGTGAGGACTGATGGGAAGTGGTGGATCATGAAGTGTATGGCCTAGAAGAACAGATTCTTACCTTGACTTCTCCCCAACCCCCCCTCTTTTTTTGTGATGCTCTGAGCAGCTGTTCTCTGCCAGACTCTTCTGTTCATTGAGAAATAACCATGAACAAACGGAGACCTGTGAATTGTGGGCTAAGATAAATCTTTCCTTCCTTAAGTTGTGGGTGTTGGTTGTGTCCTAGAGGGAGAAAGTAACTGAGACAGAAATTGGTGCTGAGAATGGGGTCATTGCTGTGACTTTACCTGAGAGTGTAATTTAGATGCCCTTGAAACTGGCTTATGGGAGGATTTTTTAAAGTTTTGAGAAAAATGGCCTTCAAATACTGTGACTGAGCATGATGGGAGATTCTAGTCAGAACTCATAAGCCCAGAGTGCTGTCAGAAGCACAGATTGAGCAGACCAGGGCCAAGAGTTTTCAGATGAGAAGGACTCTATGGCCAGTTGAACTGGAACCATTTGTTTTACTTTCTGGCAGAATGTTTGCATTTTGTCCCTATCCTGAGACTTTACCCCAAACCGGGATTAAAGGCTATGAACTAATTAATCTGGTGGAGGAGATTCCAAGACAGCCCAGTGTTCAGGCTGTCGTATGCATGCTTGCTGCTGCTGGGCAGGTCTACACTGAAAATCAACAAATGAACAAAAATGACAGGAATAAAAAAAAGTTTTCAGTTTTACCAGAAGGGAAACACCTGAAAAATTGTGGCAAAGGAGAATGTGATTGCTGAAGAGATGACCTTTAAAAGTAAGTACTTTTCAGGACCTTAGAAAAGATACCTGAAGACATCTCAGCAATTAGCAAGATCTTACCCTTTGAAGGGTTAGTACATTAGAGCAAAAGACTTTGCTTAGAGAACTGAGCACTAGGATACCTTACAGGGCCACCTAGGAATTCTGACATCTAAGAACTTAGAGGTCACTGTGTCCGTGATCCTGGCCGTTACTGGCCCAGTGTCAGACCTTGGTGTCATCCGTGCAGTGCTTTATTTGTAGACACATGCAGAATTTAAGACTTACGGGACCATGGAGGCTTCCGCTCAGATTTTGGAGGAAGGTCTTTGGGGGCCAAGTGGTGTGTCTCCAAAAGGGAGATATGCAAATCTGTGAGAGTGAAGACAGAGGTACGGAAACTCCTGGAGTTTGAAAATGCTAGGAATGTAGATGGCCTCTGATAAAGGCCACAAGTCATTAGTGCAGCCAGACCAACAGAGAAGCCATAAAGTTTGTCACTGGCAATGCCACAGGGGCAAGATTGCTAAAGAATTTTGCAGCTAACATTTTGACACATCTTGACTTGAGAGTGCAAGAGAGAATGCCGTAGAATTCAAGGGAGTGACAGGATTTAACATTTGCCCTGCTGGGTTTCAGTCTTGCTGTGATCTGACTTGTTTCCATCCTTCTATTACTCCAAGTGGGACTGTTTACTCTGTGTCATCATATGCTGGAAATGTTTGACTTCTTTTTAACTTCTGCCGGGGGCTCACAGGTAAGAGTTTGCCTTGAGTCTCAGAGGAGACTTGCCTCACGTTCTCATTTCAACAGTGCTGGAAGTGTTAGGACTTTGGCAACTCACCGAGAAGGACTGCATATGTTGGGCAAAAGGAGGTGGACATGTGTCTTTTGTTGGCCAAGAGTAGAATGTTATGGTTCAGATCAGGAATATTCCCCCAAAGCCTCGTATATTTGGAAGATAATTGGATCATGGGGGTTAATTGGATCAAGTAGATTCATCTGTTGATTTCATGTGTTGTTGAGAGGTGGGGACTCATTGGGAAGGGTGGATCACTAATGGTGTAGCTTAGAAGAATATGTTCTTCCCTTGACTTCCTTTCCTCTTACTGTGTCGTGAGCAGCTGTTCTCCACCAGACTTGCCTACCATGCTGTTGTTGCCAACTGATTATAAATAGACAAACCACTGAACTATGAGCTGAATAAACCTTTCTTCCCTTTAGTCATAGGCATCTGGTTATTATGTTCCAGCATTGAGAAAGTGACTAAGACAGCATGCTAGAGGAAACCTAATACCTCATGGTAGCCAGAACACAGAAAGAATGAAGGAGCCAAGGAGAAAAGGGGTTGGGGGTAGTCCTGAAAGGTATACCTTCATGACCTCTCCTTTCAGTGAGGCCCACTTCCTGTTTCCATCACCTCACATAGTACCATTAAATGATAATTTCATCAATGTATTCATTCACTGAAGTCCAGCCCTCATGATTTAATCACCTCAACTTTCAGGAAGAAGTATTAGATCTAAAACATAACACCTTTCTTAATTTTCATAGCCTAAATGTTCTCAGCTTTTTCTACATTTAGACACCTGATCACCAACTAATATTATCTCTGGGGTACTTTTATCACTGTCTAAGCACTTTATCCCTGAGCATGGAGCCCGAGGGACTAAAACACTCTGACTCTCACAACAAGCATATTCCTCAGCCCAGCTCCTCAGAGCATGTCAAAATATGTAGTGAAAGAATTTAGGATTTCATCACTTTATGTCTTTTACAAATAATGCCTCACCCTTGCAATATTGAATTTCATTTTTATAGAGAAAAAGTGAGGCTTCAGTCTTTGTTGTATTTACAATAAATTCACATTAAATGGAACACATCTTTCTCTAAATGGAATATTTCAGGGACAGTTTTGTTGATTTTAAAAGGCCGCAGGTAACGGTTTCATTTAGTCATGTGCTATTTTTTAGATTTAAAATTTAGCTTTCAATAGGTAATACATCAACATGCTTTAAACTATAAAATATCTCCTCACCTTGGCTTTCAACCTGTTCAGTTGTCCTGTAATATTTCTAGTTCTTATTTATCCTTCCTAAGAAGGACAGATAAGACATATGTAAAAGTACAAATATAGAGGCTGGAGGAATGGCTCAGTGGTTAAAGCACTTGAGCACGCACTAAACCAAGCACTAAGTACCTGAATTTGATTCCCCAGCACCACATAAGCTGGGTGTGGTGGCGCACGCCTGTAATCCCAGCACTCAGGAGGCTGAGACAGGAGTCCAAGGCCAGCCTAGGCTCTGAAGTGAGTTCAGGACCAGCCTGGGCTACAGAGCGAGACCCTGTCTCAAAAAAAAGTACAAATATATTTGTATCCAAGTGGTGAATATATAGCACACTGTTCTACATCTGGCTTTCCCTCAATTAACTATATAATTCAGAGATTGTTTTGTAGTAAGACATGAAGATTTACTCTATTCTTCACAAGATGTGCCATAATATATGTATGCAGTACTACTGATTAACACTGAGGCTGTTACAAGTAATTACAAGCCTTACCTGTTTATACGTAGTCAAATGTATCTCTGGGTTCACAGTGTAGGATCAATCCCTAGAAATTCAACATATGTTTAAAAACAGGTATTTTGTATCAGATACAAATATTCATATAATTCATAAATGTACAGAGCAAAATGATTTTTAAATTATATTTTAATTTTAAGTAGTAATATTCTACAGATTTTTATGAAGTAGATTTTAAGACCAGGAATCTGTATGCATGCTTTTTTCGTTTTTCTTTCTCCTTCATTTTATCTTTTTTTTCCTGTCTTTATCTTATTTTTCTTTTTTCTTTTTATTTCTGTGGTGCTGGGGAGCAAGCTCAAAGTACTCAGCACTTCAGACTGAGCTGCAGCCCCAACTCATTATTATTTTTGATTTTAAGACAGGGCCTCGTGAAGATGCTGAGTTGCCCAGGCTGGGCTGGAACTTACAGTCCTCTGCCTCAGCCTCTCCGATGTAGGGTTTAGACCTGCACTACCAGGCCCACCTCGTTTTTCTTTTTCTTTTATTCTTTTTCCTTCTTCCCTTCCCACTTCTTCCCTATTCCTTGGTTTGTACTAATGGTCAGAGCGAAAGTGTAACCACTAGGTGGTGGTACAAGAACACAGGGAAAAGAACGTTCATAAACAGAGTAGGAGTTAGTTTTGATTTCCTGCTCAGGTTTTAAATTGCTGTACACTCGGGCCCTTAAGTGTCTCTGGAGGGATGTCGTTGTGATTGATGTTTAGTAGTTGAGCCAACATAAAACTGATGTTGAGCTTTACAGCAGCTGTTATAAACCACTTTATGTTGATGTTGAGACTTTTTTAAAAGGCTCATTGCTTGAAAATGTTAACTCTTCGGTAGAAATCTGGTAAGTTTGCTGAGTGACTTGAAGAACCTGCTTATATTTCTGACTGATTTACAGATCTTACAGTGTCGTATTTGGGACTACTTAGAATTTATAATTCTTTATTTAGCTGACTGGATTTTCAGTGAAGAAGCAACAATTTCCTGGCTCCTTCCTATGGAAGTAGCAAAAGGCATCTGCTTACTGTTTTTGCCCTGTTGACTGCAATTCAGTGTTTGTACAAATTGGTAACACTGATCTTCACCTAAATGGCTAAATTATGTTTTGAAAAATGTTTTTGAGTTTTATGTCAAAGTATTTTTGTGTGAGAATTGTCTTAGATAACTTTTGAACATATACCTTGTCTCTTTGGAAATTCTGAATCTGTGCTTAGAAGTTTTGGATCACCTACCCCGATCCATTTTTTAATTTTTATTTTGAGACAGAGTTTTATTAAGTTACCCAGGCTTGGCTAGAACGTGTGACCCTCCTGCCTCAGTCTCTCATAACACTGGGATTACATGCCGGGACCACCATGCCTGGCTAGCATTAACACTGAAAGATGTTTGCTTACACGAGGCCTGTTTGATCATTTCAGTATTTAAGCTCTGCTGAAATTCTACTTAATGCATTCAGTACAAGACTAAGTTTATAGTTACCCTGTGAAACATTCTGCTCAGAGTTGGCATCACACACATTCTCTTTTTGTGCAATGTCCCTGTTGAATTCTCAGAAATGGATGCACAATGGCTTTCCTGTGTTTGTCACAACATGTACATGTCAGTTGGCAAATTGATGTCTTTCTGAGAAGTGACCTTACCGCCAAGTAGCAGCTGACTTGCTTTGGTGGGTCAGTTTTTTTGGGACTTGTTCTGGGCCACATTTCTCATTTTTATAACTGTTGATAGCTCTATGTACCACTCGTAGGACAACTGCCTGAGTTACAGAACAAGGAGTACTAATGCTTTAGCTGATCTGTTTTATAGATTTTGACGATAACAGGGTGTTTTTATTTTCGCTCATGAAACTTCTTAAGCTGATATCCAATAGTGGTCTGGTGAAACATTCCCTATTTAGCTTTCATGTAAGGCATGTGCAGTTTAAATTAAAGGAAAATGGCTTCTTTGTATCTGTTCATACATTAGGAAGAACACACACGCACACTCACAAAAGAAAAAAAATAATAATCACAGGCTTCCATTCAAGGGAAGGACAGCAAGTTAAAAGAAGCGCCCCCTTAGACGATGAAAGCATTACAGCAGTGTCCCAGTAAGTAGAAACAACTGTGGCTGACTCCTAGGCTTTATTAGGAAAGATGGCCCGTTCTGTGATCTGCCACGTGTAAATCAATTGAACGATAGTGAAATCGCTCCTCTGAAACGGCGGTTACACAGCTCGCAACCTTTCGTTCAAGAGATTAAGTTTGCATCTCCTCACATTATCTCCTTGTAATTGGAAAACTTTCGTTTTGACAGAGAAAATGTGCCAGTATCCCTGTGAGCGTTGCCACAAACCAGTGCGGAATGCCATCTGGAGGGGGCATGCCCGAGTCAGGCCCAGCCTCCTGTCGGGCTGAGGCTGGAACTTCGCAGCCGAACAACTAATAACATCTTAAGCTCCATTTGTCTAGCTCGCTAGTGCTCTTGGCAGAGGTCATAACCAGCAGTGGTTTTGTTGATTTGCTGCATCAAATGTAATTAGGTTAAAGCACTCACTGACAGAGCTTCTGATAATGGTATGAAAGCCTCGGGCTTAGATTTAGTCATTGAGTCAAACTTAGGTTTAGATCAGCAGAGATACACTAATTTCATCACCAGGACAATAAAACTCGGCAGTTTTTGAGGTGCTTACTTAGGATGGCAGTTTTTCTCTTTCTTCTGAACTTAGTAATTGTTTCTCCTTTTTTATTTTATAGCCATTGGCTTCTGATACAGGGGCTGATGTCTCCTACCAGGAAAGCCGGGCTCATACGTAACCAGCCTCTCTGCTAACAATGTAGAGGAAGCAGACAGTTTTCTTAGGTTACCTCTAAGTAACTTTGAATTCTACCACTCGTATACTCATAAAGATACAGGTGACATTATATCTGACCTTTTAACCCTGGCCCACTGGAAAACTCCCATGGTACCAACAGCTTTTTCCTAAATGAGTCATTTTGAGGCTATGAGTAAGATAGAGAAACCATTACTTGGGGTTACATTTAGGGCAAGCTTAGACCCAGGACCTAAGACAGAAGTTAGCTGTTGTTAAGAGCCAGAGGAAAAGTACAGAAAGCACGTCTGCTTTCTGTGAAAGAAAAACTCAGCAGAGAAAAAAAAAAAAGAGGTTTAATAGTTCCCTGCATAAATGTTGGAAAACAAGTCAGCAGGGTCAGTGCTAGAGAGACAGACTGGGCCTGGGCCAGCAGGAAGGAAGCAGGGCCCTGGAACAGCTCTGCTCATTAATGGGATGAGGCTTTTTAAGAACTAGCAGAGAAATTTAAGTATGATGTAATGTGCAGAAGAAGAATACGTGGAGTGCATGTTTTGTTGGTTTCCAAAGTTCCTCTTGTGTCGCCTTGATCTCAGATAACCGCCAATAACAGAACATGTAAGGAAATCATACCCGGAGACTGTAGCGGTTTCTGTAGGTGTTGCAGCTCGGTGTGGGAGTTGTCTGAGTTGGAGAGTTCCAGGTATGCTGCTTTTGATAAAAGCAATATGCATACGTGAGAATGAGGTTAAGCAAGTGTTTGTTTGAGGAGGAATATTGCACACACTGTAGGAGTAAGCAATTACCGTGCTGTTAATTTTGTATTCGTGTGTGGTGTATTTATTTGTTGTTTACCTCTCTGTGTAATGAAAGTCCCATGGAAATCTACGTTTTCTAGTGCTCTAATTTTAAATGAAGCTAAATTTTATGTATAAGTTACAGATTGCTAATTTCATTCTATTTTAAATACTATGTGCAGAAGATGCTCCTATGTTCTTGCAAGAATCCATCTTTTGAATAGAATCAAAACAGTTGTGTAAATTATTATAGAGTGGTTAATATATTAAAACATGAGCCAAAAGCATCAAAGATATAATTTGAAGCATGAAGGTATCTATGCACGTGTTTGTATACCCCCAACACACATCGGTATAAGTGGCATGTGTGTATACATGCCTATTTTATGAAGAGTCAACATGTTAATTGCTTTTATGACCAATACAGTGTAGTAAGAAAACGACAGCTACAACAGCTTACTGTCTCTATGGATAAATTAATTGCTTCTGAATTACTTGTAATCTGGTGGCAGAGTAAATGTTTGATGAAGTAATTCAGAAAGCTTTAGGGGCACCAAGTTTTCCATCTATTTGCACAACATGTTTTAAAAGAGCCACTCATTAGCAGAATTCTAGACTGGTTCATCTTCTGGGGTTTCAAAAGAAAAAGAGAATAAAGGAAAAAAATGTATGTCCACCATATGTGGAACTTCCCTCACTGGTGTGAATCCACTCACATTATACACCTCAAATTCCAATTCCTAGGCCCATTCTAGCTTTCGTATACTTAATATCAGATGCATATCTAGAACCAGAATGTGCTATCTAATTCTTGTAAATAAGTTGTTTAACAGGCATACTGTGTGCCCACCAGGTAGATGGTAAATAAATGGAAAACAGATAGCAATAAGACAGAGAGAGAAAAACAGAGACAGAGAGGCAGAGAGAGAACCCATCCGTAGCTACAGCCTCATTCAGAAGATAACACAGAAATGTGAATACTGGATAAATAATACTGCAAGTCAGTATGTGTTTCAATACTACAAAGGCAGGAATTTTTGAAAAAATTCATTTCTCAAAACTCTTAACATAATCTGCAAAACTTGGTATGTGCCAGTTGTTCAATTTCCTTTGTTATTTACAAAAGTGAAGCTTTGAATTAAGAAAAAAAAGTGCCATCTGCCTACCCATGTGATAATACTTGGTTTAATTCCCAAGCATATCAACCACTGGCTTGGCATTTTAACAAACTAACGCACTTTTCTCATTAGAGCATGTGTGTGTTGCCCAAGACTCCCCCTTCTCCACCCCAGTTGCTCACTTTAATATTTTTGTTTTCTCTGCCTTTGCTGGACTTGAGGCGTTTTAATCTATAAGTATGACCATCTTATTGACTGACTTCTGCCTTCCAGGTGCCTCATGTTCTGACTACACCAGATGCCCTTCCTTCTCCAATGACCTATTCAATCTTCTCCTTTGTCAACTGTTTAGACACTATTTACATTGAGTACCTCTTATTTTGTGGAAACACAGGGCATGTCCAACCTTTTGAAGAGGTAAAAAGGTATGTAATCTGATACCTGCCCTCAACTAAATTTCAAAGGAAAAAAGTATATGCATAACGTATTATAGTTTCAGTAGAATTTTCTGCAAGCATGAATATTATACATTTATTCAGTTAGACATTTATTCAGCAACCATGATGGAAGACGCTGGAGACACCAACATGACTAAGTCAGGCCTGGTGCCCCCCGAGGTGACGTCAGAGGGAGTAGACACCATGGCAGACCAGAACCTTCATCTTCAAATTGTGAGTCCGGATTGGCAGAGTAGGCATCATTTAGGAGCACAATTCAGACCCCCTCCAGACCTACTAAGGTAGAAGTTGGGTTTACTGAAGTGATTGGAGGCCATATTTGAAAAGCACCAGACTAGGAGTTTCACCAAAGGCTTTTTGGAGGAGTGAAACTAGGAATTATCAAATTGTACTAAATGAAGGCAACCTTTGGCAGAGTAAAGAAGAGATTTCATATAATCTGAAATCAATTTCAGAATTGGAAAATTTGGAAGCTATTGAAAATGTTTCTTCAAAAAAATATAAAGAAGAAGAATGACCTGGAAGTTGGCGAAGTATTGGTGAATAAAATATGATAATATGAAATTCAGGTGTGGGAGGGAAAAGAACGGACGTGGGCCTAGGGCAGCTGTGGCAATGATGCAGGTGATAGAGCAGCAGGTGAGGACAGAATTTCTTATCCGGAGCATGTGAAGGCACACACTAATGTTTCCCAGGTGATTTTAAGTTACTTTGTAGGACTTACATTTTTTAAATTTTTAAAATGATAGAAGTAGATAGTTCAACTTTTGTAGATATAAACTAAGGCATGATGGTTTTATATACACCAATTTTCTAAATTCCTTTGAATTTACTAGATCTTAGAAGAAAAAAAGGGACTTACAAGGTCATCTGAGTAGGTAACCTTGCTTCAAAATTGATGAAGAATCTTATTTTTTGAGAAAAGGCTATTTATATCTTTACTACATATATATATATATCAAGGGAGGTCTCTCCTATGATGATGAGAAAATAAAGGTTATCTGCCGTACCTCTATCCACATTAGCCATCTTTTGTTAATCTCTGAAGCTTTTGCTGATGACATCATTATGCCATAAGTCAATAAGGGTAGTACTGAGTGTGACCCTTGGAGAGATTATGACAATTTGAGACAATCAGGAACCACACCTGGATCAGGGTATGGGAACCACGCCTCAATTGGGAATTGAGAACTAGCTTGGATCAGAGTGTGAGTGACTTGTGGGCCGGCCAGTGAGGGAAGAGAACCCACCCAGATGTGGGAGGTCCAGCTGGAACTCGAACTGTATAAAAGGAAGGAAGCCAGCCGCTTGTTATAACTTCTTCCTCTGGGAAAGCTCTTGCCTTCTACGGATGCCGACCTGCTACATGCGGATATTCAGCACAGATTCATTCCAGTCTCGACTTGCGCCTGTCTGCCCGTCACTGATCATTAGTCATTGATCTTCAATCTCCAGTCTCCATTGTTCTTCCAACAACCAGGATCCGCAGCAGACTCACGGGCTGTCCTGCAGTCCCCGACAGGAGATCTACTTCGCAGCTGAGCAGCCACCAGACCCTCCAGCTCTCGCACTTGCAGGCCGCCATCTTGGACTATCTCTGTCCTCAGACTTGTAAGCCTTCCTAATTGATCCCTTTTGTTATAATGTCTGTAATATTTGCCTTTTGAAAGAACCCAAACTAATAGAACTGAGGGACTGCTGACCGGCTAAATTACATCTGTTTGAATCCCAATATCAAGTGGTTTCTGTCTTCTTTGGAGGACAGCCCTCTCTATACAGGGTTGTGCCCACTTCTCTCAGGGTTGAAAGAATATGGGGGGCCAATTCTATGTAGCTGTATCAGCTTGTGGCCATCATAAAAATTTACATTTGCTTATTAGGCCCTTAAGATCTCCCTCAGCAAATGATTAGATTTCAGAGATGCTTTAAAGATGACAACCAAAGCTTATGCTTTATGGACATCTGTTAGGGTGGCACTCAGTGCGTTTTGAGCACATGACTTATCTGCACACAAACCAGAGCTGACAGGGATAAGCCTGCAGCTCTCCAATAAATGACAGAGTTAATCAAGAAGACACAGCGCCTAGAGCAGTGTCTTGGAAGTCTACCTTACAAAGATCAGGGACCATCATAGGAAAAAATCAGTGGCAGTGTTTCAGATATACTAGCACAACTGTGAGAAGGAATTCTTTTCTCAGAAGTACCATAATTGATAAGTTCAGAATTTTTTTGTCAATAAGTATAGACAATTAAAGAAGTAAGTAGGGCTATGTGGAAGAGAAGTTTGCTAGCTGCAGGTTGCGTCTCTTACCGAAGGCTTTAGAGCAGATTTAACATTAGTTGATTTAATCACTTGCAGTGATATTTTCAAAACTAAATTCATTTAGTTTAATTTAGACATAATATTCATAGCCATAGAAAAGTTCTCTCATGAAATGAATTAGATACATGTTGGACAGTAATAAATATACAATGTTTAAACAATAATACTTAAATTACACAGGTTGAGATGTCACATTACAAAAATGAATCATGGTAATTGACCATTTTATTGATGGCAAATCTTCAACATAAGAGGAATTTTAATATTTTACTTTTTCAGATCACTTGGAACCATATAGGACATATTCATATAGTGATCAATTTCTCCTTCATTGTTTTAGGTCAAAGAAAGATGGAAGGAAGAAGAGACAGAGGGAGAAAATAAGAAAGAGAAGAAATACCATGTGACTATGAAGTAAGAACAATTTTATTTATTTGCCAATCAAAAATTTTCTAAGTTCCAGATGACAGCAGCATTGGCCTTACAAGTCTGCCTATGGCCTTTGATGGCAGTGAACATTCAAACATACATGTTCTAGCATGTTTATTGCACCAGGTTTCATAGTTCTGAAGAGTTCATACTTAAGAGTTAGAAGCAGTCATCTTAAATCATGATTTCGATAACAAATAACATTCCCCATTCAAGTGTATTTTCTATCATTAGTCATTACTAACAATAGAAGTTCTACATTTGACTTTCTCCATATATGAAAGTAAGAATTTATAAAACATTAAATTATTAGAAAGTAGGGATTAAAAAATACTGTCTTTTATTCCCCACAAGATAGCTGTCTTTATGAGCTATTTCCTTAGAATCAACCCATATCACTGATGGAAATATGATGGTACTACTGTGAAATTATTTTTCTAACCTTAAAGTCAATGTTATTTTTTCCCTCTAACTGCACTGGACATCCTTGGACTCAACAGTGCCCACTCTGGATTTTGTCTCTCTTTCTGCTACTATTTCATTTTCATTCCAGCTTCTTTCCCACTACGTCAGAGTACCATCAGTGAGAATGACTTAATATAGCTTTCCCAGTTGAAGAACAACAACAACAACAAAAACCTGGAGTTAATTGAAAGACTGCTTAATGACTGGCTGTTGGAGGCTAGCCCATTGAAGAGAAGGATGTAGTTCTGAAAATGGCACCACATAAATGATTACCAGTGGGAAAAAGTTATGCAGCATGTGGCCTCTGTCCATTAATCTAATGTGATGTACATCAGTGTAAAGATAATGGGCTCTGTCAGCCTTATTAATTATCTATGCTTGTTCTAAAAGTCAAAATCATGAAATGCCCTGGACCACCTGATTTAATAGGCTATTTTAGAGCTCTATCTGGAGGTCTTCGAGGGAGCCATGGGCAATCCCATGTCGGGTTTATCTGTGAGGGGATGTTGAAGTAAGCTGGACTCACATAATAGCAATACTGACTGCAGAGTAGCGGGATAATTGATCTTTCTGTAGTGTGGATTTCTTTGGCCTGTTAGAATGGATTTCCTAGTTAATTAAACCATTTGATGCCTGAGACATTTATCTATCTCATATTGCTTTTGTTTCTCCATTATAGCTTAGATCAGTCATATTCAATTTAATGTTAGAGGCAAATTAGACTGTGGTAACCACTCATTTTTTTCTTCTCTGTATTCTTAGAAAGCAAGAACTAAGGTAGCCAGATAGTGGCCCAACACTCAGAATTGTTGATGTTTCAGAATGTACCAATGAAACATTTTTAGAGGGAGGTGTTTGAAATGGGATATTGTGCAGAAAGGTCTGACCACTGAGGGATACTATTTATTTTTTTCTTCAGGTAACCTGATCCACTTTGACCTCTGTGTGCATATGTGAGTGTATAATCGTATTTACATTTAGACTGTGAAATTCCAAGGGAACAGAGAACATATTTCTTTCTTCATAAATTCCCTGGATCTCGGTGTTATATTAAGTACCCAATGGCTCTCTAAGACACGTTTATGAAGAGGTAGATATTCTAATAAGGACACGTGAAGGCTGTGATGAGTAGCCTGGATTCTGGCTCTCTTTGATGCTTGCTAGATGTGTGTCCTTGGACAACTCACTTATTCCCTGTAAATCTCAGTTTCTTACTTCTAGCCAAATGAAAACATTTTTTATACATATGCCATTATAATTCATTTGAAGATTAAATTGGACTATAGGAATAGTGATAACATATTTTATACTCATTCAATGGTATTATTTCTGTAGCATTATTAGGTCGATAAACTCTAAGGCAATATCTATTCCTATATATTTTTAATATTGTGACAATCCTTGATACAAAGTTCAGGAGAACATTTCGATTTCGTTGCTTTTTTTTTTTTTTGTATCTCAGCATATGTACGTAGTATCTAAGGAAATAATCTTAGATCATTCTAGGAAGAAAATAATCATTATTATGGAGAAAAGAAAGTAAGAACTTGAATATTCAAATCAGCGTGTTATGTAAGGGTGAGGAAACAACCGAAGTAGATGAAATGGACTCTCACCAATGTTGCCAGATTTATAACCAGACATAGGGCAACCATTTTGATGAATATCTTATGGACATAGGATGTTCAGCCAATTAATATATGTAATGATGTTTCTCTTTTACTTTCTAACAATGAAACCTGGAGACATTATATAACCCACTTAACCTACTGAAACTTCAACTTTTTCATGTGAAGTAAAGCAATAACATTGAATTATCTCTGGCTTTATTGTGTTTTGAAAAGATTTTGTGTGTTTATGAGTATTTCTGTGCTTCTCGCACCATGGAAGGTGTCACCCTCTGCTATCTAAAATGACTCTTTTTAGCCATTCTTATGTTAATCTACTGACTTTATTTTTATAGCTCTAATCACAACATCTGACTGTCTTGTTTGTTTACTTTTCTGTTTGGGTTTGCTGCTGTATAAGACCAAATACTATCTTTAAAAAATGTTTTTGGAGGTGCCAAGGATTAAACCTAAGTCCCCCACACAAGCTATGGCCCCAGTCTCTCTCTCTCTCTCTCTCTCTCTCTCTCTCTCTCTCTCTCTCTCTCTATATATATATATATATATATATATATATATATATGTATATATATATATACATATATATATATATACATATATATATATATATGTATATATATATATATATATATATGATAAGTTGTTAAGTTGTCACTGCTAGGCTTGGACTTGTGGTCCTCCTTGTCTCAGCCTCCCAGGGTGCTGGGTGCTACACCCAGCTCAGAGACTGTCTTGATCACAGATAGATGACCAATGCCTAGAATGAGGAGTGCCTGGCACACAATGTGAGTCCAATAAATACTTTTTGAATGAATGAAGAAACAAAAATAATGAATGAATTCAGCTGTTTCAGCTTTGTATTCTTTAAAATAACATTACTAGGAGCTCAGTAGAGTGGAGCAATGGTTGAATTTATCATTTATGTAAAAGAGTCAATGGAGGAACAACATGGAATTTTCTCAAGAAGTTAAAAAAATAGAACTACTTTTTATTTAGCAAACCCACTATTGGAGTGTGCAAAGAAGGGAAAACCAGGACATTGAAGATACATCTACAGTGTTTATCTTAGCAATGTTTAGAGTAACCAATAAATGGAAACAGCCCAACTGTCCATCAGCTGATAAAGAAATAAAGGACATATGGCAAAAGTAAAGAAGGAATACTACATGGTCATAAAAAGAAAAAAATTTCTGTCATTTATGAAAGAATGGCTGGGACTGGAGAGCACTGTATTAAGCAAGGTAGGCCAGGCACAGACCTGTAAGCGTGGTCTCACTCATGCGAGGTCTAGGAAAGCTGATTTCATGGAAATGAAGAGAACAGTGTTTACCAGAGATGGGGCTGGGGAGGATGGGAAAGGTCAGTCAATAAACATGAAGCTGCAGTTAGGCAGAAATAAGGGATTGTGGTGTTGTCAGGTAGGACGACTATGAATGACTTCTGAAAGGCTGAAAAAATGTTGAGAGTTTTCACCATAAAGAAATGATAAATAAGCAGGTTTGTTAAAACTGATTTTAAAATGTAAAAATGTTTTATGTACCATACACATATGTCAAAGTACTGTTATTTGGTTAGTATGTATAATTTGTATGTTTTTACATACCAGTTAAATTACTCTGGGGGGCTGAAACAGGATTGTAAGTTTGAGCCTGGTGGGGGCAACTTAGCAAGACTGTGTACAACAAAATGAACTGGGGATGTAGGTCAGTGCAAAGGATCCTCAGCCCAAAACACAAACACACACACAAAATAAAAAGCCAAATAGAAAAAGAAAACAATCATTCTAATGCCAAAAAAGAGGAAGTGATTGTATGTTTTGCGTCATAAGTGTAAGAACCATCTATAACTTATTTTTGGCCTTAGTGCATTATCTAATCAAGAGTGGGACTTAGGTCCTTAGGTAACATTGCAACATTAAATTTGATTTGCCTTTTTGTTCCAAAAATTGTTGATTAACTGTCACACTTGAATGCATTGCAATGTCTAGGTAAATTTTTACACCATACAAATCAATTTGGCTATTATTTGGAGTGCATTTTCCTATGACAGACAAGGTTTATCATAATTAAATGTAAATTTTGGTATTCATGACAAAAAGTAATGTATCTTGAAATTTCTTTCCTGAATAGTAAAATAGTGCCTGTTTTTTTTTTTTACATACATTGTTTCCCATCACATGAAAATGTCTGCAAGCCGTAGCTTTTATCTTTTGTGAGCTGATTGGATTACATTTTTACTTCCAAATGTATTCAGGTGAAGATGGATCCAGGTGTTATTTTCATAGATTAGCATTGTTGGAAAGATAGACCTTTCCTTACAGGACATCACATAGTATGCATCTCCAATAACACTTGACTCCCAGTGAAATAAACATTGTCTTTCACATTAGAAAACACAATTCAAATTGATGTGAAATTCGGTATCACAATATCAATGACAGAAGACCCTGTCATTTTCCTATTCTCTTGAAAAATGAAAGGGGGTATCATTTTCATTGTCTTCTTTGTTTATATGAAGTATAGGTGAATTTTTTGAAACAATGTTATTTTTCTCTATGAAGCAGCCATGTTTCCTCATTGTAAAACTCTCATTTTAGCGGAAAGTCTGCATGTTGGTGGAAGTCCAACCTTGACAACCTTCTATTATGTTTTGCTGTCTACCAGATCTGGGCACCATGGCTGACAGTGGGTAAGCCCATGCATGCCATAGTTACACTTTAGATTACATTTAGCTCGTGGCAGAAGTAAGCACAGTGAGACGTTAAGGACATGGATATGGGTGATACAGTACGAAAACAGGATGGGATGTAATTTGCTTTTGCATGCCAGGAAGACATTTGTTATGCCTTGGCTCCTGTAGCAAGTCACCCTTCCCTGCACCCTGGCTTTGCAACAACTGCCAAACAAGAGATTCATCACAAACTTCTCCCCATATTACATGTGCAGTGTGCATATTTCTGTGATATCTTTATTTCGACAATTCTTGAACTGTAACGCATTGTATATTGATTGAGTACAACTGAATCTGAGTTGTCTTTTTAAAAAGGTGCAAATTATGGTTTCAAAGTGACCTGGCAGAGGTGCAAATGAACGTTAGCACAACATTTCTAAAACAGAATTATTTTCTATATTCACATATAGATATGAATTCAGAGGTGATCTACTTCATTTTTTGGTTGAAGGTTTACTGCCTCAAAATGGGAAATAAATGTGTGAATTCTAGTGAATTCTATCAAGGGTGTGAAATTCTCCATTTGTACAGGCAAAAACTTGGTAATAATTATGAGCAGAGCAATAGCAGGAATTATACAAAAGTTTAGCAACATTTTAATTTTAAATGCAAGTATTTTGGGAAGAGATTAGAATCTGCTTGTAGAGATTTTTTTCCTTGCAGTCTTTGATAGTAAAGAGTTCAAGGTTTTTCAGTCAGTCTACAAAATGCTAATTTTCTTATATTTTTAAAACAAAATTACATTTACTAATCTTTTCTATTTCTAAAGCTGCTTATTCCAAGTCTGCCTGAATCTGATAAACTTATGAGCCCCAGTGTAACCCAGCCTAAGCGAAGGTGAACCTCTGCTTTCTTCTCCCCTGTTGGACAATGAGCCTGGGCTGCAGGGAGCATTGGAAATGCTGGTCTGTCTCTTGGCCAGCTGGAAGGCCAGGCTCCCCCGCTTCCCAGCCAAATAGACACTTGGCACCAGCGCATCCCAGGGCAGAGGTTTAACATGGTTTGAACGGAGCTTGGCTTTTGAAGTATCTGTCTCTTTAGGTTGATGTCACTGGGAGCCCAAGACCCCTCTTTCATTAACTGGCCTCTCACATAGATGACAATGATGACAAAAACTGCCAACCACTAAAACAGTTGGTTCTTTTTTTATTATTTGTAATTTTATTATTTGCAGGAGAGCCTGGCAGCATATGGCGTGATGAATTTAAAAAAAAACAAAGCCCTGTAAACTCTCATCTCCTGGCCAGAGCCTCCAGCTCATGGCGTTAGCAGTGGCTAGTGCTGCTCCACCTGCCACTTGTCTGGAGGGTGGGGAAATAAACTGATGACCTACTGGGTTTCCACAGCCAAATAGTACTCAGCTAAGGCCATGATTTAATTCCTAACAGTACTGTCAGAATGAGTAGAAGTGGCAACACCCACTGTTTCAACAGCAAATCTGATTGGCAAGCTACCTGCTCTCCACCTTACCTCATATTCTCTGCTAATTATGTCCTACCAGGCCAGCAGGAAGAGCGAGGGATCAGAAGTACTTCTAATTCCAGGCACACAGGCGAGTTCTGAGTAGACATGCGTAGGGATGTAGCTCACATTGTTGTCCCACGGGAAGAGCAGGGAACCTGGGAGAGAAACAGCCACACCATGCTTAGCTGTTTGCTTAGTGTACACAGGGCCTTGTCAGGGTCCAATATTTGTCTTGTTCTATATTTTTCTTCCTCTGAATTAGCCTTTTTCTTTAGTTATCAACTTGGGAAATGGAAATTTATTTTATGCCATCTTCTGAGAACTAAATCTTTCTTTGCCAAAAAAAAAAAAAAAAACCCAGTACTTCAGGTTAATGGTTTATACTTGAGCTGAACCACAAAACTTTCTCTCTCTTTCCAATTTTGTGTATTTAACATTTGATTGTCTCTTTCAACAAACCCTACACCCATACAAACAGAAACACCACACAGGCTTTCGTTAATAAAATAGATTGGCATAAAAGTAAGAAATATGTCAGCTTGAAAGCTCAGTGAATGAACATATTTTAATCTAGTTTAGAAATAGTTTATTTTCCCTGCATTTTAAGATGGTGAAACACATTTATACTAACACCATGTGGTAGTCAGCATTCCAGCCACTTACAGAAGAGGAAGTAACTGGGAAGGGAAAGCTTCCACAACTCCATCTTTTCCTGATAAGCAGGGGCAAACCTACTCAATTTCGTGAGGCTGGGCACATATTAAGAAGGTCTGCACTATCAAATGCACATGCTTGCTAAATGTAAGGTATGCTAGCTCACTAAATCAAAAAAAAAACCCTCTAATATGAGTGTGGGCATATTAAAAATATTTAGCAGCTAGTGGCCACTGACCAATCAGAATGGCCATAATGGAGTAGAATTCTGGAAGCCCCTCTACTTGGTGAGGTGCTAATTATTTACTTTCTGAATTCAGTGAGATCTGCTCATAGTCATGTAGAATGGGATGCAGGGACTGGTGACTTGGGCAGTGGCTCCTAGCCTTTGTACAAAATGCATCACTGTTTCAGAGCCAGTGCAACTGTACCTCTATATGCTGGCTGACCATCAGTCCCATGGGAAGGCATTATTTCACAGGGGAAGACATTGTGACAGGGTGGCTAATTAACCACATGTGAAAATCACATCACTAGTGAAAGACCAAGCCAGGATTTGAATCTGTATCTACCTTACTCTGAGTATCTATCTCACTTCTGTTCTGTACCACATTGCTGATAGAAGATTCCTTGGTATTTTGTTCTGAGTTGAGATCATTCTCCCAACCTCTCGAGATTTCGTCTGAGTGATATAAACAGAGACATCAGATATACTCTAGCAAGTCATACAGGTTGACAGACAACACCAAAAGGCTCTCTATTTCAAATTCAGTGGACTCTTTAAGATTAGCATGGGACATATTCTTCCATGAAGCTGGTGGTTAGTAAGTTTATTGGGTTAAAAAAGAACCATCTATTATTACACTGTCTATAGAGAGAAGTACGTTGGCCACATACCAGCAAGCCACATCTTTAGGTAAGATACGATTGTAGATAAGAGCAAAAGAGTAAGCTGTTAAAGAATTCAATGTATTGTTGCTTTCAGCAGAGGTAATACAGTTGATATTAAACAAAACTAAGTGAGCAAGTTTTACTTCAATTCAAAATTAACATAAATAATAAGCTTAAATTAGAAGAACACTTTAAGGTTAAAATCTTAATGTGTAGAAGTTAAACAAGTGCTGAGCAACAGGCTATCTTAAGTGCTTTTTGATGACTGATTTCTTCCTAAGGAAATAAAGACATTTGCAAGAAAATTGTGAGCAGATACTAATCAATCTCTGTTCCTTGTTACATGACCAACAAAAGTCATGCTATAGACATATAAGTTGGATAACCACATTCTTTTTAGGTAAACATATTGAGGAACATTGATCTCACTGGATAAAATAGAACTGCAAAAGTCTCTAGTGTAGCAACAGATTTTGGTCCAAGTGTTTGTCATTCAGTATTCTAAAATTTTATATACAGTAAAACTGAAGTGGTAATGACTTTGTTCTCAGTCTAGATAAAATTTATTTCAGCTATAATATCCTTCAAGTAGAGAACAAATTACATTTAAGACCCAATTTCCCCTATATTATGTTGTTAATAAAGAAAAACATTCTCGGTTCCAAGTGAATTTGCTGGAATGTACTTATTCTCAAACTTCTAGTCCAGACAAAACAAAACAAACCAAAACTCATAGGTTAGGTCCCATCCTCCCTATCTTTTCAGGAATAGGACAGAGTTCATTCAACAAGATACTAAAAGATGAAGTTATTTGTTACAATTTGCGATGTGATTGAAAACTGTTTGAAAATAACCAAATCTAAGAGCAGATTGCAGCACATAGAGTTTAAGAATCGGATGGAACTTCAGCATTATCAAATTCAGCATACGTTTCCACTCTTTCCCCTCCTTCGTGTATCTTGCAAGCTCTTGTGCTTCTGGGAAGTCCTCTGTCCCTCCCTGAGGGATGGAGGAGGGCCAACTCACAAGTGCTCACAGCAGGTGCAGCCAGGTGGAGGCCTCAGGGCTGGGAGCTCCTCCAGCACCTAGCTGTAGGGCCAGGTGGTCATCATCTACAGGCATAGCTTGCGGTACGTGAGCTCCAGCACCCATCCTCAGGCCTGTGTTCAGATGCCGCTCCTAGGACGTTTAAGGGTTCCAGGGCCACAGGGCTAGAGTAGTCCCGCAAGCAGGAAAAGTCCCAAGAGCACGCAAGGGAGGGGGAAGTGAGGGAGTGAAAAAGAAGAACTGCAGCTGCCAAGGACAGCAAGGTCCCAAGAGAGGAAATTGGCAGCTGGGCAGAAGGCGAGTCCAGGGATGCGGTGTGCAGTCTCTGCCCGTCGCCGTCCGTGAGGGGGTAGGTTTTCAGCGACGCTGCTGTGTCCATGGGCCTGTGCATGCTCCTGTAGCAAGCCTCCCATCCGTGCCCAGTGAGTACCTCCTCACCCACCCTCCTGCCAGTCACCCAGTCCCCTCCCTGATCACCAAGCCGGGCTGGCTGCACTCGTTGCTGTGGCCCCTCTGTTGTGCCCTTTCTGGAGGTGAACAGACAGATGTTTGCATGTGTCTCCCTGGGGACAGTGTCACACAACCACATGCTATGACCAAAGAAGGTTCACTTTTTTATTGATGGTCCATTGTCCAAGTTGATTCGGTCGAAACTAGCTATAGAGCAAGACTCCAGGATGTAGAAGCCCCATGTCATGAAATGTCCACCTTGCATGACCGTCCTCCTTTCGTTAAAGCACCCGTTCTGTTGCCAGGGGTACAAGGAATGGTTCCTGGATAATAGATTTGAAAGAAAGAAGCCTTCCTCTTCTCCTCCCAAATCACAGCCTGTTGTAAGAGGCTTTGTAAGGTGGAAGAATATAAGTATTATTTTTTAAAGGCAGAACTCTGTAAAGAAAATGCTCCTTCCTATAAGCATAGGTAAAAGAACACATTTGGCCACCTGGCTTTACCCTACTGTTGACTTCTCACTTTTAGTAATCCGAGGGTGACCTGGGACTAGGTGGGTTAAGTTGCCTCCACAGGAAACCACTGCTGTCACGGCTGCTCGCTGCTTTCCCTTTAGCCAACACCCATTGTCACGGGGGTGAGAGACTTCAAAAGGTAAGTGAAAGAAAACAAGAACAAGTGTATTTTCAAGCAGAATCTGTGCAGACACTGGCTCATGGTAGGAATCGCCTCCTCCCAGTGATCCCATGTGGTGGGTGGAAGGAACATGCAGCCCGGGCCACGTGGAACTGTAGATGGTGTGAGTGAAACGAGGCAGATCCTGGGTTCTCAAGTGACCTATGTGAGGAGGAGGCAAGTTATGTTGTCTAGACTTGAGGAAATGCTTTGTTTTTCAAGGAAGGTTATCAGAATTTTAAAAGCCAAATGATGGCCAGAGAGTATAAAATTTTATTGGCTGATTGTTTTTCAGAATACATTTTTAAAAAATCTTTCTTTTTAGTTTATTTTTAAAGTCTATTTTTTAAGCCCAAGGTGCAAATTAAATCTTAACTCATGGCAAAGAGATTGAAACTTTACATTAACAGGAATCCTCTGCTTTTTTTGTTTTTCAGTTGGGAGTTAAAACTTGAGGTGAAATCAATGTCACATCTAAGATTTTTTCCTGGCCTCCTTTTGAAACATACAGAATACCCAGAGTAAATGGCTATTTTAAATGAATGTTTCATAATCACCAAAAAATAGTACAAGTTTCAATGTAAAATGGCCTTTTTTCCTATCCTGAAAATATTAGATTATTAAGAGCTCCTTCACTCTTCTTCATGAGAAGGCAATGTAGGCCTCTTTTTTTTTTTAATTTAAGTACTGGAAGTTTAACTTCACATTGAATTACATCTCCAGTCCATTATTTAGTTTTGGTTTGAGAGAGGGTCTCATTAAGTCTCTATGTTGCCCCTGGTTAACTGTAACTTGCTTTTCTCCTGCCTCAGCCTCTCAGGGAACTGAGATTACAGGACTGTGCCCTGAGGGCCCTATATTGTTGAGTAGTTATTTTCAGTTCTCATCCTTGAAGGATCTGTCTCCTCCTTGAGTTCAGGCTTCCTTTATCCTCTTTCTGGTCTGTTTCCATTTTCCTTCCTTGAAGAATGTGAGACATCAACTAAAGATAAGGTAGCCGTAAGTTCTGAGAAAAGCTTAGACCAAGGTAACTAAAACAAGCTCCTTTTGCTTTGATTTTTTTCTGTTTCATTGATTTATTTCTTCATGTGTCTCTTTGTTTATATCTGTAGGAGTCACAATTTCTTCCACATCTCCCAGTATCATATTTAAATGCTGATCATGAGCGTGTAATCTGCCATGGAGTTCTCAGTGATTTCTCATTTTCACATAAATTTGCTTATCCAGGCTAAACCTGATGAGGTCCAGGGGGTCATCTTTGGTGCTGGTGGTTTGTTGCTGGTCCACATAGTCTCTTATGTTTCAAACCCTGTGCTCTTTTCCTAAAAATGTCTTACGGTGAATTTTTGTATTCCTTAATGGTATTCATCAAGAAATTTAGCTTGTTAGTTTTTGTTGTTGGGTATTTATCTGGTCTGGGGATCAAGATGATACTTGCTTCCAGGAAGGAATTGGACAGTGTTTTCTCTCTTTAAGTTTCATGGAAGAGTTTAAGGAGCATTGGCACTAACTCTTGCCTAAAGTTCTGGTAAGGTTTTGTGATGAAACCATCAGGTCCTGGGCTTTCCTTTGTTCGTGGACCCTTCATTACTGCCTCAAGTTTATCACTCAGGGCTTTTAAATTTTTTGGTTTAGTTTTGGTATATCATCATATCATATATATCTAGGAATTTATCCATTTCTTCTGGGTTCTTGAATTTATTGGAATATAGGTTTTCAAAATTGTTTTTTATAATCCTCTGGATTTCAAGTGTCTGTTGTGATTTCACTTTTTGAATTTCTTTTGCACTGATGTGATTTTTTTCTTTCTTTTGCTTTGATTTTTACATATATATATATGTTGCTTTGTTACAATTCTAGTTAGAAGTCAAAAGGATCCTAGGAAGATCCCCAACTTAAGATTGTGCATCTTAACATTTTATAACAGTGAAAGCGACCTGCATTTTGTAGTAGCCATGCTTCAAGCTCCTTGAGCTCTGACCTTTCCCCAGGCTAGTGGCATGCGTTACCATGAGCCATGACTCTCTGTCAGCCATGTGGTCCAGTGGAGAAACAACTGCTGCTCTACAGCATGCTTGGTGGCTAAGCACTGCCACATTTTGAACATATGCTATTTTCTATGGTTTATTGGGAAGTAACCCATCATAAATAGAGGAGCATCTGTATAGTCAAGACCATCTCTTATTAGATTATCATGTCTGTCTAACCTAGAGAGATCTAGATATTGGACCATCCGTGACAAACGGCAGTTTTACAGTGAAAACGGTATCAGGTTAGAAAAAAGCAAAACTCTAGCATAATCTCAGGTCCAATTTAGGAGTACTGGTTCTAAACTTAAGCTCACCAAAAGCGAGATAAATATATGATGATGGCTTTCACTTGAGAGGATACAGTGTGTTTTGGTACAGTATAAATGTACTCTTTCTGTCTTTGTAGGGTTTCTAGCTTTTTACTATTTAAAGATGAAGATCAATAGTATAACTTAGGAATCATTGAAAATTATCTTGGTACAGTAAAAAATTGGATCAACATATGTCAAGATATTTGTTATTTTGAATAGTACAAAATTAGTTTAAAAATATTTTTTTCTGAGAAGGATATACAGAGAAAGAGATTTTAAACTCCAAAATTGGGCAAAATAAATCCTGAGCCTATTTTTCTGAGCTTTAGGTTGTTTTTAAATAATTTTCTCCGCCAACATATTAGTAAAATCAAATTCTTTTCATTTCTAAAATAATCCATAATATGAAGAACTTGGAGGACGTGATAACCTTTTGCAGTGCAAGGATTCTGAGGCTCTAACACACATGCTTAAAAATCACCAAAGAGCAGCAAGTTACCACAGCTTGTAATTGTTTTTTCACTAAAAAAGTTGGAAGAATCACTTACTTAGGGCGATTCTTTTGATTATGTCAACTGGGAGAGCTCAAATCGCCTTTTCACTCCTCTTTTATTTTTAAAGAAGGACTGAAGGAGTCAGCAGCGCACATAGAGAGATACGCCAGATTCCATCCGATTCATGGCTGACCTTTCACAGTCTATTGACTTGTGTTAACTATTCTGCAAAACTTTTTTTTTTGCATAAGTATGTTTCAGAATTAGAATTCTCGAATCATGACACTGTGCTACAAGCCCATGTACTAGAATCGTGGGGTGAGTGTCTGTGGAAGAGCTGATCACTGGCTTTCTTTATTCATATGCAGCTGTAATCCCAGTTGTGTTCTGATAACAGCCAGTATAGATCTTACGCATCAACTTACTGACTCCTAATGAAAGAGCTTCCAATGCAGAGGACTCTCTGGCACCATAGGGCTGTGTTTAACAGCAAAGCCCAACATCTTTTCCCTTTTTTTAAAATCTTGAAACTTAAAATGCAAATGATGTGCTTCAGTCTGAGTAGGAGACAGAATTAGTAGTCAGAAATGTATTGACTAAGGACAAGGGCCCTTCGTCCTGTATACCTGAGGTCGCCCCTGGAGAATTTTACCATGTTGGAGAATCCTCCTTGTGCCATGTTATAAACAATCTGCTGACCTGTATGCTCAGAGACTTACTGGTGGACAGCTGTTGAAGATAATGCTTTTTATAAATGTCATTGACCTACCAGCCTCAAGCGTATGATCAGCCATCCCATTAAGACTTGTAATTGTCTGTTCTCATGTTAACACTGGAAGCATCCAATTCATTTCTAGTAAATTTCCTTAAAAATACTAGGTAGACTGGCTTTAAGAAATTGTACATATGTATTGATGCTATCTGCTACATCATAAATGTGGGAATATGCTGAGAGAAGATGGGTTGTAAGAATCATTTCATTTAGAGAGCTTGCTAAATATTTTTAGATATAAAAACTCAAAGGATAAGGAAAAAATTCCATCATTGGAAGCATAACACTCAATATGCATGTGTCTTTACACATAATCGTATCTTTAAAATTTTAAATTTTGTATCAAACCTTATATGTATGAAACAATTATTACAATTATGGTAAAGCTTTAGTATTTTATTTTATGACCTACATGTCTTTTATTTAATGTACTAAATTCATTTTTTAAAGAGGTTTCTTTTCTTGCTATCTCTTACTCCCATTCTCTCCTGAATTCTTTCTCTTCTGTGTGGAAACCCAACTGTAAAGATGCCAACTGTAAACTTTCAGTTTATGATAGCTCTAAGCATTAACAATTTGTTTAGAATATGCAAAGAAGGTATTTCAAAGAAATTTGTAAAAATTGATTAATTTGTGCAGGTAATCTTGATTGTATAACATATGGATACAAGTGAAACACCTTTATGACTCATAAACGGATTTGCACAAATAATTCATTAAGTGAATAATTTTGTTTTAAAAATCAAGAGAAATTTGCCTCCATGGCTTTCTAAGAATAAGATGTAATATTCCATTAGCAGCATTCTAAATCCCCTGCATTCCAAGCCACTAAATAGATCTCATTATAGTCCTGTCTTGGGCCACAACCAAGGAAGTTTGTAACTCAAAGTGTCAGCACTTTAAATTAGTTTCATCACAGTGGTCACAGATGCTAGGAACAGAACTTCTCCAAGCTTCAGCTTAGTACTGTGTCTTTTAGCTACAGTCTTTACCTTAATTTGCTTTTGTTTACGTTCAGCTTCACAGGATATCCAATATGAGATTAATATAGAATGCACTCTGGCTCCTGTCCAAGTGAGTTCATGCCCTTTCTGATACTTCATTCCCCACTGCTTGTTCCCACAGTTTCTACGCACTTCCCAGAAGTTCAGCATCTTTTTCTGAAAATTACCCCTTGAACAGATTTGCTAAAAATTGGAAGAGATGGTCTAGTTGTTACTTTATTTGGTAAGGTTTATGCTTTGCTAACAGATTTATTTATTGTTGGATAGACATGCCTCCTACGCTGGGAAGAACTACATATGTTCTTGACCCTAGCCATCCAGGTCTAGTAGAAATTAGCCAAGAAACTGAAGTAGACAAGTGTGTTTTGTCTTCCAGAGGGAGAACAGTCTTTATTTTATGGAAATGCAAATAATTTAGGAGGCAAGAGCTAAAAATAAGGGTAGGGCTAAGTATGCCCAAAGAGAAGATAGAGACAGAATAGAGTAGAAAATAGAGCCCGGCAAATTCACAGTTGAAACTAGAATGAAAACGCAGAAATTAAAAAGAAACAGTTGCCAGGAAGAGGAGGTAGTGCCCCTGAGGCAAAAGGTGGGGTGGGCGGGAGCAAGTCTGAGCACAGAAGAGCCCCCTCTGCAGGCTGGCGTTTCAACAGAACACTCAGAGTGCAGGACGCACTGATTGCAAAGTGGGCCATAGAACAGCCTTCTCAGGAGACTGACATGGCCAAGGAGAACAGAGAGGAGCCACGAAAGTAAACATCGCTGTGGAAGCATCTGGTGATGGACCAGCAGGGGCAGCCTGCTCCACTTGAGCAAGAGTGACGGTTCAGGGAAGAGGCACATTGTCATTTGTCCAGTTTTGGAAGTAAAGTCTGACATAAATTCATGACTCTAATCTGAAATGTTTCTGCTATATTTAGGGGGTTTCAGGGGTTATAGTTTTATGATGAAAAAATAGTGGTACACAGACAAAATTAAACGGTTTCTTGAAAAAATTTACCTTAAGCTTAAACACAAACACTTATCTATTTTGAACTCTAATAAGCTTAACTTAAGATGCACTGGCATACATATTATAAATACCAGTGAGGAGCAAGTGATAGTTTTTATGATTTAATTCTATGGTTATTTTATATTCTGTGTTCTATAAATAATAAATGCCTCTGGTTTAACATGAAGTTATAATGCATGATAGTTCCAGAGTACGCTGGTGTAATTCACACAAATACAAGAACTGTTACTATTATGAGAGAGAATTTTGGGTTGAACTTTTATAAATACTGATATTGAGGGGGGAAAAAGATAAATTCTGTAAATTGGAATCAACAGAAATGTTAAATACTCTGAACTTAGGAAGGGCAGTAAGCGTCAAAAATTACAAAAATTGCAATGTTGCAAGCTGTTGCCAGTGGACTTTGTCCTCGCCAGGTCTCCTGGAGGGAGCACAGTGGGAGGAGATGCTTCAGGTTTCACGCTTGATTTAAACAACTTTAAGAAACAGAGTTTGCCACAACTTCCTGCACCTTAAACTTCTACAATTTGGTGATCCTTAAGGCTGTATCCTTGGCCCCTTTTCGTTTCTGATTTTCCCCCAAGTTGTTTCATTCATTCCCTGAGTTTGAAGTCCCTTCTGTGCACTAATGACCAAGCTTACATTTCTAGCGAACAAAAGATCTCTCATGTCCCTCCCATTTCTCAAACTTTTTCCTCCTCCCAATAAAGTTTAATAGAAAAATAAATGACATATAATATGCAACATATATTTAAAAGATATGATTCGACAATTTTTGACATTATGTGTTTGCCCATGACATTAGCAACACAAACAAAATAGGAGACATAAGGGTCCCTCAAGTCTCTTAGTGCCTTTGGCTATTTCTCCCATTCTTCTCCTTCAAAAGTCCCTAAGCTACCAAAAACTGCCTTGTGTCACTGTACACTTGGAATGGCCGAATCAGATGGTAGGGCACTGCCAGATGGTTCCGATGTAATTGCACCATTGTTTATTTCCACCAGTTTTGTGGAAGCACTTGGGGTTCCCCATTCTTTTTACGGGAATCATTTGTCACTTGAATTTTCTCTTCATGTTGGTCAAAACAACAGTTGTCTCTTGACACTTAGGTTTGTTTGCTCTGGTCTCTGTTCTCCCATTGAGCTGTGTGTTTATTTTCTTGCCAAACCACAGTGTCTTACTTATCTCTGTGTTAAAATCAGGTCATGTTAATCTTCAACTTTTTAAAGTTGTTTTGGCCATTCTAGTTCTCTCCATTGTCATGTGAATTTTAAAATTAGTTCAGTGAAACTCAGTTTTAAAAATTATCTTTTCTCTCAGAATTTCATTTGCATAGTTGCTGTGTTTCTATAGCTTCTATGTTTTTCAGGTCTATTAAATATTTTCCTCTAGAATGACTGATCTGCTCTTCATCTAATTTAGTATTTTTTAAAAATCCCAGACATTGAAGTTTTCATCTCTGGAAGGTTTGTTATTTCCTACATCTTCTAAGTCCTACTTCAGCTTTAAAAAATGTGGATATGTCTTTCTGTGCTGTCTGTAACATTTGTGTCATTTCTGGATTGGTTTCAGTTGCCTCGTCTTATTCTTAAAATGAATCCTTGTAAGCCTGGTAATTTTTGACTGGATGGCCGTTGAATGGTAGGTATTTTTTATTGGTATGAATAGTTTTTGAACTTTGTTCTGGGGTATGATTATTTAGAAACAGTTTGATCCTTTTAGGTCTTACTGTAAAGATTTGTTAGGTAGAAGCAGGGCAGTGTTTAGTCTAGGGCAATTCTCGTTCATGAGGCAAGGTCCTTCGGTCTGCTCAGCCTATCCCCCGCACCAAGAGGTTTTCCCACCTAATTGGTGTGAGTCCAGTTGGAGTGTTCCCAGTTCTATGTGAACTCCGAGAATTCTTTTCTCTAATACTTTTAGATATTTTATTCCTGTCCTGAAGGAAAAAAAAATTGCAGGCAGTCACGTGCCTGTGATGACGAGTGCTCCATGGAGCATTTAAGAGGGGCTTCCTTCACCTTTCCCCAGTTTCCGGCTAGTGCATGTGCCCCTTCTCTAGTTTTTTGTTCCTGCCCTGTGAATCATAGCTTTCATAATCTGCCTAGATGCTCGGGTCCACCTTCTCAGAGCCTCCACAGTATCTCCGTCTCTCTACCACCTGTGGATATTCTCTCGGGACATGAGTGAGTCCTCCCCAGTTAGCTTTATGCATTCTCCACTTAGATGACTCACAGTCATATCTCACTGTCTAAAGCAGAACTCCCATTTCCTCTTTGAAACTTTTTTCTTTCCTTACTGCCTCATGCTATAGCTTCATCAACCGCACACCCGCTTAGATGTGAAACCTAGAAGTCATTCTTGCTTTCTCCTTCCCCCCATGACCCATTCTCCATCCTTCAGCAACTCATAGATTATAACTCCAAATTGTACTTTCAATTCATGAACTTCTCTTTGTGCCCACACCTATCACTTTAATTAAGGACACAGTCAATTTTACTGAGATTATCACAATAATCTTATAATAGTTTTTTTTCATTTTCTTCTTTGCTTTCCTTTATGTCCTTCCAGTCATTTATGACATAAAAATATTTGTAAGTGTTTAAAACTGTAAAGAGTCAAATTATGTTTCTTTAAAATCCTTCAAAATACTTTTTGTTGCAGACAAAATAAAAATCCAAAATCCTTATAATTTTCTTCAAAGCAAAAGGGTTTGATCAAACTTACATTGAGCTGTTAACATCTCTCTTGACTATACTCTTGTCACACTGACATATTTTCTTCCTAGAAAATACTAGACTTTTTCCAGCATCACAGCCTTACCACCACATGGAATGTTCTTCCCTTAGTTTAATGCAATAGCTGACATTCTCTTATCCTTCAAGTCTTGACCCAAGTAACATCTCTGAGGATAAGGCTTGATTCCTATGTCTCCCACAGTGTCTGCTAATGTATTAATAATAACTATGTATCATCTTTGCAGATCTTGTTCATTGTACAGCCACTTGGTGTAATTATATAGTGGTTTGTTTATTTTATATCTGTCTTTTTACTAGATTTTAAATTCTGGAGGTTCTGAGGTATATGCTTTTGTTTAGTTATATACCTAGCCCTTGGTGCTGTCTGTCTCAATCAGGTACTCAATACCTGTTGATTGAATGAAGTTAATAACTGAGTTAAAAATCACATTTGCTCTGATTTCCTAATACTAGGAAGACTGTCACTGAGACTTGCTTGCTTATTGATAAAATTCTATGACTGTAGAAAAATGTTTTGGTTTAGATTAGACTTTGCAACTTTAATTTGTGAGGTTCTTTCTTTATGATGAAAGTCAGAGATTTGAGTGAATTGTGTACACTGGTTATATGAGAAGGAGACTCAGGAGAGATATAATCAGAAAGCAAAAGAAAGATGTGGACTCTAGAAGTTATACTACCAGACAATTTCTAACTCTTTCAGTCTTTTCCAAGAGATAGATCTTCAAGGAAATTCAGGGTGATGGAAGGCAGAGACATATCTAAGAGATCTGATTATTTCCCATATGCTTAAAAGGATTGTTCTCGTTTTGCAAAAGAATTTCACACTGAAAATATTCTCCTGCTAGCCAGTCAAACCAACTTAAGCAGAAAGAACAAAACTTGAAGCATCACACTACCTGACTTCAAAACATACAATAAAGATGTCATAATCAAAACACAGCCTAACATTGACATAAAATAGTATTTAGACAATAAAATAAAGGAGAGTGCTAAGAAATTATTGCATGTGTTTTTAGCCAGCTCACTCATATCAAAGGTGGCAAGCACACACATTAGAGAAACATATTTTGTAATAAATGGTATTGCAAAGAAACAACAGCAAAAGAACCCTCAAAACTGAATTTTTACATGCATTACATAGAAATTTGACCCCATATGTTGCCCTATGCAAACATCAACTCAAAATGGATCTCAGTTTTAAATATAAATTCTGAAACTAGAAAAATACTAGGAAAAAAATAGAAGGAGCACTTTAGGACAGCAGGATAGGTGGAGTCTTTGGACAAGACCCCAAAGCCCCAGGAAACAAAAGCAAGAAGTTTTTGTGTAACAAAGGAAGCAATCAACACACTGAAGAGATAAATTATAGAATGTGAAAAAATTCTAGACTATTCATCTAACAAAATATTAATGTCCAGAATACATAAGATTCTTAAAGTGTAACAAAATTAATACTTTAATGAAAAATGGACAAAGGATCTGAGCAGGCAATGTCTTAAAGAAGAAATTCAAAGAGTCAATAAGTTTATGAAAAAAATTTTCAACTTTATGTTATGAGGGAAATGCAAGTCAAATCACAATAGGCACCATGTTATTCCACTTTAAACACTACAAAAAGGACAAAAAGAAAAAAGATGGGGAGGATGTGAAAAAAGTAGCTATTACACACAGCTGATGGAAATGCAAAATAGTATGGCCACAATGAAGAATAACGTGGAGAAACCTCAAAAAATGAAAAATAGATCTATCATAGAACCCAATATCTCACTTCTGGAAGTCTATTCAAAGGAATTGGTATCAGCATAGGAAAGAGACACCTGCATGCCCATGTTTATTGCTAAATTATGGAAAAATTAAAACACAGAATCAGGTGGAAATGAAATGAATAGATAAAGCACATATATTTTAGTCACAGGAGGTACGGCTTTGATTTGGGAGTATATTAACTTGATTCTCCAATTGCATGCCTTTCACACTTGCAAGATATGTATATAAATCTCTGTCACTTCAGGGTTGTGATATTTTAGCTGAAGTCTTTAGGATTGCTTCAGGCTGTCAGAATGAACCAGCTTATGGAAGTTATCTGGTTGCCAAGAAGGAGATTTCTACGTGAAGGAAAATGAATGAATACTCATTTTGGAGACAGCCACTGTTCTGCCTGTGTGAACCACCTTTACTTTGGGAAGTCTGTCTTTCTGATTTGTGATGTCTCCTCTGATTCTATCCTACGTATTTTCAAATCTTTACTAGAACATGCTATTTTATATCAATGTTCAAAATTCAGCATTAACCTGCAGGTGCAAATCGATTACTTTGACCTATCTTCCTTTTTATATTTATAAAGATTAAAATTCTGTTGTATTAAAAAAGGGGGGGGCGTGAATACTTTGGGTAGGAAGGGCTGCACTTACGAAGAACATCATCCAGAATATATAGTACACATAGAACGTAGTCCCACTACATGTAACTTTGGAGCTCCAACCTTAAGAAGGGAACAGAGGGATCCACATAGCTACCCAGGAGAAGAGTTAACTGGGAATGGAGCAGCAAGCCCTCTGAAATAGCCATATTCTTGGAATATCCCAGATGCAGCAAAGTGATTAGAGAGACTAGAATGAAGTACACATGGAAAAAATATTATGTTGTGAAGTATACAATACCGAGTAACAGATCGTGTGGGATTATATACAACATTGTACATACTGACGTTTTTACTTTTTAAAATGAGCCATTAAAACTTTTTAGCCAAATGGTAATGATCTTACAAATATTAAAAGACAATGTGGCTTCTGTGTTAAAAAAAAAAAGGCAGATGTGCCTTAACTTATGATGGGACCTTGTCCTGAAAAACCCATCAGAAGCCACAAGTAGCACAAAGTTGAAAATGCATCTAATACACTTAACCTACCAAACAGCCTAGCTTAGCAACACGGTACATGGTAAAATAATTGATAGCTGGGATTTGGCAGCATTTGCAGTGACTATCACACTGTGTATCACTAGACCATGAAGAGATCCCAGTTCACATTTTTGAAGCATGTTTTCTGCCAAGTGTGTATCACTTTAGCAGCACTGTAAGTAGAAAATTCTAAGTAAAGTCATTATAAGTGGGGGACCCTCCATAGACTATAGGGGCAAGGTTGGAAGCAGTGAGATATCTAAGAGTCTGTTTTGGAAATCTGGTGGGATGAAGGTGGCTTGGAAGAGGAACACATAGGGTATAGTTGGTGAAAATTAGTGAGACAAGATATATTTTGAAGGTGGAGTTGACCGTTTTGAACCAGGCTGGATAGGAGCCGAGGAAAGAAAAGTCAAACATAAAGCCAAGATTTTCTCCTCTGATGAGCTAGAAAGTTGGAATTTAGAAGATCAGTCTTTGAAGAGGAAAGTCAAGATGTCGAATTTGTAAAGGTGAAGATACCTTGTAAACATCCACATGGAGATACCAAAAAATATTAATTAGGTTTTTATTTGAATTTCGGGTTCAAGGGGATGGTCCAGCCCCCTTAGGTGGTGTTGAGAGATATGAAACTGAATGAAGTCACTGTGAGAAAAAGTCATGGGCAAAAAATTAAAAAAAAATCCTCCATCTGCGATCTGGGAAACTCTAATATTTAAAGGTTATAGAGGCATCAGTAAAATGAAAAACAGTGATGTGATGTGAATACCGAGTGAATACAGGAGGAAGAAGTGGCCACTTTGGTAATATTCTGCGATGTGGCAGGAAGTCCTCGGTGGCCTTGGCACAGTGGGAGGCATCATGTGACTGGAATCAGCTGCAGAGGTAATGGTGGAAAACAAATGGACACAGCCTCTTTCAGTCCTAAATGTCTATGCCATTAGGAGGTTCTCATTCCAGAAGGTGGGAATGAGATGGGTGCAGACAGCTCTGAAGGGTTTTCTACTACTTGTCATTGAAGGCCAATTTCATGTTGTCTTTCCATCTGACCATTACGCGTGATCTCAAATGACAATTCTTTTTTAGTCTTGGGAAAATTCTGTTCTCAAAGCCAAGGCACCTCACAGTGTTTGTAGCCACTCACCCTTGCTCCAACAAGAGAGTTACTCTTGATCCTTATAAGCCAGGATGTACTGGTAAAATACAGTATTCATGCATTTCTACATTAGTGCTGTTTTCCTGACTTTGAGGATAGAATTTTCTCACAGAACTGAAAATATCCTTGGCAAATGATAAAAAGTCATACTAAATATTTTCCACTAAGGAAGAGAAATTTGTTACATGTGTATGTCCACAAGTTTGTGCATGAGAAAATTATATTTTTTCTTAAATACATGAGCGAAAAGGTTAATGAGAGAAAGAAAAAGATTGATTAGCTAAAATTTGACACACTCTTCCTTCTTCAATCCCTTGATCTCTTTCTCTCTCTCTTTCTCTCTCTCTCTCTATATATATGTATGTATGTATATATATATATATATATATATGTATATGTATATATATATGTATATACGTATATATATATACGTATATATTCACAAATGTGTGTGTAACTTATAGAAAAAAATTACAAGTCTGATAGAAAGAACGTTATTTTCCTAAATTATTTGAGAAGATTTTGAGAACAGGTTGCCAAATAACCTCCAATATTTCTAGAAAAAGGATATATTCCTACATTAACACATCATCCAAGTATCCTTTGAAATCAGAAAGTCAATATTGATATCATACTATTGCTTAATGCAAACATCTGTTAATTTTTGCCAGTTATTTCTCAAAAGTCCTTCAACGCACATAAATCTAGTCCAAGGTCACGTGACATATTGAAAAGCCAAAACGTTTTAAGTCTCCCATCTGGGATAGTTTCTTAGCATTTCCTTGATTTCTGTGACCTAGATGCTATCAGCTGTTTCACAGAATGTCCCTTGAGTTGGATATTTTTGATGTGCCTTTAGATTCAGATTTGATGTTCATTTAGATTCAGATTACACACTTCGGGTAGGTATCACAGAAAGGAAGGCATGTATTTTAGAGTACTTCATTGCAGGGTATTTTTAGGATACCCCTGTACTTTATTTCAGTACTTATGGTATCAGTTATGGTCGTGCTTGTCATATGTCTTTAATGTAAAATTGCCCATTTTGCTTCATAATTTAATAACTATTTTATGTGGAGTTAATTTGAAACCATAATATGTGATTGTGTCATTTCCATCAGAATTTCTCCCTTTGGCATTAGCATCCATTGACATTCTTTGACTGTTTGCCCAGGTAGCTCTGTTTTCTTTCATGGTAGGTGGTATTTGGAAACTAAGATCTGGGTCTTTGGCGTGCTCATTGCTACAGTGTGTCAGTGTTCTAGGACTGGCCCAGAGGAATGCATACATACATATGTTTACGCTTTTTTATATTTTTCCATATATCATGTACTCTAATTCCAACCTGACCATGACGTTTGCTCTCATGCCCTTCCTTTCTGTTGGGACATGGTGTAAGAATTCTGTGAGCTCTTGGCTCGGGTGATTCTCATTCTGTCCACTGCTCTGATCTCCCCTTGCAGGCAGGGTCTCCTGACTCCAGTCCTGACCACTTTTCCAGCCAGCTGCTTGGTCTTGCTTAGGCTCCAAATACATTCAGGCTGGCCATCAGCACCTCCCCTTCCCCACAGTCAACGTCCAAACCCCACTTGGGCTTCGGCACTAATACCATGAATTTGGCTGGGACGCAGTCTTCCCACCTTTACCTTGTGGCCTCCTGCCTCACTCGGAAAGAAGAAGAACGAAGAGAAAGAGGATTGTCCTTCTGGGTCTGTCTGATATGAGAGTCTCAGAGCACAACTCCTATGGAACTGAAAGCGAAAAACAAAGTGAAACGGGGGAAACAGGGGGGGCGGGTAGGGGAGGAGGGAGAGAGGGGAGGGACAAAAGGAGAGTGGGAAAGCCCTTGTCACCTTGACCAGATACATATATGCATAAAAGGCTCAACTCCATTGTAAGCCTTAAATTTTGCAGGAATACATATCAATAAAATGGGAAAAAGACAGCGATGAGATAAAACCCAGTTTTAAAAAATTATATATATATATATATATTCTGGGAGCTTCCAAAGAGCTGTTAGGAGCCACATTTCTCACATTTTGTGCTCTATGAAGATCAGACGTTTAGGCACTGTGTGCAGTCTGAACTCATGTCAAATTATATCATTTTCTTTGTCATAGCATATTTAATAAATGTGATCTAATACAGACATATTTATTCATTTCCAACTTTAATGTCATGTTCAACTTACCTCTTAAAATATTTGTGTCTTATCATTGTGAGAAAATAAGCATTTCTCATTCTATCCCATTTAATCATGTGTGCAATTCATTTACCTGATACTTCTCTTGTATTTGTATTAAAGAATAATATATAGAACATACATGTATTTTAAATACAGGCATATGTGAGTAACCTCTCTGCTACTCGATGGGAAGAAAAAATCAAATAAGAAGACAAGGAAGTTTTATCACAGGCTTAAAAGCAAACAGTTGAGAAAAACAGAAGAGAAAATTAGAGCTGAGGATAGATCCCAGGGGAAAACTGTAAAGAGGAAGGGCAGCGGGAGGGAGCAAGAAACGCGGATGCCTGTGGTCCGGGGAGATGCGAAGCCGTGCCGTGAAGGGAATAGACAAAACCAAGGTCCTGTGTTGGGATATCGTGCAGATTTTATGCATGACGGTTTGTTGCATTTGGAAATCAGATGGTGATCAGAAGGTATTGAAAATGCAAATTAAGTTGAAGAGTATGGGTAGAAGACAAACTCAGAAAAGTGATATCAAGATGAGAAAAGTTAGAATTAAGTGGCCCAGGTCTTCTTCCAGGTTCTGGTAACAGTTCAAATTTCACTTCCTACAGGAACCCTCTGATGGCCCTTGTTTCCTTAGCATCCTCTTCCTATCCTGTTAATTTTAGATCTTTATAAATTATTCAGTTCTAATTATCCAGTAAGTATGAGGCCAAGACCATGTCTTTACTCATAAAACACCTGTCACAATGCTTAGGTGCCCCGTGAGCAGTCATTAACATGAGAGCAGTAAGACAACAGTGTGAGGGAGTGCGACCAGTGGGTCATGCTTTCACCTGCAGTGGGGTAAGCATTCTGCAAAGCACGTGTTCAACTCCCTCATCCTGAAGGTGAGAGAAAATGAGAATATACCTTTCTTTTAACATTTTTTGTTTTATTTCTTCCAGAGATACATCTTCTTTGTCTGTGTGTAATTTCCCCCCACTTTTTATTAGTATTTATTTGTGTTACATAATGTTTCCATTAAACTTGGGGCTATGGTACCTCAGTGATTAAGCACTTGCCTAGGTAGTTTGAGGCCCTGATTGGGTTCTCCAGCAAGCATCACATAGTAGCTGGTAGTGGTGGCACATACCTGTGATCCCAGCACTTGGGAGGCTGGGGCAGGAGGACTGCTATGAGCTCTAGGTCAGCCTGGTGTACAAAGTAAGCTCAGGATCAACTTGGACTACAGAAAGGGACCCTGTCTCGAGAGCAAAACAAAACAAAAAGAACAAACAACTGGAGAATTTTGTGCACATACCTGTTGCATCAACTTTTTACATCCCTTTCTCTGTCTTTCTTACCATCCCATCCCCCCTCATTGTTCTGGTCTCCCAACATCCTACCTGTTTATACTCAAGCACTCGAGTGTCCAGCTAGCACAGTCAGTAGAGTATGAGACTCTTATTTACACTGTGGGTTTTATCAATTTCTTGCAATATTCAACCTTCTGAGTTTGATTCACTTTGCCAAGTGCTCATGAACAAATGTTCAACATCCTCAGGTACTAAAGAAATGCAAATCAAAACAGGATCGAGATGCCATCGTACCCCAGTGAGAAGGGCTTTCATCAAGAACTAAAAAAGCAGTTGGTGCTCATGAGGATGCAGAGAAAAAAAGGAACCCTGCTACAAGGCTGGTGGGACTGTAAACTGGTACAACTACCATGGAAAGCAGTATGGAGATTTCTCGAAAAAAAAAAAGGAAAATAAATATTCCATGGGCCCCAATGATATATCTCTTGTGGATATTTTTCCAAAAGAGCTAAAAGCACCATGTAACCAGAGAGACATATGCACACCTATGTTTATAGCAGCACATCTAACAATAGCTAATTTATGGAAGATGCCAACATAGCCATCAGTAGGTCAATGGATGAAGAAAAGTGATGTAAGTAAACCATGGAGAATGCATTTTAAAAGATTCCAAAGCAAACAATAAAATTGTATAGCAACAGCAACAAAATAACCCTGCAGCACTAATGTCTAAGATGTTGCAATTAAGTAAACATTCAAATGGAGCAATGTAGAGATATGAAGAAGAAAAAGTGCTGTGGAATCAGAAAACATCAGCTTAATTTCAGGCTACTTTTGTTACATCCATAAATAATTTTCATCATCTTTAAAATGATTGAAATATGATAAGGTGATTATAATGATTAGACATGTGTAAAACATGTATACGTGGTAAATGCTCCAGAGTTTTTAGAATTAAATCCACCTCTGTTTTTTATTTTCCATTTTTATTTGGCTAAATATGGCTGAATTCAATAAACCAAATGGTATTCAGCTTGTGTACAAAAGTCATGACTTTGACTCTGACTTCCAGAGAGGTGTGAGCTTCTCGGAGACAAGATAGTAGTTTTATCTTCCCCATAGTGTCCACCACACGTGAAATTTTGTCACCAAACAGATAGTAACTACCTGAGAATACTCATCCTTCTGTTGCTTCCTATTTTTTGCAAATGTACTTTCAGGTGAAGAAAAATTAAACTACAATGCAAAAGAACAGGTTCCTTGATGAAAAACTGAGGTAAGCATCAAATTTAAAATCTGAGGCTCTTGAAAACAAACTACTGCAATCAGCGAGCAACAACGAAGGTCTTAGTCTCCAAATTTCCAACACTCAACTGCAGTCCTGACGTGTAGATAATCATAGTGCATTTACTCCATCTTCCACCTGACCCTCACCGTCTCTGGTGAGTACTGTAGCGAGTTCAGATATCATTTTATAAAAGTGAGAGAACAAACTGATTTTGATTTTCTGCATGACTACCACCAAAAAGCAGCCTGCGTGCCTATTAGCAGTAAAACTGCATATCTAATTTACACGTAAAGCTGTCCTAGACTGAGCGTCCTAGTCAGTGTGCCTTGGGATAACTTGAAAGTTATGCTCTTTTTTGCGACTGGGAAGGTCTCCAAGATGAGCGCCACTTCTTGTCGCAGCAGACTCCTTCTCACATGAGCCATGTGACCGGGGAGTGTTACCCAGCTCACCCAGGCCTGCCAGCAGCTAAGTGACACCCAAAACACAGTTGTGATTCTGCATTATGTAATTGGAAATTCCCACAGTGCAACAGCTTCCATGTGCACGTGGATCTACTCAGGGAGACGAGGCTGCCAGAGATTTTTTCTGTTAGGGAAGATAGACTATATCATGTATCTCAGAGAAGGTGCTAGGGAATGGTGGCTCTTCACATCTCTTTTGTGCAGGAAGATGTCCTATTTGGTTTTTTGCTTAACCCTCTGAGTTGTATGGATTTCTATGTTTCATGGCTGTGTCTGGCCAGGTGTGTGTGTATACAAGGAAGGTTCCTTGGCTGTTACCCATGAACATGTAGTTCTTAGCAGCCAACCATGGAGGTACTGTCCTAGAGGCAGCAGCTCACTAGCCGATTCCTAAGGTGACACCTTGGTTATTTGAATAGTGTCACTCACTGGATCTGTTGCTCGTGGCCCAAGCTCCTGATGTATTTTCCTTTATTTCAACTGAACTCAAAAGTATTATCTGCTTTGTGATCTAATTTCTCATAGGTGATCATTTTGGCATTTTCATAATAAAAACAATGTTTCAGTGGAAGTTGATTTTTATATTTATCTTCAGTGTTGTTTTGTAGTCAGACTGAACAAGGACTTTCACCAGGAGGGATATCAGACTGATTACTTAGAAAGTGGCATATGGTCTGATCTTACGGCATTCCAATGCTTATGAAATTCTTTTGTCCACCCTTTGCCTTTGCTTGGATTCTTTAGAATATTTCAAAAAGAGAAACCTTTACATGAAAAATGTGCTTTGGAGATGAAAGGGGAGTGTGTACGTTTTATGAAAACTGAGCTGTTTCTCCATCTCTTGCAAAACCTCCAGTTCAGCTGGTCTAATCTAAGTCTCCTTCTCTTTATTGAAGCCAGCAACATCTTCCCAACTGGTTTCTGCACCATCAGTCCTTCCTGCTCTGAACTGTTCTTCCCAGGCAGGATTCTCATCAGATCATTTCCACAGGTTTCTTTTCTCAAAACTACCCATACACCTATCTTTAAAATCCTTCAGTGGGAACTGGAGGTGGGAGGGTCAAAAAGGGAGAAGGGGAGGATTTGTAATTTTGCCTGATATGTATATACACAAAAATACTCAAGATCAGTGTAAACCTGATTTATTGCATTTATACATGTTAACAAAATGGGAAAAACCTTCTATGATTTTCTTTTTTAACATACAAAAATAAGTGCTGATGTGGCTTGAACACTTGGCTTCCTCTTCTGTTCTCATTTTCCTCTGCTCCCCGCTCTTCCAGAGCTCCAGTCTTATCTGCTTTTATTGAGGCCCTTAAAAAGTTCCCTGTGCCAGGCCAGGCGGCCCTGGCCCGAAGCAGTGAGATTGCTAGTTCGAGCACCACCTGGACAACTTAGTGATTTAGCAAGACCCTGTCTCAAAATCAAAACCAAAAAATGGACTGGGGATGTAGACAGTGCAAAGGTCCTGGGTTTCATGCCCAAGAAATGCTAAAACAAACAAAAACGACGCAATTGTTCACATTTTGCACTCAAATGCTGGTCTGTCTTCAACTCAGTTGCTACTTCTTGACAGGTGCTTTTCTTTATCAACATGATTCATTCTTTTTTTATAAAAATTAGAGTCACATAGCATTATTTTCTCTCATTTTTACAGTTAAAACTTTGTATTTATTTTATGTAATGATTAGTTAAAATTTTTCTTCTTTCTGACAAGTCAGAAGGGATTGTACTTAATTTTTGCTTAACTTTGTAATCTACAACTTAATACAGTATCTAGGTTATGGTAGGAGTTCAGTAAGTTCTTCATAAAAAGAAGATGAATGTTACGTAACATTCTGGAGTAAACTTTACTAGGTCTATTGTGATGATATGGCCATTAAACTTTAAAATGTAGTAGACTTCTCCCAAGGTCAAGTGATCTTGGTAATCAATTTGAATTTGAAAGCAGGTTTAACTTAAGCTTCATGTACAGGGCAAGTGCTCTGACTCCTGAAAGAAAATGAATCTAGGACTGACTCTAATTTTTGTGGCCTTTACAAATGGAATGTGGAAACTGGTCAGCACATCCCAAATGCCTGTGTGAAGCCATATACGATCATATTGCAACAAAACACTTTTACTGAGTTCATATCTGTGTCAGACACAGTGCTGTATTCTAAACTTATGGCAGGTTGCTGACCATTTTCAGTGGCCTTCTGAGGTGTTGGTGACTGTGTGATTTGGTCTTCATAGTGAAGAAACTGGAAGAGAGAAGGCTCTTGGATATCCATCGAATTCATAGGACTCTACTATCCAGATTAGGCATTTTCTTATGTTAAAAATTCATTAATATCTTTGTATTTTCTTCAGCAAACAAGAGTAGGAGATGAATATTTTGGGATTTTTTTTATAATGAGGCAGAGTAGGAGGTGAACACTTATCTTTAAGATGAGTGAAGGTATTTTCTGTGCCTCAAATATAAAATTTCTCATTACTCTTCAAAAATAGAATGAAATAAAAATGAAGATGATACCGTATTTTTTGTATTACCTTTTAAATTTTGAGTTGTTTGAGTTTGTACACTGGAATTAATGCTATCCTTTTCTGTAAAGTTCTGTTGTTATAAATAATAAAATCAGCATATTATATTTATATGTTATCCTTAGGTACTTTTACTTACTTCCTGAATTTAAATCTCCTGAATTTTCATAAAGTGTAAATTATATCCATTTTAAAGACATGAAGGTGAAGTTGATTTAGGTGGCACGTGCCTGTGATCTCAGCACTTTGGGATCCTGTGGCAGGAGGATCAACTGAAAGTTTATTACCAACTTAGATACTGTCTCAATGGTTGGAAATGTGGCTCAGGGCAAAGACTTTGTGTTCAGTCTCTAGTATCACACACACACACACACACACACACACACACACACACACACAAAATAAGAAGGTGCTCATTAGTGCTCTTAGGCACACAATTGATAATTAAACCCAGTGTAGACCTAAGTGTTCTGACCTCAAGTCAGATATGCATCCTTTGTTATCAGTGAGCGTCTCAATTACACAAAGATTATGGGACATTTTGCTTCTGTGATGCACATCTCTGCAGACAACGTGTGAGAATTCACTTTCAATGAATGCTGAAACCCTTTCTTACAGTGTATTGTGTTTTATTTGAGCTTCATGGTTCATGTTTAGTAAAATTCATTAGGCATTGTTCATCAGATGGAAAAGAGTAAAACTAGACAGCTGATGTTTTGATTAAGTTCACCTGTCCAGTTACGTATTCATATCTGTATATTTACTTTCTATATACTTTATATACAGAAGCATTAGTAATTTTATAAGACTGTAAAAGATCAGCTACATTTTCCTCACAGCTCGTTAGTACCAATTTCTAGTAAAGAAAATGGTCTCAAGCTGAGTTTAATGCTGCTGTTTTCTTACTGTTAGCTGCTGGGAATGACAATAAGTGTAAAACACTGGAATAGATGGTAAAAAATAAAATGGCTTTTTTGTTGTAGACCATATTATTAAGACACCAATGATGAAGTTTTAATGTAAGAATTATTGTTTTTAATTTTCTGAAAGTCTGCTTTTTAAAAGCTTTTTTAAAAAATTCTGCTCTGTTTATAGGAAAGCATTAAAGCTTTCTTTCGTGTAATATCAGTGCAGGAGGCGAGGGACAGCAGAGGGGCCGGCTTGGCCTCTAGACCACCAATTTTTACTTTGAAGTTCTCTACACTGGCATGTGCTGAAATTCCCCTAGCATACACCAAACTCAGTGGAAATAAAATCAGAAAGGACTTCCACAAGGTTGTAGTCCATTTTGCTTCTCTTTTAGTTTGGAAAGCCCGAAGTGGAGTATCATTTTCATCTCCCCTAAGGTTTCGGCTCTTCTCCTTAGTGGGTTATGCCAGCATGTGTCCACGTCGCCCACCATTAAGGCCAGGAAAATGGGAAATACATGGTGGGTGGAAAATTGATTATTTTTTCTTAAAAATACTGAGATACAAACTCATAAAGTAAGAAAGCAGTTGTATTAACAAGTGCAGTTGGTTATCTAAAAATCAAAATTATAGGAAGCGATGTTCAATAGAATAGAAAGCTCACATGAGGCGATCAATGTTTGTGTTTCATTTTGCATAATGCAGTAGTTCCTTTATAATACACTTGATCATTGCAAATCAATCTTATTAGACAGAGACAGAAAAAAAAACCTAAGCAAATGAAAATTCAAAAAAGCAAAATGCTACCCCCACCCCCACCCCCACCCCTAGTACATTGTACTTCTCCCTCTGTGAGTAAGAAAACTTCATTAAACAGTAGACCTCTCATCTCTGGTGTGGACTTGGTAGCTGAGTAGTGAAAATCTTTTCTATTTGTGGGAGAAGACAATTCTGAGGTGGCAGAAACCACTTAGTTGACAACAGCAGTGAACATGAGCTCTGAAGACCTCGAATGGAGTTCTAGTTCCATCACTTTTTAGTTCTGCCTCCTGCCCCATAAGCGACAATAAAGTGCAGCTGATGATCGTTGGCCCACCCGTTACACTTGCAGCTACTCTGGAGGAGGCCAACAACATCCTGTGTATGATGGCACCACTGCATCGTGGTCTCTCCATCACGCTTATTCTTTACACAATGATTGACAACTTAACAATTCCTTTACCTTGTTTCCTAATATCAAGGTGAATGATACCTCACTGAATGGATAAACCAGGAGTTAGTTATAGACCTCAAGGAAGCAAATCAATGCAAATATGTCTGGTCAAATAGTGGTGTTGCCATGGTATTGATACACCTTGTTAGATGCCTTTAATTTTATCTTCAGCCTCTCGTAGTGCTTCAAATTGAGGGCTTTTGTTAATGGGTATCCCAAAGACAGGTTGAGGACAAAAAGTGAAGCTTTGTACTAACTGATGGAAATTAATTGTTGGCCGAGGCAGGTTTTCTCACCATCTCTCTGGAACTGTCAAAGGTATTTATTATCATGCAGATGATTAGTCATGGGTGTCTGAATGCCCCGTGGTGCTCTGATTCTACTCTATTACTTACAATATAAAATGTGGGGTGGGACATTTTCCAGCTGCTTTGGAATTAGTAAACTTAGAAGCTACTGTCACGAAGGGGTTGTGAGACAGGTGAAATAAACCAGTAAGGGGATGTATCTAAGTTTGATGATTTCAGTTATCTTTTGTCAGTGCTGGGGATGGAACCTAGATGTGACTTTTTCTCTTAAATCTCTCTTTAGCTAAGAATACACTCAACAAATCTCACAGTTACTGCTCCATACAGGGATCACTGGTTTTTTCTTTTTTCAAAGATCAATATAGTTTTGATTAGGAAATTCAGGCAAATGATTTTTTTTTTAATGGGAAGCATGTATATAACTATGAAAGGCCCGCCTTTCTCCCCTGCCTTTATGTTTAATTCGCATATTTTCTTCCCCATCAAGGCCATCAACAGGTAATCCCTGGTATAGTTTTCTTGTGTAGTCTTACAGTACAGATTTTTAAAAAATACATTGTAGCCCAAATAAGCTCTTTAGAAAAAAAAAGAAAAGAAAATGTTAAGTGGCAAATTAATATACATGGTTTGGCACCCTGATCACGTTTTACTTAAACTAAGATTTATGTTGTTTTAAGGTAGCAGTTATTCTTGTGATCGTGCAAGGTCTTCTCCTTGAAAGGTTGGTTCCTAGGACAGACATCTTTAATTCTCTATAACCTTTCTCAACAAGCTAGGGTAAAGAAGGTGCTTTGGTCTCTTCCTTCTTGCTGGACACAACACCTGAGACCTGCAGCTCAGGGGAAAGGGGTTTATTTTAGATCACAGTTTTGGAGATCTCAGACCATGCATTGTTGGACGAATCCAAGGTAGAAAGGGCAAGGCAGAATGGCCTGGCAGGGGACAACTGCTCATCCCACTGTGTCCAGAAAGCAGAGAGAAGAGAGGGGCTGAGGGAAAGAATATATTCTTGTAGGACATGTCCCTAGTGACTTACGCCTTCAACCCAGCTCTGTATCCTAATAGCATAAGAGATCATCCCTCAGTTAACCCACTGATGGGATTCCAGTGTCCTCGTAATCCAGTTACCTTCCAAACACATGAAATGTTTGGAGGCTATTTCAAATCTAAGTCATGATAATAGGATCTTTGGCATTTCATAGAAATTGAACAATGCAATGAAAAGGTACATATCAGCATACGTAGGTCATGAGGATGGATCTTCCCAGCAAACCCCGTTTGTGTGCCTTGCTCATTCTATGAAATCTCCTCTTTGCTTTCTTATGAAAATTATGTGTATGAATATACTTATATCTTTCCCAACTCATCAGGACATTGGTATGCTAATTTGGCATTCAAGAAAAATCACAAAGATCTAGTCAAACATGCCTGTAAGATTTATGTAACAAAAGTACCTGATGAACCGGTGTTCATCATAGAGCTTAAAAATTGAGGCATTGCTTATCTATCTCTGTTCTCAATAAGATATATGGATATTTTTTGTAAAGAAATCATCAGATTTATGTGTTTTGTTCTAATGGATCCAGCAGGCTGCCAGCAGAGTTTGCATAGCTTCCTGTTACTAATGACAGAAAATCAGAGTTGAAACCTAATTTGCAAAATGCAGAATTTATAGCCCTAACACTAAAAATGTATTATATGCAGAATTATTTAATATTTCTTAATTTTTTCCATTAAAAATCACATAGTGGTCACAAATACCATTTCAGATGGTTTTTAGTCATGTAAATTATTTCTCTCCAGAGTGTGTAATTACGTGATGGACTGGTTTCTAGAGTATCATATACTTAATGTGAGTTTCTAAAAATGCTTTAATCATATAATTGCTAGTTTATCAAGTAGAAAATATAGGTCTGAGAACTCTATCATTATGTCATTATTTTCCACAAAAGCCTGTGAAGCACACTGAAGAAACCATTATGAGGCAAATAACAGTTTTCCATGGTGTCTATATTTGCAAGGATTAAAAAAGAGGTGACGAGTTTAAACTGTAGCTAGGCAGTTTATCTTTTGTCTCCATCTGTATAAAACTAGTACAGACAAAGGAAGCAAACAGGTGGGAGCAGAACAGTGAAGTCAGTAGATTATCTACCTCAGTGAGCGACACTAATATTTAGTAATAGAGATGTCAAATTCTGTGACAAAGCCTACTGAGAATGAAATGAGACTTCGAGTTGCACTAGGGCTCAGTGGCACTCTTCTTATTCTAGTCATTACTGAGTATACCGTGATCAACTATGATTGAAAGAGATAATCATTTGTATTCTTTTGATCTCTAGCCAGAAAAAAAGGGAGCATATAACCTGAGATAGCTAAATTCAAATCTATTTTTACCACATTCAAAGATTTTGAAAAACTTATTGTAGTTGATGCAGTGAATGAGTATAGACGAGAAAATCTAAAATAAAGTCTACTGAAAGGCAAAGTAAAACTGTTCCCTGTGTGGGTTTAGTGTGCAAAAGCACAACTCATAAAAAATCTCTCTTTCCTAAGATACTTTCATTACACATAGACATACACACAGTATTCAGATATCACAAAGAAAAGATGGGAGTTTTTATTTGTGTTGGGCTGCTTTTCTCTGCTCTATCTGTATGCTGTGTTTTCCTTGCCTTGCGGGAGAATTTGTGCACAGCCTTTGTTTTGTACTTTGGATGTTGCAGGGCTTTTTTTTTTTTTTTTTTTTCCGTAATGAAAACTACCATCAGGATGGCCATTTTCAGCTTGCACACTGTAGCCAAATTAGGCACCATATACACAGTTGCTTTCTAAACAATCAAAGCATTCTTCCATCAGGTATGTTGTTTGATTACCTTAATCTCAGGAGGGAAAAATAGTTATGTAAATTTTAGATTGAGAGAAAGAAGTTATAAAATCTGTAGCTTTAGAAGTGCCGAGATTTGAAACTCCCACAAATGATTTTAATCTAAAACTAATAGTCAGTAACACCAGCCAATAGAATGTTATTGATTTTGATTTTGCAGATGATCACAGTGGATGCACGTGAACTATTTATATATAAGTTTAAGTTATTCAAACATCACAGAAACCATTTGTAATTATTTGAGAGCAGCCTTTTAAACTAAGTAGTGATGCAATTTTTACCAGCCATGCTAATCCATTATTAACTAATCATAGAAGGAGAAAGAACAATATAAATATGGACAAAGTTTGAGTAAAATACAAATATATATATATATATATATATATATATATATATATATAATATAAAGAAAGTTCATAAGAAAAACTCAGCTACAAGAAACTTGTGAGAGGAGATGATGCACGTGGTAAATTTAAATTTGAATGCCAAGTTTAAATTTGGATGGTTTTGTTCAGTTCATTTATAACATATTTAATATTTTATTCAAGAAATATTTCCTAAGAGTCTGCTCTGTGCTAGTTTATCTGCTAAGGCGCTGGATTTGACAACAAAATGATTCGTGAATGAGAGTAGCTGAAAACAGAGACAAACACATCAATGAGAATGCAGCCCGGCAAACCCAGGGATGGGGTTAGGTGTGAGTTCCAATAGCCTCTGGAAGAAAGCATGCTGCCCCTTGGGCAGAGCCGGGGGACAGTTTCAGGGAAGGACTGTCGGAAGGGGAAACCGAGTTGGATAGCTGAAGACTCTTCACAGGATCTTCAGAAAATTAATGGAAAAGTCTAAACATGACCCCGCGCATTTTGGTAATTTTGCCTTTCTCTGTAGACAGGGGAGCCTGTGGTGGGAACAGTGCAGTGGACGGTGACCGATCAGGAACGACAGTGAGACTTCTTCAGGTGGAACTTACCAGTGCGGTGAGGGGGTCACAGAAAGTCATGTGGTGAGAACTGCTTGACGTCCCCGGAGGAAGGGTTATTGAAAAGCCACACTTAGATTTAAGGAGCTCATTTCGAGGTTATTAACTAAGTCAATTTAGCTTTTCTTTTGATCAGAAGGGTTTTACTTTTTATCAGAAGTTTTTTATGATCCCGATATCCACAATGAAAAAGTAGGAAGAATAAATGCAGTGAAATTAATGAAGGAAATTAAGATGGAAGAGTTTATGCTAATAAGTGATTTCTCTCACTGACCACAAAGATTATAAAGTATATACTCCTCAAATGGTTGCCTAACATCAAGTATCAATTTTGCTAGTTTTGAAAATTACAGGGCAATCCTATAGTAGCGAAAAGAATTCAAAGTTCTCAGAGATTTTGAGTATCAGGCTGGGGGTGTAGCTCAGCAAATTTGCCCAGTATCACATGAGCCAGGCATGGTGGTAATCTCAGCATTAGGGAGGCTGAAGCAGGAGGATTACTGTAAGATCAAGGATAGCTCGGGTTACATAGTTAGTCTGTGACCAGTGTGGACTACAGAAGGAGACCTTATCTCAAAAAAAAAAAAAAAAAAATCCTCTCCAAAACAAACAAAAACATCAAATATTTTCCCATGAGTTTTTCTTCTGTGTCCCACACTTCCTTCATGTTACAAATTAAATACAGTATTTCCATCTCACTGTGCTTCCTGTGTCTTGAGAAAGCAACAGATACTGACTATATTTCTGTGTGGTTCCATCACAAGTCAAACAGAGCAAGGTTCTATGATATCAAAAGTTTTGGGCCTGGTGGCATAGGCCTGTATCTTAACCCTCTTTGAAGCAGGAAGATCACAAGTTAGAATCAATCCTGGGCAATTTGGCAACTTAGTGAGACCCTGTCTGGGGATGTAGCTCAGTGTAAAGGCCCTGATTCCCCAACAAAAACCACTACCACAACCTTGTCCCCCAAGTAGCAAAATCCCACCTCAAAGGATGCACCTCAAAGGACCAAGCTGTGCCCAGCCTGCAGCCTTGGCTAGGACATGTAGCTCTGATCCTCCTGTGGACTGTAGTTCCTTACACCTGCTGTGGGAGCTCAATCATTCTGGGATGGCAGCATCTTCAGGGCCCCACATGTGACCTTCTGTCTGCTTTGCGCGGGTCCCTTTTAGAGATCACAGTTGGAAGCATGTGCTTAATTTTTCACCTTGTCTTACACTGTTTCTTTCTACAAGCATTTTAAATTATGTTCACACCTATTAGTATCCTAATGCCAGCAAATCATCCCAAACTTGCCCCCTGTATTCTTTTGTAGGTGTATTTTCTCACTCTCTACTAACTTGGCTTCACACTTCACTTTTTATATTCAAACTCATTAATTTTACTTCTTTAAAATCTGCCTACATCTTTTTTTTTTTTTTTTTGTATAAGCCCAGTGACGCTGCCTGCTCTGCCAAAAGCCATACAAAAAATAAGAAGGTTTCTCTTTGAAGCTCGCTAGATGCACCATACTGCTAAGGAATTATCAAGGGAAGGAAAAAGGTGCATAAGCATGGCAAGTTAAGATCTCAACTTAAAGCAAACAAAAAGTCTAAGCATCAGTTTACGGAAAAAACAGTTTGGTCTTATTTTGTCTATCAGGTATATTTATCCAGCATGGATGCATGCATACCCGTGCTGGTCTATGTTGTTAAAAAAAATCTTTTTCAAGATGAATGAAGTCCTATAAACTCTTTTTTCTGTTGTGGTTTGGATCTGGAAGGTCCCTCTCATGTATTTGAATGTTATGGATTATCTATGGAACCAGGAGACTGGAGGGGTGGGTTACAGGCATGTAAATAGGATTATAGGCATGTAAGTTGGGTTATTGGCATGTAGTGGGGGTTTACCACAGCTTCCACACCTGGATCCAGGAGGGGCTGATCACTGGGATGTGACCTGGAAGGATATATAAGCTGCTTCCTGCCTTCCTTGAAGGACTAGTCTTAACGTGCCTTGATGTGGCTTCCTCTGTGTGATGTTGTGAGAACCTGCCTCCACCTCTGCCTCTGCCATGTGCTTCCACTGCTGCCGGCCACCCTTGAATGGACTGTGACCTTTTGAAACTGTGAGCTAAAATAAACCTTTCCTCACCTATATTTGTGGATGTTGGGCATTGAGTCACAACAATGAAAAAGTAGCTAAGACAGTTCCTGAACCGGAAGTCCTTCTGGGCCTCTTGATTTCAACGCACTTCTTTTGGCAGTGCCCTTTTCTCAGGCAGAAACAAGCTGATTGAGCCAGAGCAGTAAGTTCAATGTATGTGCTTTGAAAATAAAATAAATGGACCACAAAGAAAATATATGTTGCTATTTCTAAACCATATGTTAGGGTGTAAAACAAGAGTGCTAGGGTTATTATTAAAGATTTATCTGTGCTAACTCAACAGAAGCACAAGAAAAGTCAAGCTGTTTACATTTATGGAACTGGAGTTACTATTAAAATATTTAACAACTAGTATAGTATAGACAGTAACTAACCTTAAACACAGACACATGATATTTCCAGTTCTCTGTCAACATCAATAAATAGCAATACATTTGTTTATCAGTGTGGAACTATATCCATGCTGTCAAACCATAACTTCACATTATTTTTAATAAAATCACCAATCTTGTAAATAAACCTTTTTTTAAAGTTTTTGTATAATCAATGTAAATTGCTTTAACGAACACATTTTCACACACACTAGTGTTCGAATATAATTAGTCACAGCCGTTCTAGAGTAACATAAACAGCAAGGTTATTATCGGTCTGACTGGGGTGAATAAGTGATCACAATGTAGGTGCTGTAAAGATCTGGTGCAAGAATATTTCTAGTGTATAACATGGGATTAATGTATGCTGACTCCTAACATGCGATTGCAATTATTTCTACATTGATTCTCAGCCATCATACCAACATCTAAATTGTTTAGAATTAAGATATGTTACATATGCATTGCTTATATATTTAAATACTATGTAATTTCATAACAGAATATTTACACACTATGTATGCTTTATAGTCCAATGATATGTATGCCTGATCATATAAACACAACATAAAACCTAAAACTACCTTAGTTATTTTCCCATCTCTGGTACACAACTCCTGACATCCCCAACCTAATGAAGGCTGCGATCAGCTTCAAGGCAGAAATAGACTGGAAGAAGGGCACGGGGCAGGAAAGCTGCTGAATCTATGGCAACCAGGAAGCCAGGAGGGTGAGGGAAGGAGCCAGGGACACGATGCCCCCCTCCAGGCCACTCAGAACCCACCTCCAACCAGGCCTCATCACCTAACAGCGCAATCAGTGTCTGAACTTGTCCATGGGAGAATCCACTAATGTGCATGGCACCCTGCAATCCTGTCACCTTCCAAACATAGGAGACTCTTGGGGAACATTTTAAATCTAAACCCTAACAAAACGTATATACCATAAATAATTTACACACTGCAGATGCTCCTGTTCCTATGACGGTGCTGTGTCTCAACTGAAAACATCATAGGTTGCTAATGCGCTGGGGGACTGCAGCTTTAGGGTACTGCCCAGCCTGGGACAGGGTCTTAGGCTACTTAGTGCTACCTTGGAAGAAGTCAAAACTCAAAATTCAAAGCACAGTTTTTCCTGAAAGTGTAGCATTTTAAAGTTCAAAACCATGTGAAAATCACCATAAATGGGGTACAACTTATAGATCTAATTTGATCCAATACTGTGCACATTGCCATGTTACATGAAGAGAGACGTACGGGGCAACTAGAATCCTACTCCCATTTCTCAGTGGTGACAAGCTGCACTTCTGTGTGCTTCATTTAATTTCCTCTTCTCAGCTTCATGGGGGGGATTGGAAGATGACGCATTCTTGGGATTTTTTTGTGAGAAAGAGATAAAGGAATACACACACACATGCACACACGCGCAGACACACATGCTATTCAGTGGAGTGTCTGGCGCTTGCCTAAGATAAAATAGGTAATAGCAAAAAAAGAGAGGATCAGTCTGCTACAGCAGCAGTGAGAAGCTATAAAGGCTGAGGATTTCCCTGGCATTGCTCCAGTTCCAGGGGTCAAGTTGAAATGCTAATATATAATTTGGGTTTCAAAAGCAAAGCCTAGATTTGAAAAATTCTAAAGCAAGAAAAATAATTTGAGGTTTTTCAAACAAGCCCTGGGCTGGTTGGTTGTTGCCTAAGCCGGGAGGAAGGGACTTACGAGAACAGATAGGATGAAGGCAAGGGGAGAGCTGTGAACTCACCAAATTCAGTCTATGGGCTATGATTACGATGTTCTCACAGAAGACTTTGTGTGGCAGGAGGGTCCTTATTTAAAATTGGTCTTCAATTTCTAAGAGTCCACATCAGGGTTAAGACTAATGAATGTGATACAAGGGATTGCTGTAGAAAATCAAGCCACAAAGTCCAAGTTTCCCAAGCAGGATCTGGCTGAGACCCTTTCATTCGGAGACAGAATTCTCTCTGTGGCTTCCCAGGGTTCACCCATCAGAAATGGAGATTCTCTGAAGCAAGCATCAGTGGGCGGGGGAATTCTTCTTACTTTTATCATCAAACTGGAAGCTAGTTAGCGTTTTCAGTTTTATATCTAGATATTTAAGGAAGAAAAAACAGGCAATCTTAGCAAATATACAAACATAAGTAGGCCATTAAGCCCTTAGTAATTCCAGTTCTCTAAGGATTAATAGTTGAGAACAGAAAGAGCAAATAGGAGTACAATTTTCTCCACAGCAGATTTATCTTCTTTGATTTTTTTATTTGGCAAATATAAAGAGGATGCATAACGTGGGTATAATAATACTCATATTTATTAATAGCATCACCGTATTAAGTGTGTCAGGGAGAATAACATAATGAATGAATAACATAATGAAAATAACATTGATTATTGTGTGCAAGGAATTCAGAATGCCTCATATTAACCCAAGTCTCTTTCTTCACATATGAGCGTCAAACTTTATGTTGCTTAAACATTGCTGCAAACAATATTCTGATTCCTTTTGCATAAGAGTCTTAAAGTACCGAAGGCATCCAAGTCCTAAGCTACCCTTCCCTTTAAGGGAAGTCTCATGGGCGCTCCTGTTGATGGAGAATCAGAACATGGCCAAGGTGCGTGGCTGTCCTCACGTTCATGGAGCCAGTGGCGTAGCCATGATAAGACACATGGAAGGTGGAGCCTCAATCCCATGAAGGTTGCAAACATGAGCATAGGATGAGGAGCAGCAGGTGAACCTCACCATACAGGTGAGCGGCTATAAATCTCAGTAGGCCAGAGAACAGATGTCCTGCGCACACCAGAGAGGCCAGGGGAAAAGAGAAAGAGAAAATAATTAGGTATCAAGTTGGCATTTGCCAGCATGGCATCTGTCAGTGTATGTTTCTTAAAAGATATTCTCACCAGCCAGTATGACAGCACACACCTGTAATCTCAGCACTCTGGGAGGCTGAGGCAAACAGAGCACAAGTTCAAGGCCAGCTTGGGCTACTTAGTGACTTAATAAGACTCTGTCTCAAAAGAGAGACAAATAAATAAAAATGTAAATAAATAAATAAATAGGGCTGGGAATGTAACTCACTGTAAAAGTCTTCCTTTCAATTCCTAAGACCTAAAAAACAGAAAAAAGAAAAAAATAAAAGAAGGGAAAGAAAGAGAGAGGAAGAAAGGCATTTTCATTCAGTTATGGATTTCGGGATTGACAGATTTTTTTTGTTGTTGATGATGATATTGATTCTTGGGGCTGGAGGAATGGCCCAGTGGTTATAGTGCTTGCCTTGCAAGCTCCAGGCCCTGAGTTCAATTCCTTAGCACCACATACAGCTAGGAGTGGTGGCACAGCCTGTAATCCTGGCACTCAGGAGGCTGAGGCAGGAAAATTGCTGTGAGTCCAAGGCCAGCCTGAGATTTATATATATATATATATATATAGTGAGTTCAGGACCAGTCTAGGCTATAGAGAGAGAGACTCTGTCTCAAAAAAAAGAAAGAAAAAAAATATATGGACTGTTTCTCTGCATCTAACTTTGGTTGTTTCTTTGAGAAATCTAATTACTTGGAATAGTTTCCTTATATGAAATATAACATTTTATTTGCTCTTTTCCAACATTTTTTCTTCATTTTATTTTCAGCAGCTTGTTCTGATATCTAAGGTCTGTGTAAATGGATTCTGGGAAGAGTATTTATTCTGTTTGTGGTTTGTGGAGCTTCTTGAATGTAAATTTATCTTTTTACCAAGTTTGTTAAATACTTTGGCAATTATTCTCTCTCTCTCTCTCTCTCTCTCTCTCTCTCTCTCTCTCTCCCCTTCTCTTTCTCTCTCTACAGTTGCACCTGTATTGTGCTTTTTGATTATATCCCACAAGTTTTGGAGACAGCCATCATTCATCATTTTTCTTTCTGTTCCTCAGATTCGATAACTTCTATTGCTCTATCTTCAAATTTTCTGACTCCTGTATTATTTTAAGTCTGTTTTTAAGCTCATCCAGTAAATTTAAAAAATTTAAGAGTTGGTTTTGCAACATAAAATTTCCATGTGGTTTGTGTTATAGTTGCAATTTCTCTTCTGGGTTTTTGTATTTTAAAATAATGGTTATTTGTATGTCCTTGAGAACAGCTGGGATGGGTGCTTTAAAATCCTTGTTTGCTGATTCCAACCTCTGTATCATCTTAAAACTCACCTCGACCTCAATTGATTTGTTCCTCATGATAATGGGTCCTATTTTTCTGATCATTTGGGGTGACAAGTAGTTGAGATGATGCTCTCATCGCCATGAATGATATATTATAAACAAGTAGTTTATGTTTTCCTTAAGAAGAAGAAGATTTGTAAGCTCTCCTTCTCTTGCAGTGGGCTCATTTCTAACTTCCGCTCTGTTTGTCTTAGCGGAGATGGCTTGCAGTCTGCCCTCTGCAAGCAAAGCTGTGGCTAAGTCAAAGTTTTGGGATTTCCCTCTTTTTTCCCACTCTCCAGTGCTTGCAGTTGTTCCAAGTTTTGTGGTTTAATTTTTAAAATCCTAAGAACATTGGTTCCTTTCTGAAACCCTGTTTCAAAATTTAGAAAATAATAATAAAATAAAAAAGACCTGGGGATGTAACACAGTGTGGAAGGCCATACTACCAAAAATGAAACATAGCCTAATCTATTCTAATTTAGTCTAATCATCTTCTAGTTAAGCCCTTCCCTTCAGTAGAAATTATAGCCCTTCTCAATTTCCTCCCAAGTTATTTAGAAGTACTCAATGGGTATCTAGCGTATTATCCATAAATAGAATCTGTTCTTTTCTGTTCTCCTTATCTGGCTTGTTTTATATCTTCTTCATGGGACTTTTTAGTCAACTGCAAAGTTAGAGAGACATCCAGTCTCCATAGGGCTTACACTTCTCATACCAACTGCAGGTTCAGGAGGGCACCCTTAACCACCTTTGTGTTTGATAATTCCCTTGAAAGATTTACAGATCTCACTGAAAGCTCTTACATTCACAGTTGACAGTTCCTTACAGGTAGTAGACTAAAGTTAGCCAAAGGAAGATCAATCACATAGCACAAAGCCCAAGAGAGGACCAAATGCAGAGCTTCTGTTGTCTTCTCCTGTGGTCTCATGATACATCACCTTACTGCCAATCTGAGTGACAATGTGCATGTGATATTGGCACCTAGAGAGGCTCATCTGAACCTGGTGTACATTTACTAATGGGGACCCCTTTACATCAGCAAGATTGATTTCCATGCACTTCTTCTCTGGTCAACCTTTGTGGGCATGACCTAAAGCCCTTATCTTAGAGACACTGTATTATGTTCTCTCCTCACCCTAAATTAAATCTGTGTGTGACCCTCTCCTTACTTCAGGCACACATTGTTGAATTATCTGGCATGGTCTAACACTTAAAATAAGACTTTGTTTTTGTATTGGGGATTGAACCCAGGGCTTTCACATTGATATATATATATATATATACCCAGTCCTTTTTCTTTTTGAGTTAGGGTCTTGCTACGTCACTAAAACTGGCCTTCAACTTGTAATCCTACTGCTTTAGAAGCTCTTGAGTAGCTGGAATTGCAAATGTATGCCCCATGCTGGCCGCTAAGACATTCTTCTCAGGAAACATTATCTCCCAAAGGCCACCTCTTTTCTTTAGGAAAGGCCAAGTTCTTTATTACATCACTTGATGATGAACATCAACCAAGTACATTAAGCTTAGTTTCCCTAGTCATCAGTCACTCAAGGATATTAAAAGCACTGTGCTCTTGTCACTACAGAAGCCATTGGGAATGGGGGAGCTGATACTTCATCTTCATGAAACCTACAGCTCAGGACTAACGCTGAGTTTGGGCCTCTGCTTTCCAGAGATCATCTGTCTTGAGGTTACCTGGCTATTGACTTTTTCACAGGATCTTGTTTACAGTTCAAAAGGGGTCGTGGCAAGAACTGACACAAAATTCTCAGAAAAACAAATTGTCACTTTGTTTATGACTTTAAATGTAAGTTAAAGTTTTGTTTAGGAGTGAGGTTGTTTTGGTATACATTTCAAACTTGCATAATCAAATCTAAAATAAATTGAGAATAAAAGCAAAGGAAAATTACATATATATATATATATATATATATATATATATATGTACACAGATACATACACACACACGCACATATATGTCGTTGTTGTTCTGAGGGGGACAGGGTACTGCTCTGTAGTCGAAGCTGGTCCTGAACTCATTATATAGCCCACCCTGGCCTTGAACACTTGACAATCGTGCCTCACTCTGTGTGATGCTAGGAAATTGAACCCAGGGCATTATATTTGCTAGGCAAGCACTGTGACATCTGGGCTATTTCTCCAGCCCAATCTTTATAAGGTTTGACAGATACTGTGTAGGAATAAAGAAATTAATATGGAACTAGCCCTATGATGTAGGTCTGTAATCCCAGAACTCTGCGAGGCTGGCATAGGAGGACTATAAGTTCAAGATAAGCTTGGGAAATTTAGCAAGTTGTTGAAACCTCATCTTGAAAAAAACTGAAAAAGAAAAGAAATGAAATTCACAGAGACTCAAAGATGTGATTATGCACTTATTAAAAAGTTAAGGCATAGTGTGTAATTTAATACAACCATAAATAAGTTTGAAATTTTACAAAAATAATTTGAATAATTATTTCTAGACACCCAAAAGTTTCAAGTTTTCAGGAGCTTTTCACTGCCATGATCTATAGATGAAAACTGGTTAAGCATGAGTGGATATTATAAAGGCGAAAATACTAATGAAATTGCCTTGCTAATTATAAGATTAGGAGCCCAAGACTTCAGGTTTAGCTATTATCAGAGATAATTAGTTGTGCTAGCAGTGTTCACACCCTGAACTTGGCTGATCGTCTCAAATGCTGCTCACAAAGCACTGCTGCACAAGAGTATGGATAGATTAGCACAAACCCAATATGGCTGCTAGTGAAATAACTGGTAGTAAACTAAATTAGCCACACAATTGTTTGAGCAACACGTATTATTAACTAAGAATGTTTTAATCAAGAAACGTGAATCTACATCTGTGCATCTCGATCTGGGGATTTTTTCAAGTAAGATATATTTCAAGCTTTAAGTGTACCTAAATACAGCGGGAAAGCTCAGGTTGCTGGCCAGGCAACAGGCTATACAGACCCAGCTCTGAGGGGACCTGCAGCAGGAGGATGGCAAGTGTCAGCCCCACCTGGACAACTGAGCAACTTAGGGAGACCTTGTCTTAAAAATTGAAAGAGACTGGCATTGTAGCCCAGCCGTAGGCCCTGTCTTCAATTACCAGTGCCGTAACCAGTCAGTCTACCAATCCAGGTTATTGACTGAGGACCTGGATGAGAGAAGCAAGGAGAAATTTTTTTCTTAAGCAAGTTTTAGGAGATTTTTTACTTTTTAATATTTTTTATATTTAAAAAGTTCTTACTTCAGTCTGAATAGAGAAGGGAAGAGGTCTTTGGAAAGGACTGACTACATATTTCTGACTTTGGTTGCAAAATAAAAAAATCATCTGTGGCCCTACTTCTTTTTTTGTTTTTGAGTTTCCCTTAAAGTACTATCATGTAATAACACCGATAGGGAGATACAACAAAATTAAGTGCCGTTGGGTGAAGGAGTAAACTTGTGAGTGATTTATTACCTTTTTAAAATTTTCTACAGTGAATTATTTTGGTTTTGTTAATATTAAATAGATTAAAGAATATACAAATTTATGCAAAGTATATTGGCTCAAAAAATGACATGCAAGTGCATTTCAAAACTATTGCAAGATTAAGCTTATGATGTGTTTCTACAAAACTATAGAAATAAGCTTATAATTAGTTACCTCTCATTTCTAAAGTGTAAGCACAAGAGAATAACCTATATACATTGCAGCATGTGAACAATTAACAAGTTAAAAGTGACCATAAATGAAGAGATCTGTTTCTTCTTAAAAAGAATTGTACTCATATAAAAATAGAGAATACAAGGAAGACATTGCATAAACATCTGCTTAAAGACGGCATATGCCTGTAATCTTAGCTACTTGGGAGGCTGAAGCAGGAGTATTGCAATTTTGAGGTCATCATATAACAAAAGAAAAGAAGGGCTGATGATGAACTTCAGTGGGAGAATGCCCTTGAATTTAACTATCAGTGTTAAAAAAAAAGAATCAAGACATTTCTTTGGCCTTGATTCACAGTTTCTTGTAGATTTCATTATGCAAATTGTCCTCAGTAATCACTGGTGAGAGTGAGGCTATAAGGCTGTGAGATACAACCTGTTTATTTGGAACTGTTCACTCAGCTTCCCGACAGCTGCACTTAATGGGAAGGTGAAGGATTCTGGTTTTAGACCTAAGACGACCACACACACACCAGAGAGATCTTCTGGCTCGTCACTTAAGCCTCCCAGAGTCACTTTGCTCATTTGTAAAAAGGAAGGAAATAGAGCATTTTTCCTCTTCCTTGGCAGAAATGCATCTGCCGTGCTTCTAAGAAACCCCAGGCCTTCAGTTGGGTGGGTGGGGCCGTGGGGGTGACAGGATCAATAAAATGATTGAGGGGGACATGGAAACTGATATTCACTGGATGCCTTGTTTCCACAAAGGCGTGTGACCAGTGGTCCCTGCTTACTCAAAATAGTCACCATTCTGACTTTTGGTAATTCTATCTTTGATTTTGTGATTTGCAAGTCAACTCAGTGCCTCTCCATTGAACTATATTTCCAGCCCTTTTTATTTTGAGGCAGAGACTTGTATCAACTTACTGAGTTGCTGAGGCGAGGTTCAAATTTGCAATCCCCCTGCCTCAGCTTCCTAGAGTGCTGGGTTGATGAAGGCATGCCACCACACCTGACTGTGCTGGGAACTTTTCTGCTACCCCAACTGGGTTCCTGGTTGGCAGCTGTGCTGCCCTTCCACCCCTACAGCCCTCCATGGCCTCCTGTTGGGGCTGGCGAGCATTGGCCAAAGTAAACACACAAGCACTGGGGTGGGGTGGGCCTTGCCTGCACTGGCACAGCCTAGAGCAGGACCGTGGTGCACTGCACAGGTGGAGGGGAGGCTTTACGCAGCCCCAGCGGGCAATCCACTTAATGTCTCCCACCTGCCTTGGGTTGACTTTGGACTCATTGCAAGGTCCTGACTCCAACAAAGGCAAGGTGCTGATTGGCTGCTGTGAAGAGTAAAACCTCACACCTGATGCTCTCTCCTGAGCTGGTGAGCATGCGCGGCGGTCGGGGCAGGGTCTTGAGGAGAGATCTCCAGAGAAGTTGGGAAAGAAAGGTAAATGCTTTATATTTTACTATCTTTCAGGGACTTTTTTTTATCTGCTTTTGCATCCTAGAGTCCCCTTTTCAATTTTGTGTTGAGCTCTGCAAATGATTAGCTTGTCTGTGTTGAGAGGGGCATTTGGTTGTTGGAATGAGGGGTACAGCAAGCATCTGGCAAAAGGTCTGGCACACAGTAACAAGAAGAAAAAATATCAGGGAGAGAATTTTGAAAGAGATGAGTAAACCCACCAGAATCACTGGGTAAGAATCCCTCCATCCTGCCACTGTTCCCTGTAGACAGCTCTCTTCAGACATGGTTTATTCCTTTGGTTTTACTTTTTTGAGGACTTGCTCGTCATGTTTTTGGTACCACTGTAATGTAGTCCTTCTTAAGAGCAGTCTGAGAAAGGATTGTAAATTGAATAAATCGACTGCAGCACTCCTTCTGGTCACCTGGAAATAGAACTTTCAAAGATGCACTTTAGAGAGAAGCGGCTTTTCTCAAATTCCGCAGGCCTAGGGCGTAGAGCTCCAGGATGAGAGGAATAGGCGAAAGCACAGGCCCTGGCACCAAGGGTCCGAGCCAATTCCACTTCCTCAGGCAGGGCAGGAAAGTCAGGGAAGCTGGGAACAAGCCTGGAGGGTCTGTCTCGCATGCCCCTCACCCCATCCTTGCTGGGAAAGGCCCTAAAGCTCCTGCACACAATGAGGAGTTGATTTGTGCCAGGAGGCCCATTTGATTACCGGCCTACTTTGATTCGGCCAATCAAGGAAACCTGAGTGTGGCGTCCTGCGTGGCCAGGAGCAGCCGGGCACATTGAAGAGGTGCACGAGGCAAGTCCCAGCTGGAGCTCTTCGTGGAGAACCTGCAGCACAGCAGCTCCTTTCTCACGTGGCTGTTCTCTGCACCCCTCTCGTCCCTTCTGCCTTTCTCCCCACTTCCTCTCTTTCTCCTCCATCTCTCCTTCCCTCCCCTCTACTTAGAGCTTTAGAGCAGAGCCTGGCCAAACCAGTGTGAACCAATAAGTAGTCACGGGCTCTTACCTGTAATCCCAACTTTCAAGGGGGCGTCAGCAGGAGGATCTCAAGGTCCAGCTTCAAGTGGGCAATTAAGCAACTTAGTGCGTGTCTCAAAATTTAAAAAGGACTGTAATGCAGCTTGAAAGCCCTAGGTTCAATTCCCAGTACTAGAAAAAGAAAGGATCTGGAAGAAAAAAATACCCTGCCTATATTTGAGTATGAAGAATGTCATTTTAACTAAAGGGAGTTTACACAGCTTGTTGAGAAACATTTTCTAGAAAATTAAGCTTCTATTTTCTCATTTTTACCTTTGCTATTAACCTGTGAGCAATAAAGCTGAGAAATCTTGCAAAGCATTATGGCAAATAAAATGATTTGTGAGTATAATGTGGTTGGTCTGGGGAAATCTATTTTTATCTATTACATGGTACATGGAGTGCACTGTACTTCCTTCTCAGTAACTTTTGGAAGATATCTGGCCAGATAATTCAATATGACTAGCGGTTATTTTTCTGGAGACTGGTATTGTTTTGACATGGAGCGCACTGGAAACATATGGTCTTTGCTGTCTCTTGCCTTGGGCATTCCTTGAAAATGTTTATATTTGCTTGTGATAAAATGCATTAAGTTTCATAATCCTGAACAACCTTCTGGTACACAGATTCACTTTTAAACAGTGCAACTGGGGAAACAGAAGTTTTTACTTAAAAAAAGAGAGAAGTTTTCTAAAGTAGCTATGCATTTTGTGCAACACAGGTGCCAATTCTGATGTTTTAAAATATTCAAATTCCAAAGCAACTGCTAGGATAAATTATGCTGAATTCCTCTCCTCCCCCAAAGAGCTCATGTTCCCCCAGAGTCACTGTGAGAAGTGTGGCCAGGGCTTAGCAGCTGAATAGTGGTGGCAGAGCCTGTGCTCCTTTGGCCTCACGGTGTCGTCAATGTTCAGTGACCTGAAGGACAGATTGAGATAGTGTTTCCAGTTTGTATTTTGTGATGAGATGGCCCCACTGAGAGATTTTCATTGACACAGATTTTTATAAAGTACATTGTCCTTAAACTGTGGTAATCTACTAGGCTTTGTTGTTTTTACTTTGCTCATCCAGGATCAGTAAATTTTGTCCTTAGCCACTATTGTATTTCAATCAAGAAAATAAGTGGTGGTTTTGGCTGTACTCAAACAAAAATTCAAGTCAATTCTGAAAATATTTAAATGCACACTGTAGAAAAAAAAGAGCATTTCAGGTGTGTTGAAGTCCAATTTCATGGAGGTGGCTTGCTAGTAAAGCTTTATATTTTGGTTTGTTCTGTGCACCATAATTTAATTAGATAAACTGGCTCTTTAAGCCTTAGAGAGACTTTTAATTTCTCTTTGTTTCATTTGATGGAGAGTTTAGTTAAAAATGATGGTTGGTTCTAGATGAACAGGAGTCATGTCAAGATGGTGGAAGATTTGACTCTAGAGTAGAATTCTAAAAGCCTATTCTAAGATTGGAGAAGTCCTCAATGTATTCAGTATTGAAAGTCTGCAGCCTTTCCTCTCCCTGGTCCCTCCATTACAGTACTTAGAGAATAAAATATTCCAGTGATGTTTTAACCTCTGGTTTATTGGTATTGTGTTACTTCTAGAGAGTGTCAGCATTTGAAGAGAGAGTTCTTGCTCCCAAATTTATGGCAATGTCAATTAAAATATCGCTGTAATTACAATGCCCAAATGTTCACTTTATAATGAATATGGTTTTCCAAAGCACACAATTTTCCAGCACTTTGGTCCAAGTTTCAAGAAAAATAATTTAATCTTTACTTGAAATATTAAAGGCAAAAACAGCTTGACTCTGAGCACTTTGGAATTCATTCAAGATGCAAATTGTGAACACTGATTCAATCTGTTCACTGTCTTTGGATTTTCAAAGATTGTCCACCTGTAATAAACTGAAAAAAAAAAAAAACATGAGAGATTGCTGTTAGAAGATCTTCCAATTGGATCACTAAGCACTTTCTCGAGATTGTTTTTCCTCTGAGAAAGATGGGCACACATTCTGTTCGTTCTATTTATTTTGAGAAGATAATAGCAACAAAGAAGCAATCCTCTTAAAAGTGCATAAAACTCTTAACATGGACAGCACATGAGTTCTCTAGGTCTGTGTACCTCGAAAGGGATTTTGACTTGGTGGACGGTATGTGGCCATATGGGAGAATAGACCAATATTTTTTAGTAGGATTAAACCAGTCTGTCACAGGTGCTGCTTAGAATAGAAGTCATCAAGAGCTTGCCTGAAATGGGGTCATAAACATGATGAACTACAGGAGCAAGAGAAATTGGGGTGCTTCCAAGTAGCTTTGCTTAGCGCCTGAAGTTTCAAGGGCTGTGCTCTTGAAGAAAGTGTTCAGTAACATCAATATTTTCTAATCAAATTCTGACAAGTATTATGTGACCTACACAAAGAGCTAAGAGTAATTCCACTTATTCAATTTCATTTTGAACATTTTGTTCGAGAAAGAAATATTAGAGCTTGCATAAAGTTGTCAGAGATAATGTCCTCTTGTAAATTCTTAATAGTCTGGATGTACATCTTACTCTGATCTTAATTGCCTGAAATTAATTTGGTATGCAGGGATCCTTGCCTATCTTGAATTAATAAAATGTTTTGTGCCTTGAACATAGTTACATGCTGTCCCATATCCAGACAGTAGGGTAGATTTCTGAGTCTGATGTTGAATGGTGCTAGTTTAGAGTTTAGAGAAAGGGGAACATTTTTGGACTGGAAGTTACAAAGAAAGAACCTGGAAATGACCACTACAATTTAGCTAATTTAGGCTTAATATTTCAAAAATGTATTTTTGCCTGGACTGCACAGTGAGACTCTGTCTCAAAAATTTTTAAAAATGTATTTTCAATTCTTCAACTTCAAAATTATAACTTATATAATTTAACTTATATACTTATGTTATTGTTGAAGTATCTTCTCTTTCTACAAACTACTTTTCAGTGTATCAAGATGCACAGAATTTAGTTGAATGATAACATCAGTATATCTTTGCAGAAAATTTATTTTTATTTAAAATAGTATGTGAAAATGTTAAAATTATTAAAATATGAATTAAGATGTTTAAAAATTGTTAATTTTGCTTGACCTAGTCTAGCTGAATAGAAGCAGGGAAAAAGAAGGGAGGGCTTGGGCCTCTGTAACGTGTGCTGTCCTAAGGTCATGTCAAGGACACAAAGAGCTACAGACACAGGCTGCATCTGCTAGCAAGCAGACTTTGGGGCTGTGCTTCAGAGAAATTTGTCCATGGTGGAATGAGGGGATTGTGACAGACATAGCACAATATAGATTGGTACTGGACTCTGATAAGGAACTGAGGACCCAAAGGGGATTGTGCCCCAGGAGCAACTAAACCCCATTGTAATTCCCTTGCCCAGTTACAAATTCTGTGAAACTATGTCTTAGAGAAACCTTGGAAAATTGGCTTCATCTGATATCTTCATGTATTTGATAATTTTAAAACCTAGCATGAGCCAGCCTGTTGTGCAAGCCTGTAACCCCCAGCACTCTGGGAGGCTGAGGCAGGAGGATTCTTAAGTTTCAGCCCAACTTGGGCAATTTATTGAGACTGTGTCTTAAAATAAATTTAAAAAGCTGGGAATGTAGCTCAGTGCTATGGCTCTGGGTTTCAGTCTTCAGTACCACATAACAGATCTATGGATAAATCTATCAACATAAGGACTAGGGCAATCAGTGGTATATGTGCTGTACTTCACTTACATGATGTATAGTCTGAAAAAGGTTCATAATTTTTCCATTTACACACTGTGATCAAAACTATTGGAATGAAGATCAAGGTTCTTGGTCATTAATGAAATTAACAACAAGTTCAGAGGCTGTATGAGAATGTGGAACTAAGGACCCAGACTTTGATTTCTGTTACTGAAACTTCAAATTAAAGAGGAGCCAATAAGACTTGGTATTAGAAATCTGTACCTGCCTACTTTCTCGGAAAGACTAACCAGCATTGTGGTGAGCATGGTCAAACATGCACAAGCATCTGCCAAATCCTGCAGAACACAAGGTGTTTGTGGGCAGGTCAGTGGTGCAGACCTGTAATCTCAGCACTCTGGGAAGCTGAGGCAGTAAGACTACAAGTTTAATCCCATCCTGGACAATTTAGCAAGACCCTGTCTCAATATCAAGGCCAAAAAATAGGCTGAGGATATAGCTCAGTACTGGATTCAATCTCCAGTATCAGATCACCACCCCCTCCCCAAAAGAAACTTTGCTAAAGTACATTTTAATGAGCAGAGTTATAGTTCCATTTATATCTGGCACAGTAAACATCAAGGGACTATTAAAATATTCAGTGTGAAAATAATCATTAAAAGAGTCAAGGAAATTTAAGAGACCCGTTGCCCAGCTACCCACCATTGATGTTGCTGTTTCCTTCTGGCTTGACCAAATCTGCTTGCTCTTTAGATTATATTCTCAACTAAGCAATGCAATTCTCATATTCCAGCCAATTACTGCATCTTAGAAAATGACCTCAAAGTACAACAGGACCTACAGATGTATATGCTGGTATTCAGTTTTTCAGGGGATCAAGAAAATATTAAAATCAGGTAACAGTGATTACAGGCTCTCTAAATAAAGGCTGTCAATAGAGATGATTGAAAGAAACCTAATGAAAGAAACCCAGTTCTGAGATGAGTATGCAGAGTAGAGATTCACATAGGAATTTATGAACTATCTCAAAGTATTGGTCCGATATCTGTCTTCAAATGGGTTTGACTTGTATTCATAAAAAGTTTAATGACCATAGGAATTGACATCAGTGCCACGTGTGGTCCAGACAGTTTCCTGAGAGAAGGCAGGGAAATCTCCACAGTGGATGGGCTGGCAAGACCATCTTCTTTGCTCATTAGCTTCCAATATATTGCACAGACATGCAGTTTTGTGCATTTGGTTAAGTAGGCTTATGGATTGTATTTTTAGTTAAAAAGTTTACCTCTGCAAAATGGACAAATGACTTTAAATGATTCCAGAAAGCAAACTAAGAGTAAAAGATAAAATCAATAACACAAACCAAGCAAATTTTAGCAAATTCTCTTTACGTGATTCGAATTTAAGAAGTATCTTGGTTTATATTTTGTTATGTTATTAAATTGAGCTTTTCTATTCTTAATCATTCCTTTCCAACACTGTTTTAAAATCTTTCTTCTATCTTGAACTTCAGTATGAAGGGGCAAGGAGCAAAATATCTTTGTGTGTGTGTGTGTGGCCAGAAGCAGGCCGTGAGCAGCAAGCCTGGGGCCTGAGTAGCCGGCAGATGGGATGAGGTGGCTGCATTAGAGACCTCCAGAACAGACACCTGGAGACGCCACGTACCCGGGGCCTGCGGGGAACTCACAAGGGCTGCCATTAGCTAGGGATTAGGGGATGCGCATGCCTGCTAACCTTGCTCTCTTGCCTTGGTGCTTTACGGCTCTGGGTTTACTTTATCTGGATTCAGCTAAGAAGCAGCACAGGGACAAAGGGGGAGAGTCTAGGGTGGACTGAGGGAATGCTTTCGATACCCTGTGATAGGGCGGTTAAAAGAGAACTTACAGTCACTCATGGAAACATAAAGATGTTTTCTACACACCTGAGCCTGTGGCCTTAACCTTGCACCAGCTCCGGTGTGCAGGGGCAGTTTCAGTTCTCTTTTGTATTCTTCCTCTGAACCAGAGATGTTCCTAAAATTGTCTGCATGCTGGTACAGTCGGAGGAGCTTAACCTCTCCATGCCTGTGTGTCTCCTCAAGAGCGTTATTTTACCAGATCTGGACAGAAGCCTACACTTTGCAACTTAAAAAAGAATCCCTAAGTAATCCTAACGTGCAGACCAGTTTAGGAATGAATCACTGTTCTGGAATGTTCCAGATGTCAATACCTAAGTGGTCTGGCTCTTCTTGGTGCCTTCTTAACAAGACACCTTACTCTTGATGAGCAGTTCTGAACTTAAATCAAAATACATTTTTAAATTATAAAAGGAGGAACTAAGCCAAGTAAAGCTTATAATATCTCTTCTATGTCCACACTACGGCCTTATTAGTATTATTTACAGTTACACAGCTAAGCAAGAAATGGCGACCCTCCCCTTCTCTGTCCACTCACTCGGTACCTCTAGGGGCTCTTAAATCTCCGTTGTCTCCGCAGTACCCTGGTTCAGATCAGCAACCCTTAGCTGGATACCTGCAGTAGTTTTCTATTTTCCCTCACCTTGACTTGTTCCCTTCCAGTGCATTCTTTTCAACATTGCTAGAGTGATCCCTGTCACCTATGAGGTAATCACACCAGTTGCCAATAACACAACGGTTCCATAGCCCCAGAATCAAATGTAAGGCACTTCAACTGGTTTAGTAATTTCCTCACTCGGGGCAGGAACTGCTGCTTCCCAGGCAAACTCTGGCCAGCCTGCCCTGTCCCCTACCTAAGCTCTGGTCTCGGGACTTTTTTTTTTTTCCTGAGAAGCTGTGAGCCACAGGGTCCTTCTACTTGGCCTTCCTCCTACACAAGGAGACTTGGGTGGGGGAACATATTTGTGTATTTTTAAAGTCCAAATCTCTGAAAGTATTGTAGTACCTGCAGTACATCTCTTATCACACACACACAATCTGGTTCTTCCTTGACTTGCCTCCATTCCCCACAAGATGGCAAGCAGTGTGAGGGCAAAAGTCTTGCCTACATTGTATTATTATTATTATTATTATTATTATTATTATTATTATTATTATTGAAATAGGGATTGTATCCAAGGCCTTTATACTGAGCTACCTCCCCAGCCCTTACATTTTTCTTTTTTTCTGGCACAGTTCTCTCTGAATCACCAAGTTGACGTGGGCTGATACTTGTGATCCTCCTGCCTCGGCCTCCCTCAGTGCTGGGATGCTGGGTTACTGCCATGCCCTACTTTTGCGCACTGTTACTTTCCAGCGTCCTGCACAGTACCTGACGTGCCAGGACTCAAAGTGATCGTTGCATAAATGAAGGAAGGACATAGGCGTCTTTTGTCGTTTTACTGCTCGTCACACCTCACCCCCAACTCCTGGAGAATGAGAAAGCTCCGGGACTAAAGTCAGGTGCGTCCTGGAACGTGGCTGCTGGAACAGCCATGGGAGGGAGTGCGCAGAGGTGCTGTGCTCTTCAGTTACACCTGACTGCCAACCGGATTACATGCCACGTTGCTTTAAGTTCTGGGAGAATTCTGCTCTTTCCCTTGTAAAATTAGCACAAAAATAAAAGTGCATTTTGTTAGGCTAGCTTAAATTTATGGGTTTACATTTCTATATGTCTGTATCTTTCTGTCTATGAGATTTCATTGACATTTACAACACCTCAAAATTCTGTATTCTTTGTGCAATTGCCAAAAATTTGGTTGATTACAGTAGACATTTTTAACTTAAAAATCCAAGCTACCCACATGCAAAGGATAAACATGCCTCTAAAGCTGTGCTTCTGTGACATTTTATTCTAAATATAGATGATAATTAGAATGTTAATGAATTTCAGAAGCTTTTTTTCCTTGACAGATTTAAAAAATCTTTTCTTTGCTAAGTATTTTCTCTATGCTTGTATGTATCAGAAGTATACGTTTAATCTTCCCAAACTTGGCAGTGGACTTGATTCTATACCTGGTTAGAGGAAGGACTTGGAGTACACAGTGAACACAGCAGCAGATGAACTACAGACAAATGCAAGTGTCAAGAATTAAAAATAATATGCTCATCTGGGTTTAGAAACATAAAGGACTGTCTCTACCTCACCAAACTATCTAGTCCTTTGGTGAGCCTTTGAGGGCAGCAATGCTAATGGCTACTTCCTGCAAACCAGCAATCACCCACCAGAGTAGGCTTTGTAAAATGTGAAAGAAAATACTCTTCAGTTACATGATTTAAAAGAAAAAAAAATTTTTTTGGTATTTTCTATTAAAAGAAAGAGTAAGGACACCTGGAGTGACTCTCTTACAATACTAAGTGTGACAACGAAAGAAAATGACTCAACTTGCCTCTTATCATTTTAACAGGGATCTGTGATCTTTCCTGGCCCTCTGAAGTCAAATTGGAGTAAGCATAATTTATCAGTATTTGGTTAAGCATGGTCATTACTTATTCATTTGCTTTAATAAAATAAAAATGTCACTGGCTACAGTGATGCAGGCCTATAATCCCAGCACTCAGGAGGCTGAGGCAGGAGTATTGTTATAAGTTTGAGGCCAGCCTGCACTCTATAATGAGATCAGGAACATCCTGGACTATAGCGTGAGATCTTGTCTCAAAAATTTTTACACACACACACTCACACACACACACACAGCACGTGAGCCTACAACTTAACGGAAGAGCTGGGGTATTATATGTATGTATTAAATTTACTCTTTTCGGGCCCTTTGTTTTCTCTTTAGAGGTAACTACTAGCCCGAATTTTGTATCTAGTATCTTTTGCCTGAACATTGTTTAATTTTGCTTAGCTTTTCTTCTCGTTCAGCCTCGTTACTGATTCATGTCATCGTATCTGAGATTCATTAATATTTTGCTGCTTTATAATACATAACAAACGTGACTTACTCATTTCTGCCTAGTGAGCATTAGAAGTGTTCAAAGATAGTTTTATTCTGAACTGATACGGAAGCTCCTTGCTGTGTTTCTCAGCACACAAATATAACTATTTACCTTAGATTGAAATTGCTGGGTCATAGAGTATACAAATATTAAACTCTTCAAGACATAATTAAAGAAATTATTTTCAGAAAAACTAGTTCAGCTTCAGTAACAGTATTGTCAGACTCTTTAATTTTTTGCTGAAAAGTGAAATAATGCAATATGACTTTTCATAGTTCTTAGTGGAACTAATGAACTTCATGTACTTATTAACTCAAAACTAGTAAACTTTTCTTTTGAATGAAATACTTATTTCTGTCTCTTTTTTCATTGTTTTCTTATTGGTCTGCATGATTTAAAAATATAAACACAATACTAATCCTTTTGGTATATACACGGCAAGTATCTTCTACTCTGTGGCTAGTCTTAATTTTTAAAAGATATCTTTTAATTTTAACATGGCCAAATTTGTATTTTTCTTTGCAAATTAAGTTACTTGACAATCATGCACACATATATGAAAATTTAGTGTCTAACATGTTCGTTTATGTACTAATCAGTAGTAACTTGTACAGTCTTCACCACAATCCACTGAGGCAGCCACTTCTGTGCTATTTACACGTGGTGAGGTTGAGACTGAGGTCAAGGAACTTATTCCAGTTCTGGGAAATAGTGTGATCAAGGTCTGAAACCGCTGTTCTTTCCAATGTCTTTCATTTCTTCTGTAAGACTCTCATACATTTAATTTTTTTATTTAAATATATCCAAGTGAAATGTTGTGGTATATACTCTTCTAAGATTTCCTTTATTATAAAAATTTTTTAAAAGATGTATTCTGTTCACAAAAGAAAGAAAATAGGGCTTGCTATTCAAAATCCATTGAGGCGACGTGTGAAATCTTCAGCTGAATGGCAGACCCAGGTGCGTGGCTGTGTAGTCCTGAAGCACACAGTAAAAAACTTTCAAAAATAGTTTGTTGGGAAACTAATGAATAGAACGTGTTGTTTATGTTCATACTGTTTAATTTGTGGAAATTTACTGTCGTTCCATTTAGTGTTGAGCAATTATTTGAGAATTTAGGCTTCTGGAGCCATCTAAAAAGTGAATTTCCAAAGTCCTTCACTCTGTCTTTTGGGGGCAGCTGTGCCTCAGTTGGAGAAGATTCTGTACCAAACCTGTGTGTGTGTGTGTGTGTGTGTCGAAGAATTGATTGTCCCTGTAAGTTAGCAACAACTATTACATAACCAAGTCTTCACCTCTTAGAATATGAGAGAAAGAGTGCAGGTGTCTAGCAATTTATAGCTCAAAAGTGAGAGAACTGCAAAGCCCGAGACGGTGGAACTTTCAAGTCCGTGTTTGATATTTCTACTTGCTCTTAATCAAACTTGCTGCTTACAAAACCTGTGGCAGGGGACTAATCGACATTAAGCTTCTTAAAGCATCCTGAGAAGTGGCTGTCATTTACTTGGGTTTTGGGATAAAGATAATGTATTTTTTTTCTTTTTCTAACTTCTTTAATTAAGTTGATTTTGAGGCCTACACTTGTGAACCAGAAATATTGAGAAGGCGAGTGAAAAATGCAAATTAGAGGTGTGTTCCAAGGGTGGGGACAACAGCTCCACCAGCTGCAGGTTATCTTCAGACCATCCTAAATCTGCCCTTCAAACCACAACTCATCTACCGTGAATACCACCAGCTATTATCTGTGGCTCAAGAATGGTGACCAGGTGCCACAAAGAGCAAGAGTGGTATTGTATCAAAGCGGCACATTCTTACTGAACTTGATTCTGATTCAAGTGCTACTCAATAATACAGAAGCACACCAATCGAAAAAATTTCAACACATCCTTTTTCTTGTGCTTAATAGAATTCCTGATTGCACCTTTTGATTAAGTACTTTTATTGATTCAACTATATTAACCTCATTGAGAAACGCAGTTACACATATGGGAAAAAATGTGATCATTATCTTGTAATGAGATAGGAGAGTGATTCTCTGTCAATCCATTTTGGATGAATGCGGAAGCCAGTGTGTCCTGCTCGACACTTGGTGTCCCTTAGCTCTTAAACTGAGTCTCAGTGGTGAATCGCTGGAGAGCCGGGTTCTTGCACATAACAAGTGTTTACTAAATGTGCGTTGAAGGAACAATCAAGAGAGTCACCAAATATTTTTGGACTGATATGTGACCCTTATGTTTTACAACATTTTTCTGAATATTGGTATACTTGAAATTCAAAGAGAGAAAGGGACTGGCTTCTACGTTGTAAACGTTCAAGTTGAGTTTATCTTAAAGTTATGCTTTAGTAATTAGAATTATTTAGTATGAGAAACCCAAAGTACAAATAAATAATTAAGTCAAATGGGTAAGATGTTGGGAAGAGGGGGATGATGGAACGTTTGTGAGAGGGAAGGGAAGGGGATGTGAAGTTAGTATATGTATCTGCAAAATATTCTCAAGTTTTAAATAACCACTGTGTATTTAAAATTCACACTAATAAGAGGGTAAAAGACTTAGAGTAACTCTTTTTAATCTGTTTCACCACCATTAAAGAAATAATTTGGGGAGAAGCCTATCTATCTTTACACATGGGTTTCTTAGGTTAGCATTCCCAAACCAAGAAAAAATAATTTTATTTGAGTATTCATTTGAAAATTTTCCAAAAAGATTTAGGTGCTTGTATTTTGTTTTTGTGTGCATTCCAAATAGTGTAATATTTAATAGTATGATATTTAATTAAGGCATATTTTGGAATTTAAACAGCTATACTATTTAAAGAGCCACATTTATAGCTGGATCTGGTGGTACAGGCTTTTGTGATCCCAGCACTTTGAGAACCTGAGTCAGGAGAATGGCAGCTTTGAGCCCATCCTGGAAAACTTGTGACTTGGTGAGTCTTTGTCTCCAAATCAAAAATAAAAACGAGCTGGAGGCATAGCTCAGTGCAGGAACCCTGGAGGGTCATCCCCCAGTACCAAAAAAAAAAAAAAAGACCATATTTATTAGCCCCAGAGGTCACTATAAAATTCAGATATAAAAATCTCTGAAAAATACACAAAAAGGAAAGAACTCCCTGTAGCTTCTGTCTGACAGATTGTTCTAAGTTGCTCACTACCAGCAGGTCTTAGTTAACGCTGTTATGGTAGGGACTGACCCCAAAGCCGGCTCCCGGGGTCATGTAAGGCTCTTTCCTAATAACCTGCAGCTGTGTGAACGCTCTCAGCAGTGGGCGTCTCCGACGGGCACGTTAGAAGTGGTGAGATGTCACTCCATATGGTTCGTATGGGCATTCTTTGACGACGACTCATATTCCATCAGTCCAGCTGTCAGGAGCCCGTTCCTCAACTGGGCTGAGGATTCGAAAGCAGCTCCCCTGTCTTTGTTTCTGACTGCAGCTATTAAAAATCTAGGGGCTCTTCGTTTGCAGTGGTGAAAACCCTAAGAGGGAGCTCATTCAATCTACAGCCACCAAGGTTCCAACTGGATCTTGCCCTCTCCCCATAACTCAGTAAACACTTGTTTTTTGTATACTAACCCCACAGGGTTGTGGGGATGCTCAGTAATTTGGGCCAAGAATTCTTTATTGCTTGGATGGTATGAAAATGGAATCACATGTTTGCAAAGGAAGTCCTCAATGCAGTTTTGGGCACAAGTTTGAGAAGTGGTCCTATTTTGTTGGCCTCTAACAGCGGTAGTTAACTTTTAAGTTTGCTTTCTAAAGAAAAGCAGTGAACATAAAGAGGTAATGGCAGTTTTACTGTAAAACTTTAATTTGGAAAGAATTGGAAGGCATTATGTTTTCCAATTGGAGAAAGCAAAAGCGTTGCTGAAAAATAACATAATACCCACACATTAAGTAGAACTTCAGGGAACAAATAGAGGTAACTGAAGCCCAGTTCTGTAGCAAGTTGAATGCCAGTACTGAATCAGTGTACTGCGTTTTATACTCAGCAATTTATTGAGTGAGCAGAAGAAAGTAATACTGTAATTTTCATATAATACTCATTGAATTTACATGTTTTCCCTCCTTTTTGAGATTGGTAAGCTTTTGTTAAACTTGAAGGGAAGGTAGTTTGGATTAACACTGTAGCTTTAACTTTCCCTTCCTATAAAAATTGATTTATCTATAATAATTGTATGCAAAAATTCAGTGTTTCTGTTTACCTGCAGGAAAACAATGCTGGCTTCAGATTGTGAAAAAGCTTTTCCTAAACATGTATAAATTCTACTGGATGCAATAATTTTAAGCCCTCAACAAGTGATATTGATGTTAATAATGATTCAAAGATGAATAATTGTTATCTCAATATTATTAAGAGTTGGAACCTGTGAAGTATTTCTAAATCTTCAAAATCAATTTATGTGTATTTTTACAGAAACTTAAACCAAAGACTCTAAGGCACATGTGCCCTTAATTAATGAGCCCCAAAGATGTTGACTCTGAGAGGGAGAGAGTGAGTGAGGATTCTATATATGATCTCCAACTCCTTAATTGTACAATAATTTCATTTTAACACTCTTCACACTTCTGAGGATTTTATTATATTGTCATAGCTTTTTATTACTATCATTTACTGCTTTGTCTTTCTGAGTATTTTTCGTGTCTTCATCGAGGGTACAGGTGATACATAACTTAAGATTTTGTACTTTACAAGTTTCAATGATTGATCCCTTGAAGATTGTCTCGCAGTAAATGTCCTAATTGCTCTTGTGAATGCTCCCTAGAAGGTGGAAAATGTGTGGAAATAATGTTTTTTTTTTTTAACTTGCTAAACTGACCTCTATGGTATATTGGCTTATTCTAAATATGTTTAGGAAAAGAATGGCAGGAATTGCCATAATCAAGGAAATAAGTATTTGACATTCAATAATCAAAGGTTATTATTGGCAAACAAGTTTTTCAAATGTATAGATGGCACGTGTTAAGCAGCATTCCCTACTGTCTAATTTTTCCAGCATGATTATCAAGACTATGTAGTTTCATTTCACAAAATATTTTTAAAGAAAGAGCAAATGAAAATAGCACAAAATGAAACTCAAAGATGCCATGCACAATGACTTACAGCTCTTTCCTACATAAGGTATTTGGTCTGTTTTATTTGCAGTTGAAATAAAATTATGACAAAGTCAACGACCATTCCTCCCTCCCAGATGTTCGTGGTCCTGTTCCAACAGAGGACATGCAGCTGGGCATGTTTCAAATATTTAGATGTGATTTAATCAGTGAGTTTGGTTATAAAAACGAGGCCCTCTGGGAATGGTAGAAATGGCTTAATGAGACGAAGGATGGGAAAACTGCTTCCAAATAAAAAGCAGTAGTTCTGGGCCCTGAGGGAAGCTGCAAGGCTGGCAGTAGGAAATCCCGGAAAGTATACAGAATAAGAGAAAAATCTAAAGGATCTTGAGTCTAGGGATGCTGTACATATAATAGCAAAAGTACCACCCACCCAGCAAAGAAAGAATGGTTAAAGTGTATTTTCTTAAAATCAAGAACTTCTCTATGGGATAAAATATCTAGAAAATGACAAGACAGACCATGTTAGAAGAAAAATTGCTGATGACATATAGAACTGTTGTCCAAAGTACACAAAGATCTCATAAACCTAGTAAGACAAGAATAGGCAAGAGACTTGGACACCTCACCGAAGAGCACATCCATGTAGCAAATAAACACATAAAGAGATTTTCAGTATATTTGCAAAATTCATCTTAAAGCATTGAAATACCATGACACATCTAGTAGAACAGCCAAAACTCTGAACGTGGACAGCAATCGCATGGGCAGTGTAGACCATCCAGGAGATCCACTGGCTGCCAACAGGAATGCAGAATGTAGAGCTGCTTTGGAAAACATTTGACAAGTGTTTATAAAACTAACCTTACTTGTATTGTATAATCTAGTACCCATTCTCCTGGGTATTGGTATCATCCAAATGAATTGGAAATGCATGTCCACATAAAAACCCGTACCCAGGTGCTTAGAGCAACTTAGCCATAATTTCTGAGAACTGGAAGTGATTAAGATGTCACCTAGTAAAGAGATGGATAAATAAGCTATGAAATTCTCAAACAATAGAATAGCGTTTGACACTTTTAAAACAATGAGCCATTAAGCTAAGAAAGTCATAGAGGAAACTTAAATGCAAGCTACTTAGCTGAAGAAGGTGACCTTAAAACCTACATACTGTTCTGTGGTTTTGGTTTTTCCAGAAACCCGTGGAGTTACTGTGCATGGAAAAGGCAAAACCATAGCAAAGAAAGAAAAGGCCGTGGTGGTTTGCAGAGGTGAAGGGGAGGGAGTGCCCAACAGCGAGCTTGGTCTTTTCAGGGCAGCAAAATTGTCTTGTATGACACTAAAGTGGTGGATGCAGGTCATTACACATTTGCCAAAACTCACAATTGAAAATGTGAAGAGTGACCTTCCCGTTGATGAGAGCTCTGGGTGGCAGTGCTAAGTCACTGGAGGCTCATGATTGTAACAAAGGTGCCACTGTGTTGCCCAGTATTGGTCCTGGGGGAGCTATGGGAAATATCTGACTTTGTGCTCAACTTTGCTATGAAGCTAAAAATGCTCTTAAAAACTTTCTTAAGTGGCTAAAGAACAAGACTGGTATCTGAAGACATAGGCTAGGCTGTGACTTGAAGTGTGTCTTCCTCTACTGCCTCAGACCCTCTGTGAAGGCAACTCTGGGTATCCTGGCTTAGTGGTCAGCTGAGAGGATAAAGAGCTTGGGACAGTAGCAGGTATGCAGTGCAGAGGAAAAGGGACCTTAGGAAAGAGGAGGGCCTGGTGAGATTACCTGACAGAAACAGCCATTAGGTGAGTGGCCTCAGCTTTCTCTAAAATGATACTCACAGGTAATCATTGGACCTTGGATGCTGGGTAGATGTTTGACAGAAAAGAAGTGATTTCTGCTTCCTTCTGTCTTGCACAAAGGCTCTAATTTCATTTGTGTTCTGTAATGCCTCTATGTGAATAGATGGCAGTAATGTGCTGAAGAGATAAGTGACGGGCAGATGATACGAACTGTGGAGGGTTGTTAAGTGAATGAGAGAAAATGTAGAGGCAAAGTTGACACCAGATGGAGAAGGATAAAAGTAGTAACTCTAAGCATTACACGAAACGTTTCATTTCTTTTCGTTTTTTGAAAGTGCCAGAATCATTTTATGGGGACATAAAAATGAGCAGATTTTAAGTTAATGCTTATGGATAGATGAAGAAATAAAGACTTTTGAGGAAAAGAGTTATTTTTTAAAATTCTAAACTGTGACATAAGGAAATCTCATAGTTCAGTCAACTAGAAGGGAGGAAAAACAGTGTCCAGGAATTTCTTAATTGGGAGTTTCTCTTCCTCAGCCCAAAAAGATTTCCATCTGTTCTAGCATCTGTTTACTGTGGTTCAAGTATTTCTCCAATTTAACAAGTAGGTGTGTCAATTGTGACAAGTGGGGATTTTTATTAGGACACATACACAAAGGTGATGCGGGTGGTGATGGGTTTCATAAGCTTTTCACACATACTTTATATACATATGGAATTAAAATAGCTGATTGCGTGGCCCTTTCACACTTTTTTGAGAAGTGAACTTCTAATTGATGTGACATTGGAATTACACTTTCCCTTCTCGATTCGCTTACCTTGGGGAAAGAGTTTTGCCCAGTTGTGATCATATTAAGATTTAATATGAGACTTCCAGGTCTGTTTGTGACCTTGGGAGAGTTGCCCAGTTTTTCCTTGACTCACTTTGCTGGTAAAAGTCATATTTAAATGCCTCTCCATTTCAAATACACTGGGGTGTTGAGGAAGAAAATAAAAAAGAGATACACAGTGTGGGAACAAACAAGGACCATTCCACCCGAGAGCACACTCATCTCTCATGCTCACTCTGGCAGATTTAGATTCTGAAAGTTTATAATTTTTTGCTTTCATTTACGAGAAAATAAAAGATCTTTAAAGATGTCGTGTTTCTGCATATGGCTGAAATAGGTGAACTTTTTACCTTTTAAAGTCTCTCTAAAAATGTCAGTTTCATTTAAATTATTTATGGTTTACCTTTATAGTATACAGTATTTCTGTAGTTATCCTGATTTTTAGTTAGCATCAGACCCGTAGTGAAGCAAAATTTTCTATCTTTCATATTCAGAAGTTGAAAAATGAAAGGTTATGTCTTTCTTTGCTCTTCGGCCCAAAGCAGTGTCCCTTGCTCCCTCTGTCTTCAAATTCTACTTTGGTTTGACGTGACTTTCTATAGTGTCTCAGGACAACTCATCTTGATATCATGTCAGGGGAAGCTCCAGGATGATGTGAGCATTCTCTGTACAAACTGGTATCAGATCAGGACCAGAACTCGCATGGCTTTCAGTGTAGAAAGCGATTGGTCTCAGAGCACTTCAAGTCATTCTGTGTGGAAGTGATTCTTAGGACCCGCACCTTTTCTGTTGAGTTGGTTGCGTTCTGTGGGCGTTAAGCATGAGGTATTGAAGAGTCTGTAGACCTGCCGAATACAAAGGTGTGTGATAACTGGAGTTTGAAATTTTCTCTAATTACCAGATCAAAATGCAGGCGTTCTTTGTCCCGAGAAGAAAACAATCCGTGAGAGTTGTAGTTTAAAGTGCTCCTCCACATCTTTACAACTTATACCAAAATTTTTTACCCTGCTCATTTTATTAACCTAAGCCAGATTCTAATTTTCTGGAGCATGACCACCACATTTTCAGGTTCCCTTTCCTCTTACAGAACGAAGGGTGCATAACTAAAAACTTTAACACTTAATGGTTAAATAAAAGTTTACTACAAATATACTCTAAAAATCTATTTGAGAAAAAAACAAACCATGATCAAAAGCAGAAGGTCTGCGAACCATTCTAAGAGCTGTATGAATTCACATGGGTAACTGTTAAACTATTGTCAAGGTGTAGCAATTATCTTCAGACATTGGACTATGTTGGTAACAAATACAAGGAAATGCTTTATGTGATAATTCGATGATGAAATTCTTAGCACACAAAGATTCAGTGATGAAAGTTGTGTAATATTCATCCAATTAAAACATGCTAAGCAGTGTGCTATGCTCATTATCTTGCTGAGAAAAAGGGAATACAGAAAGATGTTGATATTTCAGTTCGAAGAGGTTATTTATGTTGTTGTTTAATCAAGTACTAATCAAGAGAAATGCATTTTATAACAGATGAGCCAATTTATCTGACATCAAAGCTACTCCAGCAATTGGCCTTAGGTGATTATTCTTAGATCTACTAGCCTATTACCAATTACACTGCACTTCCTGTTTTTACAGTAGTTACGATAGACACAAGTTTAAAGGAAAAAAAAGAAAATGTGCTTCCCTATTCTTCCCTTTCTCACGGTACAACCTCCTAGCAAATTAGTTGATGTATATCAGATGAGACGTTTTTGATAAAAAGCACCAGAAATCACCATCCAAAATTACCCAAAGCACCTAGTTGACCACTGTGTATCTTATATGACCAAGACTTACTGCTAGCTTTGCTTCCTCCTTTTTGACTTTGCTTTAAAGCAGGCTGTTTAATAGTCACTCCGCTTATCCAACAGGAAAGAAATCTTTCCTTCAAAGTTAGATTCTCCTGACTGATGTTGAGTCACTGTCTCCCCCAAACCCACTCACTGTGTGCTGGGAAACACTCCGGATGAAGCTCTCTTAAGAGATTGGGGAGTCAGTGGCCTTCAGATCACCTAAGAGAGGTTCTTACGTGGACCACATATAGGATACCTTAGCCAGCATGGGAAACAGAACTTCAAAAGTTAGATTTTTCTTCTCTTAGACGCTTCTCCAAATCATCTCCCAAGGCCTAAGCGGCCTCCCCTGTCACTCCATAGCGCAGGTGAGTTCAGATGCTGGCCCTGAAAGATGGAAGTCCAGTTTCACTTCCACAGGCAAGGAAAGAGGGTGTCGGGCAGCGATGAAACAAGCCTGGACGCGTCTGTTCTCATTGCGTCCCTCCCCTTCCTGCTGTAAAAGGAGTTCGTGTGTCTGCACAGGGAGGTGGTGATTGAGTGGCGAGGCTACTCTGTCTCCTCCTCAGCGCTAGCGCCAATCTGTCTTCTTTCCGTCATACCACAATAAGTGGCCTCCTTTGATTCATCAAGCGGAAACGAAGCACAGCATGTGAGCTGAAGTGGTGGGTAACTACTATTAGGGATAAATCTACACTAAGTGGTTCAGTTATCAATGGTGTCAGACCTCTCAATCATATCCATGTTCTTTTGTAATATCCTTTCAAGTTCTGGGCTGTGTGTTATCTTTGTATAGCGATGTGAAAGGATAGTAGAAAGGATGAGCTATTTTTCCTTTTCTTGTTGGAAGAAGCTACAAGCTACTTTGCTACTAGCTGTACATGAGGAGCCACCGCTTTGAACAGATTGTCTTCACTCAGATAAGACTAGCTAGAGAGTCTAAGCTTATTATGCCAATGGAAGGAGAAACCCACTGACTGGGGGAAAATTAGCATCTGGATATTTTCTTGTTGGGCCAACTGCCCCCTCCCCCTCCATAAATTCTGTTATGTAGCCTGGGGAAAATAAATTTGCAGTATTTAAGAGGTCTTAAGAACAATAGAATCTTCCTGATGACATTTGAGTCTCCTGTGTTAGACCATCGGAAGGGTTCAGGTGACTTCAAATAACTTCATCCAAAGAAGCCTGTGCCCTGAAGGGAGGCAGAAATTGGACTAGTGAATTGCAAGAAATTCTGAAGGAAGAGTCTTTGGGAGACCTCCTGTCCTAATGGGCCTCAGTGGGAACAGTTGATAAAAAAGACCCTTGTGCTTTTATTCTGAAACTCCATGCAAAGCACACCAGGATGGGCAAAGGACTGCAAGAATCACACTGAACGGAATTGTCTAGGGAATGTACGTATGTATGTATGTATGTAGCAATGATGGGCAGCTGGACACTCACATGAGCCAGGTAGCTGGAGTGTCTTTTCTTCTTGCTTTCTTCCTGTGTGTGTGTGTGTGTGTGTGTGTGTGTGTAAATTATTAATTTATTTATTTTGCTAAAGGTGATTAACCAAGGAACTAAGGCAACTCCTTTTGGACTGTGGAAACCTGTCATTTTTTTTTTTTTTTTTTTTTTTGCTTGGGTAAAGAGGAGTAGGTTTTAAGAGGTAGAGGTAGCCACTGGATTTCCATTTAAATTGGTCTTGTTGTCGGGGTGCTGAGCGCATAGGTTAGGAGTTAAAGTGCTTGTCTAGCATGTGCAGGGCCCTCGTTTTGATTGTCCAGCATTGTGGCATATATCTGTAATCTCAGCACTCAGGAGTCTAAGACAGAAAAAACGGCATAATTTCTAGGCCAGCCTAGTGAGTTCGGAACTAACCTGGACTGTAGAGTGAGATCCCATCTCAAAAAAAAAAAAAAAAATGGTCCTATGGGGTGGTTGAGCAATTAATCTGGATATTAAAAGCATAATGATCCTTGTTATATTTCAGTTTGGTGATCCAGGTCAATCCAATCTTACCTCTTTTAATAAAACCCCAAATTTAGAGTTCTAAAATTTATTTCTTGTTAACCAGCTTTCAAACCTTCCGATATGATCAAAGAAAAAAAATCATCTTTAAGACAAATTGTTCCCAGATCACTAAATGTGGGTTTTGAAAGTAATGGCATATCAAAAGAATGAGCCAATTGGAAAGGGGGAGTTAATAGTTGGTCAGCTGGGACAAAAGATGAGCAGAGAGTAAAGTGTGGGTGCTGCCCATCCCCAGCCCAGCAAGGAAAATTTGGCTGGTGGACTTGTCAGACATGTTGGCTGGGCCATCTTCGTTCCTCCTTCACCAGATGCCATTGAAGAACCAAATAATTGACTCCCTTTTCAAATTCAGTGCCCATGAAACAAACTTCTAATTATATTTTGGCTTCGCCATAGGGAAAAAGGATATATTCAATTGGAGTGCTTGGTGCCAAATGATAGCAACATGACACTGGAGTGTTGGAAAATTAACAGAAAAATATATTGAAAAACTTTAAGTGGAGACAAATGTCAGATTCATTCAAACTAAAAATAGATGACTGAAGTGTGTCAGTTCTCATAAGCACCATATAGGCTGCAAAATTTTTGTGTTTGATTTTATTCTTTAATTTTTGGGAGAGCAACTATACAAGAGCCTGAGTACAGTGAAAAAGAGCAGCTCATGTTCTCTGTTATTGTAAAGCAAAATTCTGTGGCGATAAATTGGTTCTACTCTTTTTTTTCTGAAAAATTGGTTCTCTAAGATAGGTAAATATGGTATTTTAATTTTTTGGTAACAAAAGTATGAACGAGAAACTGAAGCTGCAATTAAAGCTTGAAGTGTGGTGTATGTCCTAGCTGAGGCATCCAGTTACCCCCAAAGAAGCCCGTAGAACATAATGTGTGTCCTGGGTATGAAGTCTGGGGAAAGAGAATTTATTGTGGCAGAGGACAGAGGGGAGGACTCAAGATTGAGTCAGCTCAGGCCCTCAGTTATAGTTGGCACAAGCTAACCGATGAACCAGCAGGTTGAAAACAAATTATTGAAAGAATATAAGATGGGAGACAGATGAACTATGATTAGAATTCTGCTGCAGAGGCCATATACATCTCTTAGGGATCTAGCTGTGATACAGTTTTACTTTGGTGTGCATTTTGAATTTTTAGCTATACCTAGATAGATGTAAAATGATTAAAATAATATAACCAACTAATCTAATAAAACTGACAACCAACCACAATTTTCTTGACTATGCGGAAGCTTTATGTTGAAGTTTCAAGCCTGATAGAATATTTCACATGTATACCATAGATATTGATAATTTGAGTGTTTAAATTTTATTTTCAAAAGCTGAAGATATTCAAATACAAACTTCTCTGGAATTAAAAAAGAAGAATGTTGGGCATGTCCCAGACTTAGGGGGTTGAGAAACAAGATAAGAAAAGAAGAGATAAGAGGCAGTGAAAACCCACAGTACAGACACACTGGGTGATTTTTTTCTTTAGAACGCTGTCACTGGTGCTCTCCCCTTTCAATATTTGGGCTAGCTCTAAGTCATCTCTCACTGTGGCTTTGTCCTGTGTGCATCACTCCTCCGTGTGCCATCGTCCTGGCAGGAAGAGCTGATTGACCAAACATGGTAGCTGGTCCTCTAGTGATCAATTCATTGAAGCCTGTATTAGGACCAATCATGGTGACCCCAGAGCACAGGATAAGTTATGGCACCTAATTTTCCAGATCAGGCTATAAAAGACATTGTCACTTCTTTCCTGCTCTCTCTTGGAGCGCTTCTTTTAAAGCCGGGGTGGGGAATCTCTTTTTATTTTCCTTGCCAACAAGGGCCATTTGGATATTTGTCACATCATTCACGGATCATGTAAAATTATCAACCTAAAATTAGCCTGCTGTATTTGGTAAAACTTAATTAGCCTATCCCTAACATGATGGCTGAAACTGCTTTGTTTTGGGGAGGCCTTGGTTGGCTGGACCAAATGATTCTGTGGGGTTGAGTTTAGCCCGAGAAAATAAAAAGTAGAGGAAACTGTTGAGCCATTCTCACCAATTTTGTTTTAAAGACGCTCGACCTCAGTGGAAAGCCAACAGCCAGTAAATAAAGAAAAATCAAAAATCTTTCTGTGGGCTGGATCGTGTTGGTTTGATACTCGACTTTGCTTAACTTAGCACACACTAATTGGCTTTTCAATATATCCATCCAAGAAATAGGAGAGATGTTCAAGGCTCTTTTAGTAAGCCTGGGCAGAGAAGAATGCAGAGCATTTTGACTTGCACCCATGGCGAAAGAGCCTTTCGAGCACTTTACCTGTGATCTCTGATCTGCAGGTAGAAGATGGAGTTTGTTCATATTTTTAAGTCAGCAGTTTAGTTTTAGCTCAAATTTAAAAACCATCTCTCAACTTTATAATTACAGTAACAGCCTGCCTCCTTATCCTGTGCATGGCTTATTACAGGGTGTTGGGGACAATTTAGTTTTCTACTCTGGGACTGTGGATGAGGCTGTGGTACAGTCCTGCCTAGCAGAGAGATTCAAAAAACAAATAAGCAGGGGCTGGAGGAATGGCTCAGTGGTTAAAGCACTTGCCTAGCAAGTGCTATGTCAAGTGTTAAGTACCCGAGTTCGATTCCCCAGCACCACATAAGCCGGGCGTGGTGGCGCACACCTATAATCCCAGCACTCGGGAGGCTGAGGAAGGAGGATTGCTGTGAGTACAAGGCCAGCCTGGGCTCCATAGTGAGTTCAGTACAATCTGGGCTGCAGAGCAAGACCCTGTCTCAAAAAAAAAAAAAAAAAAAAAAAAAAAAAAAAAAAAAAAAAAAAAAAAAAAAAAAAAAAAAAAAAAACAGATAAGCAGAGGCTGGCAGAACCTAGCATTTTGATAATTACCTGCATTTCTTTAAGTGTCCCATTGCCCTTGTTTGAGTCACTTGGGGGCCAAAATTTATCTGCTCTACATTTACATAAAACAATGCCATGAAATCTTCATGGGAAAGAATAAAATACAAGTTGGTCTATTTTTCTCAAGTATTAGCTATTCGGTCAGGAATTTGTCCTTGTCTGTGTGTGGTAACTTGTAAGAATGCTACAACTAAATAGAGCATTCACTTAACACTAAACAGTGATCATGTGTAATGAACAGTCTGCTAAATGTTAATGCAATTTATCCCTTTTAAAATTTATAAACATGACATATTGCATGCACTTAGTGCTAATCTATTTTAGACATTCATTTGGGTTAACCTCTGACCATAATATATTATGTTCCTTGAGATATTTATCTTGTCATTTGGAAACAAGATTACAATTAATGCGACACACATGACTTTAAATTACTACTTCAAGTAGAGATGTGTGAGTAATGAATTAGCCACAGCTTTGAACCCCTCTGCTTATAATTTAAATTATCAGCCTTCAGTTGATGCCTGATTGTGGCCCATTAAATACATTGCTAAATCAAAGAACCACATATTGTTTTGATACTAGACCTATGGGGGATGTTTTTCATTTAATTTACCTAACCACGGGCTAATGTATTCAAATTCATGTAAGAAAAACAAACACAAGTGAAAGCATTTATATATTTATGTTAGTGGTCAAACAAAGTCACTGCCAGTATTTATCTAAGTGACATGTACTAAAACATTATCCTTTTTTGTTCTACTTTTAAGGACAAAAAAAGATATTGAAAAAAGTAGACTTGTGTCAGAAATGTAGTCCAGAAGACATCGCTTAAGAGAGCATCGCAAAAGTCCAATTCCTGTATTTTCTAGTTTCTCAACATTGACTTTGCCAGACTCTAAGTTCCGGAGTGGCTCAGGGTAGAAACGCTATGACCAATTGTTGGTAACAAATGGTAACCATAGTAATACATCTCTACAAGTCTGAGTAATGACAGGTTTAAAAATACTCAACAGCCTCTCTTTGCTATGGCTAAATGAATATTAATTTTTATCGTACATACTTGAGCTGCTTACCATGATATTTTGGTGTACAGGCACAGAGAGCAGTGATTACTGCTTTAAGCAACTCACCTTACCTCCTCCCACAATTACCTTTATAAACATCTGATAAGATTGCCTGAAATCTATTTTTAGCAAATTCCTAGTACACAATACAATATTATTAATTGTATTCAGTATGCTGGACATTTGATCTCCAGGATAAATATGTTATATATTTATTGAGTTTTCCATGCATACTAGACACTTCCTGAAGTTTTTTTACATATAAACTCATTTGTATGTTTTCATATTCATATATAATTGACTGGATACAATATATAGCTATATGCAACAAGTACTAGGTATTATACACAAATACATATAATGTCTCCCTGAACAAAGGTAATGTGGTTTTTAAGAATAGAGATTATAAAGTATTCCTTCCCCAAATTATTCTTTTTATTATTGTAGTGTATGTTTGCAATGGATAATAATTACATTCAACGTGGGCATTAACATCATATCTAAACCTTTTTTACCACCCCCCCCTTCTTACCCTCCTGTCTCCCTCCATCCCCTGACCCCTACCCGCTTCTATTAGCTCTACCTCCTAAACAGGGATTGCATATTGGACCTCTTACATTTTTTTTTTCCTGTGTACCTGGCAGAGGCCATTCACAACAAAGATTTACTGAATGAAAATTAAGATGTTCTTTTGTGACTTGACATTTAGTAGTGCCCTAGAGGGCACGTAGTTCTACAGGGCTAGGAGAACTATGAGCAATTTAAGCCAATAGCAAACACAGTAGTAATTTGAAAAACATAACTTTCTGCCCAGTTTTACCAAACTACTGTTGATTTGCCAGTTTCAGCTGCTCAGTAAGTAAAATGTTTGTTACTAGGCAGGGTAGGCTGCATGGCGGACAAATAAACTTCTGCACAATTATAATTCAATGAAAGAGTTCTGCCTCCTGTATAGAACCACGAGAATTTAATTAAATGCTCAGTCATATGATACTTTCTAGAACATGAGTTTAGTGGGAAAAAATGAGTACAGGGAGCAAAATAAGGAGTGATTAGGCCTATAGTCCTTGGAGTCAGGCACCTGCGGCTTGAATTTGAACTCTTGCTTTTCAGCCAAGACCAGTTGCTTTTCTGGGCCTTTTGCAAGTACAAAATAGACTCCTGTTTCCCTACGGGACTTGAGACAGCTTCCAAAGGTCATATGTATTAAGCACTTAGAACTTTGCCTTACACAAGATAAACGATCAACTGGATTAGTTTAAAAAGGGCTTCAAGGGAAAGCAATTCTTCAGCTGGACCTTAGAGGTTTAGGCTTTGGGTGAAAGAGGGAGGGATGGGAGGTTGGAAATGAACCTAAGTAGAAGAAGGCAGGAAGGTAAGGGCAGGTACAGGGCAGGTGTGCCCAGCACAGCACAGGTGAGTTAAGTTGGGTCCATAAAGTGTGTTCAGATAATGGGACTCGAAATGACAAAGAGAATCTTGAGTTGCCCAATTCTCTGTCTGGAGGACCTACATAAGCTTTGAATGGCGGGACATCGTGAATGAATTGCCCTGGTGTATCAGCTTTTCTGCGAGCATTTGCCATGTTGTCTTGAGTATGATAAGCAGAGAATATTTTGGTTTTTATATTAACTAGTGGGTGTACACAGGATCATTTCCTTTCTTCGCTCTCTGTCTTTCTTAAGGAAGTACTTTGAAATATCTGGGCTTAATAATTATAATGCACCCTGATTTCGATTGCCTACACCAAAACTTTTTCCCAAGTTTTAAAATAAAATCTTTATATTTTACCATTTTAAATGCCAATTCACTGAACTTTCTAAAAAGTTTCATAAATTAAGATCATCAGTCAATAATGAAAAATAGAATGACTCCACATGACATATTGTGAAAAATGGCACTTTCTCAAAAAATTTAATTTAATGCTAAGTGAAATTAATTTCTTAGCCACCTGCATAGCTTGTTTTTCCCATACCTGAGACTTGAGAACACCCCAAATTTCTTGAATTCTATATTGTACTCTAAAAAAGTCTTTGAAAGCACTAAATTTTCATGCTCTGGACTTTCAAAATAGCTATTTGAGGAGTTTATAGGATTTTCCCAGATGTCTGCCTGAAGCCGGCTGATTCTTATGTAGATTTTCTCCAATACACAACATTTGGTTTGCAGAATTGTGGCTCCCAGAAAAATGTCTGTCTGCCAAACAGAGAAGTATAATTACGATACCATTAGAAATATTTAAATATAAAAAACATTCTATATTTGTCCTTGTCACTTGTCTGGGTTTTGACAGGAGGAGCCAGTTTTGATGGGATTCCTGTGGCCCTATCGATTTTTGTCCCGTTATCCAATTTTCCGCTGCAGCGCTCTCCTTCTGTCAGACTGACTGCGGCCAGCCCTGCTTTTCCTGAGAGGAGGCGCGGTGCTTTTGTGTTCCAGTGGACAGAAGACAGGGCAAAACCCCGATTTCGCCTCCAAGGGCTTTACTCTTTCTTTCTAATGGAAAATTCCATTGTCTGAGGGGCGAGGAGAGGAGGGGAAGAGGGGACAGGGAAGATTTCATTCAGGGGAGCAAAAATAATGCTGCGAAGCTGACTCGATCCAGAGCTGAGCCGCATACAGACCAGGAGAGGGTGTTCCAGGATGCCCAGAGTCACGGAGTTGTGGAGATAGATGCTCCCAGAACTGGTTTGTGCTGAGAGTTCCCTCGCATTTCAAATAGTGGCTCGCTGCCGTAGCCAGAGGAAGAGTGTCTACCGACCACAGTCCAAGGGAAAGAAAAGGAACGTTTTTTTTTTCTTCCCTGTGTAGATGTCAGAGTGGGCGCTGTTTTACCGAAGGGTTTCTTACTGCTTATGAACTTGAGGGCGGGCGGGGCACGGAGCACAGAGCAGGCAGGCACCAGAATGAGCAGGTTGCCCGGGGTGTTGACTACTGGAATACTGAGAAGAGAGATGGCGTGCTCAGGCCCTATCTGAGTACAAAAGATTAGATAGAAAAATTCCAAAACAGATCAAGAAATATCCCCAGAATATCACATTGCACAGGCCTTCAAAATATCATGTTGCAAAAATCAAACCAAATCCCATCCCGCTCATCCCAAATGCTGAGTGTAGCCATGACCTTTTGGATGTGGTGTCTGGATTGGAGCAGGGACTCATGAACAGCAGAAGCAGTCACACATGATCACGGTTGCTTGTAACCATATAACAAGACAATGCCATGTGTCATGAAGTGTATTGCTTTCTTCGCCTTTTTCTTTTCTGAGACAGAGCCTCACTCTGTAGTTCAAGCTGGTCATGAATTAACTAGGGAGTCCAGGCTTGCCCGAGCTCACAGCAGTCCTCCTCCCTCAGCCTTCTGAGGATTAAAGTCATGCACCATCACACCCATCCTTTGCTTATATCATGTAAACTTTATAGAGCTTGAAAACTGATTCATTGCATGTATAAGGAAAATAATGTTCAGTACACATGTTTCTCTTTATGTACATTGTAAGTTAGCCATGTGTGTTGCTATTGGAGTTTTGGGAATCTTCTTAGCATGGTGTGGGGCAGATCTCCACATGTACAAATGCGTTATGCAAATTTGAAAATGTTGAAGTATATAAGAAAATTTCCTGCAAATGGCTGGAGTTTATAGTTCCATTCTGCATTTAGCAAATGTCTTAGAGATTAGAGTGCGATTTTTCTCTTAAGAGTGTGAATACATAAAACACTGAGATTAAACATGAACAAAATCTGTCACTCTGCTTTCTGGGTATTTGGTGCTTCAAAGTGGAGGTTGTATTACTTGATGGGTTAGGAATTTGTGGTTTTACCCTTGGATCCACAGAAAATGGAAAAGATTAATATGTCATCTGACATCAAAAGGGGATGGCGATACCCATCACAGTCCTGGGCTTTGGAGAGTTGCTTCATATGTACTTTAGTGAAAGTATTTGCTCTTTAACTGTAGGATCAGATCACTTTATGTCATTGTGTTCTGTTCATTAATATACATATGGTATTCTTGAATGTATTTTGAAATATTTATTGAGCCACAAAATTTGATGGATTCGATGCAATAAACTGATATTTTGAAAAGGATAATATACCTGGTTCCCCCTCACTTATCTCTTTAACCGTGTGTATTTACAATGTACAGTATGGTCTCTTGATTTATGTATGCAATGTGAAATGAGTGAATCAAGCTAATTTATGTCATTACCTCCTATGTTTTCTTAATGTGCTTTGAGAACATCATACATCTCTTAGCAGTTTTCAAACATACAGCTTCCTATTCCATGATTCACAAGAGACATCCAGACAGCGTTCTATGTAACTGAATTTTGTGCCATTTGGGCATAATCCCTGCCCCCAGGTCCCCAAGTTACTGCTAATCACCTCCACGTTCTTTGCTTCTATAAGTTGATTTTTTCCAGTTTGAAATGGATGTGAGATCACACCGAGATTCTCTTTCTGTGCTGGCTTCTGTCATCTAAAATAATGTGCTCAGGGTTAATCCATAGTGTTGCAAGTGACAGGATTTTCTTCTTTTTAAAGGCTAGATGGTGTCCTCTCAATTATATATGCCCCGTTTTCTTCATCAGTTCAACCAACACAGGTTGATCTTCTTGGCTGTTTTGAATAATGTTGTAAGGAACAAGAAGGTAAACATATCTTTCACATAGTGATTTTAATTTCTTAGACAATGAGATTGTTGAATCACATGGGGGTTCTTGTTTTTTCCCCCTGAGGAACTTTCATACTGTTTCCCATGATGGCTGTCCCAGTGTACATTCTAGCCAGCACTGTACAAGGGTTACCTTTTCTCTGCCATTTCATTAGCACTTACTATATTTTGGGCATTTTGATAAAAGCTATTCCAATAGAAGTATGATGATTTGTCTTTGTGGTTTTAGTTTATAGATTTTTAATGATTGTTGTTGTTGAGTGTTTTGACATCTATCGGTCGGGTATTTACATATGCTTTTATAAAAAAAGTATTCAGTACCTTTGCCTATTTTAAAAATTGGGCTATTTTATTGAGCTGTACTCCTTGTGTATTTTGTATGTTAGCCTTTTATCTGGCAGATGGTTGGCAAATGTTTCCTCCAATCCCATTAGATATCTCTTCTTTCACAGCTTCACATCTTTTGATTTTTAGGTAATTTTGTGTATGATCTAAAAGAAGGGTCTGATATCATTTTTCTGCAGATAGATGTTCAATTTTCCCAGCACTCTTTATTGAAGAGACTATTTTGATTGTGTGTTCTTGACACTCTTGAGCTATAGCTTTAGACATTATTATTTGAGACAGTCTTATTTGCCTTAGGCTAATCTTGAACTTGAAATCCTTCTGCCTCAGCCTCTCAAGTAGCTAAGATCTCATGAGTGCTGCTTTTGCCTGGCCATGATGTTTTGAAAACTATAGTTTCATAATATATTTTGTATAATGCACTTTGCCTTGTTTTTCTTGCTCAAGATTGTTTTATGTATTAAAGTTCTTTTTAATAGTGTCACACAAATTTTAGAATTGCCTTTTCTATTTCTATATTAATGACATTGGATTCTTTCTTAAGATTGCAGTGAACCTGCAGATTTCTTTCTGTCCTTGGTCAGTTTAACAATATTAATCTTTCTAATATCTGAGCAAGGGCTATCTTTCTATTTATTTGTGTCTTTATAATATCTTTTGCCACTATTTTAAGGAAAACTTTAAAATATTGTGTAACTTCATCACCTACTTGGATAAATTTATTCCTAAGTTTTAAATTTTAAATTTTAATGCTATTATAAATCAACATATTAGAGTATTTTATTGATTTTTGGGAAAGTCTCCTGTTACTGACTTGCTTTTGACTTCTACTAATAGATATAGTCAATCATGTGTCATCTTTTTCCCTTCCATTTTAAGAAAGACAGGTGTGAAACAATTTGGAAAGAAGGCAGAAGTGGTTTATAATAGAATTCTGTGTCTATGATATGAACAGTAATATCAAGTTACTACCTGTGTACTACAAGTGTCTAAACATCAAACTACCAAAAAGACATTCATTTTTGTTGCTATCAAATTTGTACATTAATTTTAGCTTCAGGTAGCCAAAGTAAGTTATATTTTTGTACAAAATGAGATAAATATATCTTATAGTTCGCTTTTTCTTCTATGAAATTTTTATGACCTATCTGCAGTCTGTTGATAAAATATAAGATGTTAACATGGTAAATTAGATTGAACAATCTGGATAACGACTAAAACTGTTTTAGTTCTAAGATTGTACCAAAACCTGTGGACAAATAGAAGAAAAGGAAGCTAAAATTTTTAATATGTGTGTCCCTGTGTTTCTTAAAAGGCAAAAGAGCCATACATATGCCTGTTTTCTCACTTTATTCACAGGTGAGAACTTACCCTGGAATTTTCTGTCTTTAATGAATCAGTGTTGTAAGTAAGCTCAACTGTATGGTTTCAGGATTTTACTACTCTTCACTGGAATTAATGTAAAACTAAAAACCAAAATACCTATGTGCCATAAAATAAGAAATCAGGAGAAACTAATTCCATGTGCATGTGTGTATTGTTTTTAATAGAGAAGAGGCCCCAGAAGAGCTCCCATAAGATTTGTTGGCTTCCTGTTTGTGCCCTGCTAGTATCATTACCCACTTAACCTGCCCTGTATTTCAATTCTTGCTTTCCAAGAGCATTTTAATGGTGTCTGTTTAACTGGCCCATATGGAGAACGTTGATTCTGTTGTTTCAATAACAGTATGAAATATAGTTTGTGGTTGCTTTTGGGGCTAAAAGAAACACATTACAATTTCCTGTTCCTCTGTATGTTGCCAAAAACATTCTTGTTGTTCGGGTCTGGAGATGTTTTAAATTTGTGGCAATTTTTTTAGATTTTTTTTTACACTAGTGTCTTTTGTAAATGTAGCAAAATTTATAAGAGCTGGACTCCAAAAAATAATCAGTGATTCTCATTACTACTGAAGACAGAAAAATAAATATTGGAACATACATTTTTACAAATATGTGAAGTTTTGTTTTAAATGTACCAACAGCTACAAAGAGCTAGAAGCCTTATCTCTCCCATAATTCAAGATTTTATATTATATATATATATTTTTTTGAGATGAGGTCTTGCTCTGGGGCTAAGTCTGTTCCTGAAATCACTATGGAGGCCAGGCTGACCTTAGACTCCAGGCAATCCTTCTGTCTCAGCCTCCCGAGTGAGTGCTGCGATTATAGGAGTGTGCCACCACACCCACCTTATGTGGCGCTAAAGAACCGAACTTGGGTACTTAGTGCTTGATTTTAGCGTTTGGTAGGCAAATACTTTAATCACTGAGCCATTCTTCCAGCCCCACAATTCAAGATGTTAAAGAAATCGTGTAAGGATTAGAAAGAAAGCAAAGAACACTTAACAAAAGATTGAAGTTCTCCAAAGCTTCACTCCTCAAAATGGGCAAAACTGAGCACCAACTTATGCCTCCTTTGAGTATTTGAAGTGTGGAACTCTGGATCTAATTCTAGACCTACTAAAGAGAAATACGCCTCTGAGCAAGGTCCTGGGTGATCTGTGTGCGCGCTCACGTCTTGGGGGTGCGTAGTTGATTTCTATTCAGTCAACATGGTAAATCCAAACTTACCACCAGGTGATGTTTTCACAAAACATTGAAGTTTACAGAGGTAAGATGCTTTGCACATACAGCCTGAATTATTTTTCTTTCAATCTGTAACATATGTGAATTGACCTTGGTGAATATGATTAACTTATTTTTAAAATTTCTCCTATCTGTTTAAAGACAGAAGAACTTAGCAGAAACAATACAAAAGTAGGTCTGTAATCAAAGGTTACTTTGGAAAACCAAAACACCTATGTGTGATATAAAAATGCCCATGTATATGTGAGTTTGTCTTCAAAATCATAAAAAAGGGTTTTTTTTGACTTGTTAAGATAGTTACTTTTAGTGAATATGAGTACAAACAGTCACTGGGAAAGAAACACGTGTTCTTGTATCCTCAGAGTTCAAACACACAAGATCATTCACCTGTAGGCTGAGTTTTTCTTACCACAGTGGCAGCCGGAGTGATAGAGGGGTAGTGATAGACACCTGCACGTCACAGGAATTCTCCCCCTTTAACACCCACCATTAGCCAAAGTGTTTAAGAATCAAGGGTAAAGCGATCAGTGATGTCTTCCTTAGGACATTCATGCCTGTGGGTTAAATGGTTTGTGTTCCTGGATGTTTCATTCATTTCTTTGTCTCCCTTCCTTCCCTCCTTCAATTATTTAATGGCTTATTTTATGTATGGTTTCATTTGAGGTTGAAAAATGACTCAAAAAGAACAGAAGAATATACCCTTGTCTTCCAAAAGTTTCTCATATATATATATATATATATATATATATATATATATATATATATATGTATGTATGTATATATATATTCACACACACACACACACATATATAGTGTATCATATACTTTTTTGCAGTAAATACCCTATTGACATGTTCTACTTGAGAGTTTTTTGGGGTTTTTTTGGGTTTTTTTGCTGTGATATATTCAGGTTCAGTTTCTCCTATTCTTTTACTTATTTTCTGGTTCTGACCACCTTGTTTCTTTATGAATACATCAGTTACCATGGAGACAAAACACTTTCTGGGTGTGGTGACCACTGAAATTTATGAGTTCATGAAACCAAGATCACCCATCCCTCTCTACTACCCTTCACACTCGGGCCCTAGTGAATCTTTGCTTTGCATGATGTGTCACTAGCCTATAAAAAGCTCTTACTTGATTTAATGCATTTGAAATTTTATTCTAGACATGATTTATTTTAAAAAATTAACAACATAAAAATCATGCTGATTAGATCTTTAAAATGCAAAATAGGATAAAAGAAATACAGTGGATGTTTAAGTCTTAAGAAATGTATTACAGTGAAGGACACACTGTCATGATTTTTGCTTAGTTGTGCTGTTCTGAGTGCCGCAATGTCCTGATTCAACTCCTAACAGCAATTTCTGTCAAAGACATTATAATGTATCTTTATCCATTTCGTTCACCATACCTGGCTCTCTGTGACTTGTAGGTCTTCCCAAAATCAAAATGGCCATGAAAGTAAATCTTTTTAACCCATTCAGGACATGAAGGTAGCCATGACACTCAGGAAGGAAAACTTAGAACTGCTTCAGTAAGTGACAAAATATTAGCGTTAGTTAGTCCAAATGGATGTTGAGAGAAATTAATGACAGCATGCATTCAAAAGTCAGTTTCCCTGGTCCGAGGGGTGCCACCAACCCCACAGATTGCTCAGCTATCATTAGGAAGTTAGCGTCCCTGGAGGCACAGGGGAAGCACACAAGATGTTTCAATTGGTCATTTTATGTTAACTCCCAGAGTACGTGTGTCCGGGGTGCTAAGAAGCGAAAGAAAACAGTCTGCATGTGACCTTATCATTACTAGTATAATTGTTTAAATAGTAATGATAAAAAATAGCAATACTTATTTTTTTAAGGTCAAGTCTATGGAAAAGTGAAGATTTAGCTATAAGTTCATGTTTTAAATTGAGAATAGCTCTCTGAAAATTTTGAAAGCCAGATGTGGTAGTGCAGGCCTGTAATTCCAGCATTCTAGGCTGAGGTAGGAGAATAATAAATTTGAGCCCAACCAATTCAACTTAATGATTTAGTAAGACCCTGTCTCAAGAAAAGATTTGGTTAGAAATGTAGCTCATTGTGAAGGGCTCAGTCCCCAGTACAAACAAAGGTAATTCAGTTATGAGAGTAATGTGACTTTTGGGAAATTTCAATCTAAAGTCAAAGTAACATACACGTCGCTATAAATATGAACATTTCATTATACACAGTTATCTTGATGGTTTCAGTCATGCCAAGATAGAACAGTGTTGAATGATTCCAAGCCAGTACATGAAAATGGGGATCCCAGGGACTTCTCTCCTTTGAATTATTAAATCTTTATCTACTCATGCACTTTCCTAGTCTTACAAATTATATGTGGGACTGGAAAAAGTTATGCTTGCATCCTCATGTAGTGGCCAGCCTAGAGGAAGTGGGAAATTTCAGAATGCTTTTCACAGGCCTGTGAGCCCAAGGCTGGCCTGTTCCCTTTGGTGGAGTGCCACTGTCCCTTGCTCATGAGGCTCAGGAGCAAAGGCAATGTGGTTTGGAGCTGCAGGACTCACAGGGTACCTAAGCACAGGTATCCCGGCTGATTCCTGGGAAGTTTGCACAGCATGCTGCAGACAGACCCCCGATTCTCTGTTGTCCTCCCTCAGGCACATCTAGACTCCAACCAGGGCTGGGCTGACATCTGCCAGGAACACTGATTGCAATTAAGACAAGCAACATACAATTATTTTGTTGCAACCTATTTTGTTACACCAAGTTTAGATTGTAACTTTCCTGATTAATTTTAGTGTAAATATGTTGTCAGTAGAAGAAGAGGGATGCAGGAAAAAAAAGCATCTGAAAAAGAACAACAATGATTTAGGAACAGTCTGTGAAATGTTTGTCTTTAAGAGAAACAGATCATATCAGTTCCAAATATGCACTTGTAAAGTGTTCGCATTTTATGACTTTCAGTGCCCATTTCCATGTTTTGTGGCTAATTCTTTAAAAATGTATGACTTAAGTAATGAGTGATTTGTTGTAAGACTACAACCAGATGCTTGTGTTATTCTCTTCCTTTGTGACATTTATCATTGACTCATTTTCCCGTTTTCTTTTAATACTGGGGATCAATCTCAGGGCCCTCACACTAAGCTGTATTCCCAGAACTTACTAGTTTTGAGAAAGTATCTCACTAAGTTGCCCAGGCTGGGCTCAAACTTTGATCCTGCCTCATGCCCAGAGTGCTAGGATGACAGCTCTGTGCCATCGTGCCTGGCTCACCTCTGAAGCTGCATCGTGGTTCCTGGTATTAACTACTAACTGTGTATCTGGCATATTTGGGTTCGGCACTTATTTTCTGATTCCACAGAATCATATCCCCAGAAATACTTAAAGACTTGAGAATAACCCAGACCTTTCCTTCTCTCTCTTCCTTTCCTTTCCTTTTTTCATTCTTTCTTTCTTTCTACTTGGAGATATCCCAGAGATAATTTTAGAGAAATCTTCTAACATAGAATGAATCTCACACATACATAGATCAGACTGCCCAGGATAATTATTTGTGCTTCTTACCAAGGAGCATTGTCAGCCTAGTAGGACATAGTGACTTATAGTGGCTTCTGTTTGAGAGCTCGTGTGGGCCTCCTGACTGTGTCCTGACTTTATGCTAAAACCAGACGTGTTTCTGGATTACTTAATTCAATCTGAAGAAAGATTAAATAGCTGCCTGCCTCTTACCACCTCTACACCTGCAACACCTCCACCCCACATTGGGGAACTCCATTTCCTGAGAGTGCTACCAAGAACGTGTTACTTGGTTTATCTATGCGTATACATTCCTGACGCACCAAAAATCCTAGACCAGCAATATATATTTTCTTTTTGGAAGGCCTGGAAGCGCTATTACAGCTCAGATTCGCCTCAGGACTTGGGGCTGTAGGATATGAGATGTTCAATGAACAGTAGTATTTGTGGAAGACGAGGAGAGAGCAGGATTGGATGGCGAAAGAAGTCAAGGGCAAAGCTGCCCAGGCAAAGCCCTGGCCAACCCAGAGACAATATTGTCTATCAGGTTCCTGAGCCAAAATGGCTGAGCATTTGTGCCCGGGTGTGGTCCAGTCACAAAATAGAGGATGTCCCATGCCAGGAACAGAGAGCCTCAGTTTGGACCCGAGGAGCAGCCTTCTGGAGTTGCAACAGGGCAGTGAGTTTCCACATTTACTCAAAGTCTTCCTTCTTTTTCTGTTTTATTTCTCTTTCGAATCTCTTTTCAAGTAGTTGAATATTTGTGGGTTAATCATTTTGTTACATGTATTCATTTCCCCAAAGTCTTAGAGCTTAGAACTTCCATTAATATCACTTGAATGTTGCCAAAAGATTAGACGTGGTGGCTCAGATCAAATTCTCCCTCTCCATGTCTCTTACCAGCTGCTAGCCCAGGGAAGGATTCTTAATCTGTCTCAAAGTCAGCCTCCTCATTTCTGAGTTGCTGGATGATTAGAGGAGAAATGTATGCAAGGGCACTGGCCTACGATCTGGCCTACTGTATGTGCCCAGTACACGTTAGTTACTATTAATGAAAAAATTTTAGTTGTATTTATTCTATACTCTCACAGTGTAGAAAAGTTAGAGCCCAAAAACATTTCCTAAATGCACTGGTCAATGTGAAGGAAGAAACTAACTTCCAAATATATCTGCCTCTGAAGCATCATGGCAGCAGAACAAAAACTATGTTAAAATTATTAAATAAGTACAAGGCAAGGGGTGAGAGAAAACACCATCTGGCAGCTCTCTGTGAGTCATTTAGTAGAGAGTTGCAAGATAATGAAGGCCATTGCATTCTGGTCATGGACAAGGCCTTCTGCATGGCTGGTGTTACAGCCTTCCTCCAAATAAAAATAGCCCACGCGTCCCTTACTGCAGCTCAGGAAACACGGGCTCTGGGCATAAAAATACAAAGGATGCACAGGAAAAATCTTTCGGGAGATTTGCCACCACTTATTTGGTTTGCTAGCGTCCCCATGAATTTCAGCACAATCAACAGTTTAATTTGAATAGTGAGGAATTTGCTTTTCTGGCTGTAGTCATTTTTTTATCCCATTTTCCTGGTAGCTCTGACAATATGAAATATTCTTTGTATCCATAAAAGAAATCTTCGATTTAAAGCAATACTGCATATGGAGTCACAAAAGTGCCATTTTTCCTTTTCAGCTATCGGTGTATGTCTGTGACGCATGATGATGTATGCATCTTGAGAAGTTGGTGCTGTACATATCACATCTTAATAATCCTTTTCTACTTCGCTCCTCTCTTCTCATCCACTTCCATCGTCACAAAACTTACCTTCCTGTCATCTCTCTCTTATTTTGCTTTTTAAATTATTTATATTTGGAGTTTCTCATATAGAGAAAATATGCAATATTTTTACCTCCTGTATCTGATAAATTTTATTTAGCATTATGGTCTCAAGGTGCATCCATTTCTCTGCGAATGACTGAAGTTTATCCTTCTTTATGGCTGAATAATATTCATACTTTTTATTTATTTATAACATTTTTCTTTGTCCCTTCATCTGTTAGTGGGCTTATAGGGTTTCCCCAAGAGTTAGCGATTATGACTTGGGCCTCTCTACACATGGGGATGCATGTGTCACTGCTACCAAGGTACAAATTGGCCGCCTAGGACCTGTGAGGACATTGGATGTTCCCCAACCTTGGTTTTGCAAAAATGGTGATGTTCATCAGTGTGTAGTGTGTAAATCAAAATGGGGGAGAGGTGAGTAAAATATTCTCTTAAAAATATTTTCTGTTTACCGTAATGAAAAATAATAAGCTACCTTGGAAGGACAGTTTTGTATTTGTACCTTTAAGATTAAACATAAAAGCAAACACAGAAGACTAAACTGATTACCAGTTTCTAACCAGGGGAAATGATTCAAGTTTGGAGAGACTACTCCAGGAAATGGCTCACATTTTGGTGCCTTAGTTTCTTCTTTATGAAACAGGAGTGGGAGCAATACACCGGCCTTGTTCGGTGCTTTCCACCATACAATTAGAGAGCCTGGGACAAAGACAGGCGTATCTGGTGTGATGTGCATATGTGGCCGCAATTGTTATAAACATAACACAAGAGTGAACAGTCATTTTTACACTTTGCACTGTTCATATCTGTGCTATTTGGGCACTTGAACTACTCATATTTTTATGTTAATTTTAGAGTTCTGTAGTTACACCTACTAACTCATAGCTGATATTGTAGAGAGATTGCAATAACAGGGATATAGTAGAACGTTAGTAGAGTACTTGGAAGGTTTGTTTTTCAAGATATTTTGCACTCAACTTATATTTCTAAAATGGGTGAGTTAAAAAGATCTGAGATTTTTCTAAACCTTATTAAAAACCCTAAACCTCTCTTGGCTTGTGAGAAATGGTATAGCACACACCTACGTAGGGTATATATTGGACTCAGCTACGTCTTCTCAATTGATCTCTCTTTTTTTTTGTATGAAAAGATCTACCATTATAGATGTTTATATCTGCAAGAGGCAGATTCTCAACGTACCATCTAAGAACCGTGCAGAAGGCCTCGCCTCTGCTTACAAACTATAGAGAAAGAAGTGGGAAAGTGTTTCCAGAGAGAAATTTTGTCACCAACTGATGACAGCATAAATCATCAGTCGGGGGGGTCGGGGTGGGGGTCTTTATTGTAATAGAAATATTCAGTGGAAAAAAACGCCGATAATTTCCATTTATATCGTTGAAGCGATAGGGAGAGCATATGGCTTGGATTAGGGAAGCGACCGTCAGCTATGAGGCTGCATGTGCGAAAGACTTTAATTAGGACAGAGAGTACCTCGAGTACTTGACTCAGAAAACAAATTTGTTTAATAAGCGTCACGCTTGCAGATGCTCTTCCTCTTCCTCTGTCACGATTCCGAATAAAGCATTTTCATCCGTGCGCAGAGCTAAGGGCACTCGATCAGTCGCACGGCAAGGGGCTTCACTCCACTCCCGTCAGCAAGCACGGGGCGTGACCTTCAGGCGACCCCTACCGGGGTAAGGTGCCTTCCGCGGGCTCACATACCCGGGCAAGGGCTTCATCCTGTAGAAGCAGGATCTGGTTTTAAGCCTGAACTTCGGCCTTTGATTTTAAAGAGATGCCCGTTCGCTGGAGGAGTCGCAGGGCGCTGGCCGGCTCCCTCCCCGGAGCCCTTGTCCTCTGGTTGTGCGCGTCAGTGGGCACCGCACGCGTCCTGCCGTGTGCTGGTGTGAGCTCCTGCTGCTGCTTTTGAGCTGTGGCTGATAAAATCTCCCTTGAGCTTTGTGGGAGCTGATGAAAGCCATGTGTCTGGGCTATGTCTCTGGAACTTGATGTTTGGCTTTGTCTTACAGTTAATATCCTTTAGTACAGTTTAAAACACGTGCGCAGGGCCTTTGCTACATGGAATTCTCTGGCCAGTACAGGCTGAGTCAGCTCACACGGGTTTCCTTGAACCTTCGAAAGCAAAGGCGGCATCACTTGTTAAGCGAGGAGACTGTAATGACTCTCCAGGGACAAATCGCTATTTCCTGTGGAGTTTCCATTTACCTAATTGCTAGACTTGAGTTTCAAAGTCCTTGCTACCCTAAGTGAACTTCTTTTAATAAATATGAAACTTTACAGCTGTTTTATTTCTTGATGAAGAATGCAGGGGTCCAATGGAAATTGAAGAAGGGCTTGATCATTTATTAAGGCCGTGTTTGTGCAGATAGGTGGAGAGGTAGGTCCAGGGCCTAAAGGTGGGGGTCTGGATCCAAATGTCTTGGCTTTTTTTTTTTTTTTTTTTTTTTTCAATTGAGACAGGCTCTCACTCTGTAGCCCAGGCTGGTCCTGAACTCACTTTGGAGCCCAGGCTGGCCTTGGACTCATGGCAAACCTCCTGCCTCAGCCTCCCAAGTGCTGGGATTACAGGCGTACACTGCCATGCTCGGCCTTATGTGGTGCTGTGGAATTGAACTCATGGCCTGGAGCTTCCTAGGCAAGCACTTGACTGTGCTATTCCTCCAGCTCGTCAGACATCTTGGTTTTAAGTCCTAGTTTTTCTACCTACTTTCTGTAAATCTCAAGCAAAGTATTAAACTGTGTGTCTATTTCTTTATCTACAAAATGGATTAAGGACCAATTAAATGAACTAATATTTGCAGGTAGTACCTGCTCATCAAAAATCACTCAAAAATGAGAGAAGAGAGGTGGTAAAGGGAAGTAAAAATGGTTAGATGCAAAAATGATTACAAAACACCAATTCCCCAAATTTAATATAATTATGCATCATAAGTGCATATTAAAATAATTTTTTAAAAATGCTATTGTCTGTTGGGCAGAGACTTGGGTGAATAGTCTTATTAATGTTAAATGAGAATCTTTCCTAAGAAAGTGGTGATTTCCTGAGCCTAACTGAAGATTCTCCTCCTGTTCTTCAGGCTGGTACCAAATAGTTTTGTGATGCTAGAGAAGGAATAAACCACAAACACTTAACCATCTTTGCTTATAAAATATAGGTGATTGATAGGTATGCTGGCAGGGAATAAATGAAAGCATTGCTGTAAATGCTTTTAGTCTTGCTATGTCCAGTTGGATCAGAAAATGGACACTGTAATAATCTAACTTATTCTAAACTTGCCAAAATTCCATTAACTCCATGATATGAGACACTTTCTTGTTGATATACTTTTATTTTAGACTCCTGAATCACAAAAAGATGTAACTTAACTATAACTGATTCCCAGACTGTCTACCTAAATATTTTACAGTGAATTATGTATTTAAAACAAAACAAAAGCTCCTTTACTGATTTTTAACACACCCTGTCTCACTTCAAGAATCATATGAGGTCAGTGGAAAACATTTGTTGAACATGTTCAGAAAATAAGAGTTGGAAACTTTTATCACATTGTGGCTTTCAGTATCACTAACTAATAGGAGAGAAGTTGATGTTTTTTGGACCGATTTTATTTAAACACCTAACTTTGCCACATGTGTTAATTCAAATCCAGTAGCAACAAAGTAAACTCTTCAAGGAAAAGCCACCTGGTACGAAGCTCAGCATTAAGACACCCATGTTGTTTATTACTGTAACTCTACATTGATAGTCATCACGTTGCCATAGCTCTTGACACCTCATGAGAAGACTTATTTTCTGACCCCACCCAACCTTCAGTTCCTCTAATGTGTTTGTGGTTATGTTTTTCATCCCCTAATTGGGCCCCAAAGTAACAGATGAAGGCAGAGTGCCAAGGAGCTTGTTTCCTTAACATATACTAGGACTTTGATAAATGTTGGTGATGGCCAGTATTTCTTTTATGCAGAACACCATAACCTTGCAGGAAGTTGGATACAGGAGAATTGGGCTGTGATACCCTTGAACTCAACTTTGGAATGCGGGCAACACCTCCTTTCCTTCAAATTTAGCTTCTATCTTTGAACTAAAGATGATGAATATGCAGTGATCGTAAGATGCCAGGAATCAGCATGATTTTAGACAAGATAGCAGATGCATTATTGCCCTAAAAGGTAATTTCTTGAAATTGTGTTTACTTTGTAGACATTATCATAGAACCAAAATAGAAAGATTTGAAAACTTTTGGATAGCTGTCATACACACTTTCCATCCTATTTTTTTAGCATGTGGTGTCATACTCTTATTTTTCTCATAGTTATTAGTTTTATTAGTATATGTTTATGATAAGCACTAATTAGATTCCACTTGAATTGGGGCATATGCATGCCTCATTGTAATCATTTCATTTCCCCTTATTCTGTGCCTTTTGACTTATTTTATTGACTCTTGGAGATATGTATATTTCCTGCACAAAATAGGGATACATAATTGATGGGGAAGGAATAAATTCTCATCAAGCAAATTGCATTAATATGCATTGATTCAATAAGTATTTAGTAATGTAGTAACTAGGCACAGAGCAATGAAGAGCACACGAGGCTTGCCCCTAGAAGCTTCCTGTCTAATGAGAGCACTGAAAAGTAAATAAATGATTATAAAACGTGAGACGATGGTGATGGGAGAACACAAACAGGGGAGCTAAACCAGCCTGGAAAAATCATTGTCAACTCCTGAGACAGGGCATCTCAGCAGAGGAGTGGGGTTAGTCAGGGTATGAGCGGCTTAGCAGCAAAGGCAAGACCCTGAGGAGAGAGAATCACACGTGCCCCAGAGCTGCAGGTGCCATGTGTTGAGAAGAGATGGAGTTTTCAAGGCTCATAAAGAATTTGGGTTTGATCCTGAGGGAAGTGAAGAAATCTTGGTGGCTTTTTCCAGACGAGTTACTATATATCATAAGCAGTAGACAAGAGGAATCTGTAAAATATTAGTACGTTAGATGGTGAAAAGTTCTGTAGAAAATAAGAAAGGTGGATACAGCACAGGGAGTGCTAAAGAGGGGATTTTAATAAGGCGGAGAAAGACGATGGAATGAATGGATGCAGAAATTAAAAGATGGCACTCAACACTCAGCTTGGGCATCGGTGTTGCCTGGGTAAAGGCAAAATAAGAGAAGGGTCAGACTTGCTGGTAGGAAGATGACATTTGGGGAGTATTTAATTTGAGATACCTATGAGATTCTAGCTGAAATTTCATAGTAGGCAATTAGACATGTGAATTTGGAGAGCAGGAAATACCTATTCTAGAGATGCTAATTTGAAAGTGATCCACATGTGATTAAAAACTATGATGAAAACAAGAAGGCAAAAAACTCACAGTACTTCAGGGTTTAAAATCCAGACACAGCTGCCAAAGAATCTCATTGGGTGATAAGTTATTAATTGTTGGGATACACCACCAGAGTATGACCTTAGGAAAGTGTTTTAGCAAGAGGAAGTAGTCAGCAGTGTCAAATACTAAGAAATCAAGTAAAATCTAAAATGATTTGGGGGATTAGGAAACAAGTTGATGAACATTATTATTTATGAAAATTATTCTGATTAAAATATGACACTGAATTTGGATTGTAGTGAGACAAATAGAAATTAAGAGAAGTAGGTACTGTTGGGATGCAGGGGATTCTAACTGATTCTGAAGGGCGCTATTTGAAGGCTATCGGATTATGAGAGTTTGTGTGTGTGTGTGTGTGTGTGTGTGTGTGTGTGTGTGTGTGTGAGAGAGAGAGAGACTTAAACACATTGAAGTGTGCTTAACATCTATTTTTGAATAACTACTTGACTATGCAATGTAGGAAAGAGACAGATGAAAGCATGATCTTGTCCGGGTTAGACACATGGTGTCTTAATTTCAGAGATAATTCTTCAATGCCACCTGGAACACAGAGGAAACTGCCTTAGCTCCTATGAAGTAGTCCTTCTGCTGATCATGTCACCAAATCTTTAATACTGATCTCCTAGCTTCGTCTCAAATATTTTCCCTTTTAGCTTATACAGTAAGGTTCCTTCTCTCCCACTGAAAACACTTAAAGAAGAGCAACATTATGGCAATATTTCTTACCCAGTTTATTTTTAATTATTGGTGTATGTTTACAAAACATATTACTAACATTCACCTTGGAGAATTTGTATATAAACATATCACATCTTGATCATTTTTATTCCCCTTTCCATCCCTCATCTCCTCCTCCCCCGATTCCTGACCCTCTTCCAGTCTTCAGAGTCTACTTCCCTGTTTACACTTAACATTGCTTCAAGTGGAATTTTTAGCCTTGCCCAAGAATTCTATACATTTATAATTAAATATGCTAAATATATGACAATGACTACCTTTGAGATTAGAATCTAAAATATTAGTGTTAAATGGGTACAATTTTTAGGTGCATGTCTACATACTCAAACAGTGCCTCATTTATACACATTATTTTTTTAAATAGGGAGAATGTTTTAAAATTGTTTATTACAATCTGGGTTAACCGTTGACTCCAAATTATGAAAATGTATTTCTGTGTAGCATTTATGCACTTTCAGAACTTAAAAAACATATATGTGCAAATAAAACTCCTCATAATAATGGGTGTATATGAACAGGATTGTAAATACTTAGGAGTTGTCTTAGTCCGTTTTGTGCTATTATAACAGTATATCTGAGACTAGGTAATTTATAGAGAACAAAGGTCTACAAAGTTTACAGTTCTAGAAGCTGGGAAGTCCAAGGTTGGGGGAGCCTATGTGTAATGAGGGCTTTTGTGAAGCAACATCCTCTGATGATGGAACACAGGAGGGTAAGAGGACTCATGTGGAGAGTCCAGACTTAACCTTTGGTTAAGAACACACCTTTCCCTCTGCCTGGTGACACAGACCTGTAATCCCATCACCATAGGAATCTGAGAAAGAGTGGCAAGTTAGAGCCCAACCTGGGCCATTTAGCGACTTATGTGACCCTGCACTGAAATCAAAATTAAAAAATAGGCTGGGGATATAGCTCAGAGTGAAGGTTCTGAGCTAGGTTCCCAACGTCACATACATGCAAGTAAAGAACCCACCATTCATGATGGTGATGCATCAATCCATTCATACAGCAGAACTTCAGCCCAGCCACCTCCACCTCGCGCAGGTCCCGTGTGTCAATGCTCTTACACTACGAGTACTTTTCCAGGGCACGAGCTTTGGGGACCATAACCACGCAGGAGCCCTTTTTTTTCTTTGTCCAGGTCTAAATTCAGAAATCCTAACACAAGATGATCCTGATTATATTTCTATGAACAAAGTGAGAAAAATATTACAGTATGTCTGAGAATTTGTCCTACTACCATCCCCATAAAAAATGAACAATTTGAGTGCATATTTACACCAATGATATCAGGTTGTGGCAAAAAAACAACCATTGAATGTAGAGGAGTTTATGAGCTTGCTCTGACAAGGTAGTCATCAAAACTGAATTATGTTCATTTATCTTACTTTGAAAGTAAAAAAAAATTGTGGACTCAAAAATACACATTTCCTAGATTATTCACTGATATCTGAGACGTTCACATCTTCAGACTAATGTGAGGCTCTTTTCTGAGTTTTTGTTTTAATGCTTCCTGCAGACTCGGCTACTCATCTTGACATCTTTTACATTTTAAAACAATCCAGTTATCCTTTTGTTCATGAATGAATATAGTTCATCAAGAAAGATAAGCTATTTCAACAAGCCATTTCGATGGACGAATTCTTGTGTTATTATACTACTAATAACCAAACTGATCAGATGACACTCGAGCTGGCTTGGTCTCCACAAACTTGAAAACAAGCAAAGAGCTAAGTGGAAATAATGACAGCCTGTTCTCTTGTTGCGGGGCGGATCTGCACAAGATGACCTGCTGTGCCTCTCAAACCCAGGGGAAAGGATTGTTCTTAAGGGGGCATGAAACCAGATACTGATCTGTGTTTAATTAGCAGCTTCAAAAATCTCAGAACATCCTGAAATATAATATCACTTGGTACATGATTTATATGTAGTAAAGTTCATATTTTAAAGATATGATTTATTATTTGAGCGTGAAAGTGAACAGAATGCAGGTTTCCATTGCGGTAGGCTGAACAGTTTTAAAATGAGCAATACTTACTTGTAGGTTCTTTGTTTCACACTTTGAGCCATTCGGGTTTACGTTAACTACCTGCCCGCCACACTTAGGCCTTGCAGATGGCTAACTTCCTTATAAGCATTTTAGGGAGTAAAGGATCACCTTGTACTTTATGTAGTCCCACCGGGAAGGTGCATTATAACATATCTGCTAGCACACCCCAGATGCTAACAGTGAAAATGGAAATGTTGTCACGTTACAAAGTAGTTTTATGGGTCTCTGAATTTTCTGGAATTCATAGTAAGACACATTGAGGAATATGTACAGCTTGTTACAGCCTTTCTTTATTTATATACGGGAGTGACTAAATCCTTTTACGTGTGCATAAGCTCAAGAGAATGATCCTATCAATTCCTTATCTACCCAGGCATCTATAAAGACCAGGAAACCAGAAGTGTACCTTTGTGATTAAAGCTAAATCTGATGTTAGTGTAGAGGCAGTCTGTGACTTACTTGATTGTGCTTATGATGGTTAATGTTATGATACCTTGGTTGGGCTAGATATTGGGTTAAACATTAAGTTGAATGTTCCCAAGAAAGTAGTTTCAGATGATTAACATTTACATTGCTGGATCTAGAAGTAGATTTCTTTATGTAGTGTGGGCAGGTTTTTTTTCTATCTGTTGAGCTCTCAGCTAAGCAGAGTAACCTCCCCAAGCCAAAAAAGTGGATACAGAATATCCATACACTGGAGTTCTATTCTGCCATAAAAAGATAAATTTGACTCATTTGTAGGAAAATGGATGTACCTTGAGACTAGTATACAATATTTAGTGGTGTGAATCAGAGGCAAATGAATAAGTATTGCACAATTTCTCTGAGAAACACAACATATAAGTAAATAAAAGAAGCAAGACAGATAGTAAACAGGAGGATTTGTGCAAAGAGGGCACACGGGAAGGTCGGTGTAGGAGGGCAGGAAAGGGGGAGGGCAAGTGAATGGGAAGTTCGTGTGATACGTATGCGCGCCAATTCATCAACTTTAATGTAACTTGTATATCACAAACACATGCTTATAAAAATAGTAAATCTTGGGAAAAAAGACTACGTGGCATGAAATTTTTTCCACTGCTACAGTTTTGATGCTTCCAAGCTCCTTGGTTTTGCTGTGCCCCTTAGTATTTTGTATGATGGGGGCAAGAACTTCATTTTCTGACTGAAGCCAAGACCTTCCCCCGCACCCCCCCCCCATCCGGGGGGTGGGGTATTGTGCCTGAGGCAGAGGTTGGCCACTCTTTCTCTCACTGCTTCCATGCCCCTGCAATTCCTGGAGTATAAGAACAGTTAAGTTCCCTAGGAGTTAGGTTCACTTTCCTCTCTGAAACTGGCACTTCTGGGCTTACCACTTTCCAGCAGACACACAGGGCCATTTTTTTTTCCCCAGATATATTTCCCAGCATACTTTGTGTCTCAATCAGACAGTAGCTCTTCCTCCTCCTCTTCTCTTTTTCGGGACTAGGGTTGGAATTCAAGGCCTTCACACTGAGCTACTTCTCCAACCACTTTTTCTTTGTACTTTGTAATAGAGTCTTGCTAAGTTTCTAAGGCATCAAGGCTGAGCACAAACTTAAGGTCCTCCTGCCTCAATCTCCCAGAGTGCTGGTGTATAAGACTAAGCTACCAGGGTTGGCTTCTGGATGCTCTTAAAACCAACTCCTTCTCACCTTCTGGTGGCTTAGTTTAAATGTTAGGACATCCAGTCAAGATTAGCCAGATGTGGTCACTTGGGTGTTTTACAGATTCTAGTTGTTACTTCCTCAAGTCAGGCCTTTGCTCATGTCCATCCGGTTTGTGACATCTATTTTACTGTGTTTAAATCTTCAAACAGCTGAGTCTTTAACTTTTAACTTTAACTTTTTCCTTTAAAAACCATGTTGAGTCCTGTGCAAAGTTATGAGTGTAAATAAGTATCACGGGAGGTTACTACCCATCCTCTTCCATCAGGAGTGCCTAAGAAGCAAGCCTGCCGTTACACAACTATCATTTTTCTCACCTCGAGTGGGTGCTGGCCTTGTAATAGCCTTTCTAAGGGGAAGGTCTGCTGCCCAATGGCTGAATAAACAGCCTCTAGATTAATACAGCTCACATTTATAGCTCTGCTCTGTCATTTTTGGTTGAACACCTTGTGATATTTACTCAACAACTGTGCCCTAGTGTCCTCATCAGTAACACGGGGCCGATACTTGCACGTTTATCATAAGAAATTATGTGGATTCAGCGCACGAATGTACACTTCACACTGCTCCAGGCATAAAATAAGTGCTCAGTGAATGTTAGCAAGTACTATTTCAGTGCTTTTAATGATAAAGCAAGCATCCTAAACGATTCCTTCCAGTACAACCAAAGGAGAAATGACGTCTTCTTCACTAAAGATAAAAAATGCTAGCAGATTTCAAGCACCACTTTCACATTACTTAAAGCTAAATTCCTTGGTGTTTTTAATTACCTAAATCTGTATAAATATCATTCTGAATGTTCTTTAAAGTTTGTGTTGTTTCGTAATCTGTTCTTTTGTAATGATGTATATGTGGGCAACTCAGTAACCCAACAAGACCAAGTCTCAAAAAATAAGGGTTAAATGGCTGGAACTCGTTTTCCAGTACTGGAAAATTTAGTTTGATAGACCAAAATGTTGCTTTACTTATAATGATAATATATTGGTATCAACAATAATATTAATTGGAAAAGTGAATTATTTTATCTTGGTTTTACATTTTGCCTTTTGTGAGTGAATGGTGCTCTTAGTTCATTTTTTCCATTATTACTTTTAAAGTTTTTTGTGTGTTTGTAAGAAACACAAATATCTTTACTCCTACCCAGAAAGAAAGAAAATTTAACTCACTAATATTCTATAACTAGTCCAATTTTTCTCATGAGCTGCTACCTAGGGAAAGAGACGGGTAACAGTTGTAGTGCGAAAGAGTTTAAATGAATAATCTTAGATATTTCTGGGTAAGCAGATTTGTTTTTTCCAGAATAACTCAAACCCAAGTGAATGCTTAGACTTATGAAGCATGTACCTTTTTCTCACTGCTCTTTCAAATGATACTGTTTTATTTTAAAGATGGGCTGTGTTAGGCATTAATCCCATGTATTACAGGAAAAATCTGTTGAAAGGTAGAGATCCTGTCTATCTGGTTATTAAATGTACAGTTGGGATCTTTCCAGAAGCTGAGCCTGCTCATGGCATGGGCAGGGTCTAGCGATCACCTGCCTTCCACAGTACCACCCCAACTACAGCTTCACGTAGCTTCACCTTCATGTAGCTCAAGCTTAATTTCTACCCACAAAACTTGAAAATATCCTCACGAAGAGATGAGGAGAAGGACCCTACCCCAGACCCCCCTCTTTCTAACCACGTTAGGTGGCCATGCTCATTTATCCGTTTCTTCAGAGTTCCAGATGCGGAGAGAGGCACGAGTTTCTTCAACTTGTGGTCGTTTTCTCCATCTTCTGAAGTTTCACTCCTGCCTGGGGTTTGGCTTCAGAAGCCGAGAGGTAGGGTGTATTTTGTTGTTGTTGTTGTTGATGCTGTGTCCTCTTCCTCCTCTTCTCCCTCCTCCAGCAAGATAAGCTTTAATTAGAAAGTAAGAGGAAAACGCTAAGGGACTGCACCTTGGGGATCTGACATAGGCCAGGCAGCCATCAACACAGCAGAGTAAGAAAAAAAGGAAAGGACTCCAGCTAGAGCAGCTGGCTGGGGGACATGGAAGAAAAGAATCAGACTAGTCCTTCCTGAAGAGACAGGAGGGGGGTGGGGCTGGCCTGATGATAACGTCACCACCTAAGCCCTGCTTTCATGCCTCTAGAATCCTCATGGCTGAGGGAGTGTGATTTTTGTTCTCATGAAAAGATTGTCTCTGTTGTAGCTTCTATCATATGGGCCAGTGCTTTTCCTGGACACCAGGTAATCACATATTTAAAACGATGGCCAGAGATTTATAAGTATACCTGCGTGTTTTTGCAAATCTCTTATTTTTATGTCCTCAGTCTTGGAGGAGGATGAGATCATATAAATTCAGAGATAACTAAACTTGTCTGGCCAGCTCCTAGAGGGACACTCCTTATATTTCCAACATATCTTCATGCAAAGCTAGGAAGATATTTGATCCAAGATTTGCAAAAACAAAGAATATAAAATAAAGGTCAAGATTTATTCTATTTTTAGTTATCTATTTGGGCATCTGGAGGCCCAAGTGAAGAGTTATAGTTTATAGCAAAAGTGGTTAATTCTTGTTATTGCCTTATATAACTAGGCTACAATTCCAAGAGCTCATCTTCCCTTCTTATGAGGTCAGATTTCCCCTGTGTCATAACCTACCCTGGGGGACTATAAATTTCAAGGTATAGAAGAACGCTTCCGCTGAATTCATTAGTGACTTTTTTTTTTTTTAGAATGGGGACTTAATGGCAACCGTGAGCAAGGAATTGTGTAGAGTAAAAAAGATTGTTTTGATGTTACCTAGATGTTGATCATAAACATAGAACTATACAGATTCAGAGGTTCAGATCAGACAGAACTGATGTCTTTCATGTGTGTCGCAAATGTTTATGCTCCTATTTTTCTTTTTTATGGAATTATATTCCTTAATATAAGGAAGTTTTGAATGTAATCAAGTCTACCAATCCTATGCTTAGGAGTACTTTGTAAACCTTAAAAAGCTCTTCCTATCAGTGAGGAACTGTTATATTCACGACTATTTCTCTATATATTTTTGTGCTTTTAAAAAATCTTTACCTGGAGACATTTGAAACAATCTAAATACGTGTTCATTGTACGTATGTGTGTGTGTATGAACAGATAGAGATGCACACATACATGTGTAAGGACTTACAAATCAACGCAGAGTTGAATGTGTTGAATAGTCGACTTTCCCCTTACAGTTTCCTTATCCTATATTAAATTCATATTTGCTTATCCTTTTTCTATATTTTCCCTTATGTTTCACTGATAAACTGTTCTTTGACTAGTTCAATAATATATTTTAAAAGTCTGGCTTTGCAAGAATTTAATGTCTGTTCAAGTTGCTTCCCAAACGCTTTCAGGTTGCAGAATTTTCTTGAGTCTTTCATGAATTTCTCTCGGATAACTACATAAATTATCCTAGAAATTTCTTCCAAAATGGATTGGCATTATCTTTGAAGTATATTAGAACTTGAGTCAAGAGTTTGTTAAAAGAGAAGCACTCAAAACAGAGAATTTACTTTTATCTACCAGTTTGGTACCATTTATTTATTTGGGCAATGGCAATAATTACCTCTAGCTCCTCCTTGTCCCAGATTTGCTAAACCAAAATGCAATATATAATATTTTTACTTTGTTTTTAAAATTAATTTATAATTAATTAAATTTTGAGGTAGAGTCTCCACTCTGTATTCTGTCCTAAACTCATTATGTAGTCCAGGCAGGCCTCAAACACACAGCAGTTCTCTTCCCTTAGCTTCTTGAGTTCTGGGATTACTGGTATGTGCCATCACTCCTGGCTAATGTCCATGTGATGCTGGGGATGAATCTAGGGCCTTGCACATGCCAGCTAGTGCTCTAACCACTAACGCCCTGGCCCAATAATACAATTTAAAAATCATAGAGTAGAATTAGGTGCCAAGGTTCATCTAGGTTAAAAAGCTCAGAAAATATAATTTATTTGAGAGCCAAAATACTAGTTTTTGTCATATTATCTAGACAAGTAGTGGAAAATTTTGTTTGTGTATAAACGAAACCTTGAACTTTTTTTCTTATTGTAAGAAGAGTTTGTGATTTTCTGTTAAAATAGTCAAGCTTCAGCAGTTTAATCTTATTTTTAAAATCACTTTAATGGTTAAATCAGAGGTTGGTTACCAATTGTAGCTGTATATTTCCTTTTCCCTGTATTTCTTAGTTTTGATCATATCAAAATTTCTTTAGCCCATTATAAATTTTTTCTTATATATTTTTCTTTTCCCATACTTTCATGCTAAATATATAAAAATAATTCCACATTAACCAGTGGTTTTATTTTCTTCTGTGAGAATGTATGTATGCATGTACGCATAGACAGATTTTGTATACCAGAAATTGCATACCCATGTTCATTGCTCACCACTCAAAAAGACCAAAGACAAGAACGTTGTAGACACCAGGAAAAAGGTTGAGTTAGAAAGCAGGCCAACCAAGGAAGAGGAGGCTGCCATCAACAAGACCTGGTTTAAGGGTTTCAGGACCAAAACGTGTCAGGAGGTTCAGGAGGATGTAAAGAGGCGTCTCAAAGAGGCAGGCACCAGACTAGTTGGTCTGCTTTTCTGTTGCATGAATCTTTATTATTTGTAGGTCACTGGATGTCCTGGATTCTGTAATCTAAAGAAATTTACCAAGTAGAAAGTCGTATAATCCGTGTGTTTTTGTTCCTTTCCCCTGAGTAATTTTGAAGTTAATAATTAGGTGGCAAAAGGTATCTTTTCCCTGCAGAACAGAAAAGCAGAGAAAGGCAACATTTATCTGGAGGACAAAGGGAGATAACATCCTCTGACAAATGATTTTTAACCTATTAGGTGGCTGCAGGCAGAGGCATGGTCTACAACAAGGTAAGCATGAGGATGATACTGTCTTGTTCGACTGTGTGCCTTTCAAAATCAGTGAGTTTTTTTTTTTTTTGAGTTAACTATGAGCAAGTGAGTCTATAGGAGAAATATAGAAGGTTTATTTAGATTTTTGCTCAGTGATATGCCCTTAAAAGTTGATCTTTTCATTCACAGTTTATGATAGGTAGCTTGATCATGAGATGGAACATTTGTTATTGGCAAGACTTAAGTGTCTTAAATTTGTTGTCTCCTATGCAGTGACCAGCACCATATAAATTCAAAGTCACCAAGTGATGACTTTTACCACTCTTTTTTCTCGACCTTTTCAAATACACCAGATACAGCAAACTGTTTATAAGAACCATGATTTTTTTTAGTCTTTGAACTTTGAGCTCATAAGCAAAGTAAAAACTCCTGCTGCTTGCCGTCACTCCTACCGACAACTGGCTATTCCAGCTGTGCCTCCTCCTTAGCGTTACGAGATCAGGAGCAGATCCACCAGGGCTGGAAGGAAGGGAGGAGGATGCATACTAAAAGAGAACTGAGTCTAAGGAGAATCAGGACTGCTGGGCCCTCGTGGGACATGGCTGGAATCTCTGCTGTTCAGAAGGCTGGGCAGGAAGATTGCAAATTTGAGGCAAGCCTGAGTGAGATTCCATCTTAAAAATTTTTTTTAAAAATAGGGTTGGAGTAAGCAAGCACAGTGGTATACGGTTGTAATCTCAACAGCCTGGTAGGCTCTGGTGGTAGGACTGCAAGTTCAAGCCCAGGCTGAACAATGTAGTGACGTGGTGAGGCTCTCTCACAACTTATAAATCAATTGATAAAGAAGGAAAAGGAGAGAAAGTAGGTAAAGGACTTGAGATGTAGCTCAGTCTTTTCCAGGTTCAGTCTTGAACATTACAAAAGAAAAAATGCTGATTTTTTTATGCTACCAGTTATAGGGAAATACATATAAATTTTCACTAATGTATAAGTTTTTACTTCAAAAGATATTCTCAATTAAATTTTAGGATAATGAATTTACAAAAAGGACCCCTGTAAACCAAGTGATAGTTTCTCACATAAGCAGTTATGTTCTATGATGTTAGCACCTTATTTTTAATGAAATAGCAGTGTTACAAATTTTAACTTGTGTCCATGGATGGGTAAAAAGTCAATACGCGGCTGTCATAGCCACCCACATTTAGCATGAATGTTCAGCCTCAGATTTATGATCTCTTTTGAAGTACTCATTAGCTAAGATAAATGAATAGAATATGCATGGATAATAGTGTACTTTTCATGTTGATATTTTCTTGCTCATTTTGTAGAGGTCTCCAAAATATCAACAGCCAGCTTGATTGTCCTTCAGGCAGTTCTTGCAGATATCAAAAAGACTGTAGCTGAGCATTGTAATGGTTCCACACACTTGCCTGACACGAGGTACTGTGAGTAAACTCAGCCCAACTCCCCGCTACCCGGAGAGCCTTACCTCATTTCCAAGACCTGGCTTGTTTCTGAAGAAGCTCCTGTGTCTATAGAAATAGGATTTTTTTTCCAAGGGATCTAATGTGTTATGGACTCTCCTCTGGTCCCCAAAGTCCTTAGGTTCCTAATTCATATCAGAAACTCTGTGGCTATATGAAGAGAAAATGCTTGAATAAAATGTTTGAGAGAGGAATGATACAGTATTATTAAATTCATCCTGGGTTGTATTAGTGCAAATTCAATTCCCTGTACATGTACCTTCTTTGTTAGATCTGACTCATTCTATTGGAGGCTCGAAAGATTCACTGGAGGCTAGGGATAGATACTGAATCTGTAGAGGGCTACTGAACACTGGTGCTATAGTTAGGGCCTATACACAGTGTGAGTGGGGGTCTGAGCCCTCAGAAATAAGCTGTGTTGCTCACTGATTACATATCTGCCTTGGGGATGGTCTTTCAGAAGAGTAAAACACAAACTATCAGTTTGTAATGTTCAAAATGAACAGGAAAGTTTTAAATGGTAGGAAGGTATGAGAATTACTGCTGTGGATGCACATTGTGGAAATTTCAAATACTAGGTTAAAATTTGAGCTGTCCTGTAAGCAAGCTGCTTATAATGAAGCGCAAACTGTGATAGTGATTTCAGGGTGGATTAAACTTTACATGAGATTCAAGAAAATTAAGAAAACTTTGAGGCGTAGGAACAAATGCAGATGAGCCTCACCAGATCACATGGGTGAATCTGAGCTGGTCCGTAGGGTGACAGTGATGTTGAAAGAAAGGAGGTGACCTTGGCATCCCAGTACTCGGGGAGGTTGAGGCAGGAGAACTCTAAGAGCCTAGCCAGGGCAACTTAGAGACTCAACAAGACCCAGTCTCAAAATCAAAACTAAAAAATGGGCTGGGGATATAGTTGAGGGAAAACAAAGCAACCTCAAAACAGCAACAAGGGAGAGAACAGAATACTGGGATCGTTGTGCATGCTAACCATCTGCTTATAAGAACCGTGCTGAGGGTAGATTTGAATACTGTGGCATTATAAGCCAGGGTAACTAAGCCAGCCAACATGCGGCTAAAGTATTGAGTATTCCTAGGAGAGTTACGGCTTTGAGCGATGCTAGGATTTGAATATTTGTCCCTCTGAACTCTTGTTGAGGTATAATGGCCATTTTAACAGTATTCGGAGGTGAAATTTAGAGAGCTAGCTAGGTGGGATTCACGCCTTTACAAAATTGTGAGTTGGGCCCCTCTCATTCCCTCTCTCTTTCCTGCCTTCCGCCTTCTCCCAAGGGATGGCGCTTGCCAGCATCATGACCCTTGCAGATGCCAGGCTCTCAGTCAATGCTGGCACCGTGGCCTTGACCTTCCCAGACTTAGAGCTATAAACTGACATATTTCTAGTCTCAGGTATTTTATGATAGCAGCAAAAACACAGTAAGATGGGGAAAATGAGGAGTTTGAGCAACAATCTACTTGTAGGGCGGATCCCATGTCAAGATGTTGGACTTTAAGTAAATGGGTGAACTCCCTGATTTCTGTCAGTGGGCTCTCTGAAAAGCCCTAGGTTAGAAAGGAGGACAAGTCACTTATGACTCTGCAAACCCCAAAGGTACCATGAAGCCCCGGGGGCCCGGAAAGGAGGTGCTGAAACAAGGTGCAGGTGCTGAGGGAGAGGTCGGAGCCACTAGAAAGAAAGTGCCTGGGTAAAACTGGTGGCAGAGAAAACCAACTGCCAATTGCATGAGTTACCCAGGTGGTAAAGTCAACACGGACATTCGAAACAGGGAATTTTATACTGAACACTGTTTACACCATGATGTATGGGTCAAGGAGCCAAGGAGGAGATGAGAAACAAACTCGGAGATTAACAACAGGAGTGACCAGGCACCCGGGGCTGGAGGGTCACAGTGAATGCAGGGGACCGGAGCCCAGGCACAACGACAGGCTGCCTTGTGGGAGTGAGGGGACCAGTAAATGCTGAAGATGCCTGCCGTGAGAGACAGAGAGTAAGAGGGTCAACACCTTGGCCTTCCTCCGTCCTCCGCTGCCTTCCGGGCTTCCAGAGCTGCTCTCCGGGGCCAAACCCACCTTGGCAAGAGGACGAAGGTATCTGAGAAACGTGGCCCTTTGCTCTACAGAGCAGAGGAAGGGCAGGGCCGGAGCAGCTCCAGGGGCACATGCAGTCTGGCCTGCCTTACATAACCCGGAGTACTGTATTTTGGGGTTTTAAAGGCTATCTCTTGGGAAATTTTGAAATGATACAAAAGTGGATAAAAAGTATTTTTTTTCCTTTGTAACTGCACTCTCAAAAAATGCAGTTTTCAAATATTACTGAAAGCTGAGAATGTAGTGGTCATCTAAAAATAGGAGGACGCGAATTTTCGGCCCCTGGCTTCAGTCCCCTCCTCCTCTGACAGTCTTTTACTTTGGGGACAACGCTGTACGCTGCCCATCTTCTTATCACGAAATAGCAAAAAATGCAAAAGAGGATCATTCTCCATTTTACACAGAACAGATGAGACCTTTCCATAATGCAAGAGTGGATTTTCAAAGATAGTTCTTTTCCTTCTCTTCTGTAATCAGGACTGAATTTTATTTTGTATTCTGCAGATGATTTATGAGCTCTTGGCTGGAGGGTACACAAATTCTTATTTTTAGAAACTTAGGGATTGGGGAGTAGCTCGGCGGTTAAAGCGTTTGCCTCGATACTTAGCCTTCGGCTTTCTGTGAGTCTTGGAAAGTTACTTATTCTACCGGAAGTGGTGGTTGCCTACACCAGGAAGAAGAACAGAGTCCAAGACAAAGACCCAAATAGGCCTTCAGTGCTTCATGAAAGGGTGCTGGTGCGGCCGGTGTCCTTTGCTTCAATTTCTTTTCTATTATACAAGCCCTTAGTGCTCAGTCTAGTACTTACACTTGGTTGAAAATAGTAGTTAATATTTCCTGGGCATTCGCTGGTTTGTCAAGTAACGTTTCAATACATGCTTCACAGGTATTCACTTATTTCACTCTCCAAACAAGCCTTTTAAGAGAGGTGCCCGAATGAGCTGTTTTGTAGGTGAGGTACACCAAGGAGTGGAGAGAAATCAGCCCAGCCACAGACCTGATCTGCTGCATTTTATCCCTGACACTTGTCCCAGAGCCCTTACATGCACCTTGGTGTGGCAGTCACAGAAGCAGGGAACCATTAACACATCCCAAAGATTTCTCAAAGAGCAGAGGTGCTGGTTCAGTGAGGCCCAACTGAGGCTCAGCTGCCAGCACTTGTGCTTGAATGACTGCTGACAGTGGAGGAGGAAAAGTTGTCTGATGTCCTGACAGCAGACAGGACAGAACAGTGGTTGAGCACGGGAGTTGGTCGGTTGACCTGGCTCTGTAGGTATTTTACTTAGGTCTGCCATACTAGTTACTTCAAAATAAATTATGGAAGGTTGAGATCTATGTGGAGCCTAGGTTTTGTAATGCTTATTTACCACAGTAAATCCTAACTAACCATGGATCTCATGCTGCAAGTCTGTGTTGTTACGTAGGTGTAGAATATTCCTTCTAGACATCATTGCCTTCAACTGTGGTTCAATTCAAAATATCAATTCCAAGTCACATTTATTTGTTTAGTCACATAGGGGGTGTGCCACAGGTCCTTCAGACAGAACCACATCTCTAGCATTTTTTTTTTTTTTAATTTTGAGACAAGCCTCACTAAATTGATAAATTGCCCAGGTGAAGCTACAATCCCTCTCCCTCAGGCTCCCAAAGTGATTATAAGCCTGTGTCACCAGGACTAACTTTTCTGTCTTAATAACAAAAGTGAAAAATCAGTTCCTTAATAAGGACTTCCTCTAGGCAAACAGAAACAGTTTTTTTTTTTAAATCTCTTAAATCTTTCACGTTATCTGCAATACAACCCTCAAATAGTTCCATTAATAGTTCCTTTGTTCTCTTTGAATCCCCAGAGCATTCATACTATGTGATGTTGCCCATAATTGTGCCACCTCTCTGTCCCCTGGTCATGACTTGTTCTTATTTTCTACTTATCTAGAAAACCCTTCCCTCGGCAACCTATCGAAAGCTTCCTTTTTCCTAAATCTGATATGAGTGTATCCCACAAAGCCATTTTAAGTTCTCTACCAAACAAATGTTACCTCCCTTTGATTGTCCAAACCCCACAGCACTCATGAGCATCTTTTCTCTGCAGTCACTTATTGCCCTGTGTTCTGTTTGTGAGTCTTAACCTTCCTTGACAAACTAAAGATGGAGGACCTGATTTTATATCTGAATATTCCCTGCAGCATTTTCTTCATTCTTCAGCTCAGTCATTTAAAAATTATGTGAATCTTCGAAGAATACCCTCAGTCTCTGACCCAGTTCCTCTGCTCAGCGGTGTTCTGCCTGGAGACAGGATTCCCTGGTTTCAGATTAAACATTGCCCCGCATGAGATCTTCACAGGGAAAGTCCTCCCACCCATTTTGCCATTAAACAAGGGCGAAAGAGTTTCAAATTTAAAGCCAACCTGCCAGTCTTTGAAATAGCTCTTTAATTGACCATTAAACATGTGCATGGAAATAAAAACTCTCTTAATTGAATTGAGAAGTACACTACCAAGCAACGCTTGCTCTTCCTAGCTGCCAAAAGCAGGAGCATGATTTGAGTGAGTCAAAACTTTCTGCTGAGCACAGAGGCACAGGCCTATAAACCTAGCATTCTGGAAGGCTGAGGCAGGAGGATCTGAGTCCAGCCTGGGCAATGTATTAATTAAAATCAAAAAATAAAAATGAGCTGGGTATATAGCTCAGTATGAGGGTCCTGGTCTTGATCCCCAGTATAACACACACTACACACATATGTACACACAGAATAAAAATAAAAGGTAATTTAAAGCTTTCTTCCACCTCATTCCCTCCACAAAAGGTACCATTGTTTCTTCAAAAGCAAATCTGACACCCAAACCCCATAATACACCTACACATAAACCAGATTTCACCTTGATTTTTCTTCTCTGATACTGGAGTACTTCACAAATTGGATCCAATTAGATACTGCTTTCCTTCCACATAGGAAGTGCACGTCACAATGAAGATGAAAATGAAAAGTGGACATATTTTGAATCAATCGGCCATAAGTACTCGTTCGTAGACCTCATCTGGCATTGGGGTAGCCTGGGAGTGTTTGATTATATATTACTCATGTGGTGAGAATCATATCATGGGGGAAAACAATAAAATGCAGAGCCCCAATCTTTTGGATTTGTGTTTGCTGAAGTCTCTGTGACAGTGTGGCCAGGCTCCAGGCTTTAAGCATTTGGCTATTGCATTTGGATTTTTCAAAAAGATTCCAAGCCATAAATTCTGGTTGCAATTAGAGTTGGCAAAAGTAAAAGTGCCCTAGGAGTTATTAATATGTAAATCCAGTAATCTGGGAAATTGAATGATTTCAGGTTAGGGGTTTTGAATGTATGCAATCTAATTTTGACCAAAATGACATCACACTTTAACAGTTCTGCATAAATTGACAGCAAACTGCATGTCTTTTTTGAATTAGCGTGGAGAAAGATTGCATAAGAAGAGCGTAAAACAAGAACACATGTGGTGACAACGCAGAGCTCCAGTCATTTACATAGACTGAACTCTCATCCCCCAAATAGCCAGCGTCTTAGGGTAATAGGAAATATAAGTCCAGTCACAGAGAAGATCATGTTTTGATGAATGAGACCACATGATTTCTTTAGAAATGTTTTCTTTAATTTTTGCCCAATTTTGGAATGCTTTCCATCAATACTGATAGAAGGATCACCATTTGCTCTTATCTCTGCAAATACTCCTGCCATTGAGAAGCGAGGTGAAACGTTTCTTGGAGTTGCTCAACAGTCAGGTCTGTAGTAGGCACAGCTGGGAGCGATCATGAAACAGGATATACGGGTAATCAGTTGACAACGAGACGTGGGATTCCACCGCTGTTCCTCTACTTACAGGCACTTAAAACAATCCAAATAACCTGAAATAATCGATTTGTTTTGAACCCCAGTCACGTAGCTCCTTTTCCTGACTAAAATAATAAGTTGGTGCAGCTATCAGGCTACATGAAGCCTTTAATGGACCACAAACACTGAGGATGCTCTGCATTCTTCTTCATGCTGAACTGTATTTGGCCCAAATACTGGTTCGGACTTCCATCTTTTTGAGTCCATTTACTTGTATGACAATCACATGCAGGGAAGATTTGTGGACGGGTATGGCCTTCTCAAGTATCGTTTGTGTGCATTTTACTTTGCCAGAGTAATTTGTTATAAATATGTGGAGTATGTGAATGTAATTATTTCTACATAGCTATTTGGACATAAAGCCTATTAGAGTTCTGCTTCTTTGTAAAGATGTCTCCCTCTCTCCTTCCCTCCGTCCCTCAATCAAGCTACTCAGAGTTCTGGAATGGCACCTATTTGGGTATTCAAAGATTTGGTGAACTAATTCATGTATCTCATTCTGTTTGGGGAATTAGCCTTATCTTTGGAATCATAAAAGACTTAAGTTTGAATCTTAGATTCTGTACTGACAAATACATGCTGAGGTTCATTTTCTTTTGAAATTTAGATTTAATAAAAGTTACCCTGTATTTATTCATCCTTCATTTATTCAGTATTTATTGAGCACCTATTATGTGTTAGGTAGTTTACTAGATTCTAGAGCTATGAAGATTGAATCATTACTCACATTCCCATTTTCTGTAGGCCAGGGCTTATCCATAAGCAGAGCATGTTCTTAAAGAAGTAGAAGTATTTGGGGCACGATTGTGAAAGAAGGATCAACTTGCTTGCAAAGAAATTGAAGAAAGCGCGTTTTATGATCTGTTTCAGGGGAAGCTTCTTAGCGGTTACATTGAGTTTTGTCTAAAGAAGCTCAAAGAACAGAAGTAAGCATAGGATTATGAAGGGCCCTCGCTTGTCTAGGGAATTGTGAAAAACGTGACCACCACAGAATGTGGGGAAGGGAGGGAGAGGAAGAGGAGCAGACATTCTTGTGTGCTGAGGCCTGCCAGTCATTCCCACCGAGTTCCCTGCCACCTTCATGGACACGTTAAGTCATTTTTTCCCTTTCAAAACATGTCATGTGTGTGTGTATGAATGTGTATACATGTGCATATAATGTATGTTCTGGTAGAATCGATGGAAAAGCAGCTGACATGGAGGGGGAGGTGTTTAAAGTGATTCCAAGCTTTTGAACTAAAGTGATGCTCCGAGTTCCATGAATAGAAATTGAGAACACAGGGAAGAGAAGAATGTTGCAGGAAGGGTATGAGGAGTTCATTAGCTACACATATACAATGAAAGTAGAGATAATAGGCTGCTTATAAAATTGCATATGCAGATCACAGAAAATAAAGCCTTTACCCATTATCTGACTCCGTGTTCCACTCGTGTTCTGGTTGTGAGTGTAGCAGACAAAAACAGAAGGTGCATTATGGCCGCATACATTTCCTCCCACATTTATTTGGATAACACTGCTGTCATCTGACCCAACAAGGCCCTCCTTGATGGAGCCTCACGCCGATGTGCCTGTCCAGCTAGGTCATCGACCCCATCATCTCAGGGATCCCCAGAAAGCAGAGGCTGTGCCTTTCAGCTTTACTCCTGCATGACAGCTGGAAAAGGTGAGACCCTTTCTCATCTCCCATAATTAATCTCTCCCAGACAGACAGATGATACTTCTGCTGCCTTTATTTCACAAAAACTTACGGTTTTGCAATACTTGAGATAATGCATTCCTAAGTTAGAAAGGAATGGCGATGCTGCTGCAGGCTTCTGTGGTTTCGCCGGTGCTGTCAGATCAAGGCTCTCAGCACAGCTAAGCAGGGACAGATGGTGCCCATTCCCTCAGTGACACAACCGTGCAGCAATGTCGAAGGCATTTACGTCCTTGAGAGGGAGAGGCTTTATGACTGCGAGTTTCCCACCATGTGTACTCCAGGTGACCGAAATGAAACTCCAATAACAATTCATGTTCAATTATGTTAAACTTTCATTGCATGAATCATTTAGAAATAAATTCAGTTGCTTTGTCCTATTATCAATTCCCCCAGGACCTTTCTGGAAGGACATGAGTGTGCTTGACTTCAAGGTCTCTATACTAATGATCATGCGAAATTCAATCTTGGGCATGTGTCCTGAAATGAAAGCTACGTCTTTAAAGGACCATAATAAAATTGAGCAAGAATAAGTCAGTTCAGGAAAATAGTCATTAAATTGAACTGTATAAACTAAGTCTTCTCTTTCTTTAATCACTGTTTTTAACCTTTATTTTATATGTGAATATAGTTTTATGCCTTTGATTCTGTAAACCTAGCTTTGAAATTTCTGCTTAAAAACAGATATTAAAGAAATTTTAAACTTTTCCTATATTTTCCATTTTTTTCTGAGTCCAGAGAATTAGTTTCCTTAGATTGTAATTTAAAACTTTTGAAGTATCCACTAGCTTGAAATTTAGACCCAATCCTGGCACTTTATACGTAATCTTTGCCAACTGTCTTATTTTTTGAGTCTCAAGTTTCTCATATACAATGGACAGTAGTTTTTAGATAAGCTCTCTTTCACTTCAGAAATTCCAGTGTATGAATTACTCAGATAAAAATAGTAAGCAGATGATACTTTATTAGTATATAAAATTTATTTTTCCTTTTAAAGTTCCATTGTTTGGGAAAATGAACATAGAGAACTTGTAAAGTTTGTCATCTCTAGTTCTTGAAATATACTTGAAGGAAACACGCGTACATTGAATGTATATTCTGAGTTTTGCCTTGCTGATTTCGCCATCACAATTGTGTTTAAAATATGGGTGGTCAAAAGCAGAACAGTAACTGCCTGTACCCACAACTTCAGGAAGCATAGCTCAAAGTGTTGCTGCTTGTTGAACAGAGGGCTTCTGTCCCTGCATGTGGAAATAGATTGCCACACTGTCCCATTCCCTCCAAAACCCTCTGTCCTCAAAAAGTCTCTCTTGTGGTCTTGTATCTGGAAAGATCGAACAGTATGTTGAAATGCTACTGGGTAGTGGTCACATAAAAAATATGTCAGAGCCAAAACTTAGAACACGAATCCAAGTTATATCATGAACACTTGGTCACATAAATCAGCTATTACTGGATTGAAAAAACATTGAAAATATTCATGAAAGCCTTGGAAAAGCCTATAGATATCTATAATTGCTTGGCTTTCTTTTTCACCTCAAGGTATAAGTTACCTAGAATAAAATGCATAAACTTTACATAATATTCTGTGAGTTTTGACAAACATACAGTGATAGAGTCACCGTCAAAATATCATAATATGCAATAGTTTTATTGCCCACTGCCTCGTGTCCCCAGGCTCCTTTACAGTCAGTCTGCCTACCTTCTCCAGCCCCTAGAAACCTGTTTTCTTCTATAGTTTTGAGTTTCCAAGGATGTCATATAAATGACATCGCATTATTGTCCATTGTGTTTTTATTAGCATAATGCATGTAAGGTTCACCCTTGTTACTGCATATGTCACTGCTGCCCTTTCTCCTTTTCACTAACTAGTAGTGTCCTATCATGCAGCTGTAACCTACTTTGTTTATTGATTTCTTAGTTGAAGGGCAGTTTTCTTTTACTTTTGGTGACCACTACCAAAGCTTATGTAAACATTTTCATTCAGGGTTTCGTATTGTTAGAGATACTCATTTTACCTGTTAAGGACCTAAGATTGGGATTTCTGGGTGATAGGGGTTAAATTTATATTTAATTTAAAAGAAACTTGTAATTGGCTATCTCATTTCAATGTCTATCAGCAGTATTCCAGTCTTAGTAGTTCTGCCTCATGGCTAACAACTGATACTGTCATTTAAAATGTTATTCTGGTAAGTATTTGTGGTATATCATCATGATTTTAACTTCTCTGTTTTCCTAATGTCTGGTGGTGTTGAATAGCTGTTTGCATCTTTATTTGCCATCTGTGTATCTTCTTTGGCTAAATATCTGTCTGCTCAGATCTTAGGCATATAGTGGGAAGTGTACATGGGGAAATTTTTTGCTTTATTTCACACTCCCTAATTCTAAGCAATAACTTTCTATAAATTTACTTATCTCCACAGTTTATATAAGTGGAATAATATAGCGTGTAATTTTTGGCTTCCTATTGTTTTCTTTCAAGGTTTTTACATGTTCTATAACATCGGTAATTCATTTTTATTGCCTAAAACAATTAAGCTTATGAATACATAATATTTTATTTCTTTATCAGCTGATAGGCATTTAGGTTGTTTCTATTATTTAGCTATTGTAAATAATCCTATTTTAAACACCATCTGTGAATTTTGTATAGAAATATAATTTCATTTCTTTTGGGTATATATTTCGGAGTCAAATGACTGGATATTACAATAACTTTGCTTAACCTTTTGTATATTTTATTTGTGGAGATGTCTACTCATATTCTTAGGTTATTTTCAATTGATTATGAGTCATAATCATTGTTTATACTTTGCAGATGCGAACTTCTTACAAGATACATGATTTGCAGAAATTTTCTTCTATTCTTTATTTTTTACTTTCCTGAGGTGTTTATATTGAAACACTAAAATGTTTTTTATTGTATCCAATTTATCTATTTGTCTTTTCTGGTGCTTTTGGGATCACATATAAGAAAATACTGTATACTTTAGGTTACAAACATGTACATGTACCTCATAAGAGTTTCATAATTTTAGCTCTTACAATGTATTTGAAGATATCTGATTATGTTGTAGGCTAGAGGCCAAACTCCATTCTTTTAAGAGGACATCAGTTATCCCAGAACCATGTGTTTAAAGGATGCTTCCTCATTGAAGTATTTTGTCACTCTTACAGAAAAATTAATTGATTATAATATATGGGTTCATTTTTCTATTTTTAAATATATTTCAACAATATTACATGTTTTTTTCTTTATTCACAATGGTAATTGCATAAATTGAATTTTAAGTGCTGAGTTGATCTTGACTACTCTAGCTTAAGTGCTACTGTCTATAGGTCGATTTTGTTCTGTAGTAATGTGTTGGGAGTGTTTGTGTCTATATTAATATGTGATATTTATCTGAAATTCTCTTACCTTGTGGTATATTTGTCTGATTTTGGAATTAAAATAACACCTCAATGAATAGGGAAGTATTTCCTTCTGTTATATTGAGAAGAACTGGTATAGATTTTTTGAGTCTGGACTTATTAATTTTGTTTTTTATTTTGTGTATAGTTTTAAAATTAATTCAATACCTTTATTTGTTGTAAATCTACTTAAATTTTCTAGTTGTTCTTCAGTTCACTTTGTGATTCATGTCCTTTGAGGTTTTTTCTATTTTACCAGAGGCAAGTTACTTAATTTATCAACATATAGATGTCATTGGTCTTCCTTTATGATTTTTTTTTAATTCTGTAAGACCAGTAGTAGGGTCCCCTCTTTCATTCTTTGTTTTAGTAATTTGATTATCCTTTTTTGTGGTTACTAATCAGTCTAGCTATTTTTTCATTTTCATTGATTCTTTTTTCAAATAACTAAGTCTGGGTTTTATTGCTTTTTCCATTGTACTTCATCCTATTAAATCCATTCTAATACATATAATTTTCTTTATTCTGTTGCTTCTGGGCCTAACATTGTTCTCCTTGTTTCCCAACATCTCAACATGAAAGATTATGTCACCGAGTTGAGATCTTTATTGATGAAGGTTTTTAAGCTATCTATTGTGCTGTAAGGATTTCTTTGTGTGCCCTGAGTTTTTGTAGGTTGTCTTTAGTTACATCTAGCTTATTTTGTGATTTCATCTTTGACTCATTGGTCACTTAGTATAATATTGCTGAAATTGCACATATTTATGAATATCTATGCAAAAATTTTGGGACAATGGACCTCTTAATAATATTGAGGCTTACAGTTCATTAAGATGGCATATATATTCATGTAAAAAACTTTCATAATTTTGAAGCTACTGCAAATTATTCATATTTCTTTTTTTGACAGGATCTCACTATGTAGTTCGGGCTGGCTTCAAACTCACAGCAATCCTCTTGCCTCAGCCTCCCAGGTCCTGGGATTATAGGCCTGTGCCTTCTAACCACTGAGTTGTGCATTCACCCCTGTACTTTTATTTCACTTTGTAATTGTTCACACAGTTATATAAACATGATAGAATGTTGGATGCTTATGCTGTGTCCTGAAATTAAGCTTAGCCTACTTAGCCTTTTTTTTTTTTTTTTGTCCTTGAGACAGAATCTCTCTCTGTAATCCAGGCTGGTTCTGAACTCACTATGTAGCTCAGCCGGGCCTTGAACTCATGACAATCCCTTGCTTCAACCTCCTGAGTGCTGGAATTACAGGTGTGTACCACTATTCCCATCTTTTTCAATGTGGGGGAATTGAACTCAGGGCCTTGTGCTTGGTAGGAAAGCCCTTTAACAGCTGAGCTATGCCTCTGGCTCACCAACTCATCATAGTAACTTTTTAATAGATACTTTAGGTTTCTCTGCGTAGATAATCATGGAGAACTGTTCTGTCTTTATTAGTCTGGATATCTTTTATTGTTTTTTGTTCTTCTGTGGCTAAAACCTCTAGTATGATTTTGAGTAGGAAGTGTAAACAATGAGTATTTTTGCTTTGTTACTGATCTCAGGGGAAAATGTTTACTCTTTCATTATTAATTATGTTATTTTTACATTACGGTATTTGAGTTGATTAATTCCTTTTGTATTCCTTTTTGGGATAATGTATAGTTTTTTCTTTGTTGTGTTGATATGATAAATTTCATTGATTTTTAAATGTTCTACCAGTCTTGAATTTTTTGGTATAATCTTCATTTGATCATGATACATTATTCTTTCTTATATTATTGGACTGGACTTGATACTATTGTTCGAAATTTTTATGTCTATGTTCATGAAAAATATTGATATTCAGTTTTTCCTTACATTTTCATTTCTAGTTTTGTTTTCAGGGTAATATTTTAACTTTTTTGAAAGAATTTATATACAATTAATGTTATCTTAAAATTTTAGTGAAAATAATCAGTGATGCCATCTAGGTCTAGACTTTTCATGAAAATTTTAAGCTATAAATTTACAATGCATACAGGTTGGCATTTTTATCAGTGATTTTTGATTGTGTCTTAAAAATTTGTCCATGTTATTTTTTTTAATTTGCTAGAATAACATTTCATTTTCCATCTAGTCTCTTTGTTATCCTAGGGTCTGTAGACTTCCATTTGTCTTGCTTATGGGGTTGGTAATTAGTTTTTGAATGATTTTTTTTCTGACAGTCTGGCTACAGTTCATCCACAGATTGGCCTTACCCAAGAACAAGCTTTGAGGTCATCAAAAAATCTGAGATGCTGGAGAGAAGGAAATGACCTTTCTGTACATTTTCATAATTCTGTGCTTAGGCTAGTAGTAATATATGAGAGGAATTTCCTGAGACAGAAGCTTCTGTTCACATTTTATCTTCTGGGGCTAATGCTAAGTCCCTCTGTAATTCTAACTTAAAGTAATGGTTCTAAAAGATAAAGTTGTCGATGTTAGTTTAGACCTCCTCAGAATCATGTTTGTTTCTAGTTACAAGTAACCATGATCTATTGATAACCATTTTCTAAGAATAAATTATTATGCAAAGCATTTGTCGTATTGTGAGTTGGAGAACACTAATATAACTTACCACTGACCTCTAACAATAGAAATATGGCAACCATACATGTAAAACACATGCAAATTAACTATTTTATAAGGAAGTTGAATAAAATTCTTTTCCTCTCAAAACACTATGAATCTGCAGCATCTACAAGAAGACTTAGAGATTTTATTTCACTCTTCGTGCAGTCTAACTTATTAGAGTTGAAACACCTGATCCATTGGGTCTTATTATAAATTCTCAAGAGTTTGGAGGAATGTTTTGTAGTCATCATTTGACCTAGTAAGCAAGCAAGTGTAGAGCCAGATTCCCCACAGCAGTACTGGGATTGGTGCTTTATATAAAAACATGAGAATATCAAGAGTGTATATTTCTCACCCAGCAGAGTGTTATCTGCACATCCTGTTGCCTTGGAAGCTTGCCACTGGACTGGGGCACAATTACATTCTCAGTTCTGGGGGCAGTTTGTTTACAGGTGAGTTCTTGTGTTGTTTGCCTGTCATTTTTTTTTCCTCTTGGTATCATTCCTTCATTTACCACCACCCTGGGAGTACCTGGGCTCGCATAGATTGAAACTTAGAATATTCCATACTCTTTTCTGAACTGACCAACTGGTGAGTGTTTTCTTTTTAAACAAAATCATTTAATGCTATAGAGATTGAAGTTGAGTTTGGATAAAAACCACCTTTCTTTCCCATTGTCTGTTTTCATATGGTTGCAAAAATGATTCGTATTGAAGAATTTCCTAACTTTGCCCTATTTATTTGGATCTTGATGCCTTGTGTGCTTATTGGAGAAGGCTGTTAGACATTTTCACACTGCACACGAGCTCGGTACATCTAACAACTGCCCCACATTGACACCTAGGCTTGTCAGTGGTAGCTAGAGCTAAAGCCTGGCTGCTAATGCTGCCTGGGCCTACCTCAAAGGGAACATAGCACAAAATCACACTGGTCAGTGCTTTGTTAGCACAGGTACTGTGTATTTCTGTTGCATTGCAAAGGGGACTCTGGAATGAGGTGTCCAATGTGAACCTGACCTTCATTACAAGAAAAATAGATTCCACAGGGTAAGAATTTTGGAATTCTCCTACCAGGAGAAGCAGTCTCAGAATGAGGAAATGCTTGTGCCATGGGAAAGTCCCTTGATTCTCTTATGCTTCATTTTCCGCTTCTTTTGAGTGAGTGGTGCCACGTGAAGCCTCATTTTTAGTCTTTTTGTTATAAAAATTCAACACCTGGGAAAGTAGATTAATGACACAGTAGACATTCATAGACAGTAGATGCGGTCCACTGTCTGAGTGTAAGAGTTACTAGCATTTTGTCATAGTTAAGCCATCTATGCATGTGTATTTGTACATTGTCAAACATTTTAATATGAATTTTAGCCTGGTCCAGTGGAAACAGCCTGTAATCCTAGCACTCTGACAGGCTGAGGCAGAGGCATTACAAGTTCAAGTCCAGCCTGGAGACACCTTGTATCAAAATCAAAACTAAAAAAATGGGCTAGCTATGTATCTTAATGGGAAGATTCTGGGTTGGATCCTCAGGAGTGAAAGAAGGAAAGAATTAAAAAATTCAATATATGGATATCTCATCTTTAAATACTTCAGCTTATATAGAGAGAGAAATTGAGGACATTTTCCTACATAACCATAGGCCCATTCACAGGATAATGCTAGAATCTGTGTCCTTAGTTTGTGCAGAGTCTTGTACTTAGTTTTACTAGAGGTGTGTCAGACAGAAATAGTCACAGAGATCCCATGAAGCTCATGCAACTTTACCTTCAGCTCTTCTCTGTAGACAGATTTGCATGAAATTTCCCAAAGAAAAACATCTTAGCCATAATTGGTCAAGGGCATGCTTTGGTCCATATTTTCTTGTCATAACTGAAAACTATATGGTGAGTAACTTGTAAAGAATGGAGGTGTACTTAGCTCTTGGAGGCAGAGGCTAGGAAGTCCCAAAGCCCAGTTCCACTTTCTGATCAGCATCTGGCAGAGGCCTTTTTGTTACATTACGACACAGGTAAGGGCATCACCTGGTGAGATAGAGTGTCTGATGTCTCTACCTCTTACTATAAAGGCACTAATGTCGTCAAGAAGGCTCTGCCCTCATGAGCTCACCTAATCCTGATAATTACTCAAAGACCCTTTATCCAAATACCATCAATATGAATCTTGGAATTGCATGTTCAGCACATGAGTTTTGGGAGGACACTTTCAGATCATAGCAGACTGTTATCTTTCTCTTTTTGTTTTCATTCCGATTTCTTCTCCTTTGCACTTTAATTCTGCATGCACACACACTTTCCTACCAGGCAGTACCAAAATGGCTGTAAACATTTTGGGTTATGCTAAAGGTCAGATGATCATTTTTGTTTTCAACCCCTGCTTTGCATAGTTAGGTTATGGCTAGGTCTGTAGGGGCACTAGCAACTTCTAAGAATACACCTATTATCTATGCCTACATGTTTCAAAGCAATAGGAACAAGCCCTCTGGTGCCTGGTGTGAACACTATGTGAGGAATGGAGGAAATACATGGGATGAAATCAAAGTTTGGAATCTTTCTTAATCCATGCAAAAACATCCGGTCAATAGATGTATACACTGGAGATCTGAAGGTTTGGTCTCATGTATCGCTAATCAAAATACAGAATTCTTTTCTGTCATAAATACATACTGGTTAATGTAGCATACACAGTTAAATGCACATCACAGATGTTATTTTAAGAATTGCACAAAATAGAACTTATTACAAGTATCAGAAAAACTACTACTCAGTGAATGCTGCCAAGAGACAGATTATATGTTTTATACACTAACCATGTCATATTTTAGAAAATCCCATTCATCTCTTTTTGAACAAGTTTGACAGGATCAGAGAAAGCCCTGCCTAATTGTCAGTGGTGATGTGAAATGACAAACAGGATGTACAAATGAAGTTGATATGGTAATGATGCTATTAATTGTTGAGTGTAAGTACAAAGTGAATGCTTTTTATGCTGTTGTTCTATACCAGAAAGCTATCATAGCCTAAAGTTCAAAACCTCACCCTGTAAAATTCTCTCACTTCTTCAAAGAGGAAATTAACACACATAGATAAGCAAGTTAACATATGTGTCAGAGAAAAGTCTTCATTACACAATTTTACTGCCTTATATTAGGGAATGACTATTTATTGTGACTTAAATTTATTTCCACCTACTATGTAAAATGTACACACTGGGAGTATTTTTGGGATATTATGTAGTGTACTTTGTGTAATATTTGAAGTATGGTCTATATTATATCTCCAGAAACAGTATTTATGGTTAAAACACTAAAATTCATCTTTTCTAGCTTTTTGGACTGGTAATTTAAAATGCATTTGGTTTGCTCATTTGTATAACTTAATTTTAGATTAATTTGGCATATCTTTTAAAATTGTCGATTAACTCACCATTTAAATATAACTGGGATGAAATGTTTTGAGGAAAGTAGAACCAAGTGAGAGACTTCAACATATCACAAATTCCCTTAGTGTGTATCCCAGTGGAATGGACAAGCTCTAGTGCCAAAAATTAATAAATTCTTTTTTCAAAGCTATCAATTACAAAATAATCTTTCTGCAATTCAAAAGCAAAGTTTACATTATCTGTGTTCTATTGCATTGCGATATCAGTGTCCTATGGAAAAGCAATCCCAGAGAGTACAGCCAAAGCACTGGGGAAATAGTTTTGCAAGGGAGTTAATTAATACATTATTTTCATGAACTTTACACCTTATATATCTTTGAATTTCATAATTTTATAATTATTGTGACTTCAATTTTATAATTATTGTGACTCATTCTCATTTAAATAATGTTTACCTTTGTGCTTGTTTTGAGTTTGTAATTTTATAATCTGAAAGAGAACTGGATTAATCCTGCTACAAAGCTAGATTTGAGTCATCTGTAGGTAAACGGACACAACTTGAGGCCATTATGCTTAGTGAAGTGAGTCAGATGCAGAAGGTTAAGTCTTACATAGTTTCTGTCATAATGAGAAGCGCAGAGGATAAATAACTAATAGAGTCAGATGGGTGTGATGTTGGGAGTCAGGATGAAGCTGATGTGATATGTATGTGCACCAAATTCTCTATTCAGTGTGATTACTGTGTATCACATAGACATACTAATAAAAACAGGAAAGAGAAGGACTGAAAGATGCTACACATTTTGGTACCGGGACATTTTACTGATCAGTATGGTAGGTTTTTAAAATTGTATTCAAATAGAAAGACTAGCCTTTGACTCTTCTCAAACTGATTTTTTTCTAGTGAATGTATTATATTAAAGTGACTATGACATAAATTCACATATTCTGTAGTGTGGATACTGAAGCTTAAAAAACTGACAACTTGTTCCATGTCAGACAGAGAAATAACACAGGGCTCAGAATTCAGAACTTGTGCTCTTTGGCCCTCTGTTTTCATGTAACTTTTAGTAAAAAAAAAAAAAAAAAAAAAAAAAGTGCTGTGAAATATAATGTTTGAAATATACATTGGTGAGGAGGACAGAACCAGGGTGGCCATGGTGTAGGGGCATTTTGTCAGTGGCTCCTCATGATTTGGTTGGAAGACAGAGATTTAGCAAAGGATTTTCTCTATTGATGAGCTTAGGAAGGCAAAAGATCGGCTGGTCCTGAATGAAGACCATAGGACCTGAGGAAAAGCAGTGAAGATTGCCAGCAGGTGGCCCATGCCTGGCCTGGCCCTCAGGCCTGGAGCCTCAGAGGGCAGGCATGTGGTCCATGCGGCAGGTGTGGGGGAGGATTGCAGAAAACTCCAGGGAGTCTTGTGGCTGTGTTCCCCAGTTGAAGCCGTTTGCCATGGTGTGCCAGAACGCTGAGACATTCCAGTTGTGGTGTGAAATTAGAACAAGGCCCACCTGAGAGGCTGGAGCTTGGGGACTGCAGACTGGAAGGCAGACCATGGTGTCACAGTGGTGGAGTCACTGCCAGTGGCCACTAGCAGGTCCAGTGAGGAGAACTGGAGGTGCATTGTGAGCTCTAACAGGAGATAGGCTCTCAACAGGTCACCCTCCAGGGAATCCTGAGACCCTTCTTGCTGGGCGCTAGGCCTGCAATGGGAGGGGAAAGTGAGAAAAGCCTGTAGTTCTCCCGAAGGATCTGAAATCAACAAGGCCAGGTCTCAGAAGGCGTAGATTGCTGCCTCCGCCACAGAGATGGCAGAGGAGCCGCGTGGTGAGGTTTGCACAGGGCGAGGGGAGCAGAAGCACCTTTGAAGACAGGATTATACGAGCCTAGCTAGGTGGAGTGGCAGGAAGTATTTGTAGTGGGACATCCTAACAGGCTGGGACACAGGAAAAGGGGCAACTGATAGTAACTTCCCCCTTCAGTTGCCAGGATCCAAAGTCTTGGATGTGGAGACTTTCCATACAAATAACGTGGGGGTAATGTTTTGGGACTGCAGGCCAACTTCAATGGCTTAATGTGGGCATGCTGAACCTGTCTTTTTCTGCTATTGATTTATAGGGTTTTTTCCTTTTTTCCCCTTCCTGTCATTAGGTTTATGTAATATGTTCGTTTCTGTATTTCTTTCTCTCTTGAGTATTTTTTATGACCTTTTTGAAAGCTTTTCTATGGATTCTGGAGGCATCTTCTCTGTTTCACTCATACCTCTCCTGTTTCTTCTTACTGTTGTTTCGATTAAGTTTGTCTGTTTTCTACTTATCTGGGGTTGGAACTCTGTCATGCTTTTCTCTATTCTATAAATACTCTCCTACTTTTCTATCTGATTCCTAAAGGTAATCTCAGTCTGCTCTCTCTCTTTCCCATCATTCTTAATAATTGTATTGTTACGTATTGATAACTGACAGAAATATAGCTTTACATGCAGGAAAGCAATAACTTTATACTATTTAGCTAGACATAGATCATTAAAGTAGCTTTCTTCTATATTGATAGTGGTTTATGTCATTTTCAAACTCTTGAAATGTTATTAAACAATCTATGTAGCCACTTCCATTAGGAGTATAGATTATATTTCTAATATTAAGAGTGGAATGGTTGTATGATATCTTGTTATCATATGTTTATTGTTAATATGTATGAAGTTTAACCATTGATATAAATATCTATTTCACTGATAAAGAGGATATACTGGTTGGGGCTCATTAAAGGTTAATAAATTCTGTTGGTTTGCTTTAGCGGTATAGAAGACTATTTTATTATTGACAGTGATATAGTACTGATATTGGTGGACATTTTTGACAACTCACTTTGGATTTATTTAGGTAGATTCATTGATGATGTAGACAGTGCTTTTTAATGTTACAGGTAAAGTATCTGTAGTATTATACTGGTTATTAGATTTTTGTCAATTTTTTAGTCTTAGATTATAATATTATTGTAATTTTTATTCAAATTGTGAGTGGTGATGTAGATAGTGATCTTGGTTGTTAATATATGCCAACAAATATTCTGGTCATAGACCACATACATGTCTGTACTCTGTTGCTCATTCACCAAAATTGGAATGGGTTAGGTAACCAGCAAAATGTTGGCACTGAGAAGACCCCCCAAAATTAATAGCTGAGTATGCTAAAATATGCATAAATAAGAAAATCCTGAATGAACTCAAACTCCAAGGAAAGAAATAATCTAATGGAAAAATCTGCATAGGAGAGACATAGCTTATTGACACTAATTGATCTCTAACCCACAGCAAGAGAACCATGGGAAAGCAAAGCAATAAACCACCTTCAAAAATGCCCAAATCCTTAGATCCATGGACCCAGATATAGAAGAACATACAGGTAAGGACATCAAACAAAAGTGGACCCATTGGCAAAAGAGCTTAAACAAAATATGCTTACACAAATGCAAGAAATGCTTAATAAGTTCAAAGAGGATTTAGCCAAACCAGTTTGTTTGTTTATTTATTTATTTATTTATTTTGACAAGGTCTCACTCTGTAGTGCAGGCTGCTCCAGAACTGACTATGTGTCCCAGGGTAGAAAACTATTGCTCAATTTCCTTAATAAACATAGATGCAAAAAAATTCTCAATACATTCTTGGTGAATAGAATTGAACCAATTCTTAAAAATACCATGTAGTATGATGAAGTTGGCATCATTCCAGGGATGCAAGGATGGCTCAGTACATGTAAATCCATTAATATATCACCCAAATAAAAACAAGAAAAATTACATGATCATCTCAGTAGATAGTAAATAAAGAACAAGCCTGTGATAAAACCCAACATCCACTCACGATTAAAAAAAAAAAAAAAAACCTTAGGAACATCAATATAAGGAGATCATACTCCAAACCAATGGAAGATTTTTATGCCAAACGTTCTGCCAACATGATACTACATGGGAAAATTTGAAAGCACTTCCCCTTCCATCAGGAGAATTAGAAGGCTATCCATTCTCACCACTCCTATTCAGTATAGTACTTGACGTCGTAGGTGGAGCGATCAGGCAAGAGAATGAAATAAAGGGAGTATGTGGAGGAAGGAAAGAAAAAGCATCCTTATTTACCGGTGACATGATTCTTTTCTGAGACTCTCAAAACTCCACCAAGAGACACTTAGAACTAATTAGCAAATTCAGCCTAATTTCAGGATGCAACATTAATACAGAAAACATCAGTAACATTCCTCTGCACTAACTATGAACTCATTGACAAGGAGCTAAGAAGAGTAATTCTATTCTCAATAGCCCCTCAAAAAATTAAGCACCTGGAATAAACCTAACAAAGGAAGTGAAGGACCTTACCAGTGAAAACTATGTTATGCTTCTAAAGAAACTGAAGAGGACATTCAAAAATGGAAAGAGATCTTATGTTTCTGGATAGGGAGAATGAATATTTAAAAAATGGCTATCATGTCAAAATTTACATATAAATTCAATGCAATTCCTATCAAAATACCAAATAACATTTGTCACAGAACTTGGAAAAATAATTCTAAAATTTATATGGAAGAGATACGAAGACGACAATCCTGAGCAACAAAGCAAAAGCAAGTGGCATTATGATTCTGACATCAAGTTATATTACAAAGCAAAACTGAAAAAAACCCTACGTGGGGTTGGCAAAAAACCAGACAGAACCAATAGAACAGAGGCTCCAGACACAACCTCAAGTACCCTCTGCTTTGACAAAAAGGCTGAATATATACTCTGGAGAAAAGATAGCCTCTTCAATAAGTGATACTAGTAGAACTGGTTATCCACATGCAGAAGAATGAATCTGATCCTACAATTTATCACCATGTTCCAAAATTAAAGTGGATCAAACACCTAGGTATGAAAACAAAAACACTAAACTTTCTGGAGGATAAAATAGATGGAAGTCTTGAAGATACAGATAAGGGTGAAGACTTTCTCAATAGGACTCCTGACACAAAAGAAATAAACCCCCAAATTAGCAAATGGGATCATATGTAATTAAAAAGCATTGACCTGGGAAAGGAAACAACAAAGAACAAAACTAAAAAAATTAGAAAAATTTTACCACTTGCACCTCAGATAGAAGGCTAATAACTAGAATATACAAAGAAATAAACAAATAGGCCCTACAAAATTAAAGAACCAATTAGAAATGGGTAATTAAAATGAATATGCAGTTCTCAGAAGAAGAAACACAAGGAGCCAGCAAGTACATAAAAAGTTCAACATCCTTAGCCCTTAGCAAATTAAAACAGTGTTGAGATACTATCTCCCCCCAGTGAGAATGGCTTTTATCAAGAACTCAAAAAGCAATAGATGCTGGCAAGAGTTTGGGGGTGGGGGGAGGGAAAGGACCTATTTACATAGTTGGTGGGACTGTAAACTGGTACAACCACTATGGAAAGCAGGAAGGAGGTTCCTCAAAACAAACAAACAAAAAAAACCCCTAAGAATAGATATTCCCTTTCAACCAGTGATACTTCTAGGTATTTGTCCAAAGAGTTAAAAGCATTATAGAACAGAGATACAAGCATACCCATGTTTATAGCAGCACAACTAATAATAGCTAAATCATGAAAGATGGCACAATATCCATCAATAGACCAGCCTGTTAAAAAATGTATCTTCATACAGTGGAGTACTGATTTTGCATAAAGACAGTTAGATATGAATTATTTGTTGGTAAATGGATAGAACTTAAGACCACGATGCTTAGTGAAGTGACCCAGACTCAGAAAATCAAATATCACATGGTTTCTCTAACAAGAAAAACCCAGATTATAAATCAATAAAATAAAACTGGGCGAGATATTGGTTTCCAGGGGAAATGAGTTTGAGCGGAGGACAGAAATGAAATGGGGAAGGGAGTTTGAAGTTGTTCCTACATGTCCACGAATTCTTGAGTTTAATGTAACCATTGTGTATCACACATACATAGTAATAAATGGAAAAAATACATCTCAATTTATGCATGAAATGTGCAGTGAGTTCTCTGAACTCCCAGGTGGCCTCTAGCCAAATGGTCCCCAGTCTTTAAGAAGCACTCAGTAGTGGCATTTTTGACTAATACACAAAAAATTTGCAAAATGAATGGTAATTGTGCACACTGGAAATTCAACAGGGAAAAATATGATTTTTTTGTGTGTATACCTGGGAAATCCAGGTCCCAGTTTACAGACCATCATGTAAAAAGTGTGAATGTGTTCTTTTGTTCCTCACTATATATATATATATATATATATATATATATATATATATATATATATATATATATATATATATGCATATATATGCAATACTTAAATGTTTACAATGAACTTGAGTATTTTGTGCACATATATATCACATCAGCATTACGATCCTTTCCTCTCCCTATTTTTGGCCCTCCCACACTGTCCCCATCTTCCCTAACTCCCACAATGGCATCCATTTGGCCCTATAGAATGCTTGTATTCTGGGTTTCCCAAATCAGAGAAACCATGTGGTATTTAACATATTTAATCTTCTTCCTCTCACTCACTTCACCACTCGAATCACCACTCTTTAGCTCAGCTTCCCACCCCTGGCATGGGCTGCAGTGGCTGCATCTTGATGCTTCTTCTCTGGGTCCAGCTGAACCATTTATTGAAAAGATTTGCTAAAAGTTTTTTTTTTTTCTGTATCTTACTGTATCTTTGTTGACATTCTTTAACATGGCTTCATGCACCAATCCACAGATTAAAAAGAACTATAACAATGAAATTCATAAGGCCAGAATATGTGAGAAAGAGAAAGACATTAAATTCCATACTCCTTAGCTGAGTACTAAAAGGTAAATTTACATTCAAAAGGCTTTCAAGTTATCATTACATCGATCGATTTTCTTAGGATAAACTTACATCCAAGACCAATTAAGTGAATCGCTACATTAAATAAACTTAAATCTGCATCACATAAGTATATTATGCTTAAAGCAATAGATATAGTGGCATGCTTAGTTATTTCAAATTGTTTAAGCTTTCATAAATTATTTACTCACATTTCACGAATGACTAATATTTTGCCAGATTTGGTTTATAATTTTATCTACCTAATCATCCATAACTTCAGGCATACACATATTTTAAAGATTTTATACCAGTTCTCCATATTAAATATAATTATGTTTTACAAACTAATATAATATTAAAAATAGTAATAATGGAAGTTTCACAGATTTCACAAGACAGCTGGTACTATTTTAGAATGATACCAATCAAATGATTCAAATGCCAATCTATTTCTGTTACACTTTCTCTTCACATGTTTTGTTTTCTTCACATTTTTTGGTGTTGCCTATCTTTCTGCCTGTCTCGAAGATTCCTTCAAATATTTTCTGCAATCTCATGGAACTTAAAACACAAAATGAAACGGGGGGTGGGGGGGTAGGGTGGGGAGGGAGTGATGGGTAGAGGGAGGGACAAAAGGAGAGTGGAAAAGTCCTTGTCACCTTGACAAGATACACAGGCGCACAAAATGTTCAACTTCATTGTGAACCTTAAATTTTGCACTTGTACATGTCAATAAAATGGGGAAAAAACCTTTTGCAATGCTGGGCTAACAGTCATATATTTCTCTGGGGATTCTTAGTCATAAAAAGTTTTTACTTCTATTTCAAAGGATAATTTTGCTGGGTACTACAATCTGGGTTGATATTTGCTGTCTTTAAAGCTTGAAAAGTTTTGCTCCAGGTTCTCCTGGCCTTTAAAATTTGCATTGAGGAATCTGTGGTAATAAGAATGGGTTGGCCTTGGTAGAATGTCTGTTTTTCTCTTGTTGATTTTAATGTTTTCTCTTTATGTTGCACTTCTGAGGTTTTGATTATGATATGTCGTGATGAGTCTCATTGATGGTTATTTGGTGTTTTATAAGGTTCTTGTACATGAAAATTTCTTTTTCTAGGTTTAAGAAATTTTCTTGCATTATTTCGGTGAGTAAGTTCTTTTATACCTTTGGTCCTGTCTTCTGTTCTTTCTCCCACACCCATAATTCTGAGATAGGTTTTCTTTGAATCACCCATCAGCTGTTGTGTCCAGATAATTTGATCGTTTCTAGTTTTAGACTTGTTCCTAATTATAGCATTTGTTTCCTCGGAGAGTGTGAATGCATTCTTACTTAGGGCTTGCTCTATTCGTGCCTTCAGTGGACGGATTGAGGCCCACATGCAGGAGGTTGATATGCTTTATTCAGTCCACGAATTCAAATGTTAGCCTCATCTGGGAACAGCATCCCAGATGTACTCAGAAACAGTGTTTAACCAAATGCCTTCTCCCTGTGTCCCGGTCACATTGGCCCATGAAACTAGTCATTACATCCATCTTTCTCCTCTCTTCCTCTGCTTCATTCTTCATCACCACATTAGCGCTCCCAAGAAACAGATTCTCAGATGAGAATTTATGGAAAAGTAGCTTAAGAAATGTCTTCAAAAATTGAAACAGACAATGGGAGTGGGAAAGTGAGGAGGTCAAGACCTAGGGAGACAAAGAAGCTCCTGCGGAAATCTCTGGGAGAGATTGGTGAATGGGGGTATGTATACCCACATGGTCAGTCAGTGATGAGGTTGGAAATCTTCAGGTGTTCTCTGGAATGGATGCAGATGGAGTATTGGGCTCTGGTGTCCTGAAGGTTGCATGCCAAAGTGTCACCAGTGCGGCTCTCGGAAGTGAAGGCTGTGTGTCCTTAGTACTCAAAGAGACCTAGATGATTTGCACAGACACACACAGCACATGCTGTTTTCATCACCAGCACTGATTAATACTAATGTCACTGAGACTTAGACCATTTGCACAGACACAGAACATGCTGTTTTCATCACCAGCACTGATTAATACTAATGTCACTGAGGACCATATTCCAAACACTGGACCACGTTTTCTGAACATCATAGTATGATTCAGGCACCATGTAAGGTTCATGGTCATCAGCACGATCTCCATCTACAGATGAGTAGACAGAGTGGAGAGTGTGGTATGTGGACCATGGGATCAATATGGGCTATTTCAACTCCTTTCCCACCACCCCAAATTATCTGGTGAACATAACATTACTTGTCATGTATGTAACAAATAGAGGACCAACATTTTTTTTTGGGAGGAGACACAATACCTCGTTTATGTAACAGGTTGGCTTTCACATAACTTCAGTTGCCACAACACAACTGCTTTCACTCGAAGCAAAGTTTCCTCCTAGCATTGCTGCAGGTTATACAGGTGCAATCTGGCAACAGAAATATATTCTCTCTCTCTCTCTCTCTCTCTCTCTCTCTCTCTCTCTCTCTCTCTCTTCATTGGAGGGGAAAGGAGTTTATTTTTTCAAAGCCATTTAAAAGATGTGACAGTTGGCTGTCATGGCTTTTTTACACTGTGGGTTTGGAAAATTTGCTGATTATAAAAGGAAGTCTTCAGATGAGAGTGTAGTGACATTTTTTTTTTTTTAAGCAGGAAAATACACTGCCAGATTTAGCCATTCACTTCCAAATGTAAAGAACAAGTAGTGGAACGATTCCCTGTGTAAGCCACAAATGGTGGGAACTTCCGGAGTTGGTGAGTCATGTGGCCTCACCTCTTGAGGCTCCTAGAGGACAGCTGTGCATGTGCTTTTTAAAACAAAAATAAAACAATAAGCCTAAGTGCATCTGTATACTCCACTCTGCCAAAGTTAGCAATTACTTTGAGTTCAGCATTAGACATGCATACAATTAAAGGCATAATTAGATTTAGGAAGCTTGGAATTTTTGGAAATTACTGTTTTGCAAAAAGAACACTATCAGAACAATTTACCCCAGCTAAGTGTCAATTTTGAGAATGAATTAGATAATAAAATTCAACTAAATTGTGGCATTTGTGTCAGGATAGCAACCAGGTTGTTTTTCTTCGTGAGTGGTTTCCTCACCTGTCATACGATTCATATTTCCAGTTGCTGTCAAGAATTAAATCATTAAAAAATTGTTTCAAGTGACATCTTTCAAATTAGTACTTTCCAATTATATATGCAGAGTGAAACCAGAAATTTGATACATTTGCACAACTGCAAAATATTGAGTATGTTAAAAAGTTACTCTAAAGATTCTTTCTTATTAATTTTCACTTTGTATTTTAACACATCTTTGACTTCTTTTATTGCTGTGTCTAGCATTATTTTACAGAGAAGATTACACTTTGAGGAATGTATTAGCATATGTGGGTATATTTTAAGTTGCCATGTAATGATGTTGAGATGTATTCAAGCAGTAATTAAAAGAACGCTAGAAGATCCCAAATTACATGGTTCAAACTGGTCCTCTTCTAATCATCCTCCTTTTGGGGAAAAAAGAATTAAAGGGGCTAAGCATCTTTGTTTTATGAACTTTCTTAAGAAAGCAATGCTCACGAGAAGTTTAGTATTATATCCTAGTTTATAAAAGAGAAAATCAATTTAATAAAAGTATCTTTAATTTTCTGGCATATTTCTATTTTTTTCTGAATACTGACAGGTGCTCATTGTCACGTTTGTATCAAATTTCCTCACTTCTGGCTCTGGAGGACACTGTCTCCCCAAGAGACCCACCTAGACCGGCCTGTCTATCTAGTATTCAGTCCCAAGAAATATTTCTCAGACTTTCCAGCATCAACTCTACTTTCCCTTCCTCCCAGGAACCCAGCAGAATCTCCTCAGAGAGTGGAAAAGTTTCCAAATCTCAGACAAGGAACTTTAGAATTCACTTAGCAACTAGAAATCTGAGAGCAGATGACAGGGGAAATTATGGGGGAAACAAATCAGTCAAATTTCAGAACAGACTGTACTCTGTTCCCACCTGGAGTATTTTACTGTGAGATCGTCTAGGTACGCTATGTCAGTACATGTTCCTACAGCCATCCTTCCTGGTCTCCACTTTTCTGGAGATCCCAGACTTCAGCTGAAGGGTGCTGAAGAAAACAGAGAAAGAGAGCTGAGGCTGACCCTCCCCCAGCAGTGCCCTTGCAAGAACACATGTTTGCGTTGCCTTGTCTGTATGAACCTCCTGCCACAGGACCACAGCTACATCAGGGGAACACCAAAGTACTGAGTTAAGCATTATATTTTCCCCATTATCTCACAAAAGAGAAGCCAGCTCTATCCATGGGGCTCTGTACATTCTTCTAAAAAATGCCTCATGGATTTTCTCACCTTGATAATCCAACATTTTCATGAAGTTTTAGCAATAATATGCTGATTTTGAAACACTTTCTTTTGGGAGTCTTTGGGTAGAAAAAGATCTCTGGGTTGGAAATCTTTAGGTAGAGTAGTGAGCAAACGGGTTAAAAGGTGGAAGAAACATGTGCAAAACAGATGCTGTGTTCAATTTCTTGCCAGGACAAATTAAAAAATAATAACCGCACTTTGTGATTCACATGATGGGTGCTCTATCCAGATGTGTGTAGGCTGAAAAAAAGCATCTCCATGAAAAACTGGACATTTCTCGTAATGGGGGAACCTATTTTCCAAATGCATCTCAGCTCAGTGACTAAAACAGAACTCATTTGTTTGGAGATTTTCTACAGACCCCAAACCTTGATATCAGATGAGCATCACATGGAACAGAAATAGCTTGAGGGCCTTACATCAAATGGAAAGGTATAATTAAGAAATTTAGATGTGTATTCTCAGTGAACAATAATACATTCACATAGTATGTGATGATTTCAAATGTATTAAGCCATAAATTATACAATTATATAATTATCAATCATAAATCCCTATATTAGAATATCAAGAGTATAATCATAAGAGTAATATAACTACACAAGCAGTTTGCATGGAGAGAGGATTGCATCTAACCCAAAGGAATGTCAGAGAGACACTGCTTAGCATAGATGCTTGTAGATTTTTTTAAAATAAGGTGACAATATCACCCCCACAAGGGGATTTTAATATGATGTATTTGAATTAGTGTCTTAGGGATTTCACTGTTTCCCGTTTAGTCATCATCATTAAACAATATTTAGAATCTATTCGATTTTCAGAGGCTCTGTACACGGGCTGCAGAGTGTTCATAATTCCTCTGAAATTGCATACAATTTATTTTGGCAGGGGGGTTACTTAGCTTTCATATATTCTCATAAGGGTTCATGACTTCTCAAACATTAAGAAACTGTTGGAGAGAGCAGAGCTCCGCTAACGAAGGACAAGTCAATTTATCTTATACAAAAAGTAAATTGTGCTACCCAGGAACACTTTGCAAGTAGCCAGAGTGCAAACATAAAGTGTTGTGTTTATGTCTTTAACGAGCGCAGTACTACAACTGCAGTCATCAGTTGCCTTTTGGATGGGTGGTTTAGAAGGCCCAGCTATTTGTCACGAGACACTCACTCTGTACAATTCAAACAACTTAAAGAGGCCTGTGAGCTGTTATTTGTACTGTGTTGTGCATTACTGGCAATTCTAAAAGAGTTGGGAAGAAGAAAAGTAAGACCTAAGTGTGGGGCCCAGATCAATGGTCAAGGGCCATTGACAGACAACAAGGAGGAATCAAGTTCTTGGTTGTAAAATGTCTAATTAAATGAATTCCATTCCACTCAGCAATATTAATGAGTACTTATGTGTTCCCAGTGGGAAAAAATAGATAGTAAACTTGAAAATTGGTTATGTTCTATATTTTTTGTTTCAACCCCAGAATAATGTGTCAAATAAATAAATTTAAGAGTCATGGTGGCGTTTGCATGGATAAGAGGACTTTAGCACATGGGTTTGCATGGCATGGAGAGTTAGATTAGCTGGAATTACGTTGCCCAAAATTTTCTGCCTTACTACTTCTAGAGATTTGTTGGCAAAAATAGAACAAAATGAAAGCGTGTAGGTGAACCCTGTGGGATGTTCTCACACATGGCCATCCACGTGCTGGTTCGCCTTGTCCAGTGGCACAGCTGTGAGCTGCGGCTCCTCTACTCTCTGCTAAGAATCTGATCACCAAGCAAGGCTAATGTTGAGCTCTGTAATGAGGAGAACGATCTTCTCTCTTGCTAGTTTATTTACTCTTAAAATGAAAAAAGGGATTTTTAGCAATTTTATGCTCTCCTGGGCTTAAGAGCAATCCAAAATTATAAAAGATCATGAATCACCTGAAGTTTCTATGTTTTTTTTTAAATTATAGATTATTTCTAGTAATAACTAGTAGGGTGAGAGCTTACTTTCTGCAGAGAAAATAGAGACAGGGAAAATCCAGGATTAAGTCCCTCCCTGGCTTCTTTTTACTCTTCAAAGATAACAGAGGAGGACCTTGAGGTTTTCGTGCTGAAATAAACATTACATCTTAAGTATATTTGTGCACAACTATCACTTAGTGGAGGTAGATGATCATTTTATACCCATCTACTTTTGCCAGTATTGATAAGAGTTGCTAGATAGCACAGTGGTCCAGTAAGAAGTCTTAAGGAGGGCCTCACAGAGTGAGTCAAGTTACAGGTCTTGAAGAAGGTTGCATAGAAAGTTCAAGTAAAAGATTTTGTTCTAGCTAAGTTTCCTTATTAGTCATGAATAAAGGATCCAGGGTGCCATTCTCCGTATATGATTGTAACAAACATGTAACAATAATTGTAAAAGCTTTTATTATATGTCATGTTTCTCTGGGAATACACTTTTGTTTCTCAAAAACAGAATATTTTATACTACCTGAATTGTCATGCAAAGAAAAAATATTCATTTAATACTGAGTTATGAAGCAATAATTTGACAAACATGAAAATCATGATAGATGAAATTATAATGTACCAAAAATATAATGAAATTGCAGAATATTACAAGTAGACAAGATTTTAGGAATAGGGATTAATTAGTCCAATCCAGTTCTTTTAATTTCCAGGTTAAGAAATTGAAGGTTAGTTGAGATTACATGGCTTTCTTAATTTAATCTTTGTTTTTTGAGACAGGGTCTCACTCAGCCCAGAGATTAGGTGGTTTTTTAAGTTTGTATTTTAGATAATATTAGGCTTTATAATATAAATGTAATATATTTATTTAAATATATTAGAAAATCCATAGCTCCTCCCTTTTTTCCTCACTCTTTAATTAGTAACTGTTACTGTCCACCCAAAAATTTGTAAGTATGACTGTATCATTTAAAGATTAAGAGGGAAAATTTGGTTGACGCTTCTCTATCCATAGGCTTAGAAAAAATTACTGTTTTTGTTCATAGAAACTTGGTTTTTCAAAAAATAGCTCAATAGTGCACATTTGATAAAATTAATTAAAAAGAACACTGTTAAGGAAGCTCACATTATTGTCTGGCATAATTATTGACAGAACAGTGCTGGACATGTGAAGGGGAAAGCAAAAATTGAGAAAACATAACAATCCTGATTTCTGTCTTATACTGGCAACGGATACTGAGAACACAGATCGTATGAATATGGTGTACAGTGGAAAATATGGGGGATATTCTCAGGAAAAGAGAAAAGGTAGAAAAAGTTTTTAGAATAATAATTCACAGCTTTGGACTTACATAAGTTTGAAATATATTTCTATGATGAGCTCCATCAGAGGGTAATAATGTTAAAAATTTCTAAAGCTGAGGACAAAACTAAGTCATAAACTTTTAAGACCAAATTGCTGTATCATTAAGCCAAGGGAAACAGAGAGATGTCAGTTTAGAGTGACCTCTGTGCAGTTGTTTGTGTATTGTCTCCTCTTCCACCCCCAACATTCTGGCTTTCTTCCCATTGGTTAAGTCTCTTGGCTCGTTTGCATACTTCCATTTCATCCAGGGAAAGCCTTTCATGTCTATTTATATCACATCCTACTTTCAGTTGGTTTATTTAGTGATTTATTAAATGCATTAAACACAGCACAATTTCCCGCGAGAGTAGGAACATATGAATAAAATTATTTTAAAATTATGTTTATGTTGTAATTTATAGAATTGCAAATTGTCAAAGACATCAGGGATCATGGTAAAGCAGAACACAGTTGCTTGGAGCCCACATATTACTCAAAGACTTCATATGAAAGCTGGTAATTTCACTGAAATAGCCCGTAGGGGAAACATATGTAAGTCAGCTCACAGCACATGGTTTGCATAGATGTGCCCACAGAGTGAAAGGCTGAGCTAGGGAGATATTAACACGGAACACGAACACAGGAGCAAACTTAACTGGATTCTGAGATTGCCTCCATTTTCACCCAATTTTTATAATCAGTGTTGTTGGAGGAATAGAGAAGTTTTTCTCGGGAGACCCAACACTTGATTTTTTGACTGTGAACTAGTGGAGGTATTTTGGAAATAATAAGGCAACCACTTACCTCTTTCATCATTACTTATTAAGTAGCAAAAAATTGTTTAGCAGCTATTTCAGTTTGTATTGTTAGAGATCAGGTCACTTAATATTTCTGTGTTTTAAGTAATTTTATCATTAATTCAAAACATTTTCAGCATCAACTAAGTGCAAAGCATTTTGCTGAGTCTTAAGACTAGGGGACTTAGGAAGGAGGGGGTGAAGGTAGTTCATGGAAAGTGAGGCAGAGTATGTCAGTCCTGGATTTAAAAAGACCACCGTGTCCTACTGAGGAGTATGGATTTATCCTTTTTAATCTACTAGGAGTCATTAAAAGATTAAACAAGAAAGAGGTGTGGTTAGGCCTGGTTCTTAGAAATAATGCTGGCAGTAGAGTGAAACATGGGTTGAAAGGGAAAAGACCAAGTTTTGTTTAGGAGACAGACGAATTAACCAGACCAAGATGGTGGTAACCTGAATCAGGGTCACGTCCATGGATATGCAGAGAAAAGAAAGTTCTAGAGAATTATGGAGACCAAAGAAGCAGCATGACTTAATATTGGTTGTTAGAATGATAGTGATTTTTGACCCGTATATGTGGATCCCATGTGTATGTGTGTGCTTGTGGGTGGACGGGGCTGCCACTAAAGATCAAGCCCAAAGCCTTCACATTGAGCTACGTCTCCAGCCCATTTTTTTCTCTTTGACTTTGAGCCAGGGTCTGACTAAGTTGCTAAATTGCCCGGACTGGGCTCAAACTTGGAATCCTCCTTCCTCAGCCTCCCAGAGTGCTGGGTTTACAGGCCTGTATCACCACGCTTGGCATAGACTCACTTTATGGTAACAGAAACAATTATTAGCTTGCTATCTTTGTCTATCAAGCTACACATGTAAAATCATAAACTTCATTTCCAGATGGCTGTGTACGTAATGAAAGCCAGTTGAAAAATGGTTTCTGTTGATTCCCTTCTGCCCATAAGTGGGTTGAGAAACTAGTCTAAGTTAATGTCTTTATATTTAAAGAACAGCCTTTGCTTCCCTACAAAAAAGAGGAACGGGCCTTACAGGAAATTCCATACGACACTGTGGGGTCTAACATGCCATGACTTGATAGACCAGAGCACCTGAACATCTAGTTCCTAACTCTGGAGAGCAAATGGTAGGAGATACGATTCATGAATCCTAGACTGAATCTAATTCCTTGAATATCTAGCCATGCGTGTTATGTCATCTATCATTGTGGTTTCTCAGCACTTAGAAATATGAGCTCTGAATGAAAATGCAGAGAACCACCTGTCTGTGTGGCAGTGTTCCAAGAATCCACAGCCAAATTTATGAGCGCCGCTAGCAGGAAGTGTAGACAGCCACATTCTACTTACCACTCTGATACGTTTTTCAAAGGAAAAGCATAGAAAAAAAAGAAACCCTCATTGTGTGGCGAGGCTTATTTAATAGAGTCCACTTCTCATCCATGGCAGCTGAGAATTCATGTTAGGATCTAAGAGGAATCGAATCAGGTGAATTCACCACGTGCATTTACTAACATCTCTCTCAGCCTCTTGAGTTTAGAATCCGTGCAAGTTTGTCGATCACGAGAAAAGCCAAGAATAATGCAGACTGGGTTTGTTAAGTTTCAGTCTAGGTAAATAATACAAAAGCAATCCGTGATTTTTAACTGGTAGACTTTTGGAAATGAAAGATTATTTGAAAGACTAAATCCTGTGTATTAGATTATGATTACTTGAATGAGAATACGTTTCTCTGCTCAGCATTAAGTAGCTAATTACCATACTGTGTTGGGAGAATGCAATACTGGGGCAACTAAGGAAATAAGGAGATGAGGAAGAGATTTCCGGCGTTGGCCTTCTCAGGACTCACCTGGAGCACTTTTCAAAAATACAGATTGTGATTCCTCCCAGCCCCATGGATCAGAATTAGGATGGAGTAAACATTGCTCGGAATCCTTTCTTGGCATAGTAGAATTTGAACCCAGGGACACTCTCCTACTGGCCTGCGTCCCAGCCTTTTTAAATTTTATTTTGATGCTTTAATGTGACATTTGAGAATTCACTATTATATTTTTCATTTAGGCAGCTACAGACCCAAACCAATATGGCACTCTATGGGCTCGATTAGCAAGCCTTGTTGTAGACATAGGAATGTTCCATCATTCTGATCCTCAGCATGCAAAAGCAAAATGACTAAAAGCCACGAGCACAAGTATATTAGTTTTTAAAGTGATTTTTTCTGTTGAAGACCTACCTTTAATTTTAAGTAATCTTAAATAACTAATACTTTAATTTTTACAAAATATCTACACAATTCCTTGCAAACAGTGTCAGAAGAGCAGGATTTGTCTAATGACTCTAACCCCAAATTTTTTTCTAACACAGGTAGAGTCAGTTTTTCATTGTATTTTTCTCCCTCTACTTATAAGAGAGATGAACATATTCTTTTTGGCCCCTGTTGTATTAAGAGGAGGATGTAGGTAGTCATTTAACCACTTAAAATCTTTCTAACTTTGTGACCCTGTGCTAGTTAATGACAAAGGAGCTTATTCATGTATTTTCTTCTAATTACTAAGTACATGAATTCTGAATAGAATGTCAGTTCTTGAGAAACCGAAAACAGAATTCGACACACGTTTTGTCCCATGCAAATACAAAATGTCTTATAAGCCAAATTCACAAGCCAAACTCTAGTGTGAATGCTTGGCCAAATTCATGCTAGCCCTTTCCTGGAAGAGCTTGGGAATTTAGAAAGGCAACATTACTATTTATTGTTTCCCACTCACTTTCATAGTTAAAGTTTTATTTTCAGGACGACAAACTGGTGTCAAATACTGGACTTCTTAATCTACAATATTTGTGATTTTTCAAATCCGTGTGTTTCTGCCTGTGCCTTCTGTGTAGTACTAGCTAAATGCTTTTGATATTTCTTTTCAAAAGATACTGAGGTCCTTCATCACGAGGATTCGTGAGCTGTGGGAAGCTGGTGACTAGAGCAATCCTGACCCCACATGTGGGAGAACTTTGTGTATAATTTTATTTCATTTGATTGACTGGGATAATCTTTCTCTTTAGAGTTGATGTGGTTGTATTTCATAATTCCAACTGGCTGTGAAAGATACCAGGACAGAAAGAGGGAAGGCCAAACGTGGGTTCTACGTGTTTCTTTTGGAAGTGATACTTGGTGAATTTTCAAGTTGAATCCAAGCCTTCTTATTTCCTTCTCCATAGCCTAGTGAATAGATCTGCCTCTAGAGTCAGGGCATTCTGTTATTAAGCCCAGTTTTGTCATTATGTATTGTGAGCCCAAGTATGTCCTAAAAAAGCACTGTGGGAGGGACTGTGGGCAATACCATTGCGATACCACTTGCCAGATGCATTCTTATGAAACACATTAATTTTCTTCTATAACCTTAGGATGCATTCATTTTGTAATATATATGCTGAAAGTATCGAAAGTATACTAAACTTTGCCTTAGAAACAGGGCTCTATTTTAATCTCTATTTAATGTCAAGTCTTACCTTTTTCTTTAACTTGGCTTGAAGGATCACAAGAAGAGAAATATTTTCAAATTTCTTCTCTATCTTTTCCTAAGTTTTTTTTTCTGGCCTTATTCATTGTTATATGACAGTGCCCTATAAATCTTCTTGTGATCATATTTTAATTATAAGATTTAACTCCATTTTCAGTGAATAGTATCCAGAGACTTAGGAAAAGAAATAAAAGTTAAATCAATATTTTAATTTCCATCTTGGACTAGACATAGCAATAAAGAAAACAAATGACCAATGGTTGTAGTTCCAAACTGCATTATCATTAATGATTAATTGCTTTTCTATGGATATCAACATGATTAATCTATAAGCTGGTTTCTGTAGGTCTGGAATGATATATTGATTCTTCTGAATCATTTCTGAGACTTTTTTTGTGCTTGACAGTAAAATAGGAACCTAAGGCAATTGGCACCCTAGACTGGTAGGCTGTGGCATACTTCAGGGCATATGGACTGATGAAAATTTCCCCTTCCGCACACTTACATGCTGTAAAAGGTTATACCGCTTAGCTGTATGTGTCTTAAAGAGTGCTACATCTAAGGACAAAAGAAAACTCAAATACTCTAATCTGAAGGAGAAAATTGTGAAATACTCAGAAATTAGTAAAGACATTCACTCACTTCTTAGAGGATGTTCAATATCTGAAAGTGATTCTCTTGATATCATTAGATGATAACAAATTGATCATTTAATAAAGTTAGAAGAGCATTATAAATAATATATGAGAATATTTTTAGTTTTTGAAAAAAGTTACAAGCATTGTGTTTCAAGTAAATGCAAAATATATTGGTTTTAGTTTTGAATAACTCTGCTGCCTTTGGTTTTTATTAGAGTAACTCTTGTTATCTTATTACAAATGTGTCCATTTTATTATTTTTTACTTTTTAGAAAGAATCTTAACAGTCATATTTTCAGCTTTTAATATGCAATGCCTATTGAATGTTTTTGTGTACACTTACCTTTCCAGTTTATTTTTTTATTATAAAAATCTGACTGTTTGGTCTCCAAATTTGGACCTTCTCAGATTTCTAGGGGTTAGAATTACAGCCTTGTTGTAATCTGTGCATGTACACATTCCAAGATAAAATTTCTTTTAGCTTGGTACCATTTTTTGAGTATTGAGTTTGTAAAAATGAGTAAAACTTGGTCTCTGTTCTTACCTACTTCCTTATTCTTGAGGTGGTTCTAATTCAAAGGAAGATAGACAAGTGTTAATTGTTAAAATTAGAATATAGCGAATGCAGTATAAGCAATACTTTCAGAGACTGGAGACTGAATAGTTATGAAAGATTAGCTCATTGATATTCAATACTGATGTAAATACAAAGCATATTTAAATTTTAAATAAGCTATCTAATACACTGGACAGTGAAGACATTTAACATGGATTGAATAGAGTGTAGGCAAATATTGGACCGTGAGTTTTGACTGACACACCAACCCCTCTGGCTGATCACAAATGGCTCCATTGTTCGTCTGGTCATGTGTGATTCCGTGCAGAAAGGCGAAGTTATGTGAGAGGAAGTCAAATGACTTGGGGTATTTGGAAGAGAGTTATTCTCTTCTCTTGCTTTATCATGGAGGGGGAAACACTTTTCTTCATCACGAATTAGCAAATTAACTCTTTTAGCACCCGTGAGCGGTAGATGTTAATTTCTCTACCATTTTTGTGAATCTAAATATGACTGTATTTAAAAATGATAATTTCTAAAAGTTGAGAAGTTGATGCCTAGCTTCAAAATTAGAAACTCAGCCAGAATACTTAAAACATAGCCAGCCATGCTGGTTTCTGAACATTGCAATTCTTTAGGACTTTGAGAGTCATTTTCTGCCTTAAATATATTTTGAGTACACATCATTTTGGTTCCCTTTCAGAACCAGGACAAATTCTTTCTTAGATCTGTGGATGTTTTAAGCATCATATATCACAGGTAAATGTTCTTTATATGCCATTATACTGAGCACCATGCCCTCTCCCTAGCTTCTCCCCTCAGACATAATCAATATGATTCTATAATGAGGTTTTTAAAGTCATCAATATTAATGGTATTTTAGCTGAGAAGAGTAATTGTTTTCTAAGAGTGAACTTTACAGTATATGAAAAAAATCGAAGATTAATTCTATGTCCATGAAAGTGATAGAGAATTTGGTATTTTCATTAGCCCACTAAATTTAAGAGTTTTTTAATTTGTAGTCCTGGCTTCAATTAGAAGGAGCAGGACTGTTGATAAATTAGATAGTGTAAGACAACAGAAATTTCTTGAACTTACCAAGAGGAAATGAACTATATAACATTTCATTGACACGCAGTAATTATTATGATGCTACTGATATCAGAAAATAATTTGAGAATTCTATAATACAGAGAATTTTTGTTGTTTAATGTTTGGGTTTAGTTTAGTATTTATTTCACAAGACATGCATGAAATGCTTTTATGGTACAGTTCAGTGCAGAGTTTAGTGAGTAGAACTTTCTCCATAACTGATAGCAGCCAGAGGAAGAGCGATCGGGGAGCTCTTGAATTCAGCTAGAGGTCTTGATTGTCAAAGATTAGATAGAATCTTTGCAAATTGCTTCCCCTTTTTTTTTTTTTGGATGATGCAGAAAAACTGTACGGAGAAGATAGCTATCAATGGCCAACAGTGAAACATACAGTTTGGCAATGATTTCCTGAGTAATTGTACCTATAAAGTAGATGATTCTCCTAATTCCAAGCGAATTATTTGCTTATGTAGGTCTATGTTTACTACAACTTGACTGCACAACAGGGAGTGAAGGGAGGAGGACTGAAGCTCATGCCACGCACTTGTTTGTGTGGCACACATTGAGACCAACCGGCCCTGCCTGCCCCGTAAAGTCTGTCTGTGGTAATCTAAGGAAACCACAGTGTGTAACAAAAGAATGTTGCAAGGATTTAGAAAGCAAAATTCACTTAGACTCATGCTAGCTTCCCATTGTTGTTAAAACGCCACCACTTAACATTACCATGGCACCTATTTTTAATATTTCAATGTTTCAGTACAAAACACCTCTTAAGGACCAGTTTAATGAAGCAGAGCACTGTTTTCTTGTGCTTTTTCTCTTCATTCTCTACGTGGTCTTGTGGGGTGACCTTTGACACCCTCGTGACTTCAGTAATCACCTATGTTCTGGTACTTTGACGTCTATAGCCTCAATTCAACTTAGCATAGCACTGATATCCTGCTTCCTGGACATTGTTACTTAGATGTCCACGCGCACCTCAGGCACATCTGAAGCTACGCTCATCTTCCCAGTCTTCCTCTTTCACTACTTCAAATTTCTTTCTCTTCTTGCTCCTGATCTCAGTAAATGGCACCAGTATCCACCCTTGGAACCAAGCGAAAACAGATCTTCATCCCTGGCTCCTCCCTGTAGTCAGCGTGGAATGGGCAGCCATGACCTATCCTTCTTGTCACCCAAATGCATCTCAAAACTTTCCACTTCTTTCCAATCTCAGTACCATTACTGTAGTTCAGAGCCTTGTACAGTTTTTCCTGGGCTGCTACAATAGTTTTCTTTTAGGACTGTTGAAAATATTGCTTGGATACCACTTTTAAGGATGTCCGGATGGGGCAGTTGTTATTATGTTATATAATTTTACCAAAAAAATCCTCATATTCTCAATTACGAACATGTTTGGTATTTTATCTTAGCTTTGAACAACTAAGTGTAACAACTTATTCTTGTGTATGGTTAACCCCCTCTGTTCACAGTGTATCCATATTACACTTCAGGAATCCTATGCCCCAGTTGTGAAGTAAGCTTACTGAATTTCCAAAAATAGGCTATTTGAGGTCTTTGACATTAATTCAAGTTCCAGTCCAATGTGAGATAGCTTTGATAGGTGGAGAATCATTTGAGCTCATGAAGTTGATGCCAACCCAAGAGGTACATAGGGAGGACACCCACTGTGTGTGTGAGTACAAGAGAGTATTTGTTTAAAGGTTAGTGTATCTAAGTCAGAGGTCAAATATTTCCCATGAAGCACTTCCTTTCAGAGAAATTAGAAAGCAACACTACAAATATTTTAAAAATAGAAATTGTACGCCCATGTAAGATGCTATCACTTTTCTAAATGTGATTGTTACTTTCTCCTACTGGGAAAAAATGGGGACTGAATACCATACATTAATAATTCCAAATCGCATGACTGTCATTGAAATAGATGTAGCTGTGTTGTTTGACACCTCCTATAGTTAGCTACATGTTGGGACTCTTAATTTGCATCGTTTGCATTAATATATTTTTATTTAGTGCATATTGTATGATACATGCACTGGAGAGACATTAAGATGACTCAGACTGTAGAAGAAAAAAGAACTAGAAATAGGTTAAAAGTGAAATGTGGATAGCCACATCTGAGCAGGTTTCACTTATTAATTAAAGTCAAGCTGGGGCACATTCCTATAATCTAGCGCTCTGGGAGACTGAGGCAGAAGGATTCCAAGTTCAAGCCCAGCCTGGGAAACTTAGGGACTTAATAAGACACTGTCTCATAACTGAAAATAAAAATGGGCTGACATTGTAGCTCAGTGTGAAGGCCATGGGATTGATCCCGGAATCACAAAAAATAAGATTAAAGGGCACGGAAAAGATTATCAACTCTTGGTACCTTAGCAACAGATGCCTAGGGCCTGGAGCCTCAACTTCTGATGTCACGTTATTCCAGCACACGAAGTCACATCTCGCTTGTCCTCCTCATGGGTCCTTGTCTGCTGAGAGTCAAACAGCTGACAGTAAAGGAAAGTTAGCCCCACATAATAGCCCTTCTCTGTGGGACAAAGGAATGACCCCTTTTGTTACTTTTGACAGACTCCACAGCTGCCTTAGTGTTAGATTGGCCATGGTCACAGACTAGTTTCTGTTTCATGACTTTTCCAATTCCTTGAGACTTCTGCAGAGCTCTGGTAGCTTTATTAACAGTGCAGATATGTGAGTATATCTAGGCTGCAAACTTCACAGACTGGAATTTAAACTTGCTTTTTCAGCGGGGTTGGAAGCCACAGCTCATTACTACAGGATGCTTTCATTATCTTGTAGAACTTAAGGGTTTTTTTTTTTAATTTCTTTTTAAACTGGTTCTTGTTTGGGTAGTGATGATGCATTTTAGATACTTCTTTACAAGCTTGAGAAAAACGCATTAAATGTTTCTGGCCATAAACGAGAGCTCATTATGCCCCTAGGGAGAAGAGTTTTGAAGGCCAATAAGTGTACTTACTATGCAACTTCTCTGAGTTTCGTTTTACTAATAAACATTGAATAATAGAATTCCAGTAATTGTTTGGGTTTAAATTACTCTGGCTTCTGAATAACTGTTTAAACATCCAGAGATGACCCTCCATGCTATCTTAGAAAGTGAAGAGCCTTAAAAATTGCCTTAGAAACTATGTTATTTAAGTATGACAATTTTCGTCAAGAATAGGAAAAAAATGGTCCTAAAATAAGTAAATCATGTGAACTTGGTATTATTTTTTTCCACACTAAGGGAGGAAGCTAACGTTCACTGAGTGTCCACACTACGCTGAGCCTTTTCCTCCTTACTCCCTACACTCCATACGTAAAGACAGTATTGCTTCCTTTTGTTTTATGGTTGAAGGAACCGAATCTCAGAGACACATAGATCCTAAGTGTCATCCAGGCCTGGGCTATGCTCACTGGCATCAAAAATTGTACACAATACCGTAAGGTTACAAATGAAATATTGGTTATTTTTATCAGTGCCAGCAATACATTTTTAAAGAGAAGGAAAAAGTTTATAGAGAGGCAAATCCATTAATTTCTTTGGTTACAGGTTACAGAAATGTGCTTGAATATTAAGCAGCACATATGTGTAATGGTTTGATCTAAGATGTACTAGTGTACTTCCTTAAATACCTGTGTAATAAAATGCAGATTAGAGTCCATGTGTGAAATGTGACCCTCTGTACCTTAACCTAGGAGGTCATTCTCTCCTTGTGGATCTAAAAACTCAAAACACAGGGGTACCTTGAACTGTTTTTGAGTAGCTGGGCATGGGGGGATGACACAGGAACTAGCAGGTGAGAGGCAGCAAAGGTTACAGCTCCCAGTGTCCTTGGCCCTCGGTCCAAAGTAGAGGCTCACAGGAACAGAATAGAACCCATTGTGTGAGAAAATTGCTGAAAACACTTCAGTTGGTCTCCTTGCATAGTGGAGACACGTTTTGTGGTTTGGGAAAGTATCGTGTTGGTTTGTTTGCAGCTGTTGTACCAATTCTGAGTGTTTATATATATCTCCCTGTACTGTGGTGTACTTTCTTATCTTTAAGAGCACGCCTTAAGGCAGTTGAAGTAGGTTGGCGGAACAGAGGCTGTAAGGAAAGCGTTGGCATTTCTGCATTTCATAGTTTACGTTCGGTTGAGGATGGGAGTTGAGGATGCAGGCCTGTTTGGGATGTGAGCGTGCCAGTTGAAAGACAAAGTGAAACGGGGTTAGGGTGGGGAGGGAGGGAGGGGTGGGTAGGGGAAGGGACAAAAGGAGAGTTGGAAAGTCCTCGACTCCCTGACAAGATACTTACGTGCACAAAATGCTCAACTTCATTGTAAACCTTAAATTTTGCACTTGTACGTATCAATAAAATGGGGGGGGGGGGGGGGGAATGATCAGGAATGGAAGTTCCACTCACTTTTGCACTCTCTCGTTACAGCTGTGAGCAAGGCAGCTCCAACTTTAGGTCAAAGTATAGGAAGCTTATTGTTTCCCCTGACAGATCAAATGCAAATATAATTTTACCCTGTGAAGAGATTATTAAGCAAATGTTATTATTAATCTTATTATAGTTAACAATGTAAAGTACCACATATGGAAATGGAAGAAAACTTGATTTTAGAACGTAACAGTGTCTTAAAAGTCACATATTACAGAACAAATAAATACATATTAGTACAGAAAAATCATCTTTCTAAGGAAGAACTGCCCAACTCTGAGCTCCTATTAAGTTAGGTGCTCCTAGGAAAGAGCAGGTAATTATCACTGGAGATGCCATGTGATGGCATAGCCATGGAACTGAGAGACTGACATGTCCCTGTGGAGCAAAGTCATATGAGGAATGTAGATGGATACTGAAGGCAGATAAAATTAGGAAACGAAGAGAAAGTTTTATTATTTTCAAACGCTCTGTAACATTTTTATTTACGATACATGTTTATTAGAATCTTATTCAGAACTGCACCAGAGATCTAGAGCTGAGTCCTAGCAGACAGAGAAAAAGAAGAGACAAATTTTGAAAAAGGGGGAAAAAGAGGAAAGAAGTGAAAGTAAGAGAGGTGAAAAGAAAGAGTGTGCTGGGAATTGATGGGATCAGATGGCTGTGGATCTCGGCCCTGTTGTGCGATCTTGAGAATCCTTTGGTTTCATGTTCTCTGCTTCTTCAGACAGGATGTACATTTATAGGCTGTTTACTTAGTAACTGAAACCTATGCTGCTTTTTTTTTTCATATTGAACAAATCATGAAATGTAAAATTAAAAGGGAGAAGTTTGTTTCCCACCACTTAAAAATGCAAACCTCATCTAGGGTCAGTGTTGAGTTTCAAAATATTCTTTAGCAACCTAAAGTCACACAACTTAAAGAAAATCAGGCCGTTCCTTTTGGCTATTAACATTTCTTAGAATTTATTCTGTGAAATATTTTGTGATACCAGAGACATATAAAAATCACATCTAATATAAAAAGTAAGTTTTTCCTTTTTCTGTTTTCTTTCTCTTTTTTTTCCTCCCAGTATTGGAGACTGAACCCAGAGCTCTCTCACAAAACTATATTCTTATGTTTTTTTTTTTTAATTTTGAGACAGAGTCTTACTAAGTTGACTAACAACTATTTAAGAATTCTTTCAGTAGGTCACTCAAAACCCAGTAGTCTTTGGAAACCATGGATGTTCTCCCTAAGGAATTATCTTTGGCCTTGGGAACTGCCTCTCTGGCAGATCTATAGTAGAAGGACAACCTAGTTTTCTCTGAGGCCAAGTTGGTTGGACTAGAGTCCCAGCTCTGCCCTCTGTAATCCAGGTAACTATGAGCAAAGTTCTTTCTCCTCTTGCCAGGTAATGTCCCTTAAAGGACTCTCTCTTTATAGGTTGGGTTCCTAAAGAAATTTCTAGATGCAAAGAGTTCAGAAGAGTAAGTGACACACAGGAGCATTAAATAAATCTGTTCCAGCAATACACTATCCGGTAGAAAAAGAAATAGCCATTTTAAAACATAAGTGGAGAGCTATAAAAAGGCAGATGAGGATTTTGGTAGCCAAAGGTGAAGGCCGGTTATTTATTTATGTATTCATGCATCCATTCATTCTGTAAAACCGGGGGCCTAACTCAGGGCCTTCACACTAGATTATAACCCCAGCCCAATTTTAGTTTTAATTTTGAGACAGGGTTTTGCCACGTAGCTAAATGGCCCAGGCCGAGCTCAACTTGTGACATCCCCACCTTGCTTACCGGAGGGCTCATGAAAGATCTGTACTACAGGACCCAGGTAATATTAAACTACATAATAGTAGCTTAGTAGCTGTTGAAAAACTGGTTGGCTAAGAGAATAAAATGTGTTGTTGGAGTTATTCACTGACAAGTACTTATTAAAATGAAATGTAAGCTTGTAAATGCATCAGATCTACTGGACTGACGAAGCAACTCTAGACGTGCCCTGTGTACTCAGGTGGTTTCAGTCACTTGAAGAAAGATCACATGTATGAAAGTCACCAGGATTGGGTTTTACACATACCGAGCATTCAAATAAATATTCAGCTATTCATCAAATGACTACACGAAAAATACTAAAGAATGGTAATTAGTAATAGCAATATGCAGACAGACATCTGATGGACGTAGGAGCCACGCAGGCTGACGTAGGTTAGAAGGTCGCACTCGGGCGGATAGTAAAGAGTGTCGGCCTAAGCCTGTCTTCCTCAAGGCTGCTTGGTGTCAGGAGAGTGAGTGCCCAGTCCTCATCCCAGGAAAAGTCTCATTCATTTGTCTTGAGGTGAATCTTAGACATTTCCGTGGCTTAAAAACTGCAGAGCTGATTCTTATATTCAATCAAGTTGCGTGCGAATCGTTAATATAAATGGACAAGAGTGGTTCCAGACAGGGAAGTGGAGAATTAGCTTCAAAAAGATGTGTGATGATGACTCAGCAGAGGGCTGACCAGAAGCTAGGCCCTTAATTTTGAGGCCAGGAAGCACTGAGTGGAGCGGCCCCGACTGGGAAGGGAGTCACAGAAAAACGGTGCTCTGACACACTGGAGCTCTGATGTTAGACCCCCTGGACAGGTTGCATAATGTCGGCGTGTTTTAGATTTTACAGCTATAAAGTGGATAATAATTCTGCTTTTGTAGTTCTCTCAGAAGAGCAACAGTACCCAAAAGGACATGGTAGAAGGAAGCTCTGAGTGAATAAATAGGAAAACAGAGACAGGAAGATAGGCGTGCCCAAAAGGGAACAAACTCAAGTCACGTGCTTCAAGAATATGTAAAATTATATTGCTAGAGAAAGATAGCCTTCAAAAATTTCCACATGTAATATGCCGTGGCCCAGTAAACTGCTGTTTTGTGGAACAAAGCATACCCACCCTCTCACCAGTCAAGCCCATAACTACTGCTACTAATTTCCCCCTGAAAATGGGTTCCCAGCTCAGAAGTGAAACATGCAATGAGTAAGCCCCTTTGAGAAAATAAGAAATGACACTAGTGAAGGCTTACTAAGTATTTTTTTAATGCTCATATTAGAAGCAGAAGTGGATAAGTCCCGTGAGAAAAAGCTAAATGAAAACAGGAAGTACAGAATGAAAGCCACATAGATTTTGTAAGAATTCATCCTTCCAAATTATCTTGGTAAACATTTTTTTTTTTTACATAAAAAAGATGTGAACTTTTTAGAACTTCAGATGGATATTACTGACCTGGCAACCCCTATTAGCACACTATTTTTCTCCATTTTATTAATATGCATACATAATATTTACATTGAACTTGAGTATTTTGTGCGCACATATATTGTGTCAGAGTTACAACCCCCTTCTCCCTTTTTGACTCAACCTCCCCTTCATCTCCCTCCCCCCAAACTACAAATCAAATAAATGTGGTTGCTTAGAGACACCCGAAGTGACCTTTTAAGCACCTCTGTGACTTGGTACACACAGAATACAGCAGGGAGTGGTGGTGGTGGGCGGAGGCGGGGTAAAGCAGTAGAATGCAAGAGAACATTATGGAAGGAAGAGAGATCGATGAAGAAGAGTTGACCTGTGGTTAAGTAGGTTTTTGTTTGAAGCTGTCATACTAGTTTACCAGGTCAGCTTTGGAAATCATTTCTAGATATCATTGGCCTAAACATTTCTATCGTCATCTCCACGCACTCTTGTTACCTCATTCTACTGCCATCAGAGCTGTGAAAATAAATGGAGCAGACGTGTCATGCCATTTAGAGCAGAGATTTTGATTGACGGGCAGTAACTGTCCCAAGAATATGTGCCCAGTTCAAGAGTAGCCGTGCCAAGGTTGGGTCACAACTTCCTTGAAGTTCGGCCAATATGATTTCATTCAGACTTAAATGTTTATACCAGAGGTCATTGTCTTTTTAAAAAACATTAAGTAAAACTCATTCCTGTATCTTCATTCCATTTAATTTAGTATCACATTTATAAAGCTGAATACATTTCTGCTCGGCCTATGTATGATTTGGATTCTGATAAATGTTACTTTTTCAAGCAAAGAATGATTCACATTTTTGGTGTATGTGAGGCTTCAGGTAAACCCAGTTTAAACATCCTGGACATAATGCATGACCTGTACCTGCTACAGATTTCTCATTTATATAAATAATAATGTATACTTTACATTTGTGTGGATTATATTTTATAAAGAGTACGGTGTTCTTAGCTCGCAATGGAGTTTGTACATGGTATATACATGATTTTGATGTTGAGCATGTCTCATTATAGAGTATGTTTTATCGTTTATTTAACAAATTATAATTTTAAAGAAAAATAATCTATGTTATAATCAGAGACACTGAAAAGTGCAGGCTAAAATATAGAAAATATATTTCAAACTCAAAAACATGAAAGGCGAAATAAAAATATCATGTACTTTTTTGAGGCTCAAGTTGATTTTAACACTCATATAGAAAAGTAAGTGTACAAGAATAGACAAAAAAACATTACAGAAGAAAAATTACTAGTGATAACCAAATGCTTAAATTGTCATAAAACTATAATCGAAAAAGAATGGAAGAGACACATGATAGGAACACAGACAGAGAGAATTGAGTAGAAATTCTAGAAATAGATTCAGGCTTATACATAATTTCTGTAGCTCTGTGCATACTCATATACTTATATCATTTTCCAAGGCTCCCACTCCAGCTCAAAATCTGTCCTTTCTGGGGCTGCTCTCCTGCACTGACTTTGCGTGGTTGTCCTAGCAAGTGACTCTTGAGTTCATCCCAAGATTTTAGATGGAGATTTCCCTCTGGACTAACACTGTTCAGTATACTTTCCTCTGCTCATGGAAATGTTCTATAATGTGCCACTGTTGAATAGGGTAGACATTGGCCAATAGCTCTGTGTGATTATTGGGCCTTTGAAATAGGGTTAAAGTGACTAAGGAAATTACCTTAAAATCCTATTTAATTTTAATTGATTTATATTTAGATAGATACGTAAGGCCAATGGAGAACATACTGCACAGTCTTGCTTCATGTAACAGCTCCTCCAGTGGAAGAGGTCTAAGACTGTTCATGCCAGTATCTAGGCTATTGCCTGAAAGACGACTGGTTTTTATCTTTTAGTTCTTATTAATTTTCTCAGATGTTGGGCAGGAAGGCTGGTTACACCTTTAGGTTTACCTCTAACTCAGAAGACTAAAGGCCCCGGGGCTGCCTCTGGATGCTTAAAGAAGCAACAGCTGGGGTTGTGGGGTGGGGGTGGGGAGTGACCAGGGAGCAGACTGCAGGCTTAACTGTGTTTCTTGCAATGACTTTTCCCTTTGCTAAGCAGAAGCTGGCTTGACCCCGATGATACAAGCTGACAACAATATACAGTAATTTTCAGGATCCCCAGAATATTGTTGTTATAAAATAAAGAAGAAAAAAATATGTATAAAGACATTCATTCACAGGCTTCAAGAGAACTGTAGCTTTCTTAGTATTTCCAGGTTTTCTGCTAGAGAAGTGTCTTTGAGGAGGCCTCTGCAGTTGATGGTTTAAGTAAACACCAGTCACTGCAAAATGGAAAGTCAGAAGAAGTGTCCCACAGCCATAGAAAGGGGAAAGTTGACATTATGGAAAGAATTTCTAGTAGTCTAAAGACATGCAAATTAGATTTACACAGACCATTTTGTACAAAGTCAAATGGAAGTTCAGCATCGTGCTGGCATGGGACTTCGGGAGCACAGATGGCTAGTGTTACTTTCAGCTCACTCATGCCCCTCAGCTGTCCGAAGAAAGCTACTTACGTTCTCCGAAGCATAATCACTTTATGTACACAGAAAGATGAAGACTTGCATTGTGTAAGTGGTACTGGGGATGGGATGGGCTAAATAAATGTCAGCAAAGGTGAATCCCTTTCCTAGTATTCTCTGCCATAAAACTCCAGGTTAACACGATTTCTGGAGAAGATTCTAGAAATCACCTAATAGAAAGAGGAAACTAGTATGGGAAATGAAAAGGCAAAAATGAGACCAATAAGATACTCTAAAAAAAGATGACAGAAGCCACCAGGCACGCACCTGCTCCAGCACTGTCACCACCTTTGAAATCAGTAGTCAACGCTGGAAACTCAGAAATGTAAACATCAAGTGCATATTCTGAGCTCTCTCTAACACTAAAACTTTCAGTATTTGTTTTCCATTAATTAAAAGCATCACCACAATGGTGAAGAGTTTATTCAAGCAAGTGATTCCAACCAGCTGAAATTAAAAATAAAGAGCTCAATGGTATTTGGAACGGTAGAATCACAAGTTCTTTACTATCCGTGTTCAGCATGGTCTATGGTTTCCTCTGTCCTATTAAAGTGCTTTGGTCTAGCCTGAATTGCAACTCAAAATATGCATTTGAATGTTTGCATCTCAGAATTTTCACCAATGAACACTAATTACAGCAGCTTCTCCCACCCCTTCCTCCCCTCAGTTCTCTTTGACGGCCTCTTATCTTCATTGTCTTTTCTCTTAGAGATAATGAAGGATGTCTGATTGTGACAGCAGGACCTGTGAATGTCAGTCAGGAGAAGTCAGGTGGTGTAAAAATGTAATATATCAATGTGTGGATCAAATCATTGCTTATGAAAAAACTTCCCAAAGTCACGCAGTTGGGAGATTTGTTCAGTTGTGACTCTGCTTCTGATTTACAATTTTCCCATTTTTACTAATATATATACATATATATATATATATATATATATGCAATACACAATAGTTACACTGAGATTATTTTATGCACATATATATCATATCAACATCACAGTCCCTTCCTCATCCCCCAACTCCCAATATCACACCCTCTACAATTTTAAAGCCTATATTTTGTTAACTCTGTTTCCTGATTTAGGCATTTAGTTTTACATAAGTGCTCACATACACGGATTTTGTGTGTGTGTGTGTGTGTGTGTGTGTGTGTGTGTGTGTGTGTGTGTGTGTCAGGTTGTTTTTCTCATGCAGAATTTTTGAGCTTATTTACGATTTTGCCTCATGAGATGTAGTTTTAAGTGTAGCATTCAGATTTAATCGAATCTAAGAGAAAAGCAAATGAATGAGTCATGATTTGTTGTTGTTGTTGTTGTTACGGGAGGCAACAATACCTACATACAAAGAAAATAATATACAAGTAATGTTTTGCCCAAGTTTGGAATATTGCCCGGGATACTATTGTGAAAATGAACTGTCATAGCGCCCCCAGAAGGCATATGAATTGAATGTTTTTGTTGTTGGTGTTATTAGAAATGCCAGGATTGTACGTTATTACCACAGGCGACCTTTTTCTTTGTAGTGAGTCATCTGGTCTTGGTCTTGCCATTTTTCCTGTCAGATATTATTTCTCCAGGGTTTCTTCTACTTTTAATTTTCAGTCCTCTCTTCTCTTTCACCAGCTCTTTCTCAGCCCCTAATATATACACATATGCATATATGTGCATATGTGTGTGTGTGTATTCACACACATAAAATATTTAAAATATCATTAGCCATTCTTCCATTCTATTTGAGGAAATGTCATGAGGTGATAAGGCTGAAATTCATCATCAAGGAAGGACGGTCCCCAAAGAAGGTTGTGTTCACAGTGCTGGAATTCTCACCTAGATTTTTCCTTCAGAGATGCTATTTGGACAAATTCCAAGATGAGACTTGCCCTAAACAATAGCTCCCTAAGTGAAGCTGTTTTATAGTTGATTTTCTTTCTTTACGATTTCATGATTTGGTGCAATATTTCTGAACACTTAACCTCTCACTCCAACTCAACAGGAATCTCTCTCTTTATTGAGAATAACAAAGCCAGCAGGGGAAGCAGGTGTTCAAAGCTTCAGTGGCCACACAGAGGGGGAAAGAAAAAGAAAGAAAAAAGCTGCATCCTCTAGGTAGACTATAATCTTTTTTTAAAAATGTCTTTCTGGGTATTATATTGACAGATTTATTCAATTTGCTTAACTGTGAGTGCACTGGCCAGCTTGCCAGACCATCTCTGAGCCATTCTGTCTTACCCTGTACTTGCTAATGAGAGGGAAGCCCCTCACAGCACACTCCTGCCGTACAGGGCACAGTGGTGCCCTGACCCGGGGTAATGGGCCTAAGGAGAAGAGGACAAACGGCCTTCCAGGAGCTTCCTCATTAGTCCCTATAATTGTAGTCAGTAGGAATCTGTGGGTCGGTAATCAGAAAGCTCAGTTTTAAGACTAGCTATTTTTATATTATTTAAAAATAATCATATGGCAGAAATTGAACTATAATCCTACAGGGCCACTACTTTCATTTTCTAATTGGATAATAAAGTGATCCAAGATGATCTATAGGAATAATTAAATTTTTTAAGGTGATAAATTGTTGAAATTAACTTGTTAATTATTGTGAGACGCTGAAATATTGGCGCTGTCCATTCAGATAGAAAAAAAATTTTTGGAGAAATTAACTAATGATGGTTTTTCTCATTTTCTCCTGTACTTTATCTACATTTAAGAGTTCTATATTGTCCTTTTAAAAAAATCTAAAAATTTTTGATAATTTTCTTTATTCAAATTCATTTTAATACACTTTTTTTGTCAAGCATAGACATGTTCCTAAGGTCAGGTGGCACGTCAGAGGTTATTTTTAAAAATACCTTAAGTTGTTAACATCTTGTTTGAAGAGAAATGAACATTTTCATCCATTGTTGTTGGGGAATAAATTGGTAGAGCCTCTGTGAAGAGCTATGGGTCAGCTTCCACTTAAATACAAGAAACACATAAAATTAGACCCAGAAATACTTTCTGACGTTTATCTTTTGCTTGTGCATGTTCATGTGCAAAACTGATGCTTCTCCATGAAATGTGTTCGGTTTAATACTGAGGATTAGAAACAACCTACGTTTCATTCATAGAACATTTATAAAATGAATGCTGCTTTGTCTGTAGTGTGGAATAGATTTATTAAAATAAAAATAAATGATACACTTATTAAAATCATAATAGTGAACACTTATAAGCAAGAATAAATAAATGCATAAACCCCTCACAATATTGCTATGATGTTGATACTATTATTAATCCCATTTTAGAAATAAGACTGAAATAGGGAGAGGTTTTCTTTAGTGACCCAGACAGTGTAGAGAGATTACTACATAAACAGAAGATAAACAGTCGTATTCTGTGTTATATACTGTACAAAACGTTATGAAGTTATGTATTTATAAGAGAGATTGAGAAGGAAAGAGTCCATATCCTTAATGTAGCTGAAGAATGTAATTCTTTAAAAATATGTTTCCTTTAATATTTTATTGTTTGGTAGTTCATAGAGTCTCATACTGTCCATTCAATATGCATTTTTTCAAAAGAGGTAAAGTTATTAAATCATACATTACAAGCCATTTGCATAATAACTGCATTAATCAATATGATAAATGCTAGTAGACACGTGGTTTTAAGCACTTAACACATAGCACTTTTGGATTGAAATATGCATTAAGCGTAAAATTGTCATCAGGTTTGGATATGTAGTACAAAAAATTTACAAAATGTCTGTGGATGGAAGGAAGCTCAAGGCAGGAGGGGAAAGAATAGTAAAAATAATGATGAACATGTGAAATGTCTATGTACCTATTCCCCAAGATAAATATTATTATGTATTGCAAACATATACTAATCAAAATAAGAGGAAAAAGAAAAAATCAAATACATCTTATTAATCACTCTATGATACTGGCATATTTTATTAGGTTAAATATATTATTAAAATAAATCTTACCTATTTGTTTTTACTTTTTTAAATGTACCTACTAGAAAATATAAATTACATTATATTTCTGGGAGATAATGGGGTAAAACTTTCAGGTTTCAGAGTACTGCATTTTTTGACCTCTGACGTTGTTTCTGTAGCATGATGGCTCTCAGTCCTGGGTACACAACAGAGTCCCCTGAGACACACTGAAATAATAGCCACCACACACTCGCCCCGCCCACCACAAGTTCTGAATAAACTGTTTTGGTCTAGATAGGTCTTCAACATTACTATTTTTTTGGACACTTTACATTATAATAAACCATGGAGAGCAAACAGCTTCTCTAAGCCTAAGACACTTGTCCAAGGAGATTAATTTTTAAAAGGTATTTCTCATGATAATATTTTAAATGCCAACTTTTGTATTTGGAGCTACATAAGAATTTTTGTTGTGTTAAACCATGCCAAGTAAGTTGGGAAGCAAGGGACATTTTCAATGAAAAGTGGGTTTTGTTTGTTTGTTTAGATTTTAAGCCTTCACTTGTGTGGGTTTTAAAAATCATTGTTAGGGTGAATAAGCCTTTTCTATAATGTATTTTGCTGTTGTCTTCCAAATTCAGCCAAGAAATAGCACTGAAGTGTTTTAAATGGAGCAAATAAAAGATGGCAAAGATAAATTAAATGTGACCAAAGGTACTGGGTCAAGCAGCATGCCTTTGTAAATAGCAATAATATAGATAGATAGATAGATAGATAGATAGATAGATAGATAGATAGATGATAGATAGATATAGATATATATTCCAAGCCCTTGATATTCACAGTGCCATATAAATGAATTACCTTAACTACATGAATAGGCTTTCACACCCTTCCAGATAAGCTCTCATTTTATGAAATGTCACCGAGAGTAGATTTTTACACTACATCATTATATTTGATGGAGCCAATATTCAGCCTAATTTTTTCATTTTTTTATAATTCATTTTACTCTGGTTTCAACTGCATGATAGCAAACTGATACTGACGCAAAAGAAACAGAAACAAAATTATGACACAGAATTACCAGTTTTCAGGAGGAAAAAAGTATTCATGGAATTTGAGAATTTTTGTTTTTGTTCTTTGGTATCTGCTGTAAAATTGGTTTCTGCTTGTTAGGTACTAAAAACTAAATAATAAGAATCTCAAAGTATTATTATTACTGTTATGCGATTTAATTTTTCCAAATTACTGACATTTTACCTGTGCTGACAAGTTAGAGGCAGGAGCGCTGAGGGATACCCCTGCATTCTGGTTCCTTTTGTCTCCCATTGTTCTGGAAACCAGCACAAGCTATTTTTCCTTTTTCTAGGACAGGGTCTCACTCTGTAGTCCAGGTTGGTCCTGAATTCACTATGTAGCCAAGGTTGGCCTCGAACTTATAGCAATCCTGTCTCAGTCTCTCATGTGCAGTTACATGGCACTGGGGGGTTGAATTGGGAGCCGCAAGCTTCCAAACTAAGTGCTGATCATTAAGCTATGCCTCCAGCCCCCTGCATTGTTTTTAAGCAAAAGAAAATAGAAATTTATGAAACAATATTTCAGGGCATGATGTAACCCCATTAAAAAATTCCCTAATAATGAAGTAGAGTTGTAATTCAATCACTAAATTTTTTACTGGTCCTATATCATTGTTTTCTCCTAATTTATCCTGAGACTAATAATTTTAAAACTAATATCTTAAAATATTTTAAAAATTTAAAAACAGTAAGATTTTATTCTCAAATTTGGGACGAAATTTCAAGCTGTGATTTAAACTAAAGGGATACAACTATCCATTATGATTTTATTTGGTAATCACTAATATCATAAATCCAGCTACTGTAACTTTCAATCACATGGTAATACCGTCTCCATCAAAGGTACAGAGGCTGGTGATTGTTTTTAATGAGCCCTGACATCCAGTGGCATGCACTCAAGCTACAATCGATTTATCCTGGGAAGTCAGTACGCAGAGCAATATAAAGTTGTGTTGGGTTTTAGGAAGTGCTATAGGGCTGGCCTAATTCAGAGTTTTTCTCGGGTGATCGTTTAGAATCACTTGCTTTACGAGCTGACTCTCCTGTAGTTGAAAAAAATGGACATATGAGTAGACTGAGATATTCACCAGTGGTTATCATGCAGTATTCTTTTTAAAAATGCAAATGTAAATTAGGGACACTTGTGAAAAATGCCATTCTTTGGTTTCGATGATATCTCAGCTGAAAAAAAAGAGTAGAATTTGCAAATCAAAATAAGCAAGGCTCAGCTGAAAACATGAAATTTGTAAAGCAGGCAAGGAAAACTCTGCCGAGCCTAGTAAGCTACCATCCGGTCAGGTAAGAGTGCAATTTTCTGATTCAACTAGTATCATGGAAAGATGTAAAGACAGAAACCTCATTGCTATCTGCCGAAGGGACTTCTAGCAGGCATACAAAGTGCTTGGCAAAATAATTCTAATGGTTGCTGGAAATGATTCAAGCCTTTCTGGAATTTACTTTTTTAAAGATACAGGCTTAAAAGTGAAATGCATGCATGTATTCAGTTTAAAATGAATATGCATTAATTTAAAAGGTATCTGCATTAATTGCATAATAACTACCTTTTTAGAAAAGCCAGTATTCTAGAAGTGGGATTGTAGTGGATACACCCTGGGTGATACTGTTATACAGCAGATTCTGGGCTTTGGACTTATTGAATGGTAATAATATATATTAGGGACAAACTCATTTCCTGAGATATAAATGAATGGTGTTTGGATCTTGGGTCTCTACCCTACTAGTTCTGTGGTTATGAGCAAGTAACCTCAGTACCATTTAGATACTTGAAGTTCTGAATAGAAAAAGTCATGACGCATACTGATGGTTACAGGGCTATTTAGAGATTGATCTGGATCACAGCTATGAAACAATAGCATAACCACTCTTCAATAAATGTCAGCTATTGATCCTACTACTAGCAAGATTGTGGAAAAGGATGTAGCTGGAAATAAAACAGTGCAAAAAACTTGACCATAAAAAGTTCAGCTTTAGACATAGGCTCATCTGGGTAGAAAACTCTAGAGCTGCCAGACTTGTTTATGTTATATTCTCTTGACTTGCTCGTTGGGTGACTCTTTAGCGGTGGAAGCTGATGGGTTAATATGCAAATATAAGTTCTAATACTCTTAGTTAACAACAAAAAATTGTAAAAACGTAGTGTTTATGTCATCATGGTCAAGACTTCCTCATCATTTTCCAAAAACTGTGCATAATTTCATTTGTTCACAACAGCCCTATGATACAAGTTTTATTATTTCTACTACTTTTTATGGTTAAAAGAACTAAAGCTTAGAAGAGTTCTACACTTGCTGCACATCTTGCATTTTGAAAATGTTAAAGATCTGTCGCATGAAATCTGATTTTAACACCTCCGGTTTTAAACTGTAGTCAGCATTTCCAAGTTATATGCATATTTTAAGAGCAAAGATAATTTGTATAGTATATAAACCTTGTACAATGATATTTATTTCAATAAGCATTTTAAAAAGTTAAACTCACAGCCAAACCTATGACTTTGAAATATTTTTAAATGAGATAAGGCTAAAGTTAGTCCAGGGGGCAGTCTGATATAAGATTGGCCATGTGAATTTCACAGTTGGCTCAGGCATAACGATTAATACCTCTGCTACATAAACTATTCAACATCAATATAGATATTTATATAACAGATTTCCCTGTCCTGATGTCCTTTTCAACGGTACACTGATATATCGCTTTGATATGCAAAGTATCAATCATAAATTGTGATTGGGCCTGCAGACCTTTTCTCTTGAACTTCTCGTGGATCAGTGCTTTATTTTTTTAAAAAGCCTATTAAAACATAACGCTAAAGACACTGATGGAAACATAGGCGCTGTGGTGATTGTGATGACATCGGTCATACGCTGTCAGAGTAGAAGGACCAAACTGATGAATCACCTGAAGCCATCTGTTACCGTTGTAAAGCGCAACCTGCAAACCAAACAAAATGCAAAAACCCATGAAAATTGTTTGAAATGTGGATGCGAGTGGGCTTCAGTGAGCAGGCGCTTCTTCGTTAGATGTGATGTCCTGGCAGCTGTCAAAGATCTGGAAGGAATGCGTTCTTATCTCAGCCATCAGTTCTTAAATGGGCAAAGGTTACAAGTATCAAAAAATTTTAAAGCAAACCACGGTGGTATTCAAGGCCTTAGAAACATCAACACAGGGTTGAAGGAAAGGAAATCACCAAGTTTCAGAACTCATTGATGGGTCTTGATACGCAGAGTTGAAGCTGCCAAAGTAGTTGGAACACTCATCAAATCAGCTGCCAAATACAACCTGCAGGACAAAGCAAAGAAGAGGTGACTTGCTGGGGCCACGCTTTCAAGTACAGTGACAAGTATGGCTGCAACATAGAGCTGTGTCTATTACTGTGGGGACAAAGAAGTCCGTGTCACTCACCGAGGACTAGGACAAAGTCTCTGATGCTTTCAGCTGGCCTTGCAGTGTTTGCCAGATATGCACTGAGTAGAGGAGCCCAAGAAAACACCTTTGGCCACTCTTCCATCTATTCTTACAATCTCAGAAGAGATTGTAACGCTATTGATAACTTCCCAGTAAACAGTGACATGTGAGTGATGTATTGGGTTGTGCACAGATGGTGCCGAGGCAGTGGTGTCCAACAAGAATGACTCGTTCCACGGATTCAAGCTGTTGCACTGGAAACAAACGCACTCCCGGTTTCACACACGGGGGATGTTCTCACCACTAGAGATGTTTTTTAAGACTTACAGAACCTGAGGAAACTATAAAGACTGTCAACTACATTAAGGACACCACAATGAGTTCCTTTCTCCTCAGCTTTGAGAAAACATCACCACTGGTTTTAAAAAATGACGCTTGCTTTAGTAACTTGAGAAAAACTTTATGTCATCTGTGGTAAATTTTTCATGATGTATAAGGACAAGTGTGTAATTTGGTTTGGCTTTGAAAGTTAGCATATTGAGGATGCATTTTTGTCTTTGTTTAACCTAAACTTACCATTCATTTCAACACAAGCAAGCAAATTTCCATTATTCATACAAAATAAAAATGGATGTGTGATGATTGCAGATCTGAATCTGAAGAATATATGTCCTGATGATAGGGAGCTGGATTATTACATTGGCCTGAACAACCTCATGGTTTACCAAAGATGACTGGAAATTATTGTAAATGTATTAAGTGAGCTTTCTTTATAAAAAGAAGTAGCTAAAATATTCTGAAAATTGCAAATATTCATCTGACATTTCCATGAATGGTTGTCAAAGGTGATGAATTTTGGTGAATGAATGACTGCCACATTTTTTTGATGACTTGGCCTACATTACCAAAAATCCTTGACATACACATATTTAAATAAATTCCACAATGGATTCTTCCAAAAAGTTTGCTGACCTAATGTTACTTAAGAAAGGGGCTGGAGGAAATGGCACAGTGATTAGGATGTTTACTCAGCAAGTGGTGTAAGGCCCTGAGTTTGATTTTTCCAGTACCACATAAACCAGTGTAATCCCTGCACTACGGAAGGTGGAGCAGGAGGATTGCCTTGTATGCAAGGCCAGCCTGTGCTCCATAGTGTGTTCAGAACTAGCCTAGACTGTCTCAAAAAAATATATATACGTATGGTACTATGATCTGTAAAGTAGCTCACACTGTGCAGTTAGGATATTTGTAAAGATTGTTTAACAATTAATATATATGATTAATTTTTAGTGAAATTTCCATAGATATTTGAAAGGTGATGAATCCTTTCTTTGTAGAAATAGAATTCATAATAGAGTTATTACATAAATGTTTTTGATGATATTATTTGTGTCCTCCATGCCCTTATAAATTTTTATCTGCTGTTCTCTCAAGGTCTGATAGAGCTGTGTTAAAGTTTCCCATCACTCTTCTGTTTTTTTCTCTTTTCACTTTATCTTTTTTATAGTTTTATTTTATAAGTTAATTTTTTTCATATTTAGGTTAACATAATTATAAGTTCATCCCAGATTATAGGGAGGGCTGGGAAAAATGGTAGGACATGATACTGGAGAAGTTACCTAGGCCCCAACCTGTGATGAGCCTTGGAGGTCATGGGAAGGACTTTGGACTCCTAGATGCAAAGCCATCTGAAACATCTCAACAAAAATATCATATTTTTATTTTGAAGTATTCCATTGTCAGTGGGGAAGGTGGGCAAGAATGTAACATAGAGACAGTGAGAAACCAATTGCAGAGGTTCGAGTTATTTAGGGTGTAGGCAACAGAGGCTTGTTAGTGGCAGAGAGTGAATAGATTAATATGATCAAATTCTAATATGTTTTCAAGGTATTTGTTGAAGAATTAAATTTTAAAAGACAGCATCAAAGGAAGATTCCAGGATACCTTCTGTGTTGAGAGCATTACACTATGCTCAGGGGCCTTAGTGGGGGAGACACTTGAGGAAGGGGATTAGAATCAAGAGGTGCAGGGAGCAGATGCTGAGTGGGCAGTGGGATCCACAAGTGAGCACAGAATAGTTACTGGAATTGAAGATAGAAATTTGACAGTCACCAGCATATAGGTCCATGTGGACTACTATACTAGTTATGGTTTTAACAGATTGTTAACCACAGAGGGACTGGAAGAATGGCACAGAGGTTAAAGCACTTGCTTTGCACATGCAAGGCCCTGAGAATGATTCTCCAGCACCACATAACAGGGCGTGGTGGTGCACGCCTGTAATCCCAGCACTTGGGAGGCCGGGGCAGAAGAGTTGCTGTGAGTCCAGTGCTATCCTGGGCTACATAGTAAGTTTAGGGCAAGAGCAATATCCTGTCTCAGAAGTAAAGTAAAACCACCAAGGAGTCTTTGTAGATTGGAGATGGTGAGGGGTTCAAGCATGAAGCAAAAGACACTGGTAGAGAATCAAACTTCCCCTTTTTGGCAGCCACCCCTGATTCTCTGTTAAAATTGGAAGATTGGCTTGGAAGCTTCAAGTAAAAGGGTGGCCCACCTTCCTTCATAGCCTACCTTATGTTTCAACTCTTGTTTCTTGGGATTAGAGGTTTGCTTTAAGATTCAGAATGATCTAATATCAGCTAGACCCTCCACAACACTAAAAATTAAAGTTAAAAAGTGACTTGAAAGCCCATGTTTTGAGGTTTTTGGAGATGGGCATTTATCTTTCTTTATCTCTTGTGGGGAGATTGCAGTTGATTCAATCCAGAGAGGAAAGTTCTTCAAGGTTAAATGTTTCTATTTCCCTGCTCTCGCCTCCTCTCTCACTCCTCAAAATCCAGGTCTTTTAGCGAGCACCTCGCTGGGCTTTCTGAAATGTGTTTTATCATTTCCACCCATGGTCTTCCATTCTATTAAGAAGAACATTCCACTCTATTTGATCACATCTATTTCTTTTAGGCTTGTGGTCTTTTGATCCTGTTCCCTAGTGTCAGCTTCTGTGTTAATGTGCTTAATAGACACCATCAACCTGTGAAAAAACACGGAGGCAGGTAGATATTACATGATTTTTGCCAAGATCATGAAGCCCCTGAGACTTTGTTAGACTTAGCTCACCACAGAAACAAAGGAAGTGGTCATGTTAAGTAAGGTGTAATATTCCTGTTATTGCTTTTCAAAAATTTTTCCATTAATATGACAAACTGTTTAGTTTGCTGCAGTAAAGATAGTTAAGAGATTCAAAGGATCATCATTATTAATAGTGTGATATTACTACAAAAGATTCACAGCCATTTTTCACAAAGTAGGTCTTGTAGATAACATCTCTCGCATGTTTATGTGATTTTGGAGGTTGTGAACTCTGTATAATGATAAATGTGTTATGAATGTTTGCTTGAGAAAAGTAGAAAGTTTCACATTATAAAGTTGAACTCATAAGTGTTGCATATAAGCCTTCCTTAAGCCAAACCCTGCCTGTCCAGCAATCTCTCTGTTCGTCTCATTCTAATGTCCTTTCCTCTAGATATATATAATTCAGGTTCTCTGAATCTCCTAGGCTGTTTCCTATCTCTGTGACTTTATTTATCTGTTTTTTTCTTTGTACCATCATTTCTTATTTAAAAATTCAAAGCTTAATTCCAGTATCATCTGCTTATGAAATATTTCCAGTGGCAGTTGGTCCTTATTGTACCCTGTAGTGCTTCCTCTCGTCCCTTGTAAATGATATAAATATTAAATACTTATATTTCCTGCCCCTCAATTTTTTACATGTGTTTCTCTCCCAGCTCATGTGGGGCTGGCACACCACACCTGATTAATGTCCCACATGGTTTCTGGCACATAAAAGATGTTTAATAATATTTTATTTTATATTCAGGGATAATACTCAAAATCATTAGCAACCATGCTGACCAAGAAAAGGCCAATCTGAATAAAAGTTAAGTTGATCATAAGGGATGCCGTACAATTGCAAAACTTCTGAACCCTAGCCCTTCAAAGGTTGTTTTACTCCTACTAGATGCCTGTTAAAATTATTTTGGCATTTGTTCATGTGGTGAAATAATATGTAACAAATGATCCTTTAATTCAATACATAGATTTTTTTTTTTTTCCTTTCCCAGACCGAACGTCTTCAACGTCCTCTGGTCTATACTAGCTGTGCTTTATACCAGGTCAAGTTCCATGATAGAATCTTACTAGTCTTAATATTAGCACATCTCCCAATTTATTTAAATGAACACTGCTTTTTCATTACCTTCTAATGTGAAGGTTTTGACTCTTCTCAGGCAGTTCTCCATCAGATAAAGAGCTTTCATCTTGCCTCTGACACACCAGCTGATTGCTGAGAGCACTGAAGTATAAGCCCTTTATCAAAAGATTATTTATAGAGCAGCCAGAATGCTCTTAACCCTTGACAATGGTAAATAGAAAACCCACTAACTGACAGTTTCTTTCTACATCGTACAAAACAAGAAACCAACCAACAGCACCCACACCACCAGAGATACAAGGAGAAAAAGCCCTGAGCTGCTGAGAGAAGGTGTCCCTGCATGTTGGGGTGCTATTTTTCCAAAGCCACTTAATAAAGCAAAGACTAAATTGGAAGCAAAGTCAGGAACTGCAGGATATTTTCCAAGACCCCAAAAAAGGTATGGATTATACTATCTTAGCCATCATTTGGTAAGACGGTTCCCTTTAGCATTCCAGCCCATAAGAACACAAATCACCTGAAATGCTACTTCGTCTGTAGACAGTATTTACAACAATTCAATGCCCCCTTGAATAAAAGAGAACACTTAAAGTGGCAGATCATGATGGAGGGGAGGCGATAAGGGAGGCAGCACAGCTTGAAGTACAGTATAACTGGGTGACTTACACCTCCCTGCTGCAGGCAGCAAACCTGCAGTTACAGAGCTGCTAATCTGTTCTACTGTTTTTTAATCAGATGTTGGCATTATCTGCCACTAATTGCTTTCTCATTTCCACTTGTAATTATTCCATTGCATGTTTGTAGTGAGAAGCTGAAAATGAGGCAGATCACTGAGAAAGAATTAATTGTTAATGAATAATCATCAGCAGGAAGCCAATTTCATTATCTTCAAAGAGGTAGCCAGAGATGAACCACTAGCTGTGGCTCTCCCGCTTTCTGTGCATGACTGTAGAGTAATCACAAATAATCGCGCTCTCCAACTTCATCCATTATTTTCTGTTATGTGGATTGATACCCATTTTTGTCTTTGTTGTTTAATTATAATGGCAGTATTCATGCCGGGGAGTGCTAATTGGAAGGTGTTACATTCAGTGAGCTCTAGGCCTAATTATTAAAGCATCTTCTTCATTAGCACATGATCCTACAAGGCTTGCATGCTAGGAGTTACTAATTCGTCCAAGCTACAAGAATATCATATTAGGAAACTTTTGCACATTCTTATGCCAAGTAGCACACAAAAAAATTTTATATGTGGTCAAAGCTGTGTAGCTACCGCTCAAGTTTCTGTTTAAATAATCCGAATAAAATTGTTTAATCTAATACAAGTCCTTGAACCCAAAGTCTGTGTGTGCCCTAGAAGCTGGCTCTTTCCAGGATCGTTGAGCTTGTTCTTCTGCTTTGTTTCTGCTGTTTAGCAATGTTCATCCTTAAGAACGGTTCGCACAGCCTCCTGGGATTAGTGCAACTCTCAGTGGAGTGTCATCAGCTATTAAAGGACACACCATGGGGTAAATTTGAAAGCCAGAATGGAAGGGTCATAGTTTTTCTTGCATCTGAGAGGATGTCATTCCACCCAGGTTAAGAGAGAAGATAAGTATATACTCCCACTTCACATTTGCAAGAAAACATGTAGCTACTCAAGCAGCTTTGTGTCTATCAGCTCTCTGTTTCTTCTCTTAGGGCGGTATGATTCCCTGCTGATAACACCTGCTGTTGTTCCAGAAAGTCCAACAGCACAAAACGCCACACCCAGCCGAGCACAGGTGTACTCACCTCCCTGCCTTTCTCATACTGTTCTGTGGCTCGTCAGTGACTCTGACCAAACAGACTGCTAACACCCAGCCAAAGGAGCTCCCTCAGGCTTCGGTCACTGCAGAACCTCAAGCTCTGTGTCTAATGAAACCCACAGCTAAAGGAAGGCGTAGCGCATCGCAGCCTCAGGCTTATTTAGACATGTATTTGAAGCACATCCAGGTGAAAAACTGACAGAAAAACTGGGTGTAGTGGAAATAGTGTGGGTTATGGCGTGAGTTCTAGCCGTTGTGTTGGTTGTAGGCACTAGTAAGGCACAATAAAACTTATTGGAACCTTGATTTTTCTCGTTAGGTTATAAAGAGTAATAAGATATGTGAAATGTATAAAGTGTATACTTAAAGTCGGGTAGCAGACATTTTCTGGAAATGGAAGTTTCCATGAAGGAACACCAAGCGCTACAACAGGTGAACCCTGAAGTCATTGGCTTGGTCTCATAGAATCAACTTACTGCTTATGGAGACTATACTATGAGGTACTTATCTCTCTCCTCTCTCCCTTGAGGAGGGATCCAGGCTCTATTCAGTGATGTTGCCGTAGGAAGACATCCCTTCCACAGAAATCTTTTGTGTTGGACTACCTCTCATTAGCATCGAAAAGAAGCTCCAGAACCTTCCCTGTTGTTCATTTTTTAAGACTCTGTGAAGAAACATTAGAGCCATGTTAACTCTTTTCCAGTTAGTGGAGCTAAATAAGCCTTTACTGTGTCTGTCGTCCCCAGGGAGAATTAAGAGGGACTGAGGGGTATTGATCTCTTTAGATGTCCACTCATGGCACCATCCATTCTGTTAGATCATTTTGAAAATATGTCCTCCTCTTTATTTGGAATTATAAATTATTCTCAGGAAGAATATGATGAACTGCACAGTTACTTTGATCTATTAAATGTTATCAGTAAAATAGATAGATAGATAGATTGATAGATTGATTCCAATCATCAGGGAGTGCTTGACAGGTTTACTGGCTCTCGTGTTTTGAACTCATATGCCAGAATTGAACCACTTTGTCTAGTTCAGTTGCTGGAAAATGTGGACTTCTTGGGTGCTCAGGAAGAAGCTATGGTAACACAAATGTCACATTTTGGGGGGTGTAGGGGCAAGACTAGAATCTCCATTATGGGAAAATCGCAGAAGTTAAAAGAGACAATACTAACCTGAGGATACAAAACTGGTTAGAGAATGTCAGGCAGGAGAAAAGAGTCAAAAACAATAGAATTGCAAGCTCAGATGATGGTTCTATGGAGACATATTAGCAAGGTTTGAAGAAGAGAGGATTTAAAGGGAGAGGGTAGCGAAGCATATCGAATGCTATTCTAAGTAGACCAGGTTGCAGCTTGGGGCTGCTTTTGTGATAGGGAAGGTGCAACTGAGGGAGAAAGGACTCTTTAACAAGAGACTTGGACTCCCTGATGTTCGGCTTTAAAACGGCTCAAATATCTCCTGAGTGTTACGAGTAGAGTCACTAGTGAGAGGAACATAGCCTCCAGACAGATATTATTGCTTGATAAAAATTCTAATCTGAACTTTTTGCGAGTTTATAGTAATAGAATTATTCTTTTATATGATGACTATCATCCAGGCGTAAAGAAACATTACCTTTCAAGGGCAATAATGCTAGGTTGGTATTTTTGTTCTGGGAGAGATTGGGATGGGGCCCAACTGGTGACCTCTAAACTGATATGACGGCTCATAACTAAGACTTCTTGTTTACACAGTTTGTGTGCCTGTCTGATTTGTCACTCGTCTGACTTGTCTTTCGTATATGAGATATTTCACGGGGCACTACAGGAGGCACTTCAGGACGTTGACCTTACATGAAGCAGGTGTTGGAGCAGATTTAGCAACATGTGCTTACTGTTATCAGCATTTTGTTTCTGCCTCCCGCCCCTTCTCAACATGTTGCCACCAACTTCCTACAACCTCAGGCTCCATCATTGCTGTCTCCATAGACTATCTAAAATTATAAACTGAATATTATTAGGAGGCTAGCATTAGTACAGTAGCAATAATGCCTACCTTTGGCAGGAATTTTTCCCTTTTAGAAACTAGACAAGAGGATACACAGGACTTGAGAACAACATGTGACCCTCCTCTCTCTTGTCTCAGGTAGCCCTATTTCAGAGTGTTTCACAGGTGAGTAGAAGCAGTCCACACTAGAGATTTATATTTCCAGGGACAAAGGTAAAGCTAAATATGACCTTAAAATTTAGGGAAAAATTTGAGAGTTCAGAGTGAAATTTACCAACTATATGGTTCTTTAAAATATGTCAATGTGAAAGGAGGTGGGGCTGCAGCACAGGGGTTGAATGTATATCTCAGTGATTGAGCACTTGTGCCCCTGTACTGGGAGGCCTTGAGTTCAATCCCCAGAAAGATCCCTCTGCTCCACAGAAACATCTTGAAACAGTGAAGAACCGATTGAGCTGTTCTGAGAGCAATTTTTTGGCCAGTCAACTCCGCCCCACACTCATGCAGAGCACTCTGTATATGCTCAGTACTTCAGGCAGGAGATAAGAGCTAATTACATACCACTGGCCCTTCATCCTCTACATTTCCATTTGAAGCAGTCGATTCTGAATCAAACACAAAGATTAGCAGATAATCGCAGGACAAAAGCCATATTAGAAACTGTTCAGGACACGTGACAACAATACCCGTACAGTGCTCCTCTCCGGTTTTGTAACATGCTATCAATTTCAATACCTTATGTCTCATCAGAGAACGCTTATGCTCTGACAAGTTCCCTCTTGGTGCAAGATGGAAGCTCCTGAAATATAAATCACTGCAGAGAAATACTGGATTTAGAGCCAATTCTCCTAATCGAAAAATCACAGCAATGTTAATTTCAGCTCAAGAATGATGGCTTTTGTACGGGGATATAATGGTACAGGCTGTAATGGTGTCAACCACTGCAGTAAAATGTGCTTCAAATGGGCACCCTTTTTGCATTTAGACTAGGGTGACTTCTGTCACATTTCTTTTTTTGGCACAAAACTGATGATCTATTAAATAAATATCAATCCCTAGCAGTCTTCAAAGCAGGCTCAACCATATCTGGATTTTAAATAACTTCATTAATTGCTTAACTACCTTTTCCCTAAATTCCTAAGGGATCCTCTAATGCTAGTCACTCTAATGAGTTACCAAGTGATTCATGACTTCAACCTGTTATCATGCAAAATATGTTTCCAATTGGAAATCTTTGCAGATGGTTTTGCCAGAAAGTAAGTAACCTCACTAGACTTTAAAGAGGACAAATTTTATGTATGCAGTTCATGAAAAAAATTGGCTATTTTTATATTAGTACTCTAAAATGATACAATATATCCCAGAATTTAAATGCATGGATTCTGTTTGAATAGTTAAAGAGAAGCTGAATTGAGTGAATTATCTTTGTCATTTCATATATATATATATATATATATATATATATATATATATACACACACACACACATATATATGTATATGTGTGTGTGTATATATATATATATATATATATGTATATAATGAGAGAAAGTGACTAAGGCAGCTATATTTCCACTTACACAGTAATCAAACATTGTATATTTGTTTTTAACGAAAAGTATGCTCACTGCACTGCACCATATGCATGATTTCTTAAGTTCTGCAAAGCTAATAAGGAAATACTCTATTTCTGGAGGAGGACTTCTAGTAGTCCATTGGAGTGTGGACTGGCTGCTACGTAGGAGAGGTAGGGATTCTGCTTTTTGTTTCCTTCTGCTTCTACTCTGTGTTAAGTCTCCCATTTGCAGTGTTCCGGAAGCTAAATAGGGAAAGAGCCAGAAAGATTGCTTTTTATCTTTTCTGATAGGAAGTTGTTTTTGAGCCTGAGATCTCTCAGTAGATCAAACTCTTTATTTCCTGGAGGAATAATGGAAAGCTGACTGCTCAGCTCAGATAATCCTCTTGTTTTATGCCCCATTCTTCACTCTTGCTTATTATCTGGTGCAATTTTTATCTTTCGAACATTTGTTGGCTTTCGTTCCTTTTTGTCGTATAAAGTGTTATTGGTGATGATGATTTTGCTATCATTCTATTGGGGGAAAAGAACGTGAAATTTACAAATAAGTTTGTCTGATTTTCATGTGAAATAGGTGTTGATAATTTTCAAGCCTTCTCTTACAGCTAAAGATTTGGATAGTCAGCAAATAGTAGCAGGTCTTTTGTGAACAGAAAGTTCTTCCAGTCTATATAACATGGAAACTCCTATGTTTCTTTGTAAACATTTCAGCCATTTTTCAATCTCGGCTTGTAGACATCCTACAGAACTTGCCTGCGGGCTGTCGGGTAGGGACCAGAGGAGAGAAGACCACTAATAGTTGGGACTTTGCTCTATCTGCACCCTCTCTCATCTAAAACCTAAGAGCATCATAATTTAATGATTCACATACTATCTTGAATATAACTCTTAAACAATTTTAGAGATATTTGAACTTACTTTATGTCAAAATACAGTTAAATGTAGATGATCTAGATCTTTTGATATTGAATGATTGTTTGTTTTTTCCCTTTTAGATCTTATGAGCGTTTATCAGTTTGTTTTTTTTTTTTTTTACCATAACTTACCTGTAGGCAGTAGATGAGGCTCCTGTATCTGCCCCTGGTCACGCTCTTGGTAGATCCTCTCCGTACCTTAAAGAGCTGGGACACAAAGTCGTGACGAATTCCCTCAGTCTGTCCAAGCAGTTCTGTTCTGTGACCTTCACTTCTTCTGTTTAACCTCTCTCTCCTCTTCCTCACTCTTATCAGCTGTTCATTAGTTTTTTGCATTAACTATCAAGCACATTTAGATATCAGAATCAAATCGTTTTTCTATTCCATTTGTAAACTAGCAACTCGTCCACATGCTGTGTAACTATCAAGCCACCGTGTCTGTACCTTCAGTGCTCACTTGAATACCAAAGAGTTTGTGGTCCTGTCGTTCTCACTGGAGTGACGTGAAACCTCAACCTCGTTTCTATTTGCATTTTTCCGATGACCAGTGAAGAAGAACTCTTTGTCATGTGCGTGTTGGCTACCTGTATTTCTTCTTCTGACGAGTGTCTTTTCATTCCAGCTTCCCACTGCTTGTTGGGATCATTTATTTTAGGGGTTTTCACATAGTAGATGCCTGATTCTCCATAGAAGCAGATGCCCTTTTAAAAAAATCTCACTGCACCTGCCGTCACTCAGGAGAAACTGAGCAGCCCCGTGCACAAGCCAGTGCTTTGGCCCCTGGGGCCAGTCTGGCTGTAGCATCTACCTGCACTTGTAAAACTTAAAACTCATGAAATTTATTTCTGAGTCAATCTTTAGCCAGCTTTTAAAAATCGTATGTTTATAACATATGTTTAAAATCATATGTTTTCTGAAATACGGAAGATGGATTAGGTACTAGTGATTTTATGAGAAGTCCAACAAATAAAAGGTTTGGAAACTATTGCACTTTTATAAAAGAGTGGCTGTAGGACCTTGAAGTAGGGACTGAGACATCAACCAAGCTTACTTTGTGACCCTGTTTGTGCTTCAGGTACTCTGGGGAAGACGAGCACGCACCAACTGCCGATGCTTGTGCTGCTATCAAATAAATGGCGCTTGATATCAGACACACATAAATTGGAAGAGAAAATTCTATAATATTAGAAAAATACTGTCAAACAAGCATTCACATTTCACAATAGATTTTGTCCACAGGTTCTTAATTTCTAGACCACTTTATTCCTTTAAATTAAGCTTCCAGAATAGATTCTCTCTCTCTCCCTCTCTCTCCCTCTCTCTCTCTCTCTCTCTCTCTCTCTCTCTCTCTCTCTCTCTCTCTCTCTCTCTCTCTCTCTCTCTCTCAATTACTGGCATGAAATAGCAAGTCAAGAACTCCACTCTGCTGCTGCCAGGGAGGTTCTGCTCAGCACTGATGCTGCTCTGGAAGAACTGGTCCCAGCACATGAGATGGGTCCCAAAGTTCCATCAAGCCAAGGACAAGAGGCAGACAGACAGAGCACAATTTACTGAGGAGCTTTCAGACAGAGACACGGATGTCAAGGCAGCGAGATGCAGTAAGTTGCCACAACTTGATGCAGAAGAAGCTCAAGGCAAGAGTAGCTCCATGTTACCTCTACTGTACCTGGCTTATCTTAAGCTAATACCCGTGTCAGGTACATCCCTGGCTTCAGGGGTGGCAGGAACACTCCCATGCCTCTCTAGTGATTTCTTCTATTTTTCGTTTGCTGGGAAGCTTTGAAGGAAAAGCCAACTCAGAACTAGAGTGACTGTTTTTTCCCCGCAGCACTGGAGACTGAGCACAGGACCTTCACATTGTGTTGTATCTCTACCTCTTTTTAAAGTATTTTCAGAGAGAAGCTCATTGAGAACCTAGATTGCACAGCTGGGGCTTGAATTTGCGATCTTCCTGCCTCAGGCTCCCACAGTACTAGGATGACAAACCAGCAAACCAGGCCTGGTCTTCTTTCTTTCCTATTTTTTATTTGGGATAAGAGAGAGAGAGAGACAGAGAGACAGAGAGACAGAGAGAGACAGACAGACAGAGAGAGAGAGAGAGAGAGAGAGAGAGAGAAAGAGTTTATTAGTTAGCATGTATGTTGATGAACTACATTTTTAAAACTAGGATTCAAATCATCAAGCATTATTGTCTCAACCAGCATAAATCTTTGTCAAAAATTTTGAGTAATCATGCAAGCATTCAAGTACAGTGAATATGAAATAAATCTTTTTGATCTATACTACAATTTATATTTATAGCCAGAGTCAATCTTTTCATCTGGTTGTAGCAACATCATAATATGGTTTCACCTAAGCTCATTAAGTGGTTTCAATTGATGTGTGATGGAGGAAAGTCATGAATTATAGTTTTAAATGGTTTATGTGTTTCATGGTGTTTTTTCATTTGGAGAAAAAAATATATGTAGACTCCATAGTCTCACCCCTGAGTAAAGACAGTCATTCATTCAGACTCTAGAGAATATGCAGCTGGAGTTTTCTAACAAATATCCAGATGACTGGGCAATTTCAAATCTAAATTCTCTTTTCTTATAAATTTTATTTTTTTAAGAACAGAGGTTAAATGGATAGAAGGAAAATGAAGACAGTAAGGATAAAAGAAATGAAGTTTGATTTTAGTGTAAGTTTTGATCATCTGTTTCAATAACAGAGATGGGTGCTAAAAGATTTGACAAGAAGTATGAAGGAAAGGGAATGACTTTTGAAGCCAAATTATTAGACGAGGAAGTTCAGGATAAGGACTGTAATCATCTAGAAAATATGAACTAAGTACTTGAAGACCTCATAAGAGTCTCCCATGTACTTGGGTACTTATCTAATTGACCTTATAAATGGGCATCATCTGGCCTCACAATGAGGAAAGACACAGTATCAGGGAGCAGAAAGCCATTGATCAGAATATGAACACTAATTTTAATATTTTTCTGAGTTAAAAAAATAGTCATGGGTAAAGAGGGTCAAACTTTGATAAAATTTGCAAGAAGATAAAATTTGGTTCCACGTGAACTCAGCAATGCGACTGATTTTTTTTTCATGATTGTGAAGAGGGAATGATCAGATGCAAACTGTTACATTGTTTTTGCAATACATAGTTCTGGCTTCCAGCAGCCTTTGTCTCATTGTTGAGGTGGAAATGTGCCAATAAACTTAGAACAAAAATAGTTTTTAAAAGAAGATATAAGACTTACATTGCAGGCTATAAGGAGCATTTA